>CM065598.1:58936750-59536750 GCA_033119425.1 Bufotes viridis
TACTAGAGTGCACCTCAATCAACAATTTATAGGATCATCAAGAACTTCAAGGAAAGAGCTTCAATTCTTGTTAAGAACTCTTCAGGGCGTCCAAGAAGGTCCTGCAAGTGCCAGGATCGTCTCCTAAAGAGGATTCAGCTGGGGGATCGGAGTGCCACCAGTGCAGAGCTTGCTCAGGAATGGCAGCAGGCAGGTGTGAGCGCATCTGCACGCACAGTGAGGCGAAGACTTTTGGAAGGGACAGATTGATCTTCTGCAGAATGTATGGTGAATGGACTGCTGAGGACTGTCGCAAAGTCATATTCTCCGTTCAAGCCTCTTACCGATTGTTTGGGACATCTGGAAAAAGGCTTGTCCGGAGAAGAAAAGGTGAGCGCTACCATCAGTCCTGTGTCATGCCAACAGTAAAGCATCCTGAGACCATTTATGTGTGGGGTTGCTTCTCATCCAAGGGAGTGGGCTCACTCACAATTTTGCCCAAAAACACAGCCATGAATAAAGAATGGTACCAAAACACCCTCCAACAGCAACTTCTTCCAATAATCCAACATTGAGAACTTGTGGTCAATCCTCAAGAGGCGGGTGGACAAACAAAAATCCACTAATTCTGGCAAACTCCAAAAAGTGATTATGAAAGAATGGGTTGCTGTCAGTCAGGAATTGACCCAGAAGTTGATTGAGAGCATGCCCAGTCGAATTGCAGAGGTCCTGAAAAAGAAGGGCCAACACTGCAAATACTGACTCTTTGCATAAATGTCATGTAATTGTCGATAAAAGCCTTTGAAACGTATGAAGTGTGTGGAATTATATTTCACTACATCACAGAAACAACTGAAACAAAGATCTAAAAGCAGTTTAGCATCAAACTTTGTGAAAACTAGTATTTGTGTCATTCTCAAAACTTTTGGCCACAACTGTACACAAACACATACACACATCACATATACTGCATTATTTTACCTCTATCTTCTATTTGATTTCCAGAAAGATTCATTGTATGGAGCATGGTGCTGGAATTGTTATCAAGTGCCTGAGCCATCTTGATGGCAAATTCACTGTAGACAAAAAAGCGTAAAAGTATAAACGGATGGGTAGATAACAGAAACATAGTTTATAAGGCTAAAAAAAGACATACATACATCTAGTTTAACCCTTTTTCCTGCAAAGTTGATCCAGAGAAAGGCAAAAAGGTCTATCATAAGGTAGAAGCGAATTTTCCTCATTTAGGGGGAAAAATTCCTTCCCAACTCCGATTGATTAGCCAAAAAAATCTGATTTAGACATTGCCAAAATCTTACGGGAAACCTAAAGATCTGCTTTAAGGGAGTTGTAAAGGTGTTTAATATTAAAGGGGTTATCCGAGTTATGGGGGGGGGGGGGGCTTATAAAACTCATCAGGATATACTATATGTAGGGGGGGTGTAACAACAATGACTGAACTCTTCCTCATGAATATTTGTGGGTGTGAATAATCTGACCTTCCCCTCACCCTGCACTGCACATCCTAACTTTGCATTTATTGATCACCTCCTAGCTCACACAGGCAGATCTACCTGTCACATTGCAGATACACAGGCTCTATGGCAGATATATCTATATAAGCTATCTAAGCTATATGACAGCTATATCTATCTAAACTAAATATATGGACAAAGACCAATATCAAGTCTCGGCTGCACTCAGGGAATGAATATAACTAATAGAAATGAGTGGCCCTTAAATCAAATAATAAATCTAAAACATAACGTTTATTCATTTAAAGTATTAAAACCAGAAAGGCCCATTTAGAACACATTAGTCTTGTGTCACTGCCCAGAGGGGGGCAAATAGGGGATGTAGTGATAACCAGCCGGCTTAGGGGCCGATGTAGCAAAGGAAAATAGCAGGTGCTAACTGCAATATCTAATAAAGCCCTGGGTCTCTCCCTACTCACTAGATAAACGTGCAGTGGTCGCGGAGCACCCGCCTCGAAAAGGGCGACCCCCAGCCGCTGGAACCTTGGATCTCACTAGAAAACCCTATTGCTCGTACTCCCTCTCAAAGATTAGAGATAATGAATTGCATCCGACGCGTTTCACCATGCCTTTATAGACATGGGTCATCAGGGATGTCAAGTGCTGATAAGCGGGACAGCACAGCGCAGTGGCGTGATGCCGTGCGCCCGCAAGACATTTGGCAGTGGCAACATTGTATCACGTGCTCAGGCTATTTAAAGCCCATAGGACCGCCCCTCCAAAGAGCGATAACCAATAGCTCTGTGGGGCGTTACTTATCCAACCTCCATCCGGAGCGTCACAGGCTACGTCACTCGCATGCCTCGGCCGCGCCCAATCAGGGTCACGGTCAACAGCAGCAAGCGCTCAAACTTCTTGTGTGACGCGTCAGTGGAGGCGCGTCTAGTAACTATGGAGACCTTCTCCGCGTCTCTTGCGATTTCCTGTTTCGGTCCTTCAATTAAAGAGAGATCGGGCTACCATAAAACTCAGATCCGCTTCAATAGATATGAGGGTTATACAGTCAAGAACCCTCATCACCTAAGGACTCAGGCTTTTATTGGTATAGTAATAGATCATTTATCCCACAATGGTATTCGGGACAACACAGACACAGCCGGGATAACTGGGTTGGCAAAAGATCACAAACAAGCCACACCCTTTTATTTGAAATAATCACCTATAATCAAGGAGCATATATCTATAGTCCACTGTCCGGTGCAGACCAATATATACAGTATATAGGGGATATAGTTGTGATGTTATAAAAAAAGGTCTAAATGAAATAAATTCATTTAGACCTTTAGGTGCCACAGAGTCCATTTTAGAGATCCATTTAGTCTCCGATCTCAAAATGAGATTGTCCCAGTCTCCGCCTCTGGGCGGTTGTGGTATATGCTGGATCCCAATGAATTTAATGGAGGAAGCATCCCCACCATGATGTTCCAAGATGTGTCGCGCTACTGATGTGTCTTTTTTATTTGTAATATCATTGTAGTGGTCTCTGACCCGCCTCCGAAATTCCCGCTTGGTCTTACCCACATAGTCGAGTGGGCAAGAGCATTGGGCCAGGTAAATAACCCCCGCTGTAAGGCAGTTTATAAAGTCTTTAATAAAGAACTCTTCCCCTGTGGAGGAGCTCCGGAAGCGTTTAGTTGTTCTGATTTGGTCACAAGCAATACAGCGTCCACATCTATAGGTCCCAAGTGGTCTTCTTGATAGCCAGTTGCCCTTTTTTTTGGGAGGGCAGAAATGGCTATTGACCAAACGGTCCCTTAGACTCCTACCCTTTCTGAAGGTGATTTGTGGATAGGGACCTAGGATATCCACCGGATCAGTATCCGACCTTAGAATATCCCAGTACCTGGTGATGATCTGTCTAATTTCTTGATGTCCACTATCGTAGGTACCTATTAGGCATATAGTACCATCATTACTGGGGGGGTCTGGTTTTTTATTTTTCTTTGTTATCAGTAGGGAATCGCTTTTCTCATTTAGAGCACTATCCCATCTTAGTAGGCTATTTGTAGCCGTGCTTTTTCTAAAGACAGATGTAACGATTGAATGGTCGGTCCCTCTCTCAATAAGCACATCTAGGAATGGCAAAGAGGTCCTACTACATTCAGATGTGAATCTTAGCCCTAAATCATTCCTGTTGATACATTCAACAAACTTAAACCTACAAGAAAAAAAGTGTCTCTGCCCCAATCAATAGAAAAACTGATTCACACAAAAAGATAGTCAATCAAGTATATCTTTATTAGGAAGTATTATTCTTCCAATTAAAAGTATATTTATCAAGTAAAAAGGAATCCATAAAATCACAGAGGGATAGACAAAAGGAGCACTGGGGAGGAGAAGGAAACAAGTAAGATATTCTTTTCAGCAAAAATGTGTATAATCAAATATGGCGTATTTAAACCGCCCAGAAAAACACATACACATTATGCTATCACAAAGCATTGTTCCGGCACACCAATACAGCACAAAGGGCTTTCCCTTAAGGAGAAAAGATGTTTCCCCAAAGGGAGAAAAAGTATATCATAGAAGTCTTACAAAGAATGTTACATTATTAGTAGTGAATGTCCGAGAAATGCTCGATGCAGCTGAACATATGAAACAAGTACATTTCCCTCCCAGTGCTCCTCACTCACCCAGCGCGTTTCGCCGATGGCGAAGCCATCGGCGAAGCGCTGAGTGAGTGAGAGCACTGGGAGGGAAATGTACTTGTTTCATATGTTCAGCTGCATCGAGCATTTCTCCGGACATTCACTACTAATAATGTAACATTCTTTGTAAGACTTCTATGATATACTTTCTCCCTTTGGGAAACATCTTTTCTCCTTAAGGAAAGCCCTTTTGTGCTGTATTGTGTGCCGGAACAATGCTTGTGATAGCATAATGTGTATGTGTTTTTCTGGGCGGTTTAAATACGCCATATTTGATTATACACATTTTTGCTGAAAAGAATATCTTACTTGTTTCCTTCTCCTCCCCAGTGCTCCTTTTGTCTATCCCTCTGTGATTTTATGGATTCCTTTTTACTTGATAAATATACTTTTAATTGGAAGAATAATACTTCCTAATAAAGATATACTTGATTGACTATCTTTTTGTGTGAATCAGTTTTTCTATTGATTGGGGCAGAGACACTTTTTTTCTTGTAGGTTTGAGTAGCTATTGGTGTTGCCCTCTAATTTTGATCCAATTTATAGGATATAACATTCAACAAACTTGCTAAATGAAGCCTCAGACCCCCTCCAGAGGACAAACACATCGTCAATGAATTTTAACCAAAGAACCACTTTGTCATGCCACTCACTGAATTCATCAGACCAGACGTAATTGGCCTCCCACCAGCCCAGGAGTAAATTTGCATACGATGGCGCACAAGAACTGCCCATCGCGGTACCCCTGAGCTGGTGGTAGTGGCGGCCATTAAAGGGTAGGAGCCTAAGGGACCGTTTGGTCATTAGCCATTTCTGCCCTCCCGAAAAAAAGGGCAACTGGCTATCAAGAAGACCACTTGGGACCTATAGATGTGGACGCTGTGTGGCTTGTGACCAAATCAGAACAACTAAACGCTTCCGGAGCTCCTCCACAGGGGAAGAGTTCTTTATTAAAGACTTTATAAACTGCCTTACAACGGGGGTTATTTACCTGGCCCAATGCTCTTGCCCACTCGACTATGTGGGTAAGACCAAGCGGGAATTTCGGAGGCGGGTCAGAGACCACTACAATGATATTACAAATAAAGAAGACACATCAGTAGCGCGACACATCTTGGAACATCATGGTGGGGATGCTTCCTCCATTAAATTCATTGGGATCCAGCATATACCACAACCGCCCAGAGACGGAGACTGGGACAATCTCATTTTGAGATCGGAGACTAAATGGATCTCTAAAATGGACTCTGTGGCACCTAAAGGTCTAAATGAATTTATTTCATTTAGACCTTTTTTATAACATCACAACTATATCCCCTATATACTGTATATATTGGTCTGCACCGGACGGTGGACTATAGATATATGCTCCTTGATTATAGGTGATTATTTCAAATAAAAGGGTGTGGCTTGTTTGTGATCTTTTGCCAACCCAGTTATCCCGGCTGTGTCTGTGTTGTCCCGAATACCATTGTGGGATAAATGATCTATTACTATACCAATAAAAGCCTCAGTCCTTAGGTGATGAGGGTTCTTGACTGCATAACCCTCATATCTATTGAAGCGGATCTGAGTTTTATGGTAGCCCGATCTCTCTTTAATTGAAGGACCGAAACAGAAAAATCGCAAGAGACACGGAGAAGGTCTCCATAGTTACTAGACGCGCCTCCACCGACGCGTCACACAAGAAGTTTGAGCGCTCGCTGCTGTTGACCGTGACCCTGATTGGGCGCGGCCGAGGCATGCGAGTGACGTAGCCTGTGACGCTCCGGATGGAGGTTGGATAAGTAACGCCCCACAGAGCTATTGGTTATCGCTCTTTGGAGGGGCGGTCCTATGGGCTTTAAATAGCCTGAGCCCGTGATACAATGTTGCCACTGCCAAATGTCTTGCGGGCGCACGGCATCACGCCACTGCGCTGTGCTGTCCCGCTTATCAGCACTTGACATCCCTGATGACCCATGTCTATGAAGGCATGGTGAAACGCGTCGGATGCAATTCATTATCTCTAATCTTTGAGAGGGAGTACGAGCAATAGGGTTTTCTAGTGAGATCCAAGGTTCCAGCGGCTGGGGGTCACCCTTTTCGGGGCGGGTGCTCCGCGACAGCCTGTTAGGGTCTACCACTGCACGTTTATCTAGTGAGTAGGGAGAGACCCAGGGCTTTATTAGATATTGCAGTTAGCACCTGCTATTTTCCTTTGCTACATCGGCCCCCAAGCCGGCTGGTTATCACTACATCCCCTATTTGCCCCCCCCTGGGCAGTGACACAAGACTAATGTGTTCTAAAGGGGCCTTTCTGGTTTTAATACTTTAAATGAATAAACGTTAAGTTTTAGATTTATTATTTGATTTAAGGGCCACTCATTTCTATTAGTTATATTCATTCCCTGAGTGCAGACGAGACTTGATATTGGTCTTTGTCCATATATTTAGTTTAGTTTCAATACGTTATAACACAGATGGCAGGTTTCCTGACTACAGGTCCTAATTTAGAGGCTTGGGCTACAGAGGCACAAAGTGTTTTCTCTTAGTCAGATTACATACAGACATCCGCTCTAAACAATATCAAGACAGTCTTTAAAAACGGGGGCCTATAAGGACCTTATTGTATCTTGGTGGGAGATCCAGTCCTTGGAACACTACCTGAGAGAATAAATAGTGCCAAAGGGTTTAAGAATTAATCTCATACCGGCAGACAGATTAAGAAACACTAGCCTGATTAAGAAGTGGGAGGAAGAAGCGACAGCCAGTTCACATAGATTTATGAGGTTACTCTTACAAGAAGAAAAACTCAATCTTGAACAGAAACAAAAAAGAGTAGACACCCCCCATAGAGAACAGGCTTTGAAATTCAGAGAAGAGTCCCAGTTTTCCAAAAAAGAGGAGTTCCTTCAGAGTACTCTTGATCGCTTCCAATTTACAATACGTGAAAGGAATCATCAACAATATGTGAGAGACTCTACAGAATTCAAAGAAAACAGGGCTTACTCTTTTTTGAATAAAAGTGTGCAGAAGGAACAACCTAGTGACTTATCATCAGAGGCTGAGTGTTCGGAGACAGAATAGGGTAAATCTGCTAGAGGTACAGGAAGGGGACAGAGAAGAGGTGATGGTGGGAGAGGCCCGGGGTAGACAATATCGTACTGGCCCAACTAATATACAGACATGCAGCACGGAGACCACCATATATCCATCTTCCTCAAATTTGTCCTCAGTATCCTCCTCGTTTTCTTTTTTAGGCCAGGGGCAAACCAAAATGCCATATGGTCTAAGGAACAAAACCCAAACGGTGAGGGAGGAGGGGGGAACCGTATAAATAAACAGCAGATTATCAATCTGTCTTTATATGCCCTGACAGAGGCAGATATCTCACTGCTCAGCAAGGGTTTATCATTTGTCCCGACGGCACATTTTAATAAATTTGAGTGGACCAAGGACATAGCACTATTTATAAGGAAGTTAATGTGGTTCAAACACTTTAGGTTGGAGGATAGAAAAGAATGTGCCACGCTAGGAATTAATCTGCAGGAGTTGGAGGTCACACCCACGCTCACAGGGTTAATGGCTGAAGGAGAAAGGGATAGAGCACTAGGACCTTTTACTCAATTGAAAACAAAGAGCAAAAAAATGCCAACACCTCTACCAGATTCGAGTATTACAATATTTCACAAACTAGTTACTCGTGATCTGGAAGCTTTAGACCCTATAAGAGCACCCTCAAATTCAACTCCTGCTGAACGTCAGTCGCTGTTTAAACTTGAAATAGATCGTAATATAGTAGTAAAACCCTCTGATAAAGGGGGGAACCTAGTTATCATTAACAGCATTGCATACAAAAAAATGTGCTTAACAATCCTGGAAGATAAAAATACCTATGAAGTCCTAGGAGCAGATCCTAGTAAAGAATATTTACAAGAACTAACTAATATTCTTGAGAAAGGTTTATTAATGAGACTGATTAGTAAAGATGAACTTGATTTTCTTCTGCCTCAGTACCCTACCCTGGCTACTTTCTACGCACTCCCTAAGATACACAAAGGGACGACCCCCTTAAAGGGCCGCCCAATAGTGTCAGGGGTGGGTAGTATGAGCCAAAATGTGGGTATATATGTAGATCAAATAATTCGTCCCTTTGTGGAATCCCTACCATCCTATATACGGGACACAGCAGATCTACTGCAAAGACTAAATGGTGTGAACATGGACGATACAACTATCTTGGCTTCTATTGATGTAGAAGCCCTATATAGTTCAATAGAACACCATTTGGGTCTTAGGGCAGTAGAATATTACCTTTCCATGCGTGACATTAGATTGGCAGCACACAATAAATTTGTGCTGGAACTTCTTACCTTCAACCTAACCAAGAACCACTTTGTCTTTAATGGCCGCCACTACCATCAGCTCAGGGGTACCGCGATGGGCAGTTCTTGTGCGCCATCGTATGCAAATTTACTCCTGGGCTGGTGGGAGGCCAATTACGTCTGGTCTGATGAATTCAGTGAGTGGCATGACAAAGTGGTTCTTTGGTTAAGATTCATTGACGATGTGTTTGTCCTCTGGAGGGGGTCTGAGGCTTCATTTAGCAAGTTTGCTGAATGTATCAACAGGAATGATTTAGGGCTAAGATTCACATCTGAATGTAGTAGGACCTCTTTGCCATTCCTAGATGTGCTTATTGAGAGAGGGACCGACCATTCAATCGTTACATCTGTCTTTAGAAAAAGCACGGCTACAAATAGCCTACTAAGATGGGATAGTGCCTACCCCTTCCCTCTACGGAAGGGTATCCCGAAGGGACAATACCTGAGGGTCCGCAGAAACTGCTCTACGATGAAGAACTTTAAAGAACAGGCTGCGGACCTTAGACTCCGCTTTAGGGATAGGGGTTACCCCGATGGTGTACTAAGGACAGCGTATGAGTCAGCTCTAAATGAGAAAAGGGATTCCCTACTGATACCAAAGAAAAATAAAAAACCGGACCCCGCCAGTAATGATGGTACTATACGCCTAATAGGTACCTACGATAGTGGACATCAAGAAATTAGACAGATCATCACCAGGTACTGGGATATTCTAAGGTCGGATACTGATCTGGTGGATATCCAAGGTCCCTATCCACAAATCACCTTCAGAAAGGGTAGGAGCCTAAGGGACCGTTTGGTCAATAGCCATTTCTGCCCTCCCGAAAAAAAGGGCAACTGTCTATCAAGAAGACCACTTGGGACCTATAGATGTGGACGCTGTGTGGCTTGTGACCAAATCAGAACAACTAAACGCTTCCAGAGCTCCTCCACAGGGGAAGAGTTCTTTATTAAATACTTTATAAACTGCCTTACAACGGGGGTTATTTACCTGGCCCAATGCTCTTGCCCACTCGACTATGTGGGTAAGACCAAGCGGGAATTTCGGAGGCGGGTCAGAGACCACTACAATGATATTATAAATAAAAAAGACACATCAGTAGTGCGACACATCTTGGAACATCATGGTGGGGATGCTTCCTCCATTAAATTCATTGGGATCCAGCATATACCACAACCGCCCAGAGGCGGAGACTGGGACAATCTCATTTTTTAGATCGGAGACTAAATGGATCTCTAAAATGGACTCTGTGGCACCTAAAGGTCTAAATGAATTTATTTCATTTAGACCTTTTTTATAACATCACAACTATATCCCCTATATACTGTATATATTGGTCTGCACCGGACGGTGGACTATAGATATATGCTCCTTGATTATAGGTGATTATTTCAAATAAAAGGGTGTGGCTTGTTTGTGATCTTTTGCCAACCCAGTTATCCCGGCTGTGTCTGTGTTGTCCCGAATACCATTGTGGGATAAATGATCTATTACTATACCAATAAAAGCCTGAGTCCTTAGGTGATGAGGGTTCTTGACTGTATAACCCTCATATCTATTGAAGCGGATCTGAGTTTTATGGTAGCCCGATCTCTCTTTAATTGAAGGACCGAAACAGGAAATCGCAAGAGACGCGGAGAAGGTCTCCATAGTTACTAGACATGCCTCCACTGACGCGTCACACAAGAAGTTTGAGCGCTTGCTGCTGTTGACCGTGACCCTGATTGGGCGCGGCCGAGGCATGCGAGTGACATAGCCTGTGACGCTCCGGATGGAGGTTGGATAAGTAATGCCCCACAGAGCTATTGGTTATCGCTCTTTGGAGGGGCGGTCCTATGGGCTTTAAATAGCCTGAGCCCGTGATACAATGTTGCCACTGCCAAATGTCTTGCGGGCGCACGGCATCACGCCACTGCGCTGTGCTGTCCCGCTTATCAGCATTTGACATCCCTGATGACCCATGTCTATAAAGGCATGGTGAAACGCGTCGGATGCAATTCATTATCTCTAATCTTTGAGAGGGAGTACAAGCTATAGGGTTTTCTAGTGAGATCCAAGGTTCCAGCGGCTGGGGGTCGCCCTTTTCGGGGCGGGTGCTCCGCGACAGCCTGTTAGGGTCTACCACTGCACGTTTATCTAGTGAGTAGGGAGAGACCCAGGGCTTTATTAGATATTGCAGTTAGCACCTGCTATTTTCCTTTGCTACATCGACCCCCAAGCCGGCTGGTTATCACTACATCCCCTATTTGCCCCCCTCTGGGCAGTGACACAAGACTAATGTGTTCTAAAGGGGCCTTCTGGCTATATCTATCTAAGCCACATGGCGGCTATATGTATCTAAGCTATATGACGGCTATATGTATCTAAGCTACATTACGGCTATATGTATCTAAGCCACATGGCGGCTATATGTATCTAAGCTATATGATGGCTATATGTATCTAAGCTCCATAGCAGCTATATCTATCTAAGCCACATGGCAGCTATATGTATCTAAGCTATATGACAGCTATATAGATCTAAGCTCTATGGCAACTATATCTATCTAAGCCACATGGCAGCTATATGTATCTAAGCTATATTTATCTAAGCTTTATGGCAGCTATATATAAGCTATATGAAAACATATGTATCTAAGCTATATGACAGCTGTATCTATCTAAGCTATATGAAAGCAATATGTATCTATGATATATGTATCTAAGCTATATGACAATTATATGTATCTAAGCTATATGATGGCTATATGTATCTAAGCCACATGAGGGCTATATGTATGTAAGCTATATGACGGCTATATGTATCTAAGCTATATGACACCTATATGTATCTAAGCTACATGACGGATATATATATATATATATATATATATATATATAGATATATATATATATATATAGATATAGATATATATAATATATGAAAGATATATGTATCTAAGCCATATGACAGCTGTATCTATCTAAACTGTATGAAAGCAATATGTATCTAAGTTATATGACAGCTATTTCTATCTAAGTTATATGTACAATCGTAGCCAAAACTTTAGAGAATTACATAAATATTGGAAATTGGAAAAGTTGCTGCTTAAGTTTTTATAATAGCAATTTGCATATACTCCAGAATGTTATGAAGAGTGATCAGATGAATTGCATAGTCCTTCTTTGCCATGAAAATTAACTTAATCCCAAAAAAACCTTTCCACTGCATTTCATTGCTGTCATTAAAGGACCTGCTGAGATCATTTCAGTAATTGTCTTGTTAACTCAGGTGAGAATGTTGACGAGTACAAGGCTGGAGATCATTATGTCAGGCTG
The DNA here is from genome assembly GCA_033119425.1 of Bufotes viridis. NCBI lineage: Eukaryota > Metazoa > Chordata > Amphibia > Anura > Bufonidae > Bufotes > Bufotes viridis. Next base: position 58,948,598 of record CM065598.1, read on the forward strand.
ATTGGGTTAAAATGGCAGACTTGACATGTTAAAAGGAGGGTGATGCTTGAAATCATTGTTCTTCCATTGTTAACCATGGTGACCTGCAAAGAAACGCATGCAGCCATCATTGCGTTGTATAAAAATGGCTTCACAGGCAAGGATATTGTGGCTACTAAGATTGCACCTCAATCAACAATTTATAGGATCATCAAGAACTTCAAGGAAAGAGGTTCAATTCTTGTTAAGAACTCTTCAGGGCGTCCAAGAAAGTCCAGCAAGTGCCAGGATCGTCTCCTAAAGAGGATTCAGCTGGGGGATCGGAGTGCCACCAGTGCAGAGCTTGCTCAGGAATGGCAGCAGGCAGGTGTGAGCGCATCTGCACACACAGTGAGGCGAAGATTTTTGGAAGATGGCCTGGTGTCAAGAAGGGCAGCAAAGAAGACACTTCTCTCCAAAAAAAACATCAGTGACAGATTGATCTTCTGCAGAAAGTATGGTGAATGGACTGCTGAGGACTGGGGCAAAGTCATATTCTCCGTTCAAGCCTCTTTCCGATTGTTCGGGGCATCTGGAAAAAGGCTTGTCCGGAGAAGAAAAGGTGAGCGCTACCATCAGTCCTGTGTCATGCCAATAGTTTAGCATCCTGAGACCATTCATGTGTGGGGTTGCTTCTCATCCAAGGGAGTGGGCTCACTCACAATTTTGCCCAAATACACAGCCATGAATAAATAATGGTACCAAAACACCCTCCAACAGCAACTTCTTCCAATAATCCAACAACAGTTTGGTGAAGAAAAATGCATTTTCCAGTACGATGGAGCACCGTGCCATAAGGCAAAAGTGATAACTAAGTGGCTCGGGGACCAAAACGTTGACATTTTGGGTCCATGGCCTGGAAACTCCCCAAATCTTAATCCCATTGGTCAATCCTCAAGAGGCGGGTGGAAAACAAAAACCCGCTAATTCTACCAAACTCCAAAAAGTGATTATGAAAGAATAGGTTGCTATCAGTCAGGAATTGGCCCAGAGGTTGATTGAGAGCATGACCAGTCGAACTGCAGAGGTCCTGAAAAAGAAGGGCCAACACTGCAAATACTGACTCTTTGCATAAATGTCATGTAATTGTCGATAAAAGCCTTTGAAATGTATGAAGTGCGTGTAATTATATTTCACTACATCACAGAAACAACTGAAACAAAGATCTAAAAGCAGTTTAGCAGCAAACTTTGTGAAAACTAATATTTGTGTCATTCTCAAAACTTTTGGCCACGACTGTATATAAGCTATTTGGCAGCTATATGTATCTAAGCTATATGAAACATATATGTATCTAAGATATACGATACCTATATGTATCTAAGCTATATGACACCAATATGTATCTAAGCTATATGACAGCTATATCTATCTAATATAGCTTAGAAAGATATAGGTGTCATATAGTATAGATACATATAGGTGTCATATAGCTTAGCTACATATAGGTGTCATATATGACACCTATATCTATCTAAGCTATATTACAGCAATATGTATATTATGGACAATGATTTATTTTTTGCTGTTCCTGGGGGTTTTGAGGGGTTTGATCGCCAGACGTAGGGCAACGGGCACACTGGTGGACCAGAGGGAGGGAGCTTTGGAATCCACGGAATCTTTCTTCACGGTTGCCTGCACTGGTAAGGATCGCTCATGTGTGATCCCTCACAGAAGCCGAGGCAGACAGATATAGGGAGAGAGGGGGGTTGGCACCAAAGGCTCTGACGTCTCGTCTACAGAGCCAGGCCACTCCCTCAAGCAGGGAGAAGCCTGTACACGAGACGTCCCCGCCAGAGCCTGGTGGGTGATGTCAGGGGTCACGTTACCCGCATCGGGCGAGTGGAAACACGGCAGAATAAATAATGAATGTACATTAGAAATGTATCTTTAATAAGGTTTAAAGCTGCCCTTACATATATTTATTTAACTCGGATAACCCCTTTAATGACCTTTCCTTAGAATAACTCATCAATATCAGATCAGCAGTCATTAGCTATTTGAGGAGGCCGTGGTGCTCCAGTGAGATTGGATAGCTCCATTGGCTACAGACTGGATGGAGAGGTCATCAATATGAAAATCTCAGATCTTAAGTTCTTTAAGTTCAGCTACTGTAGTTGACCTAAGATCTGCACACAGCTATCAGTGACTGACAGCCATCTCTATATACAGTATCTCACAAAGTGAGTAGACCCCTCACATTTTTAAAATATTTTATTCTATCTTTCCATGGGACAACACTGAAGATATGACACTCTGATGCAATGTAAAATAGTCAATGTACAGCTTGCATAGCAGTATAACTTTCGTGTGCCCTCAAAATAACTCAACACACAGCCATTAATGTCTAAAGAGCTGGCAAAAAAGTGAGTACACCCCTAAGTGAAAATGGCCAAATTGTGCCCAAAGTGTCAATATTTTACATGGCCACCATTATTTTTCCAGGACTGCCTTAACTCTCTTGGGCATGGAGTTCACTAGAGCTTCACAGGTTGCCTCAGGAATCCTCTTCCGCTCCTCCATGGTGACATCACGGATCTGGTGAATGCCTTGCAATGTTTGCGGATGCCCACAGATGCTCAATAGGGTTAAGGTCTGGAGACAAGCTTGGCCACTCCAGCACCTTTAACCTCAGTTTCTTTAGCAAGGCAGTGGTCTTCTTGGAGATATGTTTAGGGTCGTTATTATGTTGGAATACTGCCCAGTGGCCCAGTTTCCGAAGGGAGAGGATCATGCTCTGCTTCGGTATGTCACAGTACTGTACATTTTGGCATTTATGGTTCCCTCAATGACCTGTAGCTCCCCACAGCTGGCAACACTCATGTAGACCCAAACCATTACACTCCCACAACATGCTTGAGGCAACACACACACACACTTGTTTTTGTACTCCTCACCTGGTTGCCACAACACACGCTTGACACTATCTGAACCAAATAAGTTTATCTTGATCTCACCAGACCACAGGACATGGTTCCAGTAATCCATGTCTTTAGTTTGCTTGTCTTCAGCAAACTGTTTGTGGGCTTTCTTGCGCATCATCTTTAAAAAAGGCTTCCGACAGCCATGCAGACCAATTTGACACAGTGTGTGGCGTATGGTCTGAGCACTGACAGGCTGGACCCCAACCCCTTTAACCTCTAAAGCAATGATGGCAGCACAACAGCATGACAGGGAGGTCTCATTTAGTATATGGATGTGCGCATAATCATGCAGGCCACCAACAGTCCAAGATAAACAAATAAACACAAAAAAGCATGCAGAAGCCTTTAGTGTGTATTTTATGCATAGTCATAAAAAACATAAAAAACTCCTCAGCAGTAAAGAGGGCTACACAGCACATGTGCTTGCTGCAGACAGCAGGCTGTCAGGTGAGAGATGAACAGCTGCTTCACCATGACCGCCTGTTTTCAGTATTGCTGTGCGCTACATACCATATTCAGCTACTTACAGAGCTCCCCTCTCCTGCGCCGAACGCCCCTCCTCCACATAAAGCACGCAGCCAGCCCAGTGCTCCGCTCCTCTGTTCAGGTATCCAGCAGTGAGTATAAGGGGCAGGGCTACAAGTCTGTACATTCTAGTAACATAGAATATAAGACCGAAAAAAGACATTTGTCCATCCAGTTCGGCCTGTTTCCTGCAAGTTGATCCAGAGGAAAGCAAAAAACCCCTGTGAGGCAGAAGCCAATTTTCCCCACTTAAGGGGAAAAAATTCCTTCCCGACTCCAATCAGGCAATCAGAATAACTCCCTGGATCAACGATCCTTCTCCAGAACTCTAATACTATTACACTCCAGAAATAATACATCCGGGCCCCTCTTAAACTCTTTTAGTGAGTTCAACATTACAACTTCCTCTGGAAGAGAGTTCCATAGTCTCACTGCTCTTACAGAAAAAAATCCTCTTCTATGCTGATGAAGAAACCTTCTTTCCTCTACACATTCTTGGGTATAAATAGATCATTGGAGAGATCTCTGTATTGACATTGATATACACGTATTTATACATATAGTAGTGTTCAACAGATGTCAGCACAACATTGTTAACCTGATAAATCACTATTTTTAGTAGAAGTGATAACCCCTCTCTAGTAGCTATAGCATGTAATATTATAACACTCCATAAATACATTCAGTCCCCTCTTGAATTCCTTTATTGTACTCACCATCACCACCTCCTCACGCAGAGAGTTCCATAGTCTCACTGCTCTTACCGTGAAGAATCCTTTTGTGTACAAATCTTCTTTCCTCCAGACGCAGAGGATGTCCCCTCGTCACAGGCACAGTCGTGGGGATAAATAGATGATGGTAGAAATCTCTGTACTGACCCCTGATATATTTATACATAGTTATTAGATCTCCCCTCAGTTGTCTTTTTTCTTAAGTGAATAACCCTAATTTTGATAACTTCTCAGGGTACTGTAGTTGCCCCATTCAAGTTATTACTTTAGTTGCCCTCCTCTGAACCCTCTCCAGCTCTGCTATGTCTGCCTTGTTCACAGGAGCCCAGAAGAGTACACAGTACTCTATGTGTGCTCTGACTAGTGATTTGTAAAGTGGTAGGACTATGTTCTCATCACAGGCATTTCTGTATTGGCCTTGGCAGTAGCTGCCTGATACTGGTTTTTACAGCTTAGTTTGCTGTTTATAAAAATTCCTAGATCCTTTTCCATGTCAGTGTTACCGAGTGTTTTACCCTTTAGCATGTACGGGTGACTTGCATTATTCCTTCCTATGTGCATAACTTTACATTTGTCAGTGTTAAACATCATCTGCCATTTCTCTGCCCAAGCCTCCAATCTATCCAGATCCCTCTGTAGCAGTATATTTTCCTCTTCAGTGTTAATTACTTTACACAGTTTAGTGTCATCTGCAAAAATTTATATTTTACTGTGCAAGCCTTCAACATGATCATTAATAAATATATTGAAGAGAATAGGGCCCAATACTGACCCCTAAGGTACCCCTACTAGTGACAGTGACCCAATCTGAGTGTGTACCGTTAATAACCACCCTCTGTTTTCTATTACTCACCCAGGTACTTACCCACATACAGACATTTTTTCCCAGTCCGAGCATTCTCATTTTATATACTAACCTTTTATGAGGTACAGTGTCAAATGCTTTGGAGAAGTCCAGATATACGACATCCATTGATTCGCCTCTGTCAAGTCTAGAACTTACCTCCTCATAGAAACTGATTAAATTCATTTGGCATGATCGATGCCTCATGATGAAGCCATGCTGATATGGCGTTATTTGCTTATTTTCATTGAGATACTCCAAGATAGCATCTCTTAGAAACCCTTCAAACAGTTTAACAGCAACAGATGTTAAACTTACCGGCCTATAATTTCCAGGTCTGGCTATGACATCACTTAATTACCTCAGGATACGGGGGTGTATGCCATCCGGTCTGGGCGATTTGTCTATTTTAATCTTTGTAAGTTGCTGTTGTACTTTTTCCTGGGTCAGACAGGGCACTTTTAATGGGGAATTTACTTTTACATTCTGCATTTCATCTGACAGCTTATTTTCCTCAGTTTTGCTTTATCCTCGTCGCTCTTTGCAACACCCCCCTCATTGCTATGTAGAGGGCCGACTCCTTCAGATTTATATTTTTTACCATTTATATAACTGAATAACATTTAAGAAACTCTCGTTTGAAGAATAATTGGAAGGTTATTACTTTATGGTCACTATTTCCTAGGTGTCCCCCAACCTGCACATCTGTTGTTCTGTCAGGTCTATTGGTTAATGCTAAGTCCAGTATGGCCGTCCCTCTAGTGGGGTCCTGAATCAGATGGGAAAGGTAATTGTCTTTGGCTATTGCCAAGAACCTGTTTCCTTTATGGGATGTACAGCTTTCAGTTTCCCAGTCTATATCTGGGTAGTTGAAGTCCCCCATAATAACGACTTCATTATGATTTGCCGGCTCGTCTATCTCGTTTAGCAGTAGTTTTTCTGTGGACTCTGGTATATTAGGAGGTTTATAATAAACTCCTATTAGTAATTTATTATTGTTTTTTGTTCCATGTATTTCTATCCACAGTGACTCCACATGTTCATGTCCCTCACAGATGTCTTCTTGAATTGTGGGCTTTAGAAAGGACTTTACATAAAGGCAAACCCCTCCCCCTCGCCGGTTTTGACAATCAGCATCTACAGCAAGCAGAAGCTGCAGGACCTTTTGTGATGTCACAGTCACATGAACAAGGTTCTCTAGCCAAGCAGGGCACAGGAGGAGGACTAAACTGGTGTGACTAGGGTAAGTGCCATCTTTATGGTGTGAGTTAAGATGTCATCTATATAGTGTGTGGTTTGTGTGTGTATAGGGTGTCATCTATATAGTGTGTGGTGTGTGTATAGTTTAACTGTCATCTATATAGAGTGAGGTGTGTGTGACTATATAGTGTGTGCATTGGGTTAGTAAAGTTTATATGGTGTGTATAGGGTAAGTGTTGTCTATGTAGTGGTTAGGGCTCATGCATACGGCCATAAATATTTTGTGGTCCCCAGATCTCGGATCCGCAAAACACGTATCATGGTCTTGTGCATGCTGCCATTAGTTTTTCAACGTCTGCAGAAAAAGATAAGTAGTGATGGACGAACATTGGCCGGGGCAGTTCACGAACGCAAATTCGAGTTCTCATCGCGCCCATTGACTTTAATAGCAGGCGAACATGAAAAACCTTCAGGTCATATTTGCAGCCACCAAATACAAACTATGAGTGCACAACTAGTAACACAGCATGGACAGTGACATACAAGAGGGGGATCATTGGCAAAAATTCCCACAAAAATATGTATTTTAATCAGGGGCCATTTTTTTTGCATCTTAAAAGGAAACTCTTAAAAATGTGCCCTGCTGGAGCCTGGGAAATTTTTATTTCCTATCGGTTTGATATATACAAATGTGTAGCACTCCACGTTTTTGTAGAGTTCAGTAAAAAAATGCATATGTTAACATAATTTTTTTTTCTAACATGGAACTGTATGGTGAACGGACGCCACTGTACGGCAACAGTCTGAGGCATCTGTTAACGCATACATTTTTGGTATGCATTAAATGGATGGCAAAAATGGGATGTTAACCTAGCCCTAGTGTCATAATAAGCACCAGTACACAGCAGAGCAGCGTGGCGGAGAGGGGAGGCCGCCATGTACTGACAGAGCGCTACCTGGTCCTGGTGGTCAGGGATGAGGAATGTGTTTCCCAAGGATCATTCTCTACTGGGAAATACAGGGCACAGTATAATACACTAGAATCTATATAATATAAAGATATTAGCCCTACCCCCGAATAATAATACAATTAGGTGGTCATTTATTATATAGAAATACATCTATGTTAGGCGTATTTCTGACACAGATTGTGGCGCAAAGGTCCTTAGCACGGGAATCTGCATATTTTTCCCGCTCATGCCAGGTCTAAAAAAGGTTGCGTAGGCAGGGAAAGGGATACAGTTATGGCCATCCAGTTATTGGATACTAATGCCATACATTGACCGGATAACACCTCTGTACAGTTACCGGATAACATCGCCATACCGTGACCGGATAAAAGGGAATAAGAGGGCACAGTACAGGAAATGACTAGGGGCACTTCACAGGGTGTGGTAAGAGGGCACAATGCAGAGTATAAGGGGGCACAGAACGGGGTGGGGGGCACAGTCACATGACCCTGTGATATTAGAGGGTCCTTATGGTGAATGCGGTTCATACGCCACCATAATGAGAGGCAGAAGAGTGAGACAGGGGTGTGATTATGTGGCTAGAGATAAAAAATGCAACTGCCGGCCACTACAGGCCCCAAAAATTAGCCAATAGGCATTCACCTGACAGCAAAGAACTTTGGATTCTGTGGCTGGAGGTACATTAAAATGTCACAGGATAAAAATATAACTGTCGGCCACCATAGGTCCCAAAAATTAGGCATTCACCTGACAGAAAAGGCCTTTTATGCCGCTGTATATACATAAGGCAAGGACCATTCTTTGTTCTGGGTGGTGGCGAATATGTGTAGGCTGGCATGGGGAAATTCAATTACATGTGGTCATCACAGGTGTTGAATTCCTCCGAGATCCATGCCTCATTCATTTTTAGAAAAGTGAGGTAGTCTACACTGTCGTGAGCTAGGCGAGTGCGCTTATCGTTCACGATCCCCCCTGCTGCCCTGAACGTCCTTTTGGACAGGACACTCGACTAGGGCCAGCTCTGGCCACAGGTCAAGCCTGCAAACCCAGTAATCAAGGGGTTCCTCGCTTCTCAGAGCATCCAAATCAGCAGTTAACCTGATGTAGTTGGACACCTGTTGGTCTAGGTGTTCCCTGTGGCTGGATCCAGAGGGCGACTGTCGATTGGGTTGGCTGCAAAAAAGATCTTATATCCGAAGTGACCAACACATCTTCAAACCGACCTCTTTTTGCAGGCGCAGTAGGATTGGTACATGCACCTTTTTCGCTGTGGGTGGAAATACCTCTGCCAGTGCCCACAACAGCAGAATGCAGCATCTCTTACCGCAAGGCCTGGAAATGCTGAATTCTGCCAGCCCTGTGTGATGCTGGTAACATGTCCACCATTTTGTGTTTGTACCGGGTCTAAGTACGTTGCCACGCAGTACAGGTCCTTGAACTTTATGCTTTTTATACGGGGTCCCTCTTCAAACACTGGAGCATGAAGGCCCCCATTTACACTAAATTGGAAGCAGTGGAGCGACCTGGCTCCTGCTCATTGCCCAGGAGATTGTCATCCTTGGTCTCCTCCCCAATCCACGGACAACCCCAGGGATCCCCGAAAAGTTTAAAGCCTGCTCTTCTTGCTCTTCCTCCCCTCAGCCACCATCTTCCTCTGACTCCTCTTCAGACTCCTGCTGACTTGTCTCAGGTGGAGTAGCCCCTCGACGGCTTGATCAATGACATGACGCAATGCACGCTCCAGAAAGAAGGCGTAAGGTACGATGTCACTTTTGGCACTTTGGCTGCGACTGACCAGTTTGTTGATCTCATCAGCAACTACGCAATCAAGTGGATAAGGTGAGTTGATTATTTTATTTTTAACCCCTAATCCACATTTTACTAAGCATTCTGTATTGAGAATGTTATTATTTTCCCTTATAACCATATTATACAGGAAAATAATAAAGATCGGGTCCCGTCTCTTAGCAACCTTGCGGGAAAATCGCACTGCATCCGCACTTGCTTGTGGATGCTTGCGATTATCCCGCAGCCCCATTCACTTCTATGGGGCATGCGTTGCGTGAAAAACGCACAATATAGAGCATGCTGCAATTTTCACGCAACGCAGAAGTGATGCATGAAAATCACCGCTCATGTGCATAGTCCCATAGAAATGAATGGGTCCGGATTTAGTGCAGGTGCAATGCGTTCACCTCACCATTGCACCTGCGTGGAAATCACGCCGTGTGAAAGGGGACTTAGTGTTGTTTGTCTGGCACCTTAGCAGAGTAGGGAACGTCGACCAGTTGTGGACTTGCTACTTAGACCTTGCATTGCAAGTAGACAGGTAAGCAGACGGGGTTCTAGTTAGGGCTCACTGTCCATGTCCATCCCTACCTACTGACATTACAGGCCTCTTTAAATTCTCTAGTCGCTAGTTTAAATTCTCTAGTCTGCCCCTAGGTTAGTGGTGTCTATATAAGTATTTGTATAGGGTAAATATAGTCTACATAGTGTATATATGGGATAATTGTAGTTTAGATAGTGTCTGTATAGGGTAAGTGTAATCTATATAGTGTTTATATAGGGTACATGTCTATATCCTGTTTGTATAGGGTAAATGTAGTCTATATCGTGCTTGTATAGAGTAAATGTAGTCTACATAGTGTTTCTATATATAGTCTATATACTGTTTGTTTAGGGTAAATGTAGTCTACAGTGTATATAGTGTTTATATACAGTAAGTGTAGTCTAGTGTGTGTGGGATAATTGCAGTCTATTTTATGCATGTGTGTAGGGTAGAACAAATACAGGTCCCTCAGACCAAACCATAGGACCAACAAAGGCGTGCTATCAATAAAACTTAACATTTAATTCATAATCTTTAAAGGAACTCACACAAAAAAGCCAACACAAGGATAAATCAAATAGTTACATAACGCGGTACCCATAACAAATTAAAACGGCCTCACCGGATCCATGCAGACTGTTAGACCCCAGAATGTCTCAGGAGGCTGGAAGTCGGGCCTGAGGCCAAATAGGTGGGTCCAAGTTGTAGAGGTCACTCCGTTCGGTCTGGACGGTATCCAGAGCGGGTGCCAACAGTGTCAGGATAGGAGCAGAGGGGGGAACTAACCCTGCCAAATCCCTGCGGTTGCGGACTCGGGACTGGCACTAGCCCTGCCTAACACAACGGAGCACCCGCCCCGATAGGGGCGACCCCGACCGGAACCTGACCCCTAACACGGGCAGTGTCCCTAAGCTTGCCCTGCCAAAGGGATCTTAATTCAATTTTTTTTTAAAAAAAGTCAAACTCCCAGGCACCCTTAAACTCCCGACGTGTCACGTTTCATTGTAGTGCAAATCATCAGGGGAGTGTAATAGACCATTGCCGGATTTCAGAGAGTGTTAAACAAAAAATATATAGATATATATAAATAGGACCTTCAGTGGAAGGAGAACCTATTTTTAGATTGAAAACCACCACTAAAGTTGCGGGGATTGCGGGCAAAAGAAAGGGAGGGGTGGAGACCCGCAGTGGCCGGTGTCTCCCCCAAACAGAAAAAAACGCCGTCCGCCATTGACTTACCTCGGCCGGCAATTTAAATGCTCCATGACCTGCCACTGGTAACTGGCTCCGCCCCTCTGCTAACGTCACCTCCGGGTCACGGAACGCATCACATGTGTTCCAAAGACCGGAAGTGCAGGGAGGAGAGTGGATAGATGAGCCAGGGGGCGGATCACGGCGCCGCAGAGCATCTATTGGCTCACATGTAACGAGGCTAGAAAAAAGAACTAGCCGCATATATTAAACAGAGTATTCATGGCCGGGTAAAATGGGAGGGGTGTAACCAATCAGAAAAAAGGCCCGAATAAAGGGCAAGGAGGTGGAGACTGAGGAGCCTATTGACAGACTCCAAAGAATGGCATAAAAATTATCAGTAGAATACAGTAGGTGCCCCCTGGGGGCAGAAATTCATATAATCAGTTGACAAAAAAACGTAAATCGGGAGACGCTCAGGAACAGGGGATGATTACTCTATATGGGGAGGGGGGGTGGGGGTTTGGGGTTTTACATAACCAGCCGGTTATGATATAATAATGAACTGCCACATGTATACGGGCGCACGGCATCACGCCACTGCGCTGTGCGGTCCCATAAATACCTCAGAATCCCTGATGATCCATGCGAATTTTCTTTGCATGGGGAAACGCGTCGGTAGAGGATTAGAATCTTATTTTAGGTGTACTATTAATAGGGTGATCTAGTCAGTCCCTTAGGTTCCAGCGGCTGGGGGTCGCCCTTTTCGGGGCGGGTGCTCCGCGACAGCCATTCAGGGTCTCCCCGATATCAAGTTATCTATATATAGGGCGAGGACCAGGGCTGTAGACCTAGATAAGGTTGAGCATATACCCCTTTCCATCTGCTACCTCTTAGTCCGCTGATAAACCTACTGACACTCACCACTAGTCACTATGTCAGTGACACTTGTGTTATTTGTTTAGGGCCATATATTTTATCGAATATTATTAAAAGTTAAGTCTTACCAAAAAAAAGAGCCACTCATCAGTTTATTATATAGCTTTATCCCCTGAGTGCAAGACAAGACACCCCCCCCCCAGTGGAGTGCTTGTCACAAATCTTTTTTGTTAAATAATGAACCACATCAGGAGGAGAGTTTATATAGTGTTGGGCCAAGGTAAGGCTCAGACATAGCACGCAAAGTTAAGTTGCTCATTAAGCCCCAATGGTGTCATCATTTTGAGATAGTAGATCTAACGTAATTCCCGTTGGAGGAGTTGCTCCTCCAACGGGAATTACGTTGGATCTACTATCTCAAAACGATGACACCATTGGGGCTTAATGAGCAACTTAACTTTGCGTGCTATGTCTGAGCCTTACCTTGGCCCAACACTATATAAACTCTCCTCCTGATGTGGTTCATTATTATATCATAACCGGCTGGTTATGTAAAACCCCAAACCTCCTCCCCCCCCCTCCCCATATAGAGTAATCATCCCCTGTTCCTGAGCGTCTCCCGATTTACGGTTTTTTGTCAACTGATTATATGAATTTCTGCCCCCAGGGGGCATCTACTGTATTCTACTGATAATTTTTATGCCATTCTTTGGAGTCTGTCAATAGGCTCCTCAGTCTCCACCTCCTTGCCCTTTATTCGGGCCTTTTTTCTGATTGGTTACACCCCTCCCATTTTACCCGGCCATGAATACTCTGTTTAATATATGCGGCTAGTTCTTTTTTCTAGCCTCGTTACATGCGAGCCAATAGATGCTCTGCGGCGCCGTGATCCGCCCCCTGGCTCATCTATCCACTCTCCTCCCTGCACTTCCAGTCTTTGGAACGCATGTGATGCGTTCCGTGACCCGGAGGTGACGTTAGCAGAGGGGCGGAGCCAGTTACCGGTGGCGGGTCATGGAGCATTTAAATTGCCGGCCGAGGTAAGTCAATGGCGGATGGCGTTTTTTTCTGTTTGGGGGAGACACCGGCCACTGCGGGTCTCCACCCCTCCCTTTCTTTTGCCCGCAATCCCCGCAACTTTAGCGGTGGTTTTCAATCTAAAAATAGGTTCTCCTTCCACTGAAGGTCCTATTTATATATATCTATATATTTTTTGTTTAACACTCTCTGAAATCCGGCAATGGTCTATTACACTCCCCTGATGATTTGCACTATAATGAAACGTGACACGTCGGGAGTTTAAGGGTGCCTGGGAGTTTGACTTTTTTTAAAATTTTTTGAATTAAGATCCCTTTGGCAGGGCAAGCTTAGGAACACTGCCCGTGTTAGGGGTCAGGTTCCGGTCGGGGTCGCCCCTATCGGGGCGGGTGCTCCGTTGTGTTAGGCAGGGCTAGTGCCAGTCCCGAGTCTGCAACCGCAGGGATTTGGCAGGGTTAGTTCCCCCCTCTGCTCCTATCCTGACACTGTTGGCACCCGCTCTGGATACCGTCCAGACCGAACGGAGTGACCTCTACAACTTGGACCCACCTATTTGGCCTCAGGCCCGACTTCCAGCCTCCTGAGACATTCTGGGGTCTAACAGTCTGCATGGATCCGGTGAGGCCGTTTTAATTTGTTATGGGTACCGCGTTATGTAACTATTTGATTTATCCTTGTGTTGGCTTTTTTGTGTGAGTTTCTTTAAAGATTATGAATTAAATGTTAAGTTTTATTGATAGCACACCTTTGTTGGTCCTATGGTTTGGTCTGAGGGACCTGTATTTGTTCTGATTTTTGCTGGAAGGCTTTGGTAGGGTAGGTTCAGCATTGTTACCCTCCTACCCTATCACAGTAAATTCATGTGTGTAGGGTAAGTATAGTCTGTATAGTGTGTAGAGTAAGTGCAGTCTATACAGTGTGTATAAAGGGTAAGTGTAGTGGATGTATGGTATGTGCAATCTCTATAGTGTGTCTGTGTGTATAGGGTAAGTGTATTCTATATAGTGATATTTTTCGTATGTTCGTAGGGGGAGGGCACCTAAAGAAAATTCCGCACAGGGTGCATTTATCCTATATATTATGTATAGTTTAGAACTAAAATTTCCATTTATCTGCACAGGGTTTGGAGATTTGCAGTGAAATACTGTATATTATTTACATCAGGAACAGTACTAAAATGTGAACCAGGACGTAAGTAAGTTCCCCACTATAATTTGTAACTTCTACTTGGCAGATAGGACTGTTTGTTAATGAACTTTATAGCTACAAGTAGAAACCAAAGCTTGAAATACAGTTCATTGGCTGTACTTTAAAGGGGTTGTGAAATAAGCTCCCCCACAATTTGGCTGGACCTATAAAGGATTGATTACTTATCTGCTTCCCTGTGCTGGTTCCCCACTCCTTCATCTCCAGGCCTGAGATGCTCTGCTGGGCTCCCACAATGTCAATCTCTTCACAAACTGATGACAGCTAGTGATTGGCTGCGGCAGAGATCGGATCCTCTCATGTCATGTGGTAGACAGGTAAGTGATCTTTCCTTTACAGGTCAGGGCAAATGGGGGGGGGGGGGTGGGAAGGTTGCACCCCCCCCCCAAATTTTTCCACAACTCTTTTAACCCCATCTACCCCAGGCCAGTTTTCACCTTCCTGCTCACCTATTTTTGCTAATCTGACATATGTCAACTTATGTGGTAACACTGTAACTTTGGAATAGTTTTACTTATCTAACCAATTCTGAGATTGTATCCTGGTGAGACATTGTACTTCATGTTAGCAGTAAATTTGGGTCAATATGTCTTTCCTTTATTTATTAAAAAAATTCTAAATATGCAGAAAATTTTGAAAAAAAAATCACAATTTTCTGAATGTGTATGTCTTTACTTTTAAAACAGTAATACCTCATAAAATAGTTTTCAATCAACATTCCCCAGATGTATACTTTATGTTGGCATTTTGCAAATGTCATATTTTTTTTACGATGTTAGAAGGCTTAGAATTTTAGAAGCAATTTTTCAAATTTTCAGTTATAAAGTGATTTTGAGGGGCATTTTAGAAACATAATAAGCCCTATACCTGGCAGTAAATCCGCCGGAGTTATGAAAGAGACGTAGACCTCTTTATAGCTTCTGCAGATCCACCGCCTCTTCTAAATGTAAGACATGTGTATTGTAATGCATTGACTGTCACCGCCTCCTTGACTTTAAAGCGGAGAATGAGCAGGAATTTAAATGTTTAATTTAGTAGTAAGGTCTCAAGTAAGGGCTCATTCATATGACCATCCGCAAAACACGGATAGCAGCCATGTGCATTCCGCATTTTGTGGATCAGAATGTCCTTCCCTATGACAGAAATGCCTATTCTTGTCCGCAAAAACAGAGAAGAATAGGACATGTTCTATCTTTTTTGCGGGGCCACGGAATGGAAGTGGGGATGCGGACAGCACTTGCGGACCACCACATGCAGACCACCTTTTGTTGATTCATTGAAATGAATGGGTCCGCATCTGTTCTGCAATTTTGTGGAATGGATGCGGACAAAAAAATACGGTCATGTGAATGGTCCCTTATACTGAATATTTTCCCACAAAACTATATATAAATCTGCTCAGCTCCTCCTTCTCTATAACATGGTGTCTGCAACTCATTATTGCATACTTGTATTGCTATTTTTCGCAAAAAAACAAACAAAAACAAACTGTCTGGATATGCCCTGTCACAGATTTCGGACTAGTATTTCATAGATTTAAAATGCTACCCTCTGTATTGGAAAACACATGTTGTTCACCTACTATTCCTCCACACACACACACACACCCACCCCCAAAAAAAAACTTTCTGGAGATGTTCTGGTCTAATTGTGGACTATTATTTCAGGTGTTTTCACTGAGATTTAAAAAGCTATCCTTTGGATTATAAAATATGTGTTATACAGTGGTATTGAGATTATTCCCCCCACCAACACTTATGAAGAAAAAAAGCTGTATTTCTGTTAGGGCTCATGCACATGACAGTATTTTGCGTTCAGTATACTGGCTGTTTATTAAGTTCAGTATGCGGTACATATACTGAACCATTCATTTAAATGGTTCAGCAAAAAGAACTGAAGTGACTACGTGTACATTCCATTTCAGTATTTCCGTACCGTGAAAAGATAGAACATGTCCTATTATTGCCCGCAAATAACCGTGCTTGGTTCCATTCAAGTCATGGGTGATGTTTTTCCTATTCTGAAACGGAGGCAAAATTGTTGTATTAGCAGGATACACAATGTACAGAGCTTGCTGCAGATTTCTGTGAGCAGACGCCTGCCCTTGTGTCTGAACAGAAATCCTCTCTCTGCCCCTCACTGATTCCCCTCCAACTGTCTCTGTGATCACAAATAGCAGAAACCACAGCAGCTGCAACCAGTTCCATTTCATGTACATGATGGAGCCATTTTTTCATGTGCCATGCCAGGTTTACGCAAAGCATGAAATGGATATGTACCACCTGAACAACTGGATTCAATCCTACCAGGACTGTGGCATTTCTCCGTCACATACCCTGTTTCCTCATTCATCCCCTAGACTTCTGGGCAGGCAGATTTGAACATTGGCCGAAACTGGCTCAGTCTGGAATCATTGTACTGTCTTGTCCATCCTTCAGTGTACTATTAGAGAGGGAGGGTATTCTCTGATGTATACTAGTATTTGTTCATATTCCTCCTCCATTTTCTTCTAGGATGTTGGATCTTTTTGGTAATTTTCTTGCAGATAAGTGATGTCTAGTGATGTCGCGAACATAAAATTTTCGCGAATGGCGAACACGAACTTCCGCAAATGTTTGCGAACGGACGAACCGGGCGAACCGCCATAGACTTCAATAGGCAGGCGAATTTTAAAACCCACAGGAACTCTTTCTGGCCACAATAGTGATGGAAAAGTTGTTTCAAGGGGACTAACACCTGGACTGTGGCATGCCGGAGGGGGATCCATGGCAAAACTCCCATGGAAAATTAAATAGTGGATGCAGAGTCGGGTTTTAATCCATAAAGGGCATAAGTCAACTAACATTCCTAAATTGTTTGGAATAACATGCTTTAAAACATCCAGTGTGTGTATATGATCAGGTATGATGTTGTATTGATCAGGTAGTGTAAGGGTTATGCCCGCTACACAGACATTAACAGACCAAACTCCCCTTTTAATGCACTGCAAACAACCGCAAACAGTCCATTTGCACAACCGCAAACTCCCCATTTGCAAAAAGTTGGATACCAAGCTGGCCATGCCCCGGTGATGTCATTGAAGGTTTCTTCCTCCACCCAGCCACGTACAACACCAAGGGTCCCCGAAAGGTGAATTAAATTGATTTTTCAAACGGGGAGATGGTTTCTCATCAGTTTAATCCCTGTTACGTCCCCAATCTGGGGTCCATTTATTGAATTGATTTTTCGAACGGGAAGATGGTTAAAAATACGCTGGCTCCCTCCCCTTTGTTTTAATCCATGGTCACTGCGTCTGCACCGTGCAATTTACTGTCACACCCGATATGATTGGTATTTTCTGTAGTACTATTCTCATCAGTTTAATCCCTGTTACGTCCCCAATCTGGGGTCCATTTATTGAATTGATTTTTAGAACGAGGAGATGGTTAAAAAACCGCTGGCTCCCTCCCCTTTGTTTTAATCCACGGTCACTGCGTCTGCGCCGTGCAATGTACTGTCACACCCGATATGAGTGGTATTTTCTGTAGTACTATTCTCATCAGTTTAATCCCTGTTATGTCCCCAATCTGGGGTCCATTTATTGAATTGATTTTTCGAACGGGGAGATGGTTAAAAAACCGCTGGCTCCCTCCCCTTTGTTTTAATCCACGGTCACTGCGTCTGCGCCATGCAATTTACTGTCACACCCTATATCAGTGGTGTCTTAACTAGTACTATTCCTATCAGTTTAATCCCTGTTACGTCCCATATCAGGGATTGCCTTTTGTGAAAAAACAATTTAGGCCGGGTACCTTCGACTGCCTTCACAGTGACAGACCGAACTCTCATACACCAAACTGAATTGATTTTAGGAACCGGGAGATGGAAAAAGCAGCTTGGTCGGTCCTCTTACTCCCAAATTGGGGCACTGCGCATGCACAGAGCAATGTGCTGTGACACCCTATATGAGTGGTGGCTTAACTAGTACTATTCATATCAGTTTAATCCATGTTACGTACCCTATCCGGGGACGTGTGTCGAGTTGATTAACCATTGTCGAATTAACGAACCATTACGACATCATGAAATAATTTAGTTCTGAGCTCTGTACTTGCTTTGTATTGGAATTGATGGGGATTTTTTTAATTGTCTGCATTATTTCTAATAAACTATTAAGAGACTTTATTATGATTTTTTATTTTATGTATTAAAAACCCATACAACTTTTAAAAAAAAGCATATTTTTTAGTTTGGTTTTGAACTGCTGCATCCTTTCCGACTTTCGGTAATTTGGTAACATTTCTGCCACTTTCTGCTTATACCGGGGGTCTAGTAGCGTGGCCACCCAGTACAGGTCGTTCTCCTTCATCCTTTTTATACGAGGGTCCCTCAACAGACATGAGAGCATGAAAGACCCCATTTGCACAAGGTTGGATGCAGAGCTACTCATTTCCCATTCCTGTTCCTCACTAATGTCATTGACGGTCTGTTCTTCCCCCCAGCCACGTACAACACCAGATAGGTGACAACAACGAGCACCCTAGGGTGCCTGCTGTGGTTGGTCTTCCTCCTCCTCAAAGCCACATTCCTCCTCTGACTCCTCTTCCTCATACTCCTCTTCCAGCGTTGCCGCAGGTCCGGCAAGCGATGATGACAAGGCTGTTTCTGGTGGTGATGGTGACCACAACTCTTCCTCTTCCTCTTCACGCTCATCGACAGCCTGATCCAGAACTCTTCGCAGGGCACGCTCCAGGAAGAAAACAAATGGGATGAGGTCGCTGATGGTGCATTCGGTGCGACTGACTAGGTTTGTCACCTCCTCAAAAGGACGCATGAGCCTACAGGCATTGCGCATGAGCGTCCAGTAACATGGCAAAAATCCTAGCACCCCGGTCATACAAATACTCGTTGATGGCTTTTTCTTGTTGGAGCAGGCGGTCGAACATCAGGAGTATTGAATTCCAACGTGTCGGGCTGTCGCAAATCAAGCGCCTTACTGGCATGTTGTTTCGCCGCTGAATATCGGAAAAGTGCGCCATGGCCGTGTAGGAACGCCTGAAATGGCCACACACCTTCCTGGGCTGCTTGAGGACATCCTGTAAGCCTGGGTACTTAGACACAAAGCGTTGTACGATGAGATTCAACACATGTGCCGTACGCACACGGCGCGTGCGCACTTCACTTCAAGAAGCCGATCCAAGAAGTCCGCGCGTGCGCACAGGCATGCACCCGTGCGGACTTCTTGGATCGGCTTCTTGAAGTGAAGCTGCACGCGCCGTGTGCGTCTGAGCCAGCGCTTACAGCAGGAGGAGGGGGAGGGAGAGGCGGCACGGAGCATTTGGAGGCGGCGCTGGCCACATACAGCAATGTCTGCGGCCCGGCACCCTGCATCGCTGGACCTCCCCTTGGGCTCCTTATATGTGTGATTGACAGGTTAGTTAAACCTGTTTTTTGACAAAATAACGCTACCATTTGTTTAGATGAGCCCATATTAGGCATGCTAATGAGACCCTGAACGTCAGCATATGTTTAGCTGACAGGGCTCAAACCTGGTGACAGATTCCCTTTAATAGTTTCAGGGCCTCTCAAATATTATGAAACGGTTTTAAGACATATCTACTGGGTCTTCTATATGGAGATATTACTTGGTTATGCAGGAAATACCATAAGAAGGAAATTGAGGTCAGAAATGTCTAGCAATCTAGCCAGAGCAGGTCAGGTCCTGGCTGTAAGATACAGTAGGGACCTTGAGGAGAAGACAGGAGCGGTTTATTACTGCTTCTGCCTTCTCCAGTGCCAGCAGCATATCTCTGCACAAGCACAGGGGGGAGAGCAGAAAGCGGCAGAGAAGCTTCCTCTATTAGTCCTGACTAGGGTTGAGCAAACCCAAACTGTATACTTCGGGTTCGTACCGAATTTTGGGGTGTTCGTGACACGGACCCAAACCCAAACATTTACGTAAAAGTTTAGGTTCGGGTTCGGTGTTCGGAGCTTTCTATGGCGCATTTTGAAAACCTGCAAAGCAGCCAATCAACAAGCGTCATATTACTTGCCCCAAGAGGCCATCACAGCCATGCCTACTATTGGCATGGCTGTGATTGGCACAAGTGCAGCATGTGACCCAGCCTCTATTTAAGCTGGAGTCACGTAGCGCCACACGTCACTCTGTTCTGATTAGTGTAGGGATAGGATGCAGCTGCTGTGAGGGCAAGATTAGGCAGGGAAAACTCAGCAAAAACACTTAATGAAGTGATCGATCTACAGCTGTGAATCATTCAACTTTTGCTAGTTAATTGCTCACTGGTTTTTAAGCTGCCCAGAGCGTTTTTCTGTCCCTGTTTTCTGGGTTGATCGGCGGCCATTTTGTGTCTTGTGGTGCACCAGCACAAGCTGCCACCAAGTCCATCAATCCATCAATAGTATTATTGTGACCCCTAGAAACTCAGGATAGAAATTTCTATATTTTATTGAGGGGTGAAATTCAATTGCCAAAAAAGCAATCCCCTAATTCTGGTGTTCCAGCTGTGGCTAGCCAAGTGTAATACTGTCTGCTGTCTGGCAAAGGATAGATTTTTTTTCTGGGGTGAAATTCAGTTGCCAAAATAGCAATTCCCTAAATCTGGTGTTCCAGCTGTGGCTGGCTAAGTTTAATACTGTCCAGCAAAGGACAAATATTTTTCTGGGGTAAAATTCAATTGCCAAAATAGCAATACCGTAAATCGGTGATTTCAGCTGTGGCCGGCCAAGTTTAATAATGTCCGGCAAAGGATAGTTTTTTTTCCTGGGGTGAAATTCAATTGCCAAAAAAGGAATACTGTAAATCAGTGGTTTTAGCTGTGGCTGGCCAAGTTTACTAATGTCCGGCAAAGGATATATTTTGTTCTGGGGTGAAATTCAATTGCCAAAATAGCAATCCCCAAAATCTGGTGTTCCAGCTGTGGCTGGCCAAGTTTAATAGTGTCCGGCAAAGGATAGATTTTGTTCTGGGGTAAAATTCAATTGCCAAAATAGCAATCTCCTAAATCTGGTATTCCAGCTGTGGCTGGCCAAGTTTAATAGTGTTCGGCAAAGGATAGTTTTTTTTTCTGGGGTGAAATTCAATTGCCAAAAAAGCAATACTGTAAATCAGTGGTTTCAGCTGTGGCTGGCCAAGTTTCCTAGTGTCCGGCAAAGGATATATTTTTTTCTGTGGTGAAATTCAATTGACAAAATAGCAATACCTTAAATCATTGGTTTCAGCTGTGGATGGCCAAGTTTAATAGTGTCCGGCAAAGGATAGATTTTGTTCTGGGGTGAATTTCAATTGCCAAAATAGCAATCCCCTAAATCTGGTGTTCCAGCTGTGGCTGGCCAAGTTTAATAGTGTCTGGCAAAGGATAGTTTTTTTTCTGGGGTGAAATTCAATTGCCAAAAAAGCAATACTGTAAATCAGTGGTTTCAGCTGTGGCTGGCCAAGTTTCCTAGTGTCCGGCAAAGGATATATTTTTTTTCTGGGGTGAAATTCAATTGCCAAAATAGCAATACCATAAATCAGTGGTTTCAGCTGTGGCTGGCCAAGTTTGATAGTGTCCGGCAAAGGATAGATTTTGTTCTGGGGTGAAATTCAATTGCCAAAAAAGCAAAACTGTAAATCAGTGGTTTCAGCTGTGGCTGGCCAAATTTACTAGTGTCCGGCAAAGGATATATTTTGTTCTGGGGTGAAATTCAATTGCCAAAATAGCAATCCCCTAAATCTGGTGTTCCAGCTGTGGCTGGCCAAGTTTAATAGTGTCCGGCAAAGGATAGATTTTGTTCTGGGGTAAAATTCAATTGCCAAAATAGCAATCCCCTAAATCTGGTATTCCAGCTGTGGCTGGCCAAGTTTAATAGTGTCCGGCAAAGGATAGTTTTTTTTTCTGGGGTGAAATTCAATTGCCAAAAAAGCAATACTGTAAATCAGTGGTTTCAGCTGTGGCTGGCCAAGTTTCCTAGTGTCCGGCAAAGGATATATTTTTTTCTGTGGTGAAATTCAATTGACAAAATAGCAATACCTTAAATCATTGGTTTCAGCTGTGGCTGGCCAAGTTTGATAGTGTCCGGCAAAGGATAGATTTTGTTCTGGGGTGAATTTCAATTGCCAAAATAGCGATCCCCTAAATCTGGTGTTCCAGCTGTGGCTGGCCAAGTTTAATAGTGTCTGGCAAAGGATAGTTTTTTTTCTGGGGTTAAATTCAATTGCCAAAAAAGCAATACTGTAAATCAGTGGTTTCAGCTGTGGCTGGCCAAGTTTCCTAGTGTCCGGCAAAGGATATATTTTTTTTCTGCGGTGAAATTCAATTGCCAAAATAGCAATACCATACATCAGTGGTTTCAGCTGTGGCTGGCCAAGTTTGATAGTGTCCGGCAAAGGATAGATTTTGTTCTGGGGTGAAATTCAATTGCCAAAAAAGCAAAACTGTAAATCAGTGGTTTCAGCTGTGGCTGGCCAAATTTACTAGTGTCCGGCAAAGGATATATTTTGTTCTGGGGTGAAATTCAATTGCCAAAATAGCAATCCCCTAAATCTGGTGTTCCAGCTGTGGCTGGCCAAGTTTAATAGTGTCCGGCAAAGGATAGATTTTGTTCTGGGGTAAAATTCAATTGCCAAAATAGCAATCCCCTAAATCTGGTATTCCAGCTGTGGCTGGCCAAGTGAAATTCAATTGCCAAAAAAGCAATACTGTAAATCAGTGGTTTCAGCTGTGGCTGGCCAAGTTTCCTAGTGTCCGGCAAAGGATATATTTTTTTCTGTGGTGAAATTCAATTGACAAAATAGCAATACCTTAAATCATTGGTTTCAGCTGTGGCTGGCCAAGTTTGATAGTGTCCGGCAAAGGATAGATTTTGTTCTGGGGTGAATTTCAATTGCCAAAATAGCAATCCCCTAAATCTGGTGTTCCAGCTGTGGCTGGCCAAGTTTAATAGTGTCTGGCAAAGGATAGTTTTTTTTCTGTGGTGAAATTCAATTGCCAAAAAAGCAATACCTTAAATCATTGGTTTCAGCTGTGTTAGCGTCTAAATACAACGCTTGATAAATTTATCCTCTATATTTGCACACGCTACCGTTCATCTCCAAGTGTATTTCTTTCCGTAAAAGGGTATATTACACTAAGTGTTAAAACACAAGTGCTGAAAGCATAATCCTCTACATTTGCACACACTATTGTGCATCTCATAGTGTATTTCTGTCCGTAAAAGGGTATATTACACTCAAGGTGTAAATACAAGTGCTGATAGGGTCATCCTCAATAACTGCACATGCTACAGTGCATCTCCAAGTATATTTCTTTCCGTAAAAGGGTATATCAGACGAAGTGTTAAATTAAAAGTGCTGAAAGCATAATCCCCTACATTTGAACACACTATTGTGCATCTACATGTGTATTTCTTCCCATAAAAGAGCATATTACACTAAGTGTTAAAATACAAGTGCTGAAAGCATAATCCTCTACATTTGCACACACTATTGGGTTGCATCAAAAGGGGCATAGATGCTCTGTGATGAAAACATAGTCCTACCACTTTACAAATCACTAGTCAGACCACACATGGAGTACTGTATACAGTTCTGGGCTCCTGTGAACAAGGCAGATATAGCAGAGCTGTAGAGGGTTCAGAGAAGGGCAACTAAAGTAATAACTGGAATGGGGCAACTACAGTACCCTGAAAGGTTATCAAAATTAGGATTATTAACTTTAGAAAACAGACGACTGAGGGGAGATCTAATAACCATGTATAAATATATCAGGGGTCAGTACAGAGATCTCTCCCATCATCTATTTATCCCCAGGACTGTGACTGTCATGATGGGACATCCTCTGCGTCTGGAGGAAAGAAGGTTTGTACACAAACATAGAAAATAATTATTTACGGTAAGAGCAGTGAGACTATCGAACTCTCTGCCTGAGGAGGTAGTGATGGTAAGTACAATAAAGGAATTTAAGAGGGGACTGTATGTATTTCTGGAGTGTATTAATATTACAGGCTATAGCTACTAGATAGGGGTTGTTGATCCAGGGAGTTATTCTGATTACCTGATTGGAGTCGGGAAGGAATTTTTTTCCCCTTAAGTGGGGGAAATTGGCTTCTGCCTCACAAGAGTTTTTTGCCTTCCTCTGGATCAACTTGTAGGAAACAGGCCAAACTGGATGGACAAATGTCTTTTTTCGGTCTTATATACTATGTTACTATGTTATTATTGTGCATCTCCAAGTAT
Source organism: Bufotes viridis (assembly GCA_033119425.1). Lineage (NCBI taxonomy): Eukaryota > Metazoa > Chordata > Amphibia > Anura > Bufonidae > Bufotes > Bufotes viridis. The sequence goes on from CM065598.1 coordinate 58,972,670, forward strand.
ATTTCTTTCCGTAAAAGGGTATATCAGACGAAGTGTTAAATTAAAAGTGCTGAAAGCATAATCCCCTACATTTGCACACACTATTGTGCATCTCCATGTGTATTTCTTCCCATAAAAGAGTATATTACACTAAGTGTTAAAATACAAGTGCTGAAAGCATAATCCTCTATATTTGCACACACTATTGGGTTGCATCAAAAGGGGCATAGATGCTCCGTGATGAAAACATAGTCCTACCACTTTACAAATCACTAGTCAGACCACACATGGAGTACTGTATACAGTTCTGGGCTCCTGTGAACAAGGCAGATATAGCAGAGCTGTAGAGGGTTCAGAGGAGGGCAACTAAAGTAATAACTGGAATGGGGCAACTACAGTACCCTGAAAGGTTATCAAAATTAGGATTATTCACTTTAGAAAAAAGACGACTGAGGGGAGATCTAATAACCATGAATAAATATATCAGGGGTCAATACAGAGATCTCTCCCATCATCTATTTATCCCCAGGACTGTGACTGTGATGATGGGACATCCTCTGCGTCTGGAGGAAAGAAGGTTTGTACACAAACATAGAAAATAATTCTTTACGGTAAGAGCAGTGAGACTATGGAACTCTCTGCCTGAGGAGGTAACATAGTAACATAGTAACATAGTATATAAGGCCGAAAAAAGACATTTGTCCATCCAGTTCGACCTGTTTCCTGCAAGTTGATCCAGAGGAAGGCAAAAAACCCCTGTGAGGTAGAGCCAATTTTCCCCACTTAAGGGGAAAAAATTCCTTCCCGACTCCAATCAGGCAGTCAGAATAACTCCCTGGATCAACGACCCATCTTTAGTAGCTATAGCCTGAAATATTATTACGCTCCAGAAATACATCCAGGCCCCTCTTGAATTCCTTTATTGTACTCATCATCACCACCTCCTCAGGCAGAGAGTTCCATAGTCTTACTGCTCTTACCGTGAAGAACCCTTTTCTATGTTTGTGTACAAACCTTCTTTCCTCCAGACGCAGAGGATGTCCCCTCGTCACAGTCACAGTCCTGGGGATAAATAGATGATGGGAGAGATCTTTGTACTGACCCCTGATATATTTATACATAGTTATTAGATCTTCCCTCAGTCGTCTTTTTTCTAGAGTGAATAACCCTAATTTTGATACCCTTTCAGGGTACTGTAGTTGCCCCATTCCAGTTATTACTTTAGTTGCCCTCCTCTGAACCCTCTCTAGCTCTGCTATGTCTGCCTTGTTCACGGGAGCCCAGAACTGTACACAGTACTCCATGTGTGGTCTGACTAGTGATTTATAAATTGGTAAGACTATATTTTCATCACGGGCATCTATGCCCCTTTTGATGCAACCCATTATCATATTGGCCTTAGCAGCAGCTGCCTGACACTGGTTTTTACAGCTTAGTTTGTTATTTATTAAAATTCCTAGATCCTTTTCCATGTCAGTGTTACTGAGTGTTTTACCATTTAGTATGTACGGGTGACTTGCATTATTCCTTCCCATGTGCATAACTTTACATTTGTCAGTGTTAAACCTCATCTGCCATTTCTCTGCCCAAGCCCCCAATCTATCCAGATCCCTCTGTAGCAGAAAACTGTCCTCTTTAGTGTTAATTACTTTACACAGTTTAGTGTCATCTGCAAAATTGATATATTACTGTGCAAGCCTTCTACAAGATCATTAATAAATATATTGAAGAGAATAGGGCCCAATACTGAACCCTGAGGTACCCCACTAGTGACCGTGACCCAATCTGAGTGTGTACCGTTAATAACCACCCTCTGTTTTCTATTACTGAGCCAGTTACTTACCCACATACAGATATTTTCTCCTAGTCCAAGTGTTCTCATTTTATATGCTAACCTTTTATGTGGTACAGCGTCAAATGCTTTGGAAAAGTCCAGATATACGACATCCATTGATTCGCCGCTGTCAAGTCTAGAACTTACCTCCTCATAGAAACTGATTAAATTAGTTTGACATGACCGATCCCTCATGAAGCCATGCTGATATGGTGTAATTTGCTTATTTTCATTGAGATACTCCAAGATAGCATCTCTTACAAAACCTTCAAACAGTTTACCCACAACAGATGTTAAACTTACCGGCCTATAATTTCCAGGCTCTGTTTTTGGACCCTTTTGAATATTGGCACCACATTTGCTATACGCCAGTCTGGTGGAACATTCCCTGTCAGTATGGAGTCCGTGAATATCAAAAATAAGGGTCTGGCTAGGACATCACTTAATTCCCTTAGGATACGGGAGTGTATGCCATCCGGTCCTGGCGATTTGTCTATTTTAATCTTTTTAAGTCGCTGCTGTACTTCTTCCTGGGTCAGACAGGGCACTTTTAAAGGGGAATTTACTTTTACATTTTGCATTTCATCTGACAGTTTATTTTCCTCAGTGAAAACAGCGGTGAAGAAAATATTTAATAGCTTGGCTTTATCCTCATCGCTTTCTGCAACTCCCCCCTCATTGCTATGTAGAGGGCCGACTCCTTCAGGTTTATATTTTTTACCATTTATATAATTGAAAACATTTTAGGGTTAGTTTTGCTCTCTTTGGCATTTAATCTCTCGGTCTCTAGTTTGGCAGTTTTTATTAGTTTTTACATATTCTATTTTTTTCCTTATAGTTTATCAGTGCTTCCTGGCTCCCCTCCTGTTTTAGTGATTTATATGCTTTCTTTTTGTCATTTATTGCTTTTTTACGGTTCTATTTATCCACATTGGTTTCTTCTTATTTCTTAGCCTTTTATTTCTATAAGGTATGCATCGATCACAATTTGATGTTACAATGCTTTTAAAAATCTCCCATTTTGTGGTTGTATTTTAATTTTTGAGGACTATGTCCCAGTTAATTGGGCCTATGGCCTCTCTTAGTTGGCTAAATTTTGCTTTTTGAAGTCCGGTATTCTTGTTCCTCCCTGTAGAAACTCTTGTTTGAAGGATAATTGGAAGGTTATTACTTTATGGTCACTATTTCCCAGGTGTCCCCCGACCTGCACGTCTGTTGTTCTATCAGGTCTATTGGTTAATACTAAGTCCAGTATGGCTGTCCCTCTAGTTGGGTCCTGAACCATTTGGGAAAGGTAATTGTCTTTGGCTATTGCCAAGAACCTGTTTCCTTTATGGGATGTACAGGTTTCAGTTTCCCAGTCTATATCTGGGTAGTTGAAGTCCCCCATAATAACCACCTGATTATGGTTTGCCGCCTTGTTTATCTCGTTTAGTAATAGATTTTCTACGGACTCTGGTATATTAGGTGGTTTATAGTAAACTCCTATTAGTAATTTATTATTGTTTTTGGCTCCATTTATCTCCACCCACAATGACTCCACATTTTCGTGTCCCTCACAGATGTCTTCCCGGAGTGTGGGCTTTAGAGAGGACTTTATGTAAAGGCAGACCCCTCTCCCTCTCCGGTTTTGACGATCCTTTCTGAACAGATTGTAACCTTGTACATTAACTGCCCAGTCATAGCTATTATCCAGCCATGTCTCAGTTATTCCCACTATGTCATAATCCTCCTCACACATCACTAATTCCAGTTCCCCAGTTTTATTAGTCAGGCTTCTGGCATTAGTATACATACATTTGAGAGGTTTATGCATATTTTTTGCCCTACACCTTTTCTTCTGAACTTTTCTAGTCCCTCCTTCCATTTCTCCCCCAGTCCCACTACCTTGCCCCCGGTCTCTATCTGCACTATCTTCCCCTCCTATAATGTAATTTCTCTCCCCCCCAGTCCCTAGTTTAAACACTCCTCCAACCTTCTAGCCATCTTTCTCCCCAACACGGCTGCCCCTTCCCCATTGAGGTGCAGCCCGTCCCTACGATAGAGCCTGTAGCCGATAGTAAAGTCGGCCCAGTTCTCCATGAACCCAAAACCCTGCTTCCTACACCAGTTCTTGAGCCACTTGTTAACCTCTCTAATCTCCCGCTGCCTCTCTTGTGTGGCCCGTGGTACCGGCAGTATTTCGGAAAGTACTACCTTTGAGGTCCTTGCCCTAAGCTTTTGACCTAAATCCCTGAAATCATTCTTAAGGACGCTCCACCTTCCTCTAACTTTGTCATTGGTTCCGATATGGACCATGACCGCTGTATCTTCTCCAGCCCCTCCCAGTAATCTGTCAACCCGATCTGCGATGTGTCGAACTCAGGAAGACAGCACACTGTTCGGCGATCACGATCTTTGTGACAGATCGCCCTATCTGTTCCCCTAATAATTGAGTCTCCCACTACCAGCACCTGTCTGGCCTTCCCTGCTCTCCTGGTCCCCTGCTTACTGGAGCTGACATTCCCCTGACCGGCAGAGGAAGTATATGGCTGCAGCGGTGCTGTCCCTGAGCTGCCATCCCCCTCATCTGCCAAACGTGCAAACTTGTTGGGGTGTGTCAGATCAGGGCTAGCCTCCCTGGCACTCTTCCTTCTACCCCGCTTTCTTACTGTCACCCAGCTAGCTACCTCACTCTCCTCAGCCTCCTCGCTACCACCCTCCCCCACATCTACCCCAAAGACTGCTTGCTCGGTGAGCAGCAAACTCTTTTGCAAATTGTCAGTGGCTCTCAGTGTTGCAATATGCCCGTTTAGAGACTCGATGTGCGATTCCAAACGGGTAATTTGCTCACATTTTGAACAAAGATATGCACCCTCAAACGGCTGTTCCAGGACTGCATACATCATGCAAGATGTGCACTGGACGGCATTGTCAATTGTGCAAGACATACTAATGGGGATTACACCACAAAAACAAAAAAAATACAATATAATCTAGTTACAAGAACTGGGGAATTTCAGTCCCCCACTGAAGTCTCTGAATCTGAAGTCACACTTACACAACCACATACTTAATCAACCACGCGTCGCGACCAACCTCGCGTTATATATATATCTACTTATATAAGTATGCTGTAAATGAAACTCAAATACACCAGCCTGTTTTTTTCCCCTCTGGATTCAAAAAAGGTAGTGATGGTAAGTACAATAAAGGAATTCAAGAGGGGACTGTATGTATTTCTGGAGTGTAATAATATTACAGGCTATAGCTACTAGATAGGGGTTGTTGATCCAGGGAGTTATTCTGATTACCTGATTGGAGTCGGGAAGGAATTTTTTTCCCCTTAAGTGGGGAAAATTGGCTTCTGCCTCACAAGAGTGTTTTGCCTTCCTCTGGATCAACTTGTAGGAAACAGGCCGAACTGGATGGACAAATGTCTTTTTTCGGTCTTTTATACTATGTTACTATGTTACTATTGTGCATCTCCAAGTGTATTTCTTTCCGTAAAAGGGTATGTTACACTAAGTGTTAAAATACAAGTGCTGAAAGCATAATCCTCTACATTTGCACACACTATTGTGCATCTCCAAGTGTATTTCTTTCCGCAAAAGGGTATGTTACACCAAGTGTTAAAATACAACTGCTGAAAGCATAATCCTCTATATTATTTTACAAGCTACTGTGAATCTCCAAGTGTAATTCTGTCTGTAAAAGGATACCTTTCATCAAGGGCCTAAATACTAGACCTACAATTGATATTCCTCTAAATCTGTGGTTACTGCTGTGCCTGTATTAGTGTAATACGGTACATAAATAGATAGACAGATAGTGTTAGGTGCCTGTACAAAAAAGGCCTGAATTTGAACTCAATACATTGGGCCAAATAATTTTTTTCTGATTGTAGTAAACGGTAACAATGAGGAAAACATATAGTAAGGGATGCAGACGCGGACATGGTCGTGGTGGTGTTAGTGGACCCTCTGGTGCTGGGAGAGGACGTGGCCATTCTGCCACAGCCACACAAACTAGTGAACCAACTACCTCAGGTCCCAGTACCCACCATAATTTACAGCAATATTTGGTGGGGCCCAATGCCGTTCTAAGGATGGTAAGGCCTGAGCAAGTACATGCGCTAGTCGATTGGGTGGCCGACAGTGGATCCAGCACGTTCACAACATTATCTCCCACACAGTCTTCTGCAGAAAGCGGACAGGTGGCGCCTGAAAACCAAGCCCATTAGTCTGTCACCTCACCCCCATGCATATCAGGGAAACTGTCTGAGCCTGAGTTATGCAGCAGTCTCTTATGCTGTTTGAAGGAATCTCTTCCTCAGCGGATGCACAATCACTTATGTTTCCTGATGATGAGGACATGCGAATACCACGTCATCAGAGTCCGCACGTCTCTGATGATGACGAAACACAGGTGTCAACTGCTGCGTCTTTCTGCAATGTACAGACTGAACAGGAGGTCAGGGAGGAAGACTGGGTGGAAGACGATGCAGGGGATGATAAGGTCCTAGACCCCACATGGAATGAAGGCCTTGCCACGGACTTTCATAGTTCCGGGGAAGAGGCAGTGGTGAGACCGAGCAGCAAAAGATGGAGCAGGGAGCAAAAGCAGAACAGCCGCCGCCAAGAGAATTCGCCTGCTACTGGCCACCGCCACCAGGGACCAAGCACCCCAAAGGCAGCTTCAAGGAGTTCCGTGGCATGGCACTTCTTCAAACAATGTGCTGACGACAAGACCCGAGTGGTTTGCACGCTGTGCCATCAGAACCTGAAGCGAGGCATTAACTTTCTGAACCTTAGCACAACCTGCATGACCAGGCATCTACATGCAAAGCATGAACTGCAGTGGAGTAAACACCTTTGAAACAAGGAACACACTCATGCTCCCCCTGCTCTCTCTTCTGCTGCTACCTCGGCCTCTTCCTCCGCCTTGGGAGGAACGTTGGCACCTGCCGCCCAGCAAACAGAGGATGTGCCACCAACACCACCACCTCCGTCACCAAGCATCTCCACCATGTCACACGGCAGCGTTCAGCTCTCCATCTCACAAACCTTGGAGAGAAAGCGTAAATTCCCACCTAGCCACCCTCGAGCCCTGGGCCTGAATGCTAGCGTTTCTAAACTACTGGCATCTGAAATTAAGGCTGGTGTACACGGACAGCTTCAAACAGCTGATGGCAGTGGCTTTCCCACAGTATATTGTTCCCAGCCGCCACTACTTCTCCAAGAGAGCCGTGCCTTCCTGGCACAGCTAAGTATCCGATAAAATCAAGTGTGCACTGTGCAATGGCATCTGTGGCGAGGTCCACCTAACCACAGATACGGGGACCAGTAAGCACAGCCAGGGATGCTATATCTCCTAACTGCACATTGGGTAAATGTAGTGGCGGCTGGGCCCCGGGCGGAGAGTTGTTTGGCGCACATCCTTCCGCCACCAAGGATCGCAGGGCATCATTCTTTGCCTCCCGTTGCCTCCTCCTCCTACTTGGCTTCCTCCTCCTCTTCTTTCACCTGCTCATCCAGTCAGCCACACACCTTCACCACCAACTTCAGCACAGCCCAGGGTAAACGTCAGCAGGCCATTCTGAAACTCATATGTTTGGGGGACAGGCCCCACACCGCGCAGAAGTTGTGGCGGGGTATACAAAAACAGACTGAGGAGTGGTTGCTGCCGGTGAGCCTCAAGCCCAGCCTGGTGGTGTGCCATAATGGGCGAAATCTCGTCGCAGCTCTAGAACTAGCCGGTTTTGACGCACATCCCTTGCCTGGCGCATGTGCTGAATTTGATGGTGCAGAAGTTCATTCACAACTACCCCGACATGTCAGAGTTGCTGCATAAAGTGCGGGCCCTCTGTGCGCGGTTCCGGTGTTCACATCCTGCCGCTGCCCACCTGTCTGCACTACAGCCTAACTTTGGCCTTCCAGCTCACCGCCTCATATGCGACGTGCCCACCAGGTGGATCTCCACCTTGCACATGCTGGAGAGACTGTGTAAGCAGCAGCAGGCCATAGTGGAGTTTCAGCTGCAGCACGCAGGAGTGAGTCGCACTGCGGAACAGCACCACTTCACGACCAATGACTGGGTCTCCACGCGAGACCTGTGTGCCCTGCTGCACTGTTTCGAGTACTCCACCAACATGGCTAGTGGCGATGATGCCGTTATCAGCGTTACAATACTACTTCTATGTCTCCATGAGAAAACACTTAGGGTGATGATGGAAGAGGATGTGGCCCAGGAGGAGGAGGAGGAAGAGGGGTCATTTTTAGCACTTTCAGGCCAGTCTCTTAGAAGTGGCTCAGAGGGAGGTTTTTTGCAACAGCAGAGGTTAGGTACAAATTTGGCCAGCCAGGGCCCAGTACTGGAGGATGAGGAGGACGAGGATGAGGGGGAGGAGGATAAGGATGAAGCATGTTCACAGCGGGGTGGAACCCAACGCAGCTCAGGCCCATCACTGGTGTGTGGCTGGGGGGAAACAGAGGACGATGGCGATACGCCTCCCACAGAGGACAGCTTGTCCTTACTTCTGGGCAGCCTGGCACACATGAGCGACTACATGCTGCAGTGCCTGCGCAACGACAGCAGAGTTGCGCACAATTTAACGTGTGCGGACTACTGGGTTGCCACCCTGCTGGATCCCCGGTACAAAGACAATGTGCCCACCTTAATTCCTGCACTGGAGTGTGATAAGAAGATGCGTGAGTGCAAGCGCATGCTGGTAGAAACGCTCCTGAGAGCATTCCCAAATGTCACAAGGGAACAAGTGGAAGCCCAAGGCGAAGGCAAAGGAGGAGCAAGAGGTCGCCAACGCAGCTGTGTCATGGCCAGCTCCTCTGAGGGCAGGATTAGCATGGCAGAGATGTGGAAAAGTTTTGTCACCACGCCATAGCTAACTGCACCACCACCTGATACGGAATGTGTTAGCAGGAGGCAGCATTTCAATAACATGGTGGAACAGTACGTGTGCACACCCCTTCACGTACTGACTGATGGTTTGGCCCCATTCAATTTCCGGGTCTCCAAATTGTCCACATGGCCAGAGCTAGCCTTTTATGCCTTGGAGGTGCTGGTCTGCCCGGCGGCCAACGTTTAGTCTGAACGTGTATTCAGCACGGCAGGTGGCGTCATTACTGACAAATGCAGCCGTCTGTCCACAGCCAACGTGGACAAGCTGACGTTCATAAAAATGAACCAGGCATGGATCCCACAGGACCTGTAAATCCCTTGTGCAGAATAGACATTTATAACTACCTCCCCTTAACCATATATTCTTGTACTCCAAGGCACTTCTTTATTGAATCCTCTTTTTTAAATTTTACCATTATTTTGTAATGGGTGCCAGGGGCCTAAATATCTGAAAGTGGCCTTCTCCATTGGTGGGTGACATGAAGCCTGATTCTCTACTATGGGACCTCTCTCCTCTGTCTGGGTCCTGGGGCCTAAACAACTAAAAGTCGCCTTCTCCGTTGGTGGGTGACATGAAGCCTGATTCTCTTCTATGGGACCTCTCTCCTCTGTCTGGGTGCTGGGGCCTAAATAACTAAAAGTGGCCTTCTCCATTGGTGGGTGACATGAAGCCTGATTCTCTTCTATGGGACCTCTCTCCTCTGTCTGGGTGCTGGGGCTTAAATAGCTAAAAGTGGCCTTCTCCATTGGTGGGTGACATGATGCCTCTTTTGCTGCTATGGGACCTCTCTCCTCTGTCTGGGTGCCGGGGCCTACATAGCTGAAAGTGGCCTGTTCCAGTGGTGGGTAACATGATGCCTCTTTTTCCGCTATGAGACCTTTCTCCTCTGTCTGGGTGTCAGGGGCCTAACTTTCACTTACTTGCTTGCTGTCTTGGTGGCAGACATTTAACTCTTTTTGCTGTCTAATGACTACCCCATAGTCTAGGTGTCAGGGGCCTAAATTTCACGTACTTGCTTGCTGTCTTGGTGGCAGACATTTAACTCTTATTACTGTCTAATGACCGCCCCATTGTCTGGGTGTCAGGGGCCTAAATTTCATTTAAATTCTTGCTGTCTTGGTGGGAGACATTTAACTCTTTTTGCTGTCTAATGACCGCCCCATTGTGTGGGTGTCAGGGGCCTAACTTTTACGTACTTGCTTGCTGTCTTGGTGGCAGACATTTAACTCTTTTTACTGTCTAATGACCGCCCCATTGGGTGGGTTTCAGTGGCCTATATTTAACTTAATTGCTTCCTGTCTTGGTGGGAAACATTAAACTCTTTTTACTGTCAAATGACCTCTCCTCTCTCTGGGTGTCAGGGGCCTACATAAATGATAATGGCATGTTTCATTGCAGGTTGACCTGAGGCCTGTGTTGCTGTTACGGGACCGCTCTCCTCTTTGCGGGTGCCATGGCCCCTGAGTCTGTGAATGAGGCCTGTGGAACTGCAGGCAGACATGAATCCTTTTTGGCTGTGATGAGAACTTCAAGTCCCATAGCATTCCCACCTGACACCACCCCAACCTCCTATTCCACCTCCTCCTCCTTCAATTTGCCAATTGATATTGGTTAATTTTTATTGATTTTATTTTATTTTAAGTCATTTCCCTATCCACATTTGTTAGCAGGGGATTTAACTACATTTTGCTGCTTTTTGCAGCCTTCTAGCCCTTTCCTAGGCTATTTTACAGCCTTTTTAGTGCCCAAAAGATTGGGTCCCTATTGACTTCAATGGCGTTCGGTGTGAAGTTCTGGTCGAGTTCGGATCCCAAACTCGAACATTTTCATGAAGTTTGGACGAACTTCTCGAACCTGAACATCCAGATGTTCACTCAACTCTAGTCCTGGATTCCACAGTTACAGTGGAAATAGTGCAAGTAAAAAAAGGAAAAAAAGTCAGTGTCCTCCAGAGGTCTTTTAATGACCTCTTGGTGGACATATTATGTGCCAAATATAAATTGAAATATTAGTAAATTTAATTCCATTGCTAACGGAAAACCATAACTGTAGTCACCCTGTTCACTCAAACATGTTATATGCCAAATCGATCGCAACAAAATAGGAAACCCATTGCAATAATGTGTCAGTTTTAATATTGGAGAAATAAAAAGCTATAATTTAAAAGAAATGATTTTTTTAACAAGAATTTAAGGTATTTTTAAACCCTCTAGGACCTAGGATGAGAATGCTCGTCCTAACTTGTGGCTACTTAATGCACTAGGATGAGAATTCACGTCCTAGGGTTAATGCGCTGTCCCACACCTCCTGCCACGATCAGCAGCAGGGGCCCGGCTGATACTGACAGCCGGACCCCTGCTGTATCCGCCAGCATCGGTGAAAACACCGATGTCGGCAGATTAACCCCCTGTATGCTGCGGTAGCGCTGACCGCGGCATACAGGAAATTTGCGGCAGTTTCTACATCTCCGTCGGGTCCCCATGCTGCGGTGACGGGGACCCGAGGGTTGCTATGGCAGCCCCGATGTCTTCAACAGGCATTGGGACTGCCAGCTACGGAAGCCCAGGAGATCCAGCCCCAGGGCTGGGTCTCTTTGGCAACTGTTAGCGTCTTACAATGTAAGACATTAACAGTTCAATACAGCACAATACAGATGTATTGTGCTGTATTGAAACAGGGATCAGACCCTGAAATCTTGAAGTCCCATAGTGGGACAAAACCTAAAGTGAAAAAAGAAGTTAAAAAAAAAATTAAAAGTTTTAAGTAAAAAAAAAAAAAGCGCCGATTTCCCAAAATAAAGTAAAAAAAAAAACTTGTAAAAAATAGGCAAAAAAGAAAAGTAGACATATTAGGTATCCCGCAACCATATCGACCGACTCTATAAAAATGTCACATGACCTAACACCTCAGGTAAACACCGTAAAAAATAAAAAATAAAAGCAATGTGCAAAATGCTATTTTTTTGTCACCTTACATCACTAAAAGTGCAACACCAAGTACCAATCTAACCGTCGCCTCATCCCGCAAAAAATGAGCCCCTACACTAGACAATCACCCAAAAAAACTAAAAAAAACTATGGCTCTCAGACTATAGAGACACTAAAATATGATTTTTTTTGTTTCAAAAGTAATGTTATTGTGTAAAACGTAAATAAATTTAAAAAAGTAGACATATTAGGTATCGCCGAGTTCATTAGAACCTGCTGTATAAAAATATCACATGAACTAACCTCTCAGATGAACACCGTAAAAAAAAAATGTGTAAAAAAATGCCATTTATTGTCACCTTACATCACAAAAAGTGTAATACAAAGCAATCAAAAAGTCATACGCACCCCAAAATCATACAAATGAAACCGTCATCTCATTCCGCAAGACAATCGCCAAAAAATAATAATTTTTTCAAAAGTGGTGTTATTGTAAATAAAAAAAAAAGAAAGTATACATATTAAGTATCGACTCGTCCGTAAGAACCAGCTGTATAAAAATATCACATGATCTAACCCCTCAGGTAAACACCGTAAAAAAATAAAATATAAAAACTATGTAAAAAAAGCCATTTTTTTGTAACCTTACATCACAAAAATAGCAAGCGATGAAAAAGTCACATGCACCCCAAAATAGTGAAAATCTAACCATCATCTGATCTCGCAAAAATGATACCCAACCTGAAACAATTGCCTAAAAAAAGGAAAAAACTATGGCTCTCAGACTATGGAGAGACTAAAACATGTTTTTGTTTCAAAAATGATATTATTGTGCAAAACTTAAATAAATAAATAAAAAGTACACATATTATGTATCATCACGACCGTAATGACCTGCTCTATAAAAATATCACATGACCTAACCTTTCAGGTGAACACCGTAGAAGAAAATATATAAAAACGATGTCAAAAAAGCAATTTTTTTGTCACCTTACATCAGAAAAAGTGTAATACTAAGCGATCAAAAAGTTATACACATCCCAAAAACATACCAATCAAACCGTCTTCTCATTCTGCAAACAATTAGACTTAACTAAGACAATCGCCCAAAAAATATAAAAACTATGGCTCTCAGAATATGGAGACACTAAAACATGATTTTTTTTACAGAAATGCTTTATTATGTAAAACTGAAACAAACAACCAAAAAAAGTACACATATTTGGTATTGTCGCGTCCGCAACAACCTGCTCTATAAAAATACTACATGATCTAACCTGTTAGATGAACACTGTAAATAACAAAAAATAAAAACGGTGCCAAAACAGCTATTTTTTGTTACCTTGCCTCACAAAAAGTGTAATACAGAGCAACCAAAAATCATATGTACCCTAAAATAGTAGCAATAAGACTGCCACCTTATCACTTAGATTCCAAAATGCGGTCATTTTTGGGGAGTTTCTACTCTAGGGTTGCATCAGGGGGGCTTCAAATGGGACATGGTGTTAAAAAAACAATCTGCCTTCAAAAACTGTATGAATTTATGAATTTATGCATTCCCATATCGACTGAATCGTTAGAATTGAACCCAAGATGAAATTCAAAAAATTTACTCATCTCAATTTTTTTATATAAAAATTCTAAAAGAATTCTCAAATTGAGCACAGAAAGGCTGGGGTCACCAGAACAAGAGACACTTTTTTTTTATAGGGACTCTACATTCTGCCTCATATGCTCTAATAGAGCATAAAGAAAGGGGTATCCTTTTAAAGACACTCAAATTTAATTGACACACCATATTGTGATTGAGAGGTTGAATGCCACAATCTAATATATAAAGTTGAGTGTTTGTATGTATGTATGTCCGCTAAAGGAATCCGCACTGTCGCATTTACAATCACAAAATTTTGCACAGCAACCTCCTGTGACTCAGGGAACATCATAGAATATGTTTTGAGTTGAAATTTTCACCCCACGCTTTCCAATTATTTGCCAAAAAATACGCTTAGTAACCTAGCTGCCAAACTACAGGAGCCATAGTCTTTTGTGGAAGTTAGCCTGGATATTCATCAGGTTGCATACAGCAACCAATCACAGCTCAGTGTCGCAAGTATAGGGAGGGGAAAACATCAGAACACACACAGAAGGAAATAGACAGGAGCACACCAGCTCAACCAACTCCAGCAGGAAATATCAACCGCATGGTAAGCAGTGTGAGTCAGAAGTAGATAGGGCCTCAGTAATTACTACAAGCTGTAACTGACAAGAGGTGTGGTAATTACCAAACAACAACACTGCAAGGAGAAAACAGAGAGACTGTCAGATACCCTCATGTGCCACCAGTTTCTCTGATCTTCTCATCTCTGTCAGGGGAGGGACCAGGACAGTACCCTCCGCCCCTCTACGGGTTACCTTCGGACACCCAGGGACAACGTTATCAGGATGCGCCCTGTGAAAGGCCTTCACAAGTCGACTGGCATTAACATCGGTCACAGGAACCCACATTCTCTCCTCTGGACCGTAACCTTTTCAATGCACGAGATACTGAAGAGATCGATTGAGAATTCGTAAGTTCACTATCCTGGCAATCTGAAAATCAAGATTACTGTCCACCAAGACAGGAGCAGGTGGTAAGGAGGACAATTCAGCAGGTTCGACATATCTTTTCAGTAATGATTTGTGAAAAACATTATGAATTTTTAACCACCTCAGCCCCCCTAGCTTAAACACCCTTAATGACCAGACCACTTTTTACAATTCTGCACTACACTACTTTCACGGTTTATTGCTCGGTCATACAACTTACCACCCAAATCAATTTTACCTCCTTTTCTTCTCACTGATAGAGCTTTTATTTGGTAGTATTTCATTGCTGCTGACATTTTAACTTTTTTTGATATTAATTAAAAATGACCAAAATTTTTGCAAAAAAATGTCTTTTTTCACTTTCTGTTGTAATTTTTTTTTAAAAAACTACATTTCTATATAAAATTTTCTCTAAATTTATTGTTCTACATGTCTTTGATAAAACAAAATCCAATAAGTTTATATTTATTGGTTTGGCTATGTGTGAGATATATCTCTGTAAATGACAACTTTTTAAAAAATGTTATACAAAGTTGTCAATTTACAGAGATATTTCTCACACACAGTATGGGTATATGTAAAAATACACCTCAAAACACATTGCCCGACTTCTCCTGAGTACGGCGATACCACATGTGTGACACTTTTTTGCAGCCTAGGTGCGCAAAGGGGCCCAATTCCAAGTACCTTTTAGGAGGGCATTTTTACGCATTTGGATTCCAGACTTCTTCTCACGATTTAGGACCCCTAAAATGCCAGGGCAGTATAAATACCCCACATGAGACCCCATTTTGGAAAGAAGACACCCAAAGGTATTCTGTGAGGGGCATGGCGAGTTCATAGAAGATTTCTTTTGGCACAAGTTAGCGGAAATTGAAGAAATTGACTTTTTTTTTTTTCTTACAAAGTCTCATAGTCATAACTTGTGACAAAAAATAAAATTTTACATGAACTCACCATACCCCTCACGGAATACCTTGGGGTGTCTACTTTCTAAAATGGGGTCACATGTGGGATGTTTGTACTGCTCTGGCATTTGTGGGTCTCCGCAATCATTATATGTATGGCCAGCATAAGGAGTTTCTGCTATTCTCCTTATATTGAGCATACGGGTAATGAGATTTTTTTTTTCCGTTCAGCCTCTGGGCTGAAATAAAAAATTAACGGCACAGATTTCTTCATTCGTATCAGTCAATGTGGATGAAAAAATCTCTGCCAAAAAATGTGCAAAAAAAAAAAAAAAGAAGTAAGGCGCCATTCACATGTCCGCAAAAATGTCCGCATCTATGCCGCAATTCTGCGGAATAGATGCGGACCCTTTCATTGTATATGGGGCTGGCGGTGATGCGGAGAGCACACTATGTGCTCGCCGCATCAGCATTTGTGGAGCTGCGGCCGCGAACTTCCGGGTTTCGGCCCCGAAACATCAGGCCGCAGCTCCGCAAAAGATAGAGCATGTCCTATTCTTGTCCGCAATTGTAGACAAGAAAAGGCATTTTCTATATAGTTCTGGCAATGTGCGGATCCGCAAAATGCGGAAAGCACATTGCCAGGGTCCGTGGATCTGCAAAACACATATGGACGTCTGAATGAGCCTTACAGGGGGGTGATTAGTGACGGGGGGGGGGGTGACATGGGGTGATCAGGGGGGTGACATGGGGTGATCAGGGGTTAATCAGGGGTTAATTGGGGGTTAATCAGTGATGGAGGGGGTGGATGGGGGGGTCTGTGTGGTGATTGGTGCACTTACATATGTTTCCTCTGGTGGTCCCAAGCAAAAGGGACCACCAGAGGAGCAGGCAGCAGGCATATCAGACGCTGTGAACAAAACAGCGTCTGATATGTGATTTTTTTTAACTACTACAGCCTGCCAGCGCATGATCAGCGCTGGCAGGCTGTAGATTACCTTCCTCCCAACGCGATTCCTGTGAGCGCGCGTGCGTTCACAGGAAATCTCGCCTCTCGCGAGATGACGCACGGATGCGTCCACCCAGAATAACCCGACCGCCCGCCAAACGCATCCGTGCTTTAGGCGGTCCTGGAGCGGTTAAAGCCTGTGGGAGTTCAAGACAAAAAGGATCCGGATTAATAATGGCAGAGATCTTATATAGCTCAATAAACATTGGCCCCAACATCCAAGAAGGTACCTTAAGCTTAATGTTTCTTGTGGACAGCCACACAGAATCACCCACTCTCAGGTCCTGACCACTCATACATCTCTTGTTAGCCATACGTTTATACTTTTTGCCCATTTTTTAAAAATTGTTTTGAATTTTCCACCAAATGGAATACAACGAAGAGGAAAATCTTTCTTCTTCTGGTATACCAGAGGCCTCAGTACCAGAAAATGTGCCAAACTGGGGATGGAACCCATATGCTCAGAAAAATGGCGGACTTCTGACTACGGTTATTTATAGCAAAGTCTGCCAACTGACAAAAATGAAGACCACTCCTCCTGATTGTCCGAGACAAAACAATAAGTCTCCAGATTCTGGTTAGTATGCTCAGTCTGTCGATTCGACTGAGGATGAAAAGCTGAAAAGAAGGACAATTGGACCCCAAGGCAAGTACAGAACGCCTTCCAGAATCTGGAAACAAACTGAGTCCCCCTATCAGACACCACATCAGAGGGGATACCGTGTAGTTTCCTAGTGCGACATCTTGCTGAAGCGATCAACAACCACCAGAATCACAGTTTTCCCTGAGGAATTAGGCCAATCTGGGATAAAGTCCATGGACAAATGAGTCTACATTCAGGACGAGATAGACAAGGGAAGTAGAGATCGTGAATGCCGAGTATGTGTCACCTTGGCACGCGGACAAGTCTCACAGGCTGACACATAGCCCTCAATACATTTACGCAATCCTGGCCACCAGAATCTCTGGGAAATTAGATCAACAGTAGATCTGTTCCCAGGGTGTCCTGTAAGAACAGTACTGTGATGTTCCTGGAACACCTTGTGCCGTAGTTCCGAATGAACAAACAACTTCCCTGGAGGACATGAGTCAGATGCATCTCCCTGGGCCTCCAACACCTCTGCCTCAAGTTCAGGATAAAGGGTGGATACAACCACCCCATCAGCTAATATCGGGCCAGGATGCTCCGAACACCTTGGCACCGACAATCTGATTGAACAAATCCGTGATCAAAAGAAGGGGATAAGGACCGCGGACAGTAATACGATTAAGCCCACGGAAGTCTAAACATGGTCTAAGAGTTCCGTCCTTTTTCTTAACAAAGAAGAACCCTGCAGCCACTGGAGATTTGGATGGTCTAATATGACCATTGGCCAAACTCTCGGTGATATATTCTCACATGGTGGCTCTTTTGGGTTCGGAAAGATTATACAACCGAGACTTGGGCAACTTATCTGAAATAAATAAAGGTACAACTTTAGTGGTTACACCAGAAAGCGACGTGCTAACACAGTTGTCTATGCAAAAATCACTCCAATCAAGAATCTGTTTCGCTTGGCAATCAATGGTAGGGTTATGTTTGGATAACTACTGTAAGCCTAGCACCACAGGAACAGGCAGACCCTCCAGCACAAAGCATGAAATGGATTCTTGATGAGAATCTCCCACCTTTAGGCGAATGTCCTGCACTATTTGTGACAAATAATTTTGTGAGAGTGGATGCAGAACCAATTAAAAACACAAAAATATTTTTGTCTAATGTGCTTGTTTTCAAAGCACGCATACGGACGAATTGGCCATCCATTAGGTTAACCCATGCCCCACTGTCAATAAACATTTTAATTCCCACAGTTTTGGAGTCTAGCTCCACCTTGGCAGGCAGGAGAAATCGGGTACTACCGGTAAATGACAAAAGTACATTCTCAGATTCCCCATCCATACCACCAAGAGTGAGAAGATGACTAAACACATTAGTTTTTTCTTCCCTTTTTCACCTTGACGTTTAACATAAGGACATACGTTAATAAAATGGCCCCCATTACCACAGAAAAAGCAGAGTCTTTTCTTAACCCTAAAGTTTTTATTACCAGGTCTAGGAGTAACTTCCCCCAACTGCATTGGCTCATCATCATCATCATCACCATACCCAAAATGTCGAAAGAGGCCACCTCCCCATATGATAGCGCATCCCGAGCGAGAAAAGCCTTAGACCTCTCCCTCAGGTGTCTATCAATACATACAGCCAGAGACATGGCTGCCTCTAATGACTCTGGATATTCGTGAGATGCCAATGCGTTCTTCAGGTTCTCGGATAACCCTTGACAGAATTGACTACGGAGGGCTATGGTCATCCCACTCAGTATCAGTTGCCCATCTCCTAAATTCAGAGCAATATGACTCAGCAGAACGTTCTCCCTGCCTTAAATCCCCCAACTTAGTCTCGGCCAGGGAGACCTGATCTGGGTCATCGTAGATAAGTCCCAGAGCTCTGAAAAATTAATCTACCGACCAGAGGGATTGTGATCCGGTGGGCAAAGAAAAAGCCCAAGAATGATCATCACCTTTCAGTAATGAAATAATAATCCCCACTCTTTGTCTCTCATCCCCAAAAGAGTTAGGACGTAGTCTAAAATATAGTTTGCACGACTGCCTGAACCAAACAAAGCTGTCACTTCCCCCGGAAAACCTCTCCGGGAGAGCGACCTCAGGATCCGGGAAGGCCTGGTTCCCGCTACTGGAAACCGCCACCTGTGGTCTCTGAAACTGCGAGACGGCCGTGCGGAGGTCAGCTACCTCCAAAGACAGCCCCTGCAAATAATCGACCAGTGCAAAAACAGTATCCATCGCTGCACTGACACAAACAAAACAACGGTTTAAGGCGGTTGATAATGTCACAAGTATAGGGAGGCGAAAACAGCAGAACACGCACAGGAGTCTAGGCCTCAAAGCTAAGGGAGAGGGATAGTGACCTCCTAGAAATCCCTAGACCTCTCCCTGACTCTTGCCAATATGAGTAGACCCTGAAGGTGGGATTACTCATAAACTGGAACCTAAGCCCTGGAGGCCCTGGAAAGCCCAAGGAGTGGTGGCAGGGAATTAAACTACTGGTTCCTTCCATGATGAAGGAACCAGCGTCTCTCTGAGGCCTAGAAAGCAACTAACACAAGCGAACAACAAAATGCAAAACAAAATGCACTTAGCTTAAAGCAGAATGGAGGAGCAGGAGATCCAAAGGAACAACACACCAGCTCAACCAACTCCAACAGGAAATATCAACCGCATAGTAAGCAGTGTGAGTCAGAACTAAATAAGGCCTCTGTAATTACTACAAGCTGCAACTGACAAGAGGTGGGGTCATTCATTACCAAACAACACTGCAAGGGGAAAACAGAGAGACTGTCAGATACCCTCACATGCCGCCAGTCTCTCTGATCTTCTCAGCTTCTATTTTGCTACAGGTCATTATTTATGAGCGATTAGTATAAAACAGCTTACGTGTGAGTTAATATGATTTCCATTGTGACACTTAGCATACATTATTGTAGAGGCTGATGTAACTCACATGACCTTAAGTGTATACTAGCTCTGTGGGGTTTTATATACTGTCAATCAAAGACAATAATGCCCCATAAGAAAAGGAATTTGATCTCTTATATATATAAAAATTAATTTCTGTCCGTCTGTCTGTTCTTTATTCACAGCCAAACGACTGGACCAATCTGCACCAAATTTGGCATATAGGTACATCGGGCGTACGGGAAGGTTTTAGACCGAGTCTCAGCTCTCTAAGATGTACCGTTCCTGAGATATTCCCAAAAAATGCACATATGGCACATCAAATGACCTGCATTAGGCAATAGAAGCCCACAGGTCTTTCACTCATACCACAACTGCCATACACATGGTCACATGACCGTTATCAGCCAATAAAAGCTTGAAGGTTCTTCAGTCTCGGCTTAAACACAGTTTTACACCAGGTTTCCATAACAACCCTGCCATTTTTCTTCACTGTAGGTTACCCTTAACGGGGCAGGGCGCTGTGGATGACACTGTTAAGGGAGCGGACTGCTGTGGAGGTCACAGTTAAGGGAGGAGGCTGCTGTGGAGGTCACAGTTAAGGGAACAGTCCACTGTGGAGGTCAGTGTTAAAGGGGGGGGTGCTGTAGTGGTCACTATTAAGGGGGCGGGTGTTGTGGAGGTCACATTTTAAGGGAACGGAGTGCTGTGGAGGTCACTGTTACAGGGGTGGGTTATTATGGCAATCACTGTTAAGAGACATTGTACTGTGGAGGTCACTAACAAAAGGGCGGCCACTGTGGAGGTCACTGTTAAAGGGGCAGGTGCTGTGGAGGTTAATGTTAAGAAGGCAGGGCACTGTGGAGGTCACAATTAAATGGGCAGCTGCTGTGAAGGTCGCTGTTAAGGCAGCAGGGTACTGTGAAGGTCACTGTTAAGGGAGAAGCATACTGTGGAAGTCACTGTTAAGAGGACAGGGTGCTATGGAGGTCACTGTTAAGCGAGTGGGGCACTGTGAAGGTCACTGTTAAAGGGGCAGTGTTGTGGATTTTACCGTTAAGGGGGAGGAGTGCTGTGGAGGTCACCATTAAAGGGGTGGTGTGAGGGGGTCACTGTTAAGGGGTGGGGTGCTGATGAGGTCACAGTTAAGGGGGCAGGGCCCTGTGGAGGTCACTGTTATGGGGTAGATCATTGTGGAAGGTCACTTAAGGAGGCGGTCTGCTGTGGAGGTTTTTGTTAGGGGGCGGGCAGGGTGCTGTGGAGGTCATATTTTAAGGGGGCGGGGCACTGTGAGAGGTTCAGTTTTAAGGAATGGGCTGCTGTGGACATCACTGTTATGGGGGACACTGTGGATATCTTTTAACGACACACACAAACATTAAATGAAATAGTGGAAATATACCCGTGCGAAGCCGGGTCATCCTGCTAGTTTGTAAAATAATACTGAATTCCTCGGTTGCAGTACTGTCATATAAAATGCAATAACGGTATGGTTATTAAATGCAAAATATTGACTTAGAAAAATATTAATAAAATTATTATAAATATCAAAGACAAGTAGTGTAGAATATGTCAAAAATTGTTTCATTATTAACTAGTATTCCTTTGCTCTGGCAGTTTAGTACTTGATAATATTCTTACCATTTTAATCCACAGTTCTCCAAAACTAGTTCTTCAATTTTCTTTGATCTTCCTAACACATAAAGAATTTGCTCAGAAATCTCTGGCCTCTGAAAATGGCAATAGTATTAAAGGGTTATTCCACAAGATAGTTCTATAAATAAGTACTGGTCCTAGAGTTGCATCCATCAAGCAGTTATGCTATACTACTACATATTAGAAAATACTACCACATATTAAATAACACTCACACAGGATGGGCATAGACAACAATGACAAGTGGGGAACATATAAATAGGGAAGGTATACAGGTGCATTAGAATAAATTAGAATATCATCAAAAAGTTAATTTATTTTAGTAATTCAAATCAAAAAGTGAATCGTACAGTATATTATTATATAGATTCATTACACACAGAGTGATCTATTTCAGATGTTTATTTCCTTTAATTTTGATGATTATGGCTTACATCTTAGAAAACCCAAATGTTAGTATCTCAGAAAATTAACTTATGTAAGACCAATTAAATGAATGATTTTTAAAACAGAAATGTTGTTCTACTGAAAAGTGTGTATTGTGTATGCATTCAATACTTGGTAAGGGATCCTTTTGCATGAATTACCGTATCAATACAGCATAGCATGGAGACATTGAGCCCGTTGCACTGCTGAGGTGTTATGGAAGCCCATTTCTGCTTTGATAATGGCTTTCAGCTCATCTGCATTTTTGGGTTTGGTGTCTCTCATCTTGCTCTTGACAATACCATAGATTCCCCATGGAGTTTAGGTAAGGTGAGTTTGCTGATAAATCAAGCACAGTGATACTGTGGTTATTAAACCAGGTATTGGTAATTTTGGGCAGTGTGGGCAGGGGGAAAGTCCTGCTGGAAAATGAAATTGGCATCTCCATAAAGCTGTAGCAGAGGAAAGCATGAAGTGTTGTAAAATTTGCTGGTAGATGACTGTGCTAACTTTGGACTTGATATAACGCAGTGAACAAATCCCAGCAGATGACATGACTCCCCAAACCATCACTGACTGTAAAAACCTCACACTGGACTTCAAACAACTTGGACTGTGTACCTCTCCACTCTTTCTCCAGATTCTGGGACCTTAATTTCCAAATTAAATGCAAAATTTACTTTCAAATTTACTTAGCTCAGCTAAGATGCTTCTGACATTGTCTCTGGGTCATGAGTGGCTTGACACATGGAATTCAACAGTTTTAGCCCATATCCTCGATATATCTTTGTATGTTGGCTCTTGAAGAACTGACTCCATCCACAGTCCACTCCTTGTAAATCTCCCCCAAATTCTTGAAAGGCCTTTTCTTGACAATCCACTTAACTTTCTGTCAATATGCTTGGATACAGCACTCAGGGACCATTTAGAGACTTAGGAAACCTTTGCAGGTGTTTTGTGTTGATGAGCTGATGAGAGTGTGACACCACGGGCCTACAACATTGAACCTTTTCACAAATTCTGAGATACTGACTGTTGGGTTTTCATTAGCTGTAAGCCATAATCATCAACATTAAAATAAAAACTTGAAATAGATCAATCTGTGTGTAATGACTATATATGGGAGTTTCACTTTTTGAATTGAATTACTGAAATATATACACTTTTTGATGATATTTTAATTTGTCGAGATTTTCCCCTATAAGTGGGGGATATTAACATGTGGAGTCACTGTGGGTAGAAATACATGGAGCCAAAACAATAATACAATACAGATAGGGTTTTGTTATAAGTCACCTAATAAAACAATGCACACAAAATCTACCACGAAGGGAAATAGATGAGGCAGCAAATCATAATGAAGTCGCAATTATGGGGACTTCAACTACCCAGATATAGACAGGGAAACTGAAACCTTTGGATCTCATACAGGAAACAGGTTTTTGTCAATAACTAAAGACAATTACCTTTCCCACCTCTTACAGGATCCCAATAGAGGGACGGTCATACTGGACTTAGTGTTAACCATTAGACCTAACAGAACAATAGATGAGCAGGTTGTGGGACACCTGTGAAATAGTGACCATAATATAATAAACTCCCAGTGGTCATTTAAAAAAATGTTCATGGAGGCACAAAAATGCTGAACTTTCAAAAAACAAAATTTGATCAGGTTAGAGAGGCCATTAGCTTCATTACTGGGATTCCACACAAATAGGAATATAGCCCCAAAATGGGATATTTTTAAAAGCATCCTAAATTTTCATTGTAAGAGGGACATACATTCTGGAAACAAAAGTGTTAGGCACATAAAGAAAACTATGTGGATAAATGGCAATAAAAAGGGGGCAATAAATGACAAAAATAAAGCATTTAAATTACTAAAACAGCAAGGTAGCGAAAAAGCTATAAAAAACTAAAGGCAGGCAAGACAGTGAGGCTCATTGCCAAAGAGAGTAATCTAACCCAAAAATGTTCTTCAATTATGTAAATCGTATAAAGGTTAAACCTGAAAGTGTTGGGGACCTTTAAATAGTAATGATGGAGGGGTTGTAGAAAGCAATGGAGAGAAAACAAGTGTATAAAATATTCACTGTATTCACTGAGGAATAGTGATGAGCGGCAGGGAAAATATTCGAATTTGCGATATTTTTCGAATATTCATTAGAATATTCGTCATTTATTGGCAAATATTCGTACTCGAGATTATTCTATTGATTGCGAAAAATCGGCAATGTAATAATCGTGTAATGCGATTATTCTAAAACACGAATATATAGCACTATAGAATATAGTGCTATATATTAGTTTTTTATAATATTCGTAATTTTTTCCAATTTAATCTGAACATTCATTGGCCCAAAAGCAACTTAGATGGAAAAAAATGACGAATATTTTAAAATTGAATTGACCCACAAGTCAGTAATGACTCATTACTGATTTAGAATATTCTTCATTATTTAATATTGTTTATGTTATGCGAAAAATCGGTAATTAAATATGCAAATTAATCGAATTGCGTAAGGGAGTTAACCAACTTTCCTATTGGGTTGGCTTGGTAGAATTGTCGAATATGTAGAATATAGCGCTATATTCTACATATTCGACAATTCTACCAAGCCAACCCAATAGGAAAGTTGCTTAACTCCCTTATGCAATTTGATTAATTTGCATATTTAATTACTGATTTTTCGCATAAAAAACAATATTAAATAATGAAGAGTATTCTAATTCACTAGATATTACAGTCTTCTCACATTGGCCCACAAGCAAGAAGCAGGCAGGTAATGGGTTCACCTGAAAAAAAATTGAGGAATATTCGTTTTTACGAATATATATCACTATATTCAAAATATTCGCAAATTTGCGATATTAGTGATTAAAATTCACTATTTGAATAGTCGCGCTCAAGACTACTGAGGATTATGTAATGCAAGATGAAATGCAGAATGTCAAAGTAAACTTCCTATTAAATGTAGCCTATTTGACCCAGAAAGAAGTGCAGCTGCATCTTAAAAAGATTATAATAGACATAAGAGAATTAAGGGGCCTATTCTCTTTAATACATTTATTAATGCTCTTGTAGAGGAGTTGCAAAATACATATCAAGTTTTACTCGTGATACTAAACTGTGTAAATTAATTAACACAAAAGAGGACAATATACTGCTGCAGATAAATCTGGATAGATTGAAGGCTTGGGCGGAGAAGTGACAAATGAGGTTTAACACTGATAAAAATAAGGTTATGCATATGGAAAGGGAAAATATGAGTCACCAGTACATACTAAATGGTAAAACACTGAGTACAACTGACATGGAAAAGGACTTAGGAATTGGAATTGTAGTTGACATTAGACTTAATGGGGTTGTGCAGCCATTACATATTGATGACCTAATTGGTGGGGGTCCGACTCCCTCTTTAAGATTACACTGCGTGTCGTCTCGCTTTCAGCAGTGGTGCATCTGATTAAAGGGAATGGAACAAGCACTTATAATTACACTATGGCACAGAGACTTCTGAGAGGACATGCAGTATAATCTTGAGGAGATAGTAGTACTCATACAAGTGCTGCCTCATTTTGAAACTGCTGATCGCTGGGGTTGGCGGGTGTCTAACCACTACCAATTACATATTGAATCTTTGCTCTTATTTATGGCCTATCAAACTAAGGAATGTTCCAGGTGCACAGATTTCAGTCCAGCAAGTGTAGGTAATAGAGCCAAAACCCTCTCAAGCTCTGCTATGTCTTTTTGTGTGCAACCAAAACAGAAAGCAATCCAGCTCCACCAGATTGAAAATTCAAACCTTATTCTTTATTTAGAACATTAAAACATCACGGGTAACGGTAGTGAGCACAAAATTGTACTCACTACCGTTATCTTTGACTTTTTAATGTTCTAAATAAAGAAGAAAGGAATTTTAATTTTCATTCCGGTGAAGCTGGATTGCTTTCTGTTTTAGTTGCTCAAAAAGATATACAGATGTAGCAGCGTTAGCGATCACTGTTTTTGCATAGCGTCACTAACAAATTGCAACTTCTCTTTCACTGGGAATGAAACAAAAACTGTAACAGCAATACACAACAAGGCCAGTAGATGGCGGTCCATCTGGCATGAGAGCAGACAAGCACCATGTCATTACCTTAGGGGGAGGTCTTTGGATGGGAGGAATGAGTGGGCACCTTGGTGTTACCTGGGGGAGGATGAACAACGATCGGGCATTGTGGCATTACCTGGTGGAGATGGTGAAAGGAGATGAGTGGGCGGGCACCGTCGTGGCGGAGGAACTAGTGATGAGCGCGCCTAGTGTGGCAGCTGCTATGCGGATAATCCCCTGTCCAGTGGCGTACCGCCAATAGAGGCAGACCACGCCATTGCTATGGGGCCTGTGAGGTCAGGGGGCCCGAGCCAGCTGAATGGCCCCGCCCACTTTCCGATGCAATAGCACAGTAGCACCGGCTCTCTAATCTGCTGGTCTACTCCAGCAAAAGCAGGAACAATGTAAACTGAAACCTGTTTTAGTACATTAGTACAGATATGCGCGGCACAGCACACACTGTGTCACACAGAGGATGGAGCGGTCAGCGCCAACGGAGGCCTCCCTCGCAGGGCCCGGGCCCCTGGGGGTTAAGTAAGTTATTGTGTAGCGGGCGTAGCGCAGCTGACTGCAGCTGCAGCGATCACATGATGTCACTAAGATCGTCACACGCTGCCTCCTCCTACTCTTTTGCCGCCAGCCAGCATGCAGCTCAGTGACTTACACTTCAAGTTCTCCCCCCTGACCCCTCCTCCTGCTGCCGGGTGCTTGTCCAGTGTGCACCCAGGACCGGAGCCTGCAGCTACAGTCGCTCCTCCTGCTGCCCCAGAACTGACCTGAGCTCCAGGGTCCTTGTGTCCACTTCTCTTTCTATGTGCACACTGTGCGCTCCAGCTCCTCTGTCATTATGCCTGCCAGCCCTGCTACCCTCTGCTCATACACCACCCATATATTGCAGTATATGAGTGGATTCCTATGGATGAGGGGGGTTATAGTCATATTTAATATAAGCACATGCCAATTACAGAACAGTCCCTGGATAGTGTTTATATTTAATCTGACTATGACACCCATCATCCTTGAGAATACTCCACAGTGTATTCTTTAGAATGATGGGGGTAATAATCAAACAAGTTTCACCCACAGATCCCCCATACCATTGTGTCATCCACAGATCCCCCATAACAGTGTCATCCACGATCCCCCATAACAGTGTCATCCACAGATCCCCCATAACAGTGTCATCCACGATCCCCCATAACAGTGCGTCATCCACGATCCCCCATAACAGTGCGTCATCCACGATCCCCCATAACAGTGCGTCATCCACAGATCCCCCATAACAGTGTGTTATCCACATATCCCCCATAACAGTTCGTCATCCACAGATCCCCCATAACAGTGTGTCCTACACCGATCCCCCATAACAGTGTGTCCTCCACCGATCCCCCATAACAGTGTGTCATCCCCAGATCCCCCATAACAGTGTGTCATCCACAGATCCCCCATAACAGTGTGTCATCCACAGATCCCCCATAACAGTGTGTCATCCACAGATCCCCCATAACAGTGTGTCATCCACAGATCCCCCATAACAGTGTGTCATCCACAGATCCCCCATAACAGTGTGTCATCCACAGATCCCCCATAACAGTGTGTCATCCACGGATCCCCCATAACAGTGCGTCATCCACAGATCCCCCATTACAGTGCCATCCCCATCTGGGGGGTTTCTTTGCTGGGCTGGACTTTTATAGCCCCCCCCAAATTTTACTTGCATCCCTGTTCTCTAAAGGGGCAGTTTTGGGGGCGGTCCTAGGGGTGGGTAGGGGCGTGGCCAGGGGAGGGGGGTAAGTTCCACCACCTTTTCTCTGAGAAAAAAAGCCCTGGGTGAGAGTGACAGTGACTGACTATAATACTCACCACTCACACACACTGTGCTACAGTGTCACAAGGAGGGGGGTTGACTGTTTGCCATGTCCTGTCTGTGTGGACCTATAATATATATATACTATATATATTAGGGGAAGATTACTGTATGGCTGTAGTAGCCTACCATTTGCCCCTGGCTGGCATAGATTTCAATTTTTGGCGCACCTGATTTGTTAAGAGGCATCTACCCCTGAATAAATTAGGCCCGTCTCATGCCAGCACAGAAAGATCAAGACTGGCGTATGTATGTGCCAGTCTTAATATATCTCCCCATTGTATGCTTCATCTTCTAAGGGGGGTCTAACATTATCCTGAAGCATACATATAGGTAGTTCTGTGGCTTAGTGGATTGCACAAATAGTAATAGGGCAATGAAAACCAATATATATCTCTAGTATATTCACAAGTTTCAGATCGGTGGGGGTGTCACCTCTGGGACCTGCTCTAATTTTCAAACCAGGATTCCCGAAGTGAAGGACAGCAGCCACGTCTCCATTCGCTGCTTTTGGACTGATGGCAATGGGCAGGTGTGCTTGATTTATTGGCTAATAAAACCAATTTTGTTTACCCATAACAGTCCGATTAGGCCCCATGCACATGACCATATTTACGGTCCACATCCACTATGTATTTTTTGCGGATCAGATGCAGACCCATTCATTTCAATGGGGTTGCAAAAGATGTGGACAGCAAATAGGGGGTCACACTGTTCCATGCCCCCCCCCCTGTCCATTTTGCAGACAAGAATAGGCAGTTCTAACAGAGGGCAAAATGCAGAACAACACACAGTCGGAATCCACGTTTTCCAGATCCACAATTTGTGGACCACAAAAACCAAATTACGGATCCATAAACAAACCCGGCCGGCAGCCCCATAGAAATGTCTATTCTTGTCCGCAATTGCGGGCAAGAATAGGACATGCTCTACTTTTTTGCGGAGCAGCGGCCGTGAGATCGGCGGCGCGCTCCGCAAAAACTGATGCGGAGAGCACAGTGTGTGCTCTCCGCATCGTTCCGTGCCCCATTCACAGTCAATGGGTCCGCATGTATTCCGGACATTGTACATTGTACATTGTAAGGTTGGCTTCACACGTCCGTTAAACCCGGACGTGAGCAGTCCGTAGTAATGCCGGCTGGATTTGTTCTTTACATCTAGAGCGCACGGCGTCATTGGTTGCTATGATCTATACCAGTGTATTACTATCCTGCAGCGGTGGCAAGGAGCGCACGGCGTCATAGCAACCAATGACGCCGTGAGCTCTAGCTGTAAAGAACTGTTTCATCCGAAGTTGATTCGCTCATCCCTAATTGTGAGACAAAACCAGGATTGGAGCCTTCACAGACATAAGGTCTAAGGGAAAGATCTGCACCTGTTCTGTGTTTAGAGCTACACCTGGTTTTGGCTCAAAATCACTGATGGAAATCACTGACCAAACACTGACGTGTGAATGAGACATTAGTCAAGCAATAATTGTATTTTATATTGAGGGGGGGGGGCCAATTCTGAGTTTTGCTATGGAGCCCTATGATTTCTATGTACGCCCCTGGCCTTAATGTGTCTTGTCCTTTATTTAATACTGTACCTCACTGGTGCTTGTGCTTTCTCATTCTAGTTAATCTGGGACAATCACCTTACCAGGGATGGGCATTTTACTGGCACATAGGATATATAAATCTGACCGTGCGTTGGAATAGCATTATACTGGTCAAAAGAGGCTACAGGCAATGTATAGAAATATACTGTACATACAGTAAAAGCACCTGGGTAATACAAGGTTGGGTGCACTGATTGTACTCATGTCCTAATTTCACCATGAGTAATTGTATATTTGTTATACAATATGTACTTGGCCATTTCCCAAGTGCTGTAGAGAATGTACAGTATTCTTTTACATATTCCCCAGCCTAACGCTGTATACAGTAACCAGACTCCAATCCCATCCATAGCTGCATCCATTGTAATGTATTGTAAAGCTGTATTGTAATGTACAGTACACACTACATTACAATACAGGGCATCAGAGTACAATACATGAGATAGATGGATAGATAGATAGATAGATAGATAGATAGATAGATAGATAGATAGATAGATAGATAGAGTGATAGAGTGATATATAGGCATCTGTATGCATTTCCCTCCAGAGGGACGACTGACATAGTGGAATATTGTAGTTGTATTACCCACTGTGATTTTACTGTATATTTCTATACATTGCCTGTAGCCTCTGTTGACCAGTATAATGCCATTCCAGCGCACTGTCAGATTTATATATCCTATGCGCCAGTAAAATGCCCGTCCCTGGTAATGTCCCAGAATAACTAGACATTTAGCGGTGTCCTTGTGTCTTTTGATGTAGTTGCTGTAGGGAAAGGGATGTTTTGTCCGGTCACATTCCCTCTCTCCCCTCCCTTCCTTCACTCATGACTATCAGTAATTGCTTTACTGGTAAGCACTGGCTTTTCTCTCCTTCGCACGCTCCCTTCTTCTCATCTCTCTGTGTGCCTTAATGCGTCTTGTACTCTTGTTCTTTATTTAATACTTCTCTGGTGCTTGTGTTTTCTCATACAGATACATATCACCATCTCCCATATTCCTGCAGGTTTCCTGACATTTGCTCAACGAATATCACATTATTGTATTTTCCTTCCTCCTCTTTTCTTTCTAACCCGGACCTGTGCCCTTAAGGGACTTTGTAACAAACTTTGATTAATTTCAACTTTGATTAATTATTATTATTTATTTATTTTGCCTTTTGGATTTTTTTTTTTTTTGTCTTTTGGAATTTTATTTAAAAAGTTTAAATACAACAGAAAATAAAAGCTGTTGCTCCTTCTTGGGCTATTGCTAATTTGAATACGCACACTTTAGATAGCAGGAAGCAGACTTTTCATTTAGAAGTATCCTACTGCTCTCCCATATAACAAGGCACAAAGCAGCCCTCACAGACCCTTCAGTGGAACGGACCTTCTGGACTAGAGCACTACACTGGATTGTAACAGGGAACTGGTCCCTAAAACTAGACTCTATACAGGGGCGTAGCTATAGGGGGTGCAGAGGTAGCAGTCACTACTGGGTCCAGGAGCCTGAAGGGGCCCAAAGACACTTGTGCCACATAAGAAGACACACAAATCACTGAGGGAAGGGGGGCCCAAGCTGAACTCTTGCACCATGGCCCATGAGCCTTTAGCTACGCCCCTGACTCTATAGGCACCAAGTGCCTATGGCAGAGCGTCCAGCTGGAATGGACCATAGCAGAATCTCAATAAGGGCTCCTGCGGCTGTCAGACTTGGAAGGCGAATAACCATTGATCTACAGTCTAATAATTTAATAAAATGTCCATTAAGGTACTGTATGAAGCCTTTCAGCTCTGAATCTGAGACTCTGAGGACATGGGCCAGGTTCTCATCAACCCCCCCACCATACACATTCCAAGACAGAAGACAAATACCAGAAACAGTTCCATATCTGTGATTTTTATTAAAAGACAACTAACCTGAGCGCTCATCGTGCGATATACCTCATAAGGGAAGAGAAAATCTCTCCCCATGTATGCCTATAGTTCTTAGTGTCAGTCATTTAGGTCCATAGCCTATCAATTTGCTTACCCAGCGCTTGCGTGCGGGACTTAGTTTCGGAGGCTAAAACCCTCTATGCCCATAGCGCATGTCTCCGGTCTTAGTGATTTTTCCACTGCGCTTGTCTTCCGCGCATGTCTTTAGTCTTATTGATTTTTCAACTGTGTTTCTCTTCTGCACATGTCTTTACACTTAATCTATTTCAGAATGACCTGCCTTAAAATAGAGGAATTTACCTACATACTCATTTGTTTCAAACTTTTAAAATAAAGAAAAATTGACAATTTTATATGAATTGCATCCCACTCATTCAAAAATTACACTTTTTATTATATCTGACAGTATTTAAAAGTGTTATATTAGGCATTATTTTTCCTTTATCACATTTTATCTATTCTACATTCATAGTTGTGCATTCTAATCATGCTTGTTCCTATTAATACTTTTATTATTCATTTGTCAGAACATGATCATTAAATGTAGCTCATAAACTCATCCTATCAAGGCTAATTATTTTTGATTTTCCATTTCTATATTGTACATTTATTATTTTATATTATAATCATATCTATTTTGGTAATATTTTCATAATGTCCATTCCAATTACTTTGATCATGTTTATCAATGTATATTTTTTAATAATGTATACTTAACTGGTACCCACACTAATCAATTCTCTAGTTCTTAGAATATATTAATTCATTTAATTATTAATATAATAATATATTATAAGAAGAGGATCGCTGGTTAATGGAGTTCTGTAGGTGCAGAAAGGAGAGGATCGGTGGATAATGGTTAATGGAGAAGGCACAGAAGACAGAGCATCAACGGTCATTGGTTGATTGGGCATCGGTTATTTCTCCCCCCTGTTATCTGCAGAACTGTATATTTATAGTATACAGTGGATATAAAAAGTCTACACACCCCTGTTAAAATGTCAAAGATAAATCATTTCAGAACTTTTTCCACCTTTAATGTGACCTATAAACTGTACAACTCAATTGAAAAACAAACTGAAATCTTTTAGGTAGAGGAAACAAAAAATATTAAAATAAAATAATATGGTTGCATAAGTGTGCACACCCTTAAACTAATACTTTGTTGAAGCACCTTTTGATTTTATTACAGTCTTTTTGGGTATGAGTCGATCAGTATGGCACATTTTGACTTGGCAAGATTTGCCCACTCTTTTTTGGAAAAACACTCCAAATCTGGCAGATTGCAAGGCCATCTCCTGTGCACAGCCCTCTTCAGATCACCCCTTATCTTAACTAAGGCCCCAGTTCCAGCTGGTGCTGCCACCACCATGCTTCACTGTGGGTATTTATGTTGTGTTCTTTTGGTGATGTGTAGTGATGAGCGGCAGGTGCCATATTCGATTTCGACGAAATTCGAGAATATTCGTATGAATATTCGTTTCATATTCGTCGAAATCGAATATTCGTCATTTTTCTAGTTATCGCGATTAACATGCGATTTAAATAATCGCATATTGCGATTTTAACTTAAGGCTACTTTCCTATTGGTTTCATATCTAGAATTAGCGAGGATGACGGATATGACGAATGTATTCGTCATATTCCTCAAAACGAAGATAACGAAGTATTCTACATCTTCGTTTTAGCAACCTATTCGTCAACTTCGCTAATTCTAGCAATCAAATAGGAAGGTTGACTATAGAGACAGCTGTGTTAAATTCGCTATGCAATTTTTTTTTTTTTTAATAAATAGAATAATAATAATATAATATAATATAATAATTTTATTAAGTAATATAATTATTGTATTAAAAAAAAATCGCATAGCGAATTTAACACAGCTGTCTGGTAAGTCAACCTTCCTATTTGATTGCTAGAATTAGCGAATAGCGAAGTTGACGAATAGATAGCTAAAACGAAGATGTAGAATACTTCGTTATCTTCGTTTTGAGGAATATGACGAATACATTCGTCATATTCGCTATTCGCTAATTCTACCAAGCCAACCATAACTTCCGTGCTCATGGAGCGTCCCCATCACCATGGGAACGTCTCCATATACTAAAATGTACTGTCGGATTTGAGGAATTACGTTGAAATCGCAATGCGATTAATTCAAGTTATATTAATCGCATTGCGATTTCAACTTAGAGCTGGGTTTATAATGGGTCAGCTTGCTAAAACTAACGAATATGGAATATAGCAGCAGTGCTAAGTTGAAATCACAATGCGATTAATTTAACTTAAAGTATTCGCATTGCGATTTCAACTTAGCACTGCTAGTGCATAGCTATATTCCATATTCGTTAACCCTTTGGCATACTCCTCCCCACAAGCGTCACCATGGGAACGCCTGGTGGTTAGAATATACCATCGGATCTGAGTTAGATCGTGAAAACTCAAACCGATGGTATATTCTAACACAGAGGCGCTCCCATGGTGACGAGGACGCTGAAGTTAGAGTATACCAACACGCGCATACATACCGGCTCCTGCTGCCTGGAGGCACCTGTCCTCTGACAGGGCACTGTGATCTGCACTATTAACCCCTCAGATGCCGCACCTGAGGGGTTAATAGTGCGGATCACAGCACCCTGTCAGAGGTCGGTGCCGCCGGCAGCAGTGCCTCTCCCACTATTAAAATCATTAATGGGCAGTGCGCCTAATTCCCCTCACCAGTATTACAAACAATAATTGGTGCCAGTGCCGATCCCCCTATTAAACATCATTGGTGGCCAGTGTGCGCCGACAATCCCTCCCGTATTATTATCGCTGGTCAGTGCACTCAATCCCCCTCCTCCCAGTAAAAATCATTGCTGGCAGTGCGCCTCCCTCTCCCCTCCCATCATTGGTGGCAGCAGCTCGATCAGAGTCCCAGCAGTGTAATGCTGGGGCTCCGATCGCTACCATGGCAGCCAGGACGCTACTGCAGTCCTGGCTGCCATGGTTAGTTAGTCAGCATTGTACTTACCTGCTGGGCGCCGGGCTCTCCTTCTTCTCAAACTCACAGTTTGAGGGAAGGAGCGCCCGGCGGCCCAGCGCAGGTAAGTACAATGCTGACTAATTCACCATGGCAGCCAGGACTGCAGTAGCGCCTGGCTGCCATGGTAATCGATCGGAGCCCCAGCATTACACTGCTGGGACTCTGATCGGAGCTGCCGCTGCCACCAATGATGGGAGGGGGAGAGGAGGCGCACTGCCAGCAATGATTTTTACTGGGGAGGAGGGGGATTGAGTGCGCACTGACCAGCGATAATTAATACGGGGAGGGATTGTCGGCGCACACTGGCCACCAATGATGTTTAAAAGGGGGATCGCACTGGCCACCAATTATTGTTTGTAATACTGGTGAGGGGGAATTAGGCGCACTGCCCATTAATGATTTTAATAGTGGGAGAGCGACTGCTGCCGGCGGCACTCGACCTCTGACAGGGTGTTAGATCCGCACTATTAACCCCTCAGGTGCGGCACCTGAGGGGTAAATAGTGCAGATCACAGTGCCCTGTCAGAGGACAGGTGCCTCCAGGCAGCAGGAGCCGGTATGCATGCGCGTGTTGGCATACTTAACTTCAGCGTCCTCATCACCATGGGAACGCTCTCTGTGTTAGAATATACCATCGGATTTGAGTTTTCACGATCTAACTCAGATCCGATAGTATATTCTAACCACCAGGCGTTCCCATGGTGACGGGGACGCTTGTGGGGAGGAGTATGCCAAAGGGGTTTAACTGTACTGTTTGGAGGGGGAAAAAGACGAATATTCTAAAAATGTCAAAACGAATATATTCGCTATAGTGCTATATATTCGTTTTTAGAATATTCGTCTTTTTCAACATCTAAAGTCATGATTCCTCCCTGCTTCTTGCTTGTGGGCCGATGACTCATTGACCCACAAGCATTTTAAGCAGGGAGGAATCATTTGTTCAGATGGAAAAAATGACGAATATTCGATATAACGAATATATAGCAGTATATTCGCAATATTCGCGAATTATCGAAGTTGCGATATTCGCGATTAATATTCGCTATTCGAATATTCGCGCTCAACACTAGTGATGTGTAGTGTTGTTTTTGCGCCAAACATATCTTTTAGAATTATGGCAAAAAAGTTCAAACTTGGTTTCATCAGACCATAACACCTTTTCCCACTTGCCTTTGGGAGACTTCAGATGTGTTTTTGCAAAATGTAGCTTGGCTTGGATGTTTTTCTTCAGAAGAAAGGGCTTTCGTCTTGCCACTCTACCCCATAGCCCACACATATGAAGAATACAGGAGATTGTTGTCACATGCCACACAGCCAGTACTTGCCAGATATTCCTGCAGCTCCTTTAATGTTGCTGTAGGCCTCTTGGTAGCCTCCCAGACCAGTTTTCTTCTCGTCTTTTCATCAATATTGGAGGGAAGTCCAGTTCTTGGTAATGTCACTGTTGTGCCATATTTTCTCCACTTGATGATGACTGTCTTCACTGTGTTCCTGTCACCGCCGGTTCTGGGAGATGGTCGGTCAGAGGTTCCTCCCTGTCTTGTGTATGACGTTCTTTGTTTTGGTTTCACTTTGCTCAGTTTCTTTCTCTCCCTCAGCTGCCTCTTATCTTGATTAATTGGTTTCCTTTATATTCCCTCCCTTACTGCTTCTCCGTGCAGTTTATATTACTTCCTGGATGAAGTGTGTGCTGCTGGAGGCTGCAGTTGTTTTGCTCTAAGATAAGTGCATTCCGTTTACTTTGTGTTTTGTTTGCTGGCTTGATTCTAGGTGACCCTGACTCCCTCCGTATTCTGTGCAGGGAGCCGGTGGCCGTTCCCCTCACTACTATAGGGAATTCAGGTGTCACTCAGTTATAGGTACGAGGGCATGTATTTGTCTACCACCGGGACTTGTACATGTGCACAGTAGTTTGGGAGAGTTCTTAGGGATTTATAGGGCCCTCCTATATTTCCCTTAGTTTGGGATCAAGCCAGTCTGTCGTTATTTATCAGTTCCAGCTAACTGTACTCCATCCAAGACAGTTTCATGGTATATCTAATGCCTTGGAAATTCTTTTGTACCCTTCTCCTGACTGTGTAGCAAGTGTAAGGCAGCTCTCACCTGTTGAAACACCCCCAGGGCACGAATGCCTCACCTGGATGCGGAGATATAATCCAACAGAAAAAAGGATAATCCAGCTCAGGTCGGGTGAAGAGTTTTGCGACTTTTATTCCAGCAGATTTAAAACTTTCATGCAACAAGATGTGTACAGTTACGCGTTTCAGACCTCTAAGACATATGGGCCCTTCCTCATGACAGACACAAAAATGGAATGGGAGCACCCCCTGATATACACCTTCCCAAACACAGACTGATCAATATCACCTGGGAGAGGGAGGTGTCAGAGAGCGGTCCTGCAGTAACCTCAATTAAAAATACCAGCAAGCCAAAGAAAAAGAAAAATCCTGACTGATACCTTATAACAATGAGATCCCTCTGATGCTTTGGAAGCTCTCTGTGGACCACGGCTTTTGCTGTGAGATGCGACGAAGAAAATTTCAGGAAAGACAAACTAGAGCAGCTGAACTTTATTTGGAGTTAATCAGAGGCTTTTTAAATGATGGTAGGTGTATGCTGACTCCTATTCAACATGATTTTGAATGTGATTGCTTAATTCTGAACACAGCTACATCCCCGGTTATAAGAGGGTGTGCACACGTATGCAACCACATTATTTTAGTTTTTTTTTGTTTTCTTCCCTGCACCTAAAATATTTCAGTTTGTTTTTCAATTGAGTTGTACAGTTTATAGGTCCCATTAAAGGTGGAAAAAGTTCTGAAATGATTTATCTTTGTCTAATTTTTTTATAGCACAGAAACCGGAAATTTTAACAGGGGTGTGTACACTTTTTATATCCACTGTATATTATGTATAGCATATATACTATACGGTGTAATAATAAAAACCAAGCTCTTCCACTATTAAATTACACTCACCTAAAGAATTATTAGGAACACCAAACTAATACGGTGTTGGACCCCCTTTTCCCTCAGAACTGCCTTAATTTTACATGGCATTGATTCAACAAGGTGCTGATAGCATTTTTTAGAAATGTTGGCCCATATTGATAGGATAGCATCTTGCAGTTGATGAAGATTTGAGGGATGCACATCCAGGGAACGAAGCTCCTGTTCCACCACATCCCAAAGATGCTCTATTGGGTTGAGATCTGGTGACTGTGGGGGCCATTTTAGTACAGTGAACTCATTGTCATGTTCAAGAAAACAATTTGAAATGATTCGAGCTTTGTGACATGGTGCATTATCCTGCTGGAAGTAGCCATCAGAGGATGGGTACATGGTGGTCATAAAGGGATGGACATGGTCAGAAACAATGCTCAGGTAGCCCGTGGCATTTAAACGATGCCCAATTGGCACTAAGTGGCCTAAAGTGTGCCCAGAAAA
This sequence comes from Bufotes viridis, assembly GCA_033119425.1. Classification (NCBI taxonomy): domain Eukaryota; kingdom Metazoa; phylum Chordata; class Amphibia; order Anura; family Bufonidae; genus Bufotes; species Bufotes viridis. The sequence goes on from CM065598.1 coordinate 59,010,365, forward strand.
CATCCCCCACAACATTACACCACCACCACCAGCCTGCACAGTGGTAACAAGGCATGATGCATACATGTTCTCATTTTGTTTACGCCAAATTCGGACTCTACCATTTGAATGTCTCAACAGAAATAGAGACTCATCAGACCAGGCAACATTTTTCCAGTCTTCAACAGTCCAATTTTGGTGAGCTCGTGCAAATTGTAGCCTCTTTTTCCGATTTGTAGTGTAGATGAGTGGTACCCGGTGGGGTCTTCTACTGTTGTGTGTGTTGTGGCTTCACAAATGCTTTTCTGCATAGCTTGGTTGTAACGAGTGGTTATTTCAGTCAATGTTGCTCTTCTATCAGCTTGAATCAGTCGGGCCATTCTCCTCTGACCTCTAGCATCCACAGGACTGCTGCATACTGGATGTTTTTCCCTTTTCACACCATTCTTTGTAAACCCTAGAAATGGTTGTGCGTGAAAGTCCCAGTAACTGAGCAGATTGTGAAATACTCAGACCAGCCTGTCTGGCATCAACAACCATGCCACTCTCAAAATTGCTCAAATCACCTTTCTTTCCCATTCTGACATTCAGTTTGGAGTTCAGGAGATTGTCTTGACCAGGACCACACCCCTAAATGCATTGAAGCAACTGCCATGTGATTGGTTGACTAGATAATTGCATTAATGAGAAATAGAACAGGTGTTCCTAATAATTCTTTAGGTGAGTGTATAATGGCCATCGAGCTTTGAGCTCTTATTTCCTGATAGAGCCTCACGCTACATAGTAACCTTTGAGATAAACACTGGATACAGGTCAAGCAACTACAGTATACAGAATAACTTCAGCACACAGTGGAGTGTGCTGGACTGACGAGCGCTGACTGGATCCTGACTCACAGACTGATTGCAGTGATGTCTCTCCTCATCCAGGAAGGACCATGGAGGATCAGTATGGAGATCGCCCTGAAAAATCACCCGGGCCCCCAGCAGTGACTGTGCCAGACCTTACACCGCTCTCCTGTATTCTCTATGTACAAGGATCGGGAGACACCACGTATAAAGTTTTCTTTATAAACTTACACAATATAACTTATATCATATAGAACCGCCAAGTAACACAAAGCGTCTGGTGTATACAAAAAGAAACCCACCTGGGGCCCTAACAGAAAGGGGCCTCATTTGTAGTAGCATTGTCACTGATGATAAACTATTTCCATTGACTTGTCTTCAACCAATCCCATGAACCGTCGCACCTCTAGGAACCACTGTTCATCTTGCGCCTCCTGGTTCATGAACTGAATGAAAGGTCTCTTCTTCCGCCTCTCTCATGTCCTTGGCACCACAGCATGCCCCTTATTAGTAAGTTACACCTGTAGCACTGTTCATTCTGCACCTCCTGGTTCATGAACAGAATGCCCCAGCCCGGCGTGCAGGGGCCACAGTCCTTGCAGAGTCAGCGCTCACTCCTTCCTGTGCTTCTACCAAAGGGACCCTCCTCGAACTGCACCGATCCGTCTCTGCTCTTGTAAGTCCTTATCTGGGACAAACCTCTGGGAGACAAGGGGTTAACCGCATAGCAGCTGCACACTAGACGCGCTCATCACTAGTTCCTCTGCCACAGTGCCCGCCCGCTCATCTCCTCTCCCCCTCTCCCCCAGGTAATGCCACAATGCCCGCTTGTTGTTCATCCTCCCCCAGGTAAGACCAAGGTGCCCACTCATTCCTCCCATCCAAAGACCCTGCTTGCACGCTCTCAATCTGGCATGACAGCAGAGCATGCTAGGTGGGAAGCGGCAGCTGCGGTCGCTGAACGGCGTATGTATTATCACATAAAATGAGGTGTACAGTAGATTCAGATGGGGAAGTCACAGGGGACTATTCATTCATTACTTCATTATGTACAGTACAAATACTACCATGAAACTGCAGTTCCATGAGCCATCTGCTGTTTACAAACCTAAATGGCACCATGAATTTTCTCACTGCACTACTACGCGACTCGTTAGCAAATGAAACAGGATATCGCTCTGCGCTCTGCGATTCTACTGTGATCGCTAGCCCTGCTACATTTGTAGCAGAGCTTGAGAGGGTTCAGAGGAGGGCAACTAAAGTAATAAATGGAATGGATGGACTACAGTACCCAGCAACACTATCAAAATCATGGTTATTAGGTATAGAAAAAAAGATGGCTAAGGCCTGCCAGCCCCCCCTTCTTCTCAGTCCATACCACTCCCCCTTTTCTCGCCACTTTGGAAAACTCAAAGATTTAGCCTAAAGTTGCATGAGACAAAATCTGTGACTTGAATATGCCACTATTGTGGCATATAACTGTTAATAAATGTTCCCCGTAATGTATAAAATGAAAAAATATTTGAGATTTAAAATGTATTTTGAATTGCTGAATTAAAATTTTGTGGCATAACTATCGTTTCCGAGAACTGCTTTACTTCTGTGTAGCATGGAGTCCAGGGCTGGCGTCAGCAACCGGCATACCCAGGCCCACTACTCCTGGGGGGCCCACAGCACAGCTGATTGTAATTGTGAAGCAGGGAACCATTCGCTCCCCCGCCAGCACTCCACAGCAGCAGCAGCATGATGTCCTCACACATGGTCCTGCTAATCTGTGTAAGGCTCTGCTCCTCCTACACAGCAGAAGGGACTCCAGCAGTATTACTAAAGAGTCAGGACTTGGGTTCCCAACTTTAGGCGTACCTACTCTGACTCCATATATAGCTGTGTCCATATATTGAGTCAGTGCTATGAACATGAAGGGGGTATCCCCAAGCATTGTCAGTATGCTTGGGGACACCCTTTGTAGTTAAGTGTTACTCAGCCTCTATTTTTTATATGCAACCCGTGTCAATCCACACCAACCTTTTTAGCTTGTGTAACCAGTATTTTTTGTTGGGAAAGGTGGCAACCCTAACAGCACCCCCTCTTAGGCCCTTTATAGGCCCGCTCACTGCAGAAAGCCAATCTTCTGTCACTGCTATAAAAGTCTGGACTCAATTTGGAAAAATATATTTTTTTCTTTTCATCGCGATATTCTGACCCTCATAACTTTTTATAGTTATGTCTACGGAGATGTGTTGGGGCATATTTTTTGAAGGACGATCTGTCGTTTGTGAGGGTGTGTATGACTTGACTACTTTTTACTCAATTTTCTTGGGTGATAAAATGATGAAAAATCTTAATAAACAGTGAAAAGGCGGTTCACTAACTGGTAATGCTGGAATTGGTGCTTGTGTCCAATTCTGACTCACCCAGTCAGAAAAGAAAAATATACAATATACATTGTTGTGGGGCAGGCACACAATCTCTGGAATCACCAATTTCCTCTTAAGATAATTTTATCAGAAAATTAATTTATTAACCCTCTTTATTTAGATAATCACAGAAAATAATGCACTATAATAATAGATGCAAGCATAACATATGGACTAAGCCCTCACACTAGATAAAATCTGAGACACTTGGTCAATACATTTTGATCAAAATACATCTAAGCCCACCTCTTAGGCGACAAGGTGGTCTCAGTTCAGGCGGGTTCCTATGCTAACCTATTCATGCTGTGGCGCATTTTTCAGGATCACAGTCCCCGCACATATGGTATGCTGCCCCTTGTTACCTCCATGTGCATCAGCAACCGGTGGGAGGAGAGACACACACACCTATATGTACCACCTTAATCAAGGTCACCTATTAGGTGGGGCAGAAGTGCACTTGAATATGACTCCCAGTATAGGAGCATATTCACACATGAAGGTGCCACTCCTTCAAGACAAATCAAACAAATCACAGCAAAAACTATATATAAACCATCCTGTACGATGTGGTATTAAATGCGTAGATGTATATGGCTACATTTACAAAATCACAGAAAATAATGCACTATAATAATAGATGCAAGCATAACATATGGACTATAAAATCTGAGACACTTGGTCAATACATTTTGATCAAAATACATCTAAGCCCACCTACCAGACGACAAGGTGGTCTCAGTTCAGGCGGGTTCCTATGCTAACCTATTCATGCTGTGGCGCATTTTTCAGGCGCACAGTCCCCGCACATATGGTGTGCTGCCCCTTTTTACCTCCATGTGCATCAGCAACCGGTGGGATAAGGCGTGTTTTTCATATCCTTTCCTTATATTGGAAATATGTTCCGATATTATTTTTTTTAATAATCTCCTCGTCCTCCCTATATATTGTTTACCACATGGGCATTGTATCATGTATAACATGTTAGTAGAATTACAGGTGAGAAGATCTCTTATTTCCATCTCCGTATTTTGTGTGGAATGAATTGTAGTGGTCTTTCTTGGAAAAGTTGTATTTTTGCAATTTATGCATTTTCCACACCTATAAAATCCCTTCAGGTTACTCCATTGTTGAAAAACACCCTTGTTCTTTTTTTCTACTTTAATGGATGGTGCTACCTTAATGCCCAAGTTGGGGGCCTTTGAATATACAATCTGAGGGTTGCTGTTGATGAGGGGGCCTATTGTTTTATCATTCAAAATGTGGTGCCAGTGACTTTGGATAATCCGTTCCACTTTTTTATAATGTGTACTAAAAGGTAAAATAATACGTGGAGTTTCCTCCTTTGGATTAAAGGTGTCCCCTTTATTTTTAATTTTGCTTTTATTTTTATTTTAAAAAAAGGACACCCTGTTCATTTCTCTCACTTTTGATAAAGATATATTGACTACTTTTTACTCAATTGTCTTGGGTGATAAAATGATGAAAAATCTTAATAAACAGTGAAAAGGTGGCTCACTAACTGGTAATGCTGGAATTGGTGCTTGTGTCCAATTCTGACTCACCCAGTCAGAAAAGAAAAATATACAATTGACGATTGTTGTGGGGCAGGCACACAATCTCTGGAATCACCAATTTCCTCTTAAGATAATTTTATCAGAAAATGAATTTATTAACCCTCTTTATTTAGATAATCACAGAAAATAATGCACTATAATAATAGATGCAAGCATAACATATGGACTAAGCCCTCACACTAGATAAAATCTGAGACACTTGGTCAATACATTTTGATCAAAATACATCTAAGCCCACCTCTTAGGCGACAAGGTGGTCTCAGTTCAGGCGGGTTCCTATGCTAACCTATTCATGCTGTGGCGCATTTTTCAGGATCATAGTCCCCGCACATATGGTGTGCTGCCCCTTGTTACCTCCATGTGCATCAGCAACCGGTGGGATAAGGCGCGTTTTTCATATCCTTTCCTTATATTGGAAATATGTTCCGATATTATTTTTTTAAATAATCTCCTCGTCCTCCCTATATATTGTTTACGACATGGGCATTGTATCATGTATAACATGTTAGTAGAATTACAGGTGAGAAGATCTCTTATTTCCATCTCCGTATTTTGTGTGGAATGAATTGTAGTGGTCTTTCTTGGAAAAGTTGTATTTTTGCAATTTATGCATTTTCCACACCTATAAAATCCCTTCAGCTTACTCCATTGTTGAAAAGCACCCTTGTTCTTTTTTTCTACTTTAATGGATGGTGCCACCTTAATGCCCAAGTTGGGGGCCTTTGTATATACAATCTGAGGGTTGCTGTTGATGAGGGGGACTATTGTTTTATCATCAAAAATGTGGTGCCAGTGACTTTGGATAATCCGTTCCACTTTTTTATAATGTGTACTAAAAGGTAAAATAATACGTGGAGTTTCCTCCTTTGGATTAAAGTTGTCCCCTTTATTTTTAATTTTGCTTTTAGTTTTATTTTCAAAAAAGGACACCCTGTTCATTTCTCTCACTTTTGATAAAGATATATTAATCACATGTGGGGGGTATTCTTTAATCAAAAATTGTTCCTTCATTATTTGGGCTAATAATGAAGGAACAATTTTTTATTAAAGGATTATCCAAAGACACTGGCACCACATTTTGGATGATAAAACAATAGGCCCCCTCATCACCAGCAACCCTCAGATTGTATATTCAAAGGCCCCCAACTTGGGCATTAAGGTGGCACCATCCATTAAAGTAGAAAAAAAGAAGAAGGGTGTTTTTCAACAATGGAGTAAGCTAAAGGATTTTATAGGTGCGGAAAATGCATAAATTGCAAAAATACAACTTTTCCAAGAAAGACCACTACAATTCATTCCACACAAAATACTTTTAAGATGAAAATAAGAGATCTCCTCACCTGTAATTCTACTAACGTGTTATACATGATACAATGCCCATGTGGTAAAAAATATATAGGGAGGACGAAGAGATTATTTAAGAGAATATCGGAACATATTTCCAATATAAGGAAAGTATATGAAAAACGCGCCTTATCCAAGAACTTTAAATATTGTCATAACCAAGATCCGACAGGCTTAGGTGGGCGCCCTTCGCTGACGGAGGACAGGGGTATCTGTCCTCAATCAGTACTCGTGTCTTCTCTTGGCGAAGGGCCTCCTTTATATCTGTCCAACATTTTAGAAGACTTATAAGGATATGTGGAATTATCAATTTTAATGATTATTTTTTATGTTGTTGTTTTTTTTGTTTTCTTATGTTGTTTCATTTACTTCATTTATGGTACTATCATGTTTATAGGATTGGTAGTAAAATGTTTTCCAATGTTTTCCAGTAAAACATGGGAGTTGTTTGAGAAATGCATTAATAACGCAACAAAACCGCAAAAATACTATGTTATAATGTTATTGAAAATTTTTGAAAATGTTGTCATTACATTTTCAGTGGAATATGAATGGAAGTGTGAACTATATATTATATATATGAAACTAGTATTATAAAATTACGATGATTCTTAGCAAAATGCAAGAGTTGCATAAAAACGCAACAATAAGGCAATAAAACTGCATAAGCAAATCAATGCAATCTTCACACTATATTTGCTGTGAAATATGAACTGAGGTGCAAACTATATATTATTGTTACCTTGATTGAGATAACATCGGAAGTTAGTAATATACAGAAATCCATTTCTGATTTTGCGGACCCCAGCCCCTTAATATACCGAAATACAGTCATGAAATTGAGGATGATATCGATTTTACTTCTATAAAAAAAAAAAAAATTTATGTAGGTATACTGGGCCACTGAGGAAGGAGCAAGTGTGTGCTCCGAAATGCATCTGGCGTGGATACAGTATAATTGAGAAAGTAAAATGGCAACAATTTAAAGAAGTAAATTATATCTAAACAGCTCTAGTGGAGCGCTCCCATGAAGCTTTGGTAAGGATACCTGCTGCGCAAGAGAACACTGCTGCATGAGAGAACACTGAGATGTATACTGTGGCCACTTCTATATACTAAAGCCATTCCCATATGGAAAACTGAACATTGGATAGTTGAACTATGCAATATTGCAGAGAGTACTAACAACAGACTGTCTGAATTATATTTGATGGGGGTTGATATCATTATAGATTTTATTACAAAATAATCTAACCTCCGAAAAATTGCGCAATACAAAGACGGCCGCAAGGTTAAAGAACACTAACTGAATGACGTATACTGGGGAACATTTGTGCGAGTTCATCTAGCAATCCCGCAGAGTGGACTTTGATGGTGTTATTTTATTTGACTTTTTTATTTTTATGTATTTTTATTGTATAGAGTGTTAATAAATTAATTTTCTGATAAAAATATATTGAGGAAATTGGTGATTCCATAGATTGTGTGCCTGCCCCACAACAATCGTCAAAATGATGAAAAAACAGCGAATCGGCCTGTTTTATTTTTTTTCCGTTACATCATTCACCATATGGGCTAACTTTTTTTTCTATTTTAATAGTATGGCCGTTTTTGCATGTGGCGATGCTCTTAATGTTATTTTTTTGTTTATTTTTCTATTTTGGGGAAAGGGGGGTGATTTGAATTTTTTTAAAAATAATTATATTTGAAACTTTTTTTTTCTTTTCTTTTTTTTCTTTTTTTTTTGGACCACAATCAGATTGCAACTTATGCAGAATAATGGAAATTGCTCCATTATTCTGTATAGAAATCACTGTATCACAGTTCAGTGGTGACACTTAGTGGTTTGAACTGGGATATACTAATAATGAGCCTTGAAGCCTAGTACAGGCTGCGGCTCATTTTTAGAACAGGGTGCTTTCCCCGATCTCTGCTGGTGGAAAGCGTGCATGAACAGGAAGCCCGCGTTTCCAGTTCTTAACACTCTTAGAAGAAGTGGTGACATTTGACCACGGCATCTGAATGATTAAATGTCCAGGTCAGCATTACTGCAGATCGTGGACATTGGTCTCGGGCACCTGCTCCGCTCCAGAGTGGGCACCATCTTTAAAGACCCGACTTGTGCCGTATGTCGGAAAGGGGTTAATGGTCACATGACACACAAATGTTTATAGGACAGCTTTTTTTCTGCACTGGCACTGGAGCTCGTTGTGTATGCCTGGGAGTGGCCATATGAGGGAGGGTCTAGTGGTGTGCAGTGCAGTCCTGGGCTACATGGTATATGACGACCCCCTCCATTGCTGTAGCTTTTGTGGGTGAGGGGAACTCATTGCTGTGAGGCATGTGGCGTATTCTGGGGCCATGAGGGTGCAGATCTGTGTGAGGGGCTTTATGGGGTGTAAATCTGTGAGGGAGGGCTGGAACTGACAGAATATGACTGTCTTGTTAGTACATTATTAAAAGATTTGGGGCCCCACCTTTTGCCCAGGGCCACATTTTGTCTGAAACCGGCCTTGGTCACAGTATCCTGTATATTTGGTAGTATATTCTACCAAATATTTGCGAAATATCGCGAATTTGAATATTGCCCCTGTCGCTTGTCACTAATAACTACTGTGAAGATGGTGCCTTTCTGGGCATATGTACTATGAGGGGGCATATATCTAGGCATATCTACTGTGAAGTGGACACATATCTTGTCACATCTACTATGAAGGGGGCACACATTTTAGCATATCAACTGTGAGGGGGAGCATGTCTTGCCCTATCTACTGTGAAGGGGGCTCATATTTTGGCATATCTACTGTGAGGGGCCACATACCTCGGCATATCTACTGTGAAAGGGGCACAGATCTTTGCATATCAACTGTGAGGGGGCACATATCTTGGCATATCTACTGTGAAGGGGGCACATATCTTGGCTTATCAACTGTGAGGGGACACATATCTTGGCATATCTGTGAGGGGGCACATATCTGGGCATAACTACTGTAAGGAGGTACATCTAGGCATAGCTACTGTGAGGGGGCACATATCTGGGCATAACTACTGTGAGGGGAATATACCCAGGCATAACTACTTTGAGGGGACACATCTGGGTGTAGCAACAGTGGAGGCGATACATATCTGGCCATAGCTTTTGTGAAGGGGGCACAATGTGGGCATTACTACTATGAAGGGGACACAGTGTGGGCATAACTACTGTGATAGGACACATCTGGGAATAAGTACTGTAAGGGGGCACATCTGGGCATAGTTACTGTGAGGGGGCACATATCTGGGCATAACTACTGTGAAGGGGACACAGTGTGGGCATAACTACCGTGATGGAGCACATCTGGGCATAACTACTGTAAGGGGGCACATCTGGGCATAGCTACTGTGAGGGGGCACATATCTGGGCATAACTGCTGTGAAGCGTCACATTTGGGCATTAGTACTGTGTGGTGGCACAAAGGGGAAATAATTACACCTGGGCTCTAAGCCAATAGTAGCTGTGATCTCTAATGAAGCCACAGGAAACCCCAACAGGCTAGGTGCCAGCGCGGAGTGTGAGCAGCCAGTCAGAGGAGGCATCATAAGCATAAAGTGGGGGAGTGTGTCTGTGGGGCAAAGTCCCTCCAGCTCAGCAACCAGTCAGCAGTATATTCTATGTCTGTAGTATCTCTTTAGAGGGTGTACCGTTAAAAACAGAATACTGTGAGTAGACCTGAGGGAATGAAATACTGGGTAGGAAAGAAAGTAGGCACATATGGATTGATTCACATATATCCACTCTGTAGCATGTTCTGTGTAAGGTATTTGGCAACATCTATAATACATGTAGTTCCATTGCTGCAAGCATCGTGAAAAATGCCACAAGGGGATCCACTAAGACTTTGTCGCCCCAAGGGCCCATATGAAACTGGAGCCAGGCCTTTTGGAATCGACCAACTTTTGGCACCTTTCAACAGATATTCCAGTCCAGGAGGATAGGAGTATATTCCATAGTTATTCTGCCTTTTTTTGGTTTGTCACATGGTCTGTTACAGGTGTGGCTTGCAGCCTCATTTACCTCCCATTGCATTAGTGGTCCTACAATGCAGGTAAGTGGGAGTTGGGCTGTGAGCTGCATCTCAGCACCTCTCAGACCCTGTTCACACTCCATAGGTAGTCTAGTGGTAGGACCCTATGCCATGCTGATAGACCTTGACGTGGTGCAAGAGGCACTGATATGTTTCTGTATGGAAGATATTGGCGAAAGTCTCAGCTTTTAACATCAGCATGAGGGATTAGCCAGTATTGTCAGTTGCTTATCATTGTGGTGCACTTTTTTTCAGTGATTTATGTGTTTATATATTTTCATCCGCACATTGTTTCATTTTGTGTAGGATGTTTTTCTGGTGCATGTGGTTAGTGCCAGCATCCTCCATTGTATGCAATTTTTGCTGGGGACGGCTGCTCGCTACGAACAACATGCGGAGGAGATGCTCCCCCAGTTAGAGACACGCAACAGTGTTAGAAGTTTGAGCAGTTCCTCCTATTTAGGCCATGTTCATTTCAGTGATTTTTGTTATATATGTATTGAATGTGCCATTGTGTACAGCTGGTAACATTCTGCTGCACCTGGTAGTCTGTGTCACATGGTCTGTTATAGGTGTGGCTTGCGGCCTCATTTACCTCCCATTGCATTAGTGGTCCTACACTGCAGGTAAGTGGTAGTTGGGCTGTGAGCTGGATCTGAGCACACCATAGGTAGTCTAGTGGTAGGACCCCATGCCATGTTGAGAGACCTTGACGTGGTGCATGAAGGGGCTCTGATATGTTCCTGACTGGAAGCTATTGGCGAAAGTCTCAGCTTTTAACATCAGCTTGAGGGATTAGCCAGTGTTGTCAGTTGCTTATCATTGTGGTGCACTTTTTTTCAGTGATTTATACTTTTTTGGGTTTTGCTTCAGAAACGGCATTTCTGATGTGACCTCACAAGTTCTCTATAGAATCAAGATGTTGTACTGGTGTGCTTTGGGTCATTGTCGTGTTAAAACACCCATTTCAAAGGCATTTCTTCCACAACATAAGACAACATGATCTTCTCAAGTATTTTGATATATGCAAAGTGATCTATGATCCCTCGTATGCGATAAATAAATGCAACACCATGGTATGAGAAACATCCCCATATCATGATTTTTGAACACCGTGCTTCACTGTAAACACTGTGTACTGTGACCCATCAGTCCACAAAATGTTGCTCCATTTCTCTTTGGCCAGTCAATTTGTTCCTTGGCAAAATTTAATCTATTCAGCACATATCCTATTTTCAACAATGGGACTTTGTGCGGAGTTCTTGCTGGTAACTTGGTTTCATTAATTGTCTTCTGATTGTAGAAGTACTCACTGGTAACTTCAGATCTTTTTTGATCTTTTTGGAAGTGATTAATGGCTGAACCTTTGTCATTTTGGCTATTGTTTGATCTATGCGAACAGTAGTTCCCCATTTCCTTAATCATCTTACAGGTTTTGGTTGCTACTTCAAGGCATTTGAGACCATTTTAGCTGAGCAGTTTATAATTTTCTGCAGTTCTCTATGGGGGTCATTTATTAAGACTGGTGTTTTAGACTGCGGTCTTAAGAAGCTCCTGCACTGGCAGTGGATCCACCAAAGAGGCCTCTACATAACTTCAGTGTATCCAGCGCCTGTCTAAATGGAAGCCAGCTTCCTTGCCGGCTTACATTTATACAATTGTCTACGCCTAAAAACAGGCTTAGAAAATTATGAATGAGACAGGCCTACTGGACCGTCCCCTTTCCCTCCCACACCACACCCACTTTTTTAGACCTGACATTAGCGGGAAAAGTCACAGATTGAGGCGTTAATAACCTCTGTGCCACAATCTGCACCAGAAATACACCTAATATAGGTGTATTTCTGATCATAAATGACCCCTTATATGTTTTTCCCTTTCCAATGAACTGTTTAATCAAAGTATGTGCTTAATCAGAACTATCTCTGGAACAATCAATTTTCCTCAGTATTTCAGAACGAAACACAACATAACTAACAATGCCACATTTGCCACCTTTTCACCTTAAATAACGGCCAAAATGGATACCTGTTATTCCACAGAATGAATAACTACACTAATTTAACTCCTTGCTGCTATAATTTTGAACATGCCCCTTTCAATTAATGATTGACTTACTCAGGATGAGCAGCATGCATGTCCTTATTGTTGGGTATTTTTTCTATTACTCTACTACATTTACAAGTAAATTATTATGTAAAAATATCACTTCTACTAAAAATAGTGATTTATCAGGTTAACAATGTTGTGCTGACATTTTTGAACACTATATGTATAAATACATGTATATCAATGTCAATACAGACATCTCTCCAATGATCTATTTATAGCCAAGAATGTGTAGAGGAAAGAAGGTTTCTTCTTCAGCATAGAAGAGGATTCTTTTCTGTAAGAGCAGTGAGACTATGGAACTCTCTGCCAGAGGAAGTTGTAATGTTGAACTCACTAAAAGAGTTTAAGAGGGGCCCGGATGTATTATTTCTGGAGTGTAATAATATTAGAGTTCTGGAGAAGGATCATTGATCCAAGGAGTTCTTCTGATTGCTTCATTGGAGTCAGGAATTCATTTTATTCCCCTAAAATGAGGAAATTAGCCTCTATGTCACGTTTTTTTTTTTGCCTTCCTCTGTATCATCTTTGCAGGGTAATAGGCTGAACTGGATGTATGTAGACACGTCTTTTACTATGACAACACTACCATAATGTGGTAACATAGCAGCATTCACATATGAGAAAAATATAAGCAACCTTTAACTTACCAAACGAATATCTTTGCAGTGAAGTTTTGTGAACCACTGGTTGAATGACAATGAAGCTACTGCCAATGCAACATCACTAAAATGAAGAATAGAATTGTCATTCTTACAAATGGAACCAATAACATTAGCGTGATATAACACCAATATGACTATTTTTTAAAGTTTAAAAAAATGGATGATATGTAGATTATGCTAAATGCCAAACAATGCACTGTCAACAAAACCGCATTTACAATTTGCAATTTTCATTGATATTCTTTCTCTTTTTGAGTTACAAAAGTGATAATAATCCAGTTTAAATGCAATGAGTGTTGTCATTGATATTTGGCAGTCTCAATAATATAAACATCTTCCAAACTTGCAGACTTGTGTGTTCTTTTTACCTCATTGTGCCAATATTGTATATAAGTGAGCAATAGAAGTCATACTCACAAGTCACTGGTACAAAACCTTTTGTTTTTTTATTTCTTTACTTCATTCCAATATAAAATGGTACATCATGAGAGACGCTGAGACAGTCATTGTTCACACCTCCTCCCCTCCACGCGACATTTTGGGAGAACACGCCCCCTTACTCATGCGTACAGGTAGAGGGGGAGGTGGGGTTTTTATAGCACCCAGCACCAACAGCTGATACATATATACAAACCATATCCTTTTATATATAATAAATAGACCAATGACCAATGACAGACAATGACAAATGACAGCTAAAGTCCAAGAAATCACTGTTAGAAATCGAGTCGGAAATAATGCAGGTAAAAACCTACTTTTACTTTCACTTTCAGCTACATTCACAGCATCCTGATTTCTATCAGTGATATCTTCCCCTGTACTTAACATATTGCCGGTCATTCTCTATCTGATACCAAACCAGAGATATGAGCAGCTAAAGCAGCTGCCCCCCCCCTCCCCTTCAGTCTGGAGGAGGAGAGGAAGCAGCTGCAGAGCTGACAGGCTGCAGGAGAGAATAAACAGTAAAAAAAAATATAGAAATGTGACATTATCATCATTGTAGTGACCCAGATAATAAAATTATATTATTTTCACCACCAAGTGAATGCCGTAAAAAAATTCCACAAAATAATGTAAAAATTGCTGTTTTTTTTATCTTCCCCCTAAAAATAAAATAATAAAAGTAATTCAATACACAATATATACCACAAAGTGGTTCCAAAAAAACCTACAACTAATCCGACAAAAAAAAATAAAAAATTAGAAGTTATGACTGCTAGAACACAAAGGGGGAAAATATTATTGGTTCTTATGAATACAATTAATGATGTCACTGAGGGGTTAAAAATGCAACAGTGACCCCTGAGTTGTGCGCCAACAAGATTTACTGCAAACACACATTAAAAATCTACAATAAAAAAGTTAAATTTTTGGGAGGGTTTTTCCAATTTTAATCACTTGCCTACCTCTGCACTACTTTCTACATTGCGGCGGTAGGCTCTTATCTGTAACCCGACATATAAAAGCTACATGGCGGGCTACATGACGATCTTGCAGTAATAGACTCTTGTAGCATCCAGCTACAAACGTCTATTACATTGTAAAATCTAAAAGCTGTCATGGAGCGCTTTTTGTTAGGTAAGAGCGCCACCCGCTGGCTTTAAAATGAAATGTTATCCTGCACGCCTCTTCCTGCCTTGACTGTAGCGGAAAGGGTTTAATTCACTTGAAAATAAATAAATAAATATTTAATAAAAAAAAAAAAATGAATTAGAAAAAAAAAAAATTTAAATGTCCAAATTTCCCCAAATGAATAACAGAAAAAAGGTCACTTTGAAGGGGCTTGCTGTGTTTTGGCGCTGTCCAACATTTTTCTGGCAATATGATGCCATAGAACCAGCAATAGAAAAATAGGCCGCCAAAATCCAAAATGGGCTCCAGTCTTTTGAAGTCTTGTGGCAGGCCCAGCCAGTAGATAAATTACATAAGTAGTGTCCATTTTCAGGGTACAAGCGTACAGGAATGGTTTTAGAAATGTTTTGTCTTAAAACCTTTTGTAATAGTTAGAAAAAAATTGATAAGAAAGGAAAAAAAATTTTTTTCATACTTTAACAGTTTTTCCCTAAATTTTTTTTTTAACCGCTTGCCGACCGCCGAACGCACGGATGCGTCCAGGCGGCGGCAAGTTTGTTCCTCCTGGACACATCCATGCGTCATCTCGCGAGAGGCGAGATTTGCTGTGAACGCGCGCACGCGCGCGCCCGCGTTCACAGCAGAGCGCGGCTCTGCAGTGATTCTACAGCCTGCCATTGATGATCAATCGCTGGCAGGCTGTAAATGTAAAATAAATTAGATCAAACAGGTATATCAGATGCTGTTTTGTTAACAGCGTCTGATATACCTGCTACCTGGTCCTCTGGTGGTCCCATTTGCTGGGATCGACCACCAGAGGAGCAGGTAACTCTGTAAAGTTGCACCAAACACTACACTAACCCCCCCCCACCCCCACCCCCCTCACTTTATAACCACTATTAACCCCTTGTTAACCCCTGATCACGCTATATAGACTCCCTGATCACCCCCCTGTCACTGATCACCCCCCTGTAAGGCTCTATTCACATGTCCATATGTGTTTTGCGGATCCGCAAAACACGGACACCGTCAATGTGCTTTCCGCATTTTGCAGATCCGCACATTGCCAGAACTATATAGAAAATGCTTTTTCTTGTCCGCAATTGCGGACAAGAAAAGGGCGTGTTCTATATTTTTGCGGAACGTAAATGCAGACCCGTAAGTGCGGATCCATAATTCCGGATCCGAGCGGGACAAAGTCTGTCCCCATAGAAATGAATGGGTCCGCAATTCCGTTCCGCAAACAGAATTTCAGACGTGTGAATGGGGCATAAGGGTCCCTTATCACCGCCAGTTAGTTAGCTACTTATTAGGTAGTTAGCGCCCAGCCCACCGCACCGAAGTCACTGATTTTGGCAGAGATTTTTTGATCCACGATGATCGATGCGAATAAAAAAATCTGTGCCGTTCATTTTTTTTCTTTTTTCAGCCCAGAGGCTGAACGGAAAAAAAAAATCTCATTACCCGTATGCTCAATATAAGGAGAATAGCAGAAACTCCTAATGCTGGCCATACGTGTAATGATTGCGGAGACCCTCAAATGCCAGGACAGTATAAATACCCCACATGTGACCCCATTTTAGAAAGAAGACACCCCAAGGTATTCCGTGAGGGGTATGGTGAGTTCATGTAAAATTTTATTTTTTGTCACAAGTTAGTGGAATATGAGACTTTGTAAAAAAAAAAATATATATATCAATTTCCGCTAACTAGTGCCAACATTTTTTTTTTCTGTGAACTCACCATGCCCCTCACGGAATACCTTGGGGTGTCTTCTTTCCAAAATAGGGTCACAAGTGGGGTATTTATACTGCCCTGGCATTTTAGGGGTCCTAAAGCGTGAGAATCCAAATGTGTAAAAATGCCATGTGAAATCCTAAAGGTACTCATTGGTTTTAGGGCCCCTTTGCGCATCTTGGCTGCAAAAAAGTGTCACACATGTGGTATCGCCGTACTCAGGAGAAGTAGGGCAATGTGTTTTGGGGTGTATTTTTATATATACCCATGTTGGGTGAGAGAAATATCTCTGTAAATGACAACTTTTTAATTTTTTTTATACAGAGTTGTCAATTTACAGTGATATTTCTCACACAATGTATGGGTATATGTAAAAATACACCACCCCAAAACACATTGCCCTACTTCTCCTGAGTACGGCGATACCACATGAGTGACACTTTTTTGCAGCCTGGGTGCGCAAAGGGGCCCAAATTCCAACAACGAGTACCTTTAGCTTTTACATGGCTGCTCACAATTTAGCCCCACCCAAAATGCCAGAACAGTACAAACACCCCACAAATGACCCCATTTTGGAAAGAAGACACACCAAGGTATTCGCTGAGGGGCATAGTGAGTCCATGAAAAATTTAACTTTTTGTCAAAAGTTATCAGAAAGGGAGACTTTATGAGAAAAAACAATAAAAATCAATTTCCGCTAACTTGTGCCAAAAAAAAAATCTTCTATGAACTCACCATGCCCCTCACGGAATACCTTGGGGTGTCTTCTTTCCAAAATGGGGTCACATGTGGGGTATTTATACTGCCCTGGCAATTTAGGGGCCCTAAAGCGTGAGAAAAAAAATGCATAAAAATGCCATCCTAAAAGGTACTCATTGGTTTTAGGGCCCCTTTGCGCATCTTGGCTGCAAAAAAGTGTCACTCATGTGGTATCTCCATACTCAGGAGAAGTAGGGCAATGTGTTTTGGGGTGTATTTTTACATATACCCATGCTGGGTGAGAGAAATATCTCTGTGAATTGACAACTTTGTATAAATTTTTTATACAGAGTTGTCAATTTACAGAGATATTTCTCACTCACATGCATGGGTATATGTAAAAATACACCACCAAAACACATTGCCCTACTTCTCCTGAGTACGGCGATACCACATGAGACACTTTTTGCAGCCTAGATACGCAAAGGGCCCTAAATCAACAATGAGTACCTTTAGCATTTCACATGGCATTCTCACGCATTTAGCCCGCACCCTAAAATGCCAGAACAGTATAAACACCCCACATGTGACCCCATTTTGGAAAGAAGACACACCAAGGTATTCTGCTGAGGGGCATGGCGAGTTCACAGAAATTTAACTTTCTTGGCACAAGTTAGCAGAAAGTGATATATTTTATTTGTTTTACAATAAAACTCATATTTCACTAACTTGTGACAAAAATAAAATCTTACATGAACTCACCATGCCACTCACGGAATACCTTGGGGTGTCTTCTTTCTAAAATGGGGTCACATGTGGCGTATTTATACTGTCCTGGCATTTTAGGGGCCCTAAAGCGTGAGAAGAAGGAATCCAAATGCATAAAAATGCCATGTGAAATCCTAAAGGTACTCATTGGTTTTAGGGTCCCTTAGCGCATCTTGGCTGCAAAAAGTGTCACACATGTGGTATTGCCATACTCAGGAGAAGTAGGGCAATGTTTTGGGGTGTATTTTTATATATACCCATGCTTGTGTGAGAAATATCGCTGTGAATTGACAACATTGTATAAATTTTTTATACAAAGTTGTCATTTACAGAGATATTTCTCACTCCCAGCAGGGGTATATGTAAAAATACACCCCAAAACACATTGCCCTACTTCTCCTGAGTAGGCGATACCACATGAGACACTTTTTTGCAGCCAAGATGCGCACAGGGGCCCTAAAACCAATGAGTACCTTTAGGATTTCACAGGGCATTTTTACGCATTTTGGATTCTCACGCTTTAGGGCCCCTAAAATGCCAGGGCAGTATAAATACCCCACATGTGACCCCATTTTGGAAAAAAGACACCCCAAGGTATTCTGTGAGGGGCATGGCAAGTTCACAGAAATTTTTTTTTCTTGGCACAAGTTAGCGGAAATTGATATATTTTTTTTTTTTTTTTACAAAGTCTCATATTTCACTAACTTGTGACAAAAAATAAAATTTTACATGAACTCACCATACCACTCACAGAATACCTTGGGGTGTCTTCTTTCTAAAATGGGGTCACATGTGGCGTATTTATACTGTCCTGGCATTTTAGGGGCCCCTAAAGCGTGAGAAGAAGTCTGGAATCCAAATGCGTAAAAATGCCATGTGAAATCCTAAAAGTACTCATTGGTTTTAGGGTCCCTTAGCGCATCTTGGCTGCAAAAAAGTGTCACACATGTGGTATTGCCATACTCAGGAGAAGTAGGGCAATAAGTTTTGGGGTGTATTTTTATATATACCCATACTTTGTGTGAGAAATATCGCTGTAAACGACAACATTTTAATTTTTTTTATACAAAGTTGTCAGTTTACAGAGATATTTCTCTCACCCAAAATGGGTATATGTAAAAATACACCCCAAAACACATTGCCCTACTTCTCCTGAGTACGGCGATACCACATGAGTGACACTTTTTTGCAGCCTGGGTGCGCAAAGGGGGCCTAAATTCCAACGAGTACCTTCAGATTTTACATGGCTGCTCACAATTTAGCTCCGCCCAAAATGCCAGAACAGTAAACACACCCCACAAATGACACCATTTCGGAAAGTAGACACCCCAAGGTATTCACTGAGGGGCATAGTGAGTCCGTGGGAGATTTTTTTTTTGCCAGAAGTTAGCAGAAATTGAAACTTTATTATTTTTATTTTTTTCCTCAGAAAGTATCATTTTCCGCTAACTTGTGAAAAAAAATGAAATGATACATGAACTCACCATGCCCCTCCGCAAATACTTTGGGTCTACTTTCTAAAATGGTGTCATTTGGGGGGTATTAATACTTTCCTGGCATTCTAGCACCTGAAGAAACATGACAGGTGCTCAGAAAGTCAGAGCTGCTTCAAAATGCCGAAATTTACTTTTTTGCACCATAGTTTGTAAACGCTATAACTTTTACCCAAACCAATAAATATACACTTATTGGATCAAAGACATGTAGAACAATAAATTTTGCGAAAAATTTATATAGAAATGTAGTTTTTTTTAAAAAAAATGACAACAGAAAGTGAAAAATGTCATTTTTTGCAAAAATTTTGGTAATTTTTGATTAATAGAAAAAAAAGTTAAAATGTCAGCAGCAATGAAATACCACCAAATGAAAGCTCTATTAGTGAGAAGAAAAGGAGGTAAAATTAATTTGGGTGGTAAGTTGCATGACGGTGAAAGTAGTGTAGTGCAGAATTGTAAAAAGTGGCCTGGTCATTAAGGGTGTTTAAGCTAGGGGGGCTGAAGTGGTTAATATTATATCCATCATCTAATGGCACAAAAGAAAGGTCTATGGTGTCCCGTTAAAAATAATATCAAATACATGTAGGCTGGCTAAGAAATTAATCTGTTATTTGCAGTTAGATAGAAGGAGCAGAGCGCTTCTGTGAGCACTCCTTCTCTTCAAATGAACTGTAACTATCAGTTTCTGTTCTTAGAGCAGCATTTTACCCTACAACCAGGATTGGTAGCTTCAATCCCAAATGTTAACTTTTTGATTGTCGCAATCTCTGATCATGACAGGATCAAAGGGTATTTCTTCCTATAATTAGGTCCCAGTGATCTGATTGGAGACTGGGTACATTCCACGGTGGACCCCTGGAGCAGCTGTTAAAGTTTTTTGAGACAGCGGGAAGACAACACCCCAGCAACTAGGCCAAGTCAAGACCCTGCTCCATAATTCTGTCAGCCTGACTCGCACACCAGGCACTTAAATAGCTCATCCGAGATGCCTGTCAGGTGATGAAGCCCTTCAAAGAGGACACAAGGTATGTCAGTAGGGACAAATGCGGCATGAACACTCTCATCCCCCTCCTATTTATCTTAATACAGATGCTGATGTTCATGTAACAGGGGATGACAGCGGAAGAAGAACCACTAATGCATATTGGTGTCTGCCCTGTACCTGTTGAGGACCCACGAAGGAGAAACTCCCATGTAGGGGGAGGATTAGGAGCTGCCACCAGAGGAAAGAACTGGCTCTCCAGGCATACTGGCCAGAATGACTATCTGTATGCTAGCTTGCTTGCACACTGACAGACCTGTCATTGACATCAAGAACTCTGATGATTTCTGGATAGCCATGCTTTTAGATCCTTGCTATCAAACCAAAATGGAAGAATGTTTTCCTCCCTCCATAAGGGAGGTCAAAATACATTATTACCAGGAAACACTGTGTACACAGCTTTCCAAAGCTTTCAGCGAGCAGCCACCTCCCACCAGCCTGTCTAAAAGGGAAGCCCCTCTCCACCTCTCGCTTAGCCACCCACCTCTCACCGGTTAAGGGTTACTTACACTGTGGACCGAACTGGAACAGCATGCTGTCTTCTTTCTTGCCCAGCCTCCAGTGATATCTCAAATAAGATTTTCAGCACCACATGGGGTGTATGACACCCAAATAGACCAAGTTGTCCTCTGCCAGTATCCAAAACATCACTCTTGTCAAAATTAACCAAGCCTGGATTCAGGAGGATTTTCTCATTCCTAATAAATAGATCCGGCCTTGATGGCAGTGTCCCATCTTGCCACTGTTGCTGCCTGCCTGCCATCATGTTGCTTGCCTACCACCATGTTCCGTATGGCTGCTGCTTCCATCATGCCACTGCTACTATCATGCCACTCCTGCTGTCTGCCAACATGTACCATATAGCTACTGCAACAAAACTGCCACAGCTGCTACTCCTCGCTGCTAATCCCCTACTGCCTCCTCTATTAAGGCTACACATCCGCCACTATTACCACTATCACTTCTACTCCCCCTATCCATAGACAGCCAATCTACTGTCTTGTATGTTCCATGCTATGCTGTTTCTGCTGCCACTACTAGAGATGAGCGAATTTTTCAAAAATTCGATTTGCCGGTTCGCCTATTTTTTGGGGGAAAATTTGGTTTGATCCGGATTTGTTCGTGGTGAATTTCGTTAAAAAAACGTCTATTTCCTGGCTGCAGAGAGCCTTTATAGTGGTGTAGAACACTGTGCCTTGCAGTAACACGCATAGGGAGTCTGGTTAGTTAGTGAAATAATACTGTGAGTCAGTATGACAAGCACATGACAGGCATCACTCTTAGAATCACTGCACACTTCACTTATTTGGACAGTCACAGGGCCAAAACTGACCAAATAATTCAGGTATAAACTCAGTGTTAACAGTCAATGTTAGCGCCAAAAAGAAGCGCACTCCTTTAATACCGTTGTCAGCTGATTCCACATAGATGTCTACAGAAACTGTTCTATTAAACGCTTATACAAGTAGAGACCCCCGACAGAGTGGAGAGGGTGTCAGCAGTAAGTTTGTGTTGACTTCACTGATTATTTTGCCCTTCATCTGAACTGTCAGAACAATAACCCACAAAAAACAGATACTGCCTGTGGAGCAAACGAGGTGCAGAACAGTGTGTCACCACCGTGCCCTGCTGGAGGGCCTCTGTGAATTGTTCCTGCAGTGGAGGCTGAGGACACAGTGGAGGATGAGGAGGCAGAGACGGACATTGTCGCAGAACCAATGGCGTGGCAACGTGGAGGCGGAATCGGCGTCACCTGGCCAAGTTGCTGGTGTGGCTGTGCAGGAACCACATTCACCCAGTGGGCCATAAAGGACATGTATTGTCCCTGACCGTAGTTACAGCTCCACACGTCGGCGCTGCCGTGCACTATGGCAGAAAACGGCAGGCTCAAGGACTGGCCTGCTTTTGTACAACATGTGTGTGCAGGGCTGGTACTGCCTTTTTGGCAAAGAAATGACAGTTTGGGACTCTCCACCTTGGCTCGGCACAAGCCATCAGTTTTCTGAAAGGTGCAGAGTCCACCGCTTGGAAAGGGAGGGACTGCAGCAACTTGGACAGGAGCAAATTCAGCTTCTGCGCAGTTGGATGAGTCCATGCATACTGTTGTCTCTTGGCAATCGCTTCGGTGATCGATTGCTTATGGAATGAGTGACAAAAGAGTGGGAGGACGAGAAGCAGGAGCATCAGGACCGGTAGATGATGGGAAGGACAGACAGTTCCCTTCAGCTGAGGTGGTGGAGCCTTGACTGCCTGAAATCAGCTGCATGCCACTAGGTGATGCAGCGGTTGCTGCAGCAGGCTGGACCACCACATCGAAGCCACGGTTGTCCCAGGCAACTTTATGGTGATGCTGCATATGTTGATGCAGAGCAGTGGTGCCAACATTGGCACCTTGGCCACGCTTCACCTTTTGCCCACATATTCTACATATGGCCATGTTCCCGTCCTCCGGCGGATTAATAGTGATGAGCGGGAGGTTCCATATTCGATTTCGCGATATTTCACGAATATTCGATTGAATATTCGTCATATATTCGTCGAAATCGAATATTCGTCATTATTCTATATATTGCGAATGTTACGCGAATTTATATTCGCATTGCGAATTAAACTTAGAGCTGAGTTCCTAATGTTTGTAACTTGTATTGCTAGAATTGACGAAGATAATAAAAATCACGAATATAGCACTATTTTCTCAATCTTCGTTATATTCTAGCAATACAACCATTAGGAACTCAGCTCTAAGTTTAATTCGCAATGCGAACATATACTCGCATTGCGAATTCATCTTAAAGCTGGGTTCCTAATGGTTGTATTGCTAGAATATAACGAATATCACGAATATAGCACTATATTCTCAATCTTCGTTATATTCTAGCAACCAGGGGCGGACCGAGAACCCTCAGGGCCCCCGGGCAAAATAAATCAATGGCCCCCTTCCAGGCCCCACCCATGCCCTACCTCCAGCCACACCCATGTTATACCTCCAGCCACACCTATATCCCGCCTCCACTACCTGGTCACACCGCCATCGTTATGCCTCTGATCCCATCACTACAGAAATACAGGGCACTTACCTATTACGTCCAGTGACGTCTCCTTTGATGTAGATGTTTTCTGTCCTCATCTTCTCCTTTCAGACCTTCAGACCAGACCGCCATGTTGTCGCCATTTTCCATCTCTGCAGTTTAACTAACATAAAATCTTAGTTTACTACTTTTCCATCATCCTCCCATCTTCTGGACAAATCATCCTACTACCCCCAATACTGTGCCGCTGTGCTCCCCAATACTACACTACAGAAACAGATAATACCCCTGGAAATACTAGTACCACACAGAGCCCACCATATAAAATACCCGTTCTTTGTGGCCTCAGTAGAAGCCCCCATAGTGCCCCATAATAATGTGCCAGTAACACGTGCCTCTCCATGTCACCACATGTGCCAGAAATAAGTGCCTCTCTTGTGCCTCTCCCACATGTGCCAGTAATAAGTGCCTCTCTTGTGCTTCCCCCATGTGCCAGTAGCCCCCCCTTATTATGTGCCAGTAGCCTCCCCCATATGTGCCAGTAGTCTCCCCTTATGTGACAGTAGCCATCCCCCCTTATGTGCCAGTAGCCGTCCCTCCTTATGTGCCAGTAGCCGTCCCCCCTTATGTGCCAGTAGACGTCCCTCCTTATGTGCCAGTAGCTGTCCCTCCTTATGTGCGAGTAGCCGTCCCTCCTTATGTGCCAGTAGCCGTCCCTCCTTATGTGCCAGTAGCTGTCCCCCCTTATGTGCCAGTAGCCGTCCCCCCTTATGTGCCAGTAGCCATCCCTCCTTATGTGCCAGTAGCCGTCCCTCCTTATGTGCCAGTAGCCATCCCTCCTTATGTGCCAGTAGCCGTCCCCCCTTATGTGCCAGTGGCCGTCCCTCCTTATGTGCCAGTAGCTATCCCTCCTTATGTGCCAGTAACCTCCCCCCTTATGTGCCAGTAGTCCCCCTTATGTGCCAGTAGTCCCCGCTTTTGTGCCACTAGCTGTCCCCCCCTTATGTGCCAGTAGCCCCCCTCACGTGCACGTAGTCCCTCTTATGTGCCAGTAGCCCCCCTTATGTGCCATTAGTCCCCATTTATGTGCCAGTAGCCGTCCCTCCTTATGTGCCAGTAGCTGTCCCCCCTTATGTGCCAGTAGCCGTCCCTCCTTATGTGCCAGTAGCCGTCCCTCCTTATGTGCCAGTAGCCGTCTCTTCTTATGTGCCAGCAGCCTCCCCCCTTATGTGCCAGTAGTCCCCCTTATGTGCCAGTAGTCCCCGCTTTGTGCCACTAGCCGCCCCCCCCTTATGTGCGAGTAGCCCCCCTTACGTGCCAGTAGTCCCTCTTATGTGCCAGTAGTCCACTTATGTGCCAGTAGCCCCCCTTATGTGCCATTAGTCCCCCCTTATGTGCCAGTAGCCGTCCCTCCTTATGTGCCAGTAGCCGTCTCCCCTTATGTGCCAGTAGCCTCCCCCCTTATGTGCCAGTAGCCCCCCTTATTTGCCATTAGTCCCCTTATGTGCCAGTAGCCTGTCCCCCCTTATGTGCCAGTAGCTGTCCCCCTTATGTGCCAGTAGCAGCCCCCTTAAGTGCCAGTAGGGCCCCCTTATGTGCCAGTAGCCCCACTTATGTGCCAGTAGCCCCCCCTTATGTGCCAGTAGTCCCTCCTTATGTGCCATTAGGCCCCCTCATGTGCCAGTAGCCCCTCTTATGTGCCAGTAGCCCCTCTTTCGTGCCAGTAGACATCCCCTTTATGTGTCAGTAGCCCCCTTATGTGCCAGTAGCCCCCTTTTGTGCCCGTAGCCGTCCCCCCTTATGTGCCAGTAGCTGTCCCCCTTATGTGCCAGTAGCTGTCCACCTTATGTGCCAGTAGCAGCCCCCTTAAGTGCCATTAGTCCCCATTAGAAAAAAAATTAAAGAACACTTATACTTACCTCCAGCGATGCAATGCGATGCAGGCCTCTTCCGGCCTGTGTCTCAAGCTGTACCGCTCCGGCGGCGTGATGACGTCATCGCGCAGCCTGCACCGGCCTCTGATAGGCTGCCGGCCTGGTGCTGGCAGCCTATCAGAGGAACAGTGAGAGGACACGCCTCTCCCTTCTCTGCCGCTGCACGGAGATGAGCTCAATGGAAGCGCTCATCTCCTGATGTCCCCTGCCGCCGCGTCTGCCCTGGGGACGGGCCCCGACTGGTCACGGGCCCTCGGTCCATGCACGAGTGCCCTAATGGTCAGTCCGCCCCTGCTAGCAACACAACCACTAGAAACCCAGCTCTAAGTTTCATTCGCGAAGCGAACATATAATTACATTGCGAATTGATCTTAGAGCTAAGTTCCTAATGGTTGTGTTGCTAGAATATAACGAAGATGACGAATATCACGAATTCATGAATATAGCACTATATTCTCTATCTTCGTTATATTCTAGCAACAACCATTAGGAACTCAGCTCGAAGTTTCATTCGTGAAGCGAACATATAATCGCATTGCGAATTAAACTTAGAGCTGGGTTTATAATGGTTGGCTTGCTAGAATATTACGAAGATTGAGAATATAGTGCTATATTCTTGAATTTGTGATATTCGATATATTCTAGCAATACAACCATTAGGAACCCAGCTCTAAGTTGAATTCGCAATGTGAGAAATTCAGGTTATATTAATCGCATTGCGATTACAACTTAGTCAAATTTGTGAGATCGTGATTCTCACATCCGACAGTACATTTTAGCATGGAGGCGTTTCCATGCACATGGGAAGTTGGCAGAAGCGGCAACGGGCATTGACTGGAGCCAGGAATCCTCCGGACAGGTAAGAACAGCTTTTGGGAAGTGGGAAGACAAGTTAGACAACCAGAGAGCAACAAGGATTAACAACTTAAAAAAAAAAACGAATATTCGAAATAGCGAATATATAGCGCTATATTCCCAATATTCGCGAATTTGCGAAGTGCCGATATTCGCAAAAAAAATCGCTATTCGAATATTCGCGCTCAATATTACGGATTAACAGAAAACTGCCACACCGCCGAGTAGGTGATTTTACCCCCAACACTACTCACTGACTGGCTGCTACCGCCGCTGCCTCCGTGAAGCCCTGCACTGCTACTTCCTGGGCAGGTAGACTCCTGTGAACCAGGCGGCCTACGCTAGGCAAGTTTGGCTACCGACCTCCAACTTCTGCCACCCTGCTTACTCCCGGCCACGCCAGCGACTTGCTGTCTCACGGACAAGCTGCAGCCCTCTTTTCCCGATGATGAAGCCCCTTCGTCAGAGGGGATAAAGACGTGATGACGTAGGTTTGCTACGTTGCTCCTCGCTCCGACAGTTCTATCCCGCTGTACTATGCAAGACATGAGCCTCTCTATCTGAACCGACGGACACGCCCACCTCTGGGCCCTTTGCATTCTGCTGGACTGGACTCTCGGCGGATCCCCTGCATTACTCCTCCTTGTCTGGCGGTGTCTGCTTGCTGCCTCGCTCGCAGAAGGGGGGGTCGCCCTCCTTCTGATGATTCAGTCTCCGCTGCTTCCTGGCTCCCCCCTTCTTGGATCTTCGGTTTTTGCTGGAACCTGGTTACGGGTTTGAAGTTTGAAGTATCAAATATATGTTGCTTCGTGTCCTCTTCTGCCTCTATGTTTGACCCCTCCTCCCCCATGATCTGTGTAATCGTTCACTCGATCTCGCCGCTTCGTCTATTCATTTATAGGGAATATGGGACAGAACAGAAGGTTAAAATTTCTCAACTTTATAAAGTGTTGCTTAAAACACGACTTGATAATACACGTTTTCCGGCACAAAAGGCTTGGTAAATTGATTGTCCGGGAATTTCCCTCGAAGATTGGGATAATATATTGGCGAATTTAAGTTTAGTTTCTTATAATTTTAATCAAGTTTTGGTTCCATTTAATATTAAATATTTAACAAATTTAATTAAAGAAATTAAGTGTTGCCTAAGACAGGCGGGAATTGGCCAGTCTTCTGGTTTTTCGAGAACGTGGTTGCAATGGAGAAAGCATTCCAAAAAACAATTTCTTTCCACCTGGAGACGAATCCTGTCAAGATTAATGCAAGTGCGGTATCAGCTGCTCATCGAGCCAGATAATTCTGGGGGAACCTGCCTGGCATGAACAGGCCTCTAGTAGCTACAGACAATGAGAAGACAAAGCTTCAAGATTGTTTGGAGCCTGGCAGAGTCGCAAAGTTCATCAAGATTCAAACCATAACTACAAGCCCCTGGTCTCTTAGTCAGGGAAAACATCACAAGTTCCCAGTCTCATGGATGGGAAGGAGGACATCCTGTGGTGCACAGAAATGGAGAGGGTCTTCGGATTACCCCTACACTATACAGAAGTCTCAGAAATGAACCGCTGCTCCCGACAGAAGCTCCTGGGAAGGTCATACAGCATCCCAGTCATCCAACATCTATTCGCCTGGCTGAAGGATTATTTTGAAAATATGTAGAAGCCACACGGGGCCCCCATACTGCAGATTTATCATGGAGACACAGGATTTTATAATATTACATTATTATATAAAGAAAAAAAAAATGAAGCCCCTTCATCACCCGGATCCCAAGTGCAATCAGCTACATCATCATCATCGAGTACTGTCTGCAAGTCACTGATGTCCTCTTCATCCGTCTCTGGATCAGGAGCCTGACTTCTCGCAACACCAGCTCCCACGCCACTCTCCTCATCACTACTTGCCCGCCTAGTGGAGGAAGCGGCGGATGTCTCCTCCACATCTTGGCTGGCCAGTAGCTGCTGACTGTCTTCTAGTAGCTCATCCTCCCTGTATAGTGGAGCTTAGCCCACAGCATACAATACTTCACTGGCTGTGGGAATAGAAAAGGACAGAGGCAGGTTGAGGACAGATGAGGGCCCACTGACTCTTGGCTGGGGGTGTCTGAAGTCACTTGCGACGAAGTTGAAGATCGAGTCAACCACTCAAGAACCGCTGGGTTGCTAGTCACAACATGACTGCTAGCTGACACTGGGAGCTCAGGCCTCTCAAAGTGACCCCTGCTGCCATGACTCGGTACTTTGCTGCAACCTCTGCTTGCGCCAGAAACATTACGCCTCTGCCACTCCCCTGTGCAGGGCCTGGCACTTCTCTGTCTGACATACTGTTAGATCAAATAATAAAAATAAAAAGGAAATAAAACACCCCCAAAAAGTCAGTTATTTTCTCACTTCACCACACAACAGCTAATAAGCTAATTTTTTTCCACTAATACACGCCACAAAAGGCATTACAACAGATAACTGCACCGCAGAGCGGCAAATATATTTTTTCTTTTTCCAGTAATGCACGCCACAAAAGGCTTTAGAACAGATAACTGAACCGCTGAGCGGCAAATATATTTTTTCTTTTTCCACTAATACAGGCCTACAAAAGGCTTTAGAACAGATAACTGCACCGCTGAGCGGCAAAGAGTTTTCTTCATTTTCCACTTATACACGCAAAAAAGGCTTTAGAACAGATAACTGCACTACTGAGAGGCAAAAATATTTTTTCTTTTTCCACTAATACACGCAAAAAAGGGCTTTAGAACAGATAACTGCACCGCTGAGCGGCAAAGATATTTTTTCTTTTTCCACTAATACAGGCCACAAAAGGCTTTAGAACAGATAACTACACCGCTGAGCCGCAAAGATATTTTTTTCTTTTTCCACTAATACACGCAAAAAAGGGCTTTAGAACAGATAATTAAACAGCTGAGCGTCAAATATATTTTGCAACATATATATATATATAAGCAACAAAAAAGACTGTAATTTTTGTACTTTACCACATAACGGCTAATAAGCCCCTTTTTTCCCACTAATACAAGCCAAAAAATGCTTTAGAACATACAGTTCCAAGAAAAAGTATGTGAACCCTTTGGAATGATATGGATTTCTGCCCAAATTGGTCATAAAATGTGATCTGGTCTTTATCTTAGTCACAACAATAGACAATCACAGTCTGCTTAAACTATTAACACACAAAGAATTGAATGTTACCATGTTTTTATTGAACACACTATGTAAACATTCACAGTGCAAGTGGAAGAAGTATGTGAACCCTTGGATTTAATAACTGGTTGAATATTTTTTGGCAGCAATAACTTCAACCAAACGTTTCCTGTAGTTGCAGTTCAGACGTGCATAACGGTCAGGAGTAATTCTTGACCATTCCTCTTTACAGAACTGTTTCAGTTTAGCAATATTCTGTATGTCTGGTGTGAATCGCTTTCTTGAGGTCATGCCACAGCATCTCAATTGGGTTGAGGTCAGGACTCTGACTGGGCTACTCCAGAAGGCGTATTTACTTCTATTTAAGCCATTCTGTTTTTGATTTACTTCTATGCTTTGGGTCGTTCTCCTGTTGCAACATCAATCTTCTGTTGAGCTTCAGCTGGTGGACAGATGGCCTTAAGTTCTCCTGCAAAATGTCTTGATAAATTTGGAAATTAATTTTTCCTTCGATGATAGCAATCCGTCCAGGCCCTGACGCAGCAATTCAGCCCCAAACCATGATGCCCCCACCACCATACTTCACAGTTGGGATGAGGTTTTGATGTTGGTGTGCTGTGCCTCTTTTTATCTCCACACATAGTGTTGTGTGTTTCTTCCAAACAACTCAACTTTGGTTTCATCTGTCCACAGAATATTTTGCCAGTACTGCTGGGAAACATCCAGGTGCTCTTGTGCAAACTGTAAACGTGCAGCAATGTTTTTTTGGACAGCAGTGGCTTCCTCTATGGTATCCTCCCATGAAATCCATTCTTGCTTAGTGTTTTACGTATTGTAGATTTGCTAACAGGGATGTTAGCATATGCCAGAAACTTTTGTAAGTCTTTAGCTGACACTCTAGTTTCTTCTTCACCTCATTGAGCAGTCTGCGCTGTGCTCTTGCAGTCATCTTTACAGGATGGCCACTCCTAGGGAGAATAGCAGCAGTGCTGAAATTTCTCCATTTATAGACAATTTGTCGTACCGTGGACTGATGAACAGCAAGGCTTTTGTAGATACTTTTATAACCCTTTCCAGCTTTATGCAAGTCAACAATTATTAATCGTAGTTTTTCTGAGAGCTCTTTTGTGCAAGGCATCATTCAAATTAGGCAATGCTTCTTGGGAAAAGCAAACCCAGAACTGGTGTGTGTTTTTTATAGGGCAGGGCAGCTGTAATCAACACCTTCAGTCTCATCTCATTGATTGGACTCCAGTTGGCTGACACCTCACTCAAATTAGCTCTTGGAGATGTCATTAGTCTAGGGGTTCACATACTTTTTTCCACCTGCACTGTGAATGTTTACATGGTGTGTTCAATAAAAAAAATGGTAACATTTAATTATTTGTGTATTATTAGTTTAAGCAGACTGTGATTGTCTATTGTTGTGATTTAGATGAAGATTTTCTCCTACAGAGGGATCTGGATAGATTGGAGGCTTGGGCAGAGAAATGACAGATGAGGTTTAACACTGACAAATGTAAAGTTATGCACATGGGAAGGAATAATGCAAGTCACCCGCCTCTGCACAGACTGGCTCATCAGGTTTGGAAGGCAGCAAAACTTCAACAATATAGCGATATTCCAGATGAGATTGCTCTTTGGGATAACCCCATGTTCCCACACTTGATACATTGCGAGGGTAGGACTGTGTGGGAGAACTACGGCATACTCACCCTGAAAGATCTATACGAGAACGGCACATTGTTCTCCTTCACACAAATACAGGAAAGGGTAGGGGCACTCCGCTCTCACTTCTACAGATTTCTGCAGCTGCGACATGCCCTGAACGCACAGTTCCCGCTAGCCACACAGAGGATCTCTAACTACCCTCTGATAGGAATCCTAAAGACTCAGGGACCTAGGGGTATGATTTCATCTCTGTACACGCACCTCCTTGATTTGAAGATTAGGTCTAAGCCCTTACTGGCAGAGGCCAGGTGAAAAGAGCATATCCCGCAACTTACCTCGGATGACTGGGCGGAAGCAGTTTCTGCTTCGGTTCATGTGTCTCCTTCCCTGAATAATAGGTTGATCCAACTATTTATTCTCCATAGGAGTTACTTAACGCCCACTAGATTACATAAAATGGGTAGGTTAGACCACACCAGGTGTCATAGATGTAATCAGCCGAGCGCCGACTTTTGGCACCTCATGTGGGATTGCCAATGTATACAGATGTTCTGGAAAGGGGTTGTAAACCTGCTCTCTTCGTTCATTGAGGGTATGATTCCGCTTAGTCCCGAGGTCTGTCTGTTGGGCGTTTTGGAAAGCGACTCCTTCACCTCGTATACCTGTATCTTTTTGAGGGAAACATTGTTTCTGGCTAGTAAGGCCATAGCCCTGAGATGGATGGCAGATAGGCCTCCTACCTTGGGACAATGGAAAGTGTTAGTCAATCAGACTCTGTCATTTGAGAAGGTCATGTACGGCAACAGGAAGTGCCCTCAAAAATTTGAAAAGATCTGGGGTCCTTGGTGCTCTTCCCCACATACGACCGTTGCTGCACACGCGCACTCGACTCAACGTTGATATATATTTGTAACTTACACTGGTCACTACTGTGTCTCTTATTGCCCGCCTGATTTAATTGAACTGTATTGTGGCTTGTATATGACATTGGATGTATACTTTTGATGATTGTAATTGTTTGAAGCATCACTTTGTATATGCTTGTGTTATCCTCAATAAAACAAGTTTAAAAAAAATAATGCAAGTCACCCGTACATACTAAATGGTAAAACACTCGGTAACACTGACATGGAAAAGGATCTAGAAATTTTAATAAACATCAAACTAAGCTGTAAAAACCAGTGTCAGGCAGCTACTGCCAAGGCCAATAAGATATTGGGTTGCATCAAAAGGGGCATAGATGCCGTGATGAGAACATAGTCCTACCACTTTACAAATCTCTAGTCAGACCACACATGGTCCCATGGAGTACTGTTTACAGTTCTGGGTTCCTGTAAACAAGGCAGACATAGCAGAGCTGGAGAGGGTTCAGAGGAGGGCAACTAAAGTAATAACTGGAATGAGGCAACTACAGTACCCTGAAAAGTTATCAAAATTAGGGTTATTCACCTTAGAAAAAAGACGACTGAGGGGAGATCTAATATCTATGTATAAATATATCAGGGGTCAGTACAGAGATCTCTCCCGTCATTTATTGATCCCCAGGACTGTGAATGTGACGAGGTGACATCCTGTGCGTCTGAAGGAAAGATGGTACACAAACATAGAAAAGGATTATTTACGGTAAGAGCAGTGAGACTATGGAACTCTCTGCCTGAGTAGTTGGTGATGGTGAGCACAATAAAGAAATTCAAGAGTGGCCTGAATGTATTTCTGGAGTGTAATAATATTTCCGGCTATAGCTACTAGAGATGGGTCGTTGATCCAGGGAGTTATTCTGATTGCCTGATTGGAGTCGGGAAGGATATTTTTCCCCTGAAGTGGGGAAAATTGGCTTCTGCCTCACAGTTTTTTTTTTTTTTTGCCTTCCTCTGAATCAACTTGTAGGAAACAGGCCGAACTGGATGGACAAATGTCTTTTTTCGGTCTTATATACTATGTTACTATGTTACTATCAGATCACATTTTATGACCAATTTGTGCAGACATCCATATCATTCCAAAGGGTTCACATTATCACATACTTTTTCTTGCAACTTTATAACTGCACAGCACAAGGGCAAATAAAATGTAGAAATATTTCTTTGTAATAAATCCTGTTGATGCCTGTATCAAACAGCACTTGCACCATAATAAGAATGGTTTGCTGGAATTACAGAGCTGTATAATGGCAATTTGTGTCCACAATCGTTGCAGCAAGGTGTAATTGGATCATTTATATTACCCAGGCTGTAACCTCCCTTATTGAACCCCTATCCTTATTGAATCCTACCCCTATCCTTTCCCTACACCTTGAATAATCTTTCCCTGCACGTGTAAATGTTTTTTTTTTTTTTAGCACAATGACTGTCCCTAGTGCCTGCAGACCTCTCTCCTTGTACTAAGTACACTGGTAAATGGCAGAATTTAAGATGGCTGAGGCTATTTATAGGGCTGTGACATCACAGGGCTGGCTGCTGATTGGGTGCATGCATGGCATTGTGGGTGATCCCGCCTTCTCAGAGTTCCTTGCTCTATGTCCTCACACGTGCAGCAGCCATTTTAGGAAAAAATGCAATTCGTTACCACGAAGCGTGTGGAAATTCAGCTTCGGTGCTAATCGAATTTTGCCTGCTATTCGTATCGAATTCCACTTCGTCAGCTTCAATTCGCTCATCTCTAGCCACTACTATTGGGCCACATGCCTCTAATACTGTAGTCTTCCCACAACCACACTGTACAGTTGCTGCTCCCAATTAAAAGGGAATGTTTTTATAGGCTTATATACAACAAGCCACTTTTTCTTCTAACAATTAGCACTTGTGCCTGTCATATGGGCAGGCATTCTGACATTAGTCCCAACAAGCCACCGTTTATTTTTATTTTTTAACCCCATATCACCATGTGTGTTTAACCACATCAGCCCCCCTAGCTTAAACACCCTTAATGACCAGGCCACTTTTTACAATTCCGCACTACACTACTTTCACCGTTTATTGCTCCGTCATACAACTTACCACCCAAATGAATTTTACCTCCTTTTCTTCTTACTAATAGAGCTTTCATTTGGTGGTATTTCATTGCTGCTGACATTTTTACTTTTTTTGCTATTAATCAAAAATTACCGAAATTTTTGCAAAAAAATGACATTTTTCACTTTCTGTTGTAAAATTTTTCAAAAAAAACTACATTTCTATATAAATTTTTCTCTAAATTTATTGTTCTACATGTCTTTGATAAAAAAATCCAATAAGTGTATATTTATTGGTTTGGGTAAAGTTATAGCGTTTACAAACTATGGTGCAAAAAAGTGAATTTCGGCATTTTGAAGCAGCTCTGACTTTCTGAGCACCTGTCATGTTTCTTCAGGTGCTAGAATGCCAGGATAGTATAAATACTCCCAAATGACACCATTTTAGAAAGAAGACACCCCAAAGTATTCGCGGAGGGGCTTGGTGAGTTCATGTATCATTTCATTTTTTTCACAAGTTAGCGGAAAATGACACTTTCTGAGAAAAAAATAAAAGTTTCAATTTCTGATAACTTCTGGCAAAAAAAAAAAATCTCAGACGGACTCACTATGCCCTCAGTGAATACCTTGGGGTGTCTACTTTCCGAAATGGGGTCATTTGTGGGGTGTGTTTACTGTTCTGGCATTTTGGGCGGGCTAAATTGTGAGCTGCCATGTAAAACCTAAAGGTACTCGTTGGAATTTGGGCCCTTTAGCACCCAGGCTGCAAAAAGTGTCACTCATGTGGTATCGCCAGTACTCAGGAGAAGTAGGGCAATGTGTTTTGGGGTGTATTTTTACATACACCCATGCTGGGTGAGAGAAATATCTCTGTAAATTGTCAACTTTGTATAAAAAATTTTAAAAGTTGTCGTTTACAGAGATATTTTTCACACAAAGTATGGGTATATATAAAAATACACCCCAAAACACATTGCCCTACTTCTCCTGAGCTACGGCGATACCATGTGTGCCAC
Organism: Bufotes viridis; assembly: GCA_033119425.1. Taxonomy (NCBI): domain Eukaryota; kingdom Metazoa; phylum Chordata; class Amphibia; order Anura; family Bufonidae; genus Bufotes; species Bufotes viridis. Next base: position 59,045,286 of record CM065598.1, read on the forward strand.
TTTTGCAGCTTGGAGCGAAGGGCCCTAAACCAATGAGTACCTTTAGGATTTCACAGGGCATTTTTACGCATTTGGATTCCAGACTTCTTCTCACGCTTTAGGGGCCCCTAAAATGCCAGGGCAGTATAAATACCCCACATGTGACCCCATTTTGGAAAGAAGACACTCCAAGGTATTCTGTGAGGGGTATGGTGAGTTCATGTAAAATTTTATTTTTGTCACAAGTTAGTGGAATATGAGACTTTGTAAAAACAAAATTAAAAACAAAAAAACAATTTCCGCTGACTTGTGCCAAAAAATAAAAATTCTGTGGACTCACCATGCCCCTCACAGAATACCTAGGGTGTCTTCTTTCCAAAATGGGGTCACATGTGGGGTATGTTATACTCACCTGGCATTTTAGGGGCCCCTAAAGTGTGAGAATCCAAATGCATAAAAATGGCCTGTGAAATCCTAAAGGTACTCATTGGTTTTAGGGCCCTTTGCGCATCTTGGCTGCAAAAAGTGTCACTCATGTGGTATCTCCGTACTCAGGAGAAGTAGGGCAATGTGTTTTGGGGTGTATTTTACATACACCCATACTTTGTGTGAGAAATATCGCTGTAAATCGACAACTTTGTTAAAATTTTTATTCAAAGTTGTCAATTTACAGAGATATTTCTCTCACACAGTATGGGTATATGTAAAAATACACCCCAAAACACATTGCCCTACTTCTCCTGAGTACGGCGATACCACATGTGTGACACTTTTTGCAGCCAAGATGCGCAAAGGTCCTAAATCAATGAGTACCTTTAGGACAGGGCATTTTTACGCATTTATTCTTCTTCTCACGCTTTAGGGGCCCCTAAAATGCCAGGGCAGTATAAATACCCACATGTGACCCCATTTTGGAAAGAAGACACCCCAAGGTAATCCGTGAGGGGCATGGTGAGTTCATGTAAGATTTTATTTTTGGCACAAGTTAGTGGAATATGTGACTTTGTCATTGTTTATTCTCAACAAAGTCTCACTTTCCGCTAACTTTTGACAAAAAGTTTAATTTTCTATGGACTCATTATGCCCCTCAGCAGAATACCTTGAGGTGTCTTCTTTCCAAAATGGGGTCACATGTGGGGTATTTATACTGTCCTGGCATTTTAGGGGCCCCTAAAGTGTGAGAATCCAAATGCATAAAAATGGCCTGTGAAATCCTAAAGGTACTCATTGGTTTTAGGGCCCCTTTGCGCATCTTGGCTGCAAAAAGTGTCACTCATGTGGTATCGCCGTACTCAGGAGAAGTAGGGCAATGTGTTTTGGGGTGTATTTTTACATATACCCATACTGGTGTGAGAAATATCGCTGTAAATTGACAACTTTGAATAAATTTTATTACAAAGTTGTCAATTTACAGAGATATTTCTCTCACCCAGTATGGGTATATGTAAAAATACACCCTAAAACACATTGCCCTACTTCTCCTGAGTACGGCGATACCACATGTGTGACACTTTTGCAGCCAAATGCGCAAGGGGCCCTAAATCCAATGAGTACCTTTAGGTTACAGGACATTTTTACGCATTTTGCTTCTCACGCTTTAGGGCCCCTAAAATGCCAGGGCAGTATAAATACCCACATGTGACCCCATTGTGGAAAGAAGACACCCCAAGGTAATCCGTGAGGGGCATGGTGAGTTCATAGAAGAATTTTTTGGCACAAGTTAGTGGAAATTGATTTTTATTGTTTTTCTCACAAAGTCTCACATTCCACTAACTTGTGACAAAAAGTTTAATTTTACATGGACTCATTATGCCCCTCAGCAGAATACCTTGAGGTGTCTTCTTTCCAAAATGGGGTCACATGTGGGGTATTTATACTGTCCTGGCATTTTAGGGGCCCTAAAGCGTGAGAAGAAAAATGCGTAAAAATGCCCTCCTAAAAGGTACTCATTGGTTTAGGGCCCCTTTGCGCATCTTGGCTGCAAAAAGTGTCACTCATGTGGTATCGCCGTACTCAGGACAAGTAGGGCAATGTGTTTTGGGGTGTATTTTTACATATACCCATACTGGGTGAGAGAAATATCTCTGTAAATTGACAACTTTGAATAAAAAAATTAAAAAGTTGTCGTTTACAGCGATATTTCTCACACAAAGTATGGGTATATGTAAAAATACACCCCAAAACACATTGCCCTACTTCTCCTGAGTACGGCGATACCACATGAGTGACACTTTTTGCAGCCAAGATGCGCAAAGGGGCCCTAAAACCAATAAGTACCTTTAGGATTTCACAGGACATTTTTACGCATTTGGATTCTCACGCTTTAGGACCCCTAAAATGCCAGGGCAGTATAAATACCCTACAAGTGACCCCATTGTGGAAAGAAGACACCCCAAGGTATTCCGTGAGGGGCATGGCGAGTTTACAGAAAAAAAAATTTGGCACAAGTTAGCGGAAATGGTATTTTTTTTTTTTTTTTTTACAGTCTCACATTCCACTAACTTGTGACAAAAATAAAATTTTACATGAACTCACCATACCCCTCACAGAATACCTTGGGGTGTCTTCTTTCTAAAATGGGGTCACATGTGGGGTATTTATACTGCCCTGGCATTTTAGGGGTCTCCGCAATCATTACACGTATGGCCAGAATTAGGAGTTTTTGCGATTCTCCTTATATTGACCATACGGGTAATGAGAATTTTTTCCGTTCAGCCTCTGCGCTGAAAGAAAAAAATGAGCGGCACAGATTTTTCCATTCACATTGATCAATGTGGATGAAAAAATCTCTAAAAATGTGCAAAAAAAGAGGGAAAAGCTATAAAGCTGCGATCGCTAAGGGACCCTAAGGCCTCATTCAGCGTCCGCAATTCTGTTCCGCAAAATTTTGCGGAACAGAATTGTGGATACATTCAATTCTATGGGGACAGACTTTGTCCCGCTCGGATCCATAATTGCGGATCCATAATTGGAGATCCGCAAAAGTATAGAACATGTCCTATTCTTGTCCGCAATTGCGGATAAGAAAAGGCATTTTCTATATAGTTCTGGCAATGTGCGGATCCGCAAAATGCGGAAAGCACATTGCTGGTGTCCGTGTTTATGCGGATCCGCGGATTTGCGGATCCGTGGATCCGCAAAACACATGCGGACATCTGAATGAGCCTTACAGGGGTGATCAGTGACAGGGGGGTGACAGGGGGTGATCAGGGGGTGACATGGGAGATCAGGGGTTAATCAGTGACAGTGGGGGTGGTGGGTGGGTGGGGGCGGTGGGGAGGGGGTTGTGTGGTGATTGGTGCACTTTGATATTTTTCTCTGGTGGTCCCAAGCAAAGGGACCACCAGAGAAGCGGCAGCAAGCAGATCAGACGCTGTTCACAGAACAACGCCTGATCTGCGATTTTTTCTGCCATATACAGCCTGCCAGCGCACGATCGGCGCTGGCAGGCTGTAGTATAACTACATGCGAGCTCGCCGATGGCGCGCATTGCGCATGTGCGGGCGCGTGCTCGCGTCATCTCGCGTCTCGCGAGATGACGCCTAGATGCGTCGGATCAGAAGAGCCCGGCCGCCGCGAGAACGCGATCCTGCGTGCGGCGGTCCGGGAGTGGTTAAACACCGTCTGCCCCAATAAGCGCCAATTTTGGAAGGTTTCTAATATGAAAAAGCATAACACATGCAACGGGCATGAGTGATTTTAACACGTTGCCAACCTAGGACTTACTTAACGCACTAGCACGAGCATTCTCATCCTAGGTTTAACCGGCTGCCCCACACGCGCTGCCGAGATCAGCTGTATCTGAAAACACAGATGCCGGCGGATTCACCCCCTGTATGCCCTGGCATACAGGGGGTTTGCGGCAGCTTGTACATCCCCATCTGGTCCCCGTGCTGCGATGACGAGGACCCGATGGTTGCTATGGCAGCTCCAATGCCTTGAACAGGCATTGGGACTGCCAGCTAAGGAAGCCCAGGAGATTCAGGGCTGGGTCTCCTAGGCAACTGTTAGCGTCTTACAGTGTAAGACACTGACAGTTCAATACAGCACAATACAAATGTATTGTTCTGTATTGGAACAGGAATCAGATCCTGAAATGTTGAAGTCCCATAGTGGGACACAAAATAAAGTGAAAAAAGAAGTTAAAAAAAGAAAGCGCCCTTTTCCCAAAATCAAGTAAAAAAAAATTGTATAAAATAGGGAAAAAAATAAAAGTATTTAGTATATTAGGTATCGCCGCGTCCGTATCGACTGGATCTATAAAAATATCACATGACCTAACCCCTCCAGTGAACACCGTCAAAAATAAAAAATAAAAACTGTGCTAAAAAAAATCAAAGAAACATAGAAACATACCCTGTAGAATGTGTCGGCAGGTAGGAACCATTTGGCCCATCTAGTCTGCCCAATATACTTAATACTATGAATAGCCCCTGGCCCTATCTTATATAAAGGATGGCCTTATCCCTATCCCATGCTTGCTTAAACTCCTTCACTGTATTTGCAGCTACCACTTCTGCAGGAAGGCTATTCCATGCGTCCACTACTCTCTCAGTAAAGTAATACTTCCTGATATTACTTTTAAACCTTTGCCCCTCTAATTTAAAACTATGTCCTCTTGTAGCAGTTTTTCTTCTTTTAAATATTCTCTCCTCTTTTACCGTGTTGATTCTTTTTATGTATTTAAAAGTTTCTATCATATCCCCTCTGTCTCTTCTTACTTCCAAGCTATACATGTTAAGGTCCTTTAACCTTTCCTGGTAAGTTTTGTCCTGCAATCCATGTACTAGTTTAGTAGCTCTTCTCTGAACTCTCTCCAAAGTTTCAATATCCTTCTGCAGATATGGTCTCCAGTACTGCACACAATACTCCAAATGAGGTCTCACTAGTGCTCTGTAGAGCGGCACGAGCACCTCCCTCTTTCTACTGTTAATGCCTCTCCCTATACACCCAATCATTCTGCTGGCATTACCTGCTGCTCTATGACATTGTCTGCCCACCTTTAGGTCGTCTGATATAATAACCCCTAATCCCTTTCCTGAGATACTGAGGTTAGTACTGTATCACTGATTTTATATTCTGCTCTTGGGTTTTTACGCCCCAGGTGCATTATCTTGCACTTATCAAAATTAAAATTTAGTTGCCAGATTTTTGACCATTCCTCTAGTTTTCCTAAATCCTTTTCCATTTGGTGTATTCCTCCAGGAACATCAACCCTGTTACAAATCTTTGTGTTATCAGCAAAAAGACACATCTTACCATTGAAGCCTTCTGCAATTTCGATGATAAAGATATTAAACAATATGGGTCCCAGAACAGATCCCTGAGATACCCCACTGGTAACAATACCATGGTCTGAATATACTCCATTGACTACAACCCACTGTTTTCTGTCCTTCAGCCACTGCCTAATCCATTCAACAATATGTGAGCCCAAGCTCAAAGACTGCAGTTTATTGATAAGCCTTCTATGTGGGACAGTATCAAAAGCCTTGCTAAAGTCCAGATAAGCGATGTCTACTGCACCTCCGCCATCTATTATTTTAGTCACCCAATCAAAAAAGTCAATAAGATTACTTTGACATGATCTCCCTGAAGTAAACCCATGCTGTTTTTCATCATTCAAACCATGGGTTTTTAGATGTTCCACAATCTTCTCCTTAAGTATAGTTTCCATCAATTTTCCCACTATTGATGTCAGGCTTACTGGCCTATAGTTGCTGATTCCTCTCTACTACCTTTCTTGTGAATTGGCACAACGTTTGCTAATTTCCAATCTCCTGGGATGACTCCTGTTACCAGTGATTGGTTAAATAAATCTGTTAATGGTTTTGCTAGTACACCTCTAAGCTCTTTTAATAGCTTTGGGTGCATCCCATCAGGCCCCTGTGATTTATTTGTATTAATATTAGACAGCTGACTTAGAACCTCTTCCTCTGTCAAGACACATGCATCAAAGGATTCATTAGTCCTCCTCCCTAACTGAGGTCCTTCTCCTTCATTTCCCTTTGTACCTTTCCTTTTGTTACCATACATCAGTAAAAGTGCAACAGGCGTATGTCCCCCAAAATAGTCACCTCATCCCACAAAAAATGAGCCCTTACCTAAGAATAAAAAAATAAAAAAAACTATGGCTCTCAGACCATGGAGACACTAAAACATGATTTTTTTTTGTTTCAAAAATGCTTTTATTGGTATTGTCGCGTCCGTAACAACCTCCTCTATAAAAATACCACATGATCTAACCTCTCAGTAAAACAAAAAATAGTGCCAGCTATTTTTTGTTACCTTGCCTCACAATAAGTGTGATATAGTTGCACTTTTAGTGATGTAAGGTGACAAAAAATGTTTTTTAGCACAGTTTTTAATTTATTTATATGTCCCACCAACGCTTTGCAAAGTGGTAATATTACATCCCTGCCCCGCAAGTTCATGCCTCGTTTAATGCATGACAATATCCTGGTAGCCTTAGAAGCAGCTGATTGGTATTGTATGCTGTTATTTAATCTATGATCTACAAGGACACCCAAATCCTTCTCTACAAGTGACTCCCCCAGTGTTACATCCCCTAGGACATATGAAGCACAACAATTATTATTACCAAGATGCATAACTTTACATTTATCCACATTAAACCTCATTTGCCAAGTTGATGACAAATCACTCAGAGTGTTCAAGTCAACTTGTAGTTTCTGGACATCTTCCATAGACTGTACAGTTTTACATAGCTTAATGTCATCTGCAAAAATAGAAATGGTGCTATTAACCTGTTCGCTACCAACGCCGTACATGTATGGCGCTGGAGCAATATGTAAACATGATGCCCGCTCGCACGTGCTGCGGGCGCCATGGGCGGCAGATCTTTGCTGTTTCAAATAGTAGAGACCTGCGGCTAATTACCATGACCGGCAATAATGCTGATCACAGTAATTAAATGCTTTAGATGCCATGACCAAGTGAGATCACGTGTGGTCAAGTGGGGCATCAATAGTTGCATTGAACACTTTTGACGAGGCTGAAAGTGTTCATGCTGCAATTCTTATTTTGGCCACCAGAATGTAGGCCAGGATAAGAAATGAGCCATATTGAGTTTAAATGCCATTTTAAAAATCACTGATAGACCAAAATTAAAAATTAAAAAAACATAATTTATAGGCTCATATATTAGCCACAAAATCATCACAATTTTTTTTTATGTTAAAAAATATATAAAAAATAAAATAATATAAAAGTTTAACTCAGACCCCTTTCAATATAATTAAAAAATAAATACCAAAATAACAATAAATATAAACATCATGGGTATCACAGCAACCAAAAACGCCCATACTATTAAAATAGTAGTAAAAATATATTAAAATGTGATCAAAAAGTCACGCACACTCCAAAATGGTATCAATAAAAACTACAAATTGTTCCGCAAAAAATGAGCCCCTAAACAGCTTAGTAGACATAAGTATAAAAAAGTTATGGGGGTCATAATATGGTGATATAATTTTTTTTTTTAAATTAAAGTTAAAATGTATTTTTACACTATTTAGCCATAAAGAACTTATACATATGGGTTATCGTTTTAATCGTACTGACCCAGAGAATGAAGGGCATGGTTCAGTTTTGCCATAAACGAAATGCCATGGGAACAAAACCCATAAAACGGTAGAGGAATTGGAATTTTTTTTACCACGTCCCACTAATTTTATGCCATAATTAATGGTGGCATTAGAAAGTACAACCTGTCCGGCAAAGAAATAAGCCCTCATACAGCTATGTGACCGTAAATATAAAAAAGTTATGGCTCAAGGAAAATAGGGAAGAAAAATGAAAAAAACTCCAGTATCCTAAGGGTTAATCCTGTCCTTAATATCATTAATAAATAAATTAAATAATAGAGGACACAGCACTGAACCTTGGGGTACACCACTTATGATTATATTATTAACACAAAATGTATTCTTATCACAATATAATGTTATTCATGACCACACATATCTTTGGGTTCTGCAATATACAATAGATCTATATCTCTATAAATTAGCTATGTCATGTGTCTATTTTGGTAAATAAATAATAATAAATGAAAATTGGAAAGACATTATTTTTTTTCATAGCGAACACTATTTTATGTGGTCCTGCTCTTTGGCCCCTATTAAGCACTAAACTGCTGACAGACTCCATGTAAAGAAGAAATTCAGTCTGAAAAAAAAAAAAAAAACAGCAATTACATAGCTTATGGTACATTTAGTAAATATATGATCTATAATTCATACCTGGCATCCAAGTGCATGAAATCTAATAATCTGAATCTTCTGCATTCTTGACTGTGATATATGTTGTCAATGTCCTACAAAATATTTAACAGTATAAAGACAGTTTCCAACAAGATATGCCGTACTCAAAAAATCTATACTCATTTGCATAATTGCATGTCTTGGTTATAAAATGTAAATTGCTCTTTTTTCCCAGAAAAAATATTCATAGAGAATGTGTCATCAGAAAATGAGCTATTGTTAACATTTTTATGTTAAAAGGGTCTTTTAACTCACTACTGAGAGTGCCTATGCCTTCTCATACAGCTGATTGGCGGGGGTCCTAGGTGTCAGACCCCCACTGATCAGATACTGAATACCTATCCTTAGAATTTCTGATGATGTTATTTTTGATTGTCCATGTCAATATCTATATTTAAACAACAACCATAAAACCCTGTGGTTTTTACACTGGTCCCTGTAAAGAAAGGTCCCTTTAATTCATTATAATAAAAATGGGTAGAGATGATACCTGACCATATTTCTGCAGTATGCGGTAACTGTATATGGATACTAACCTTTAGGTGAGGCTAGAATGGGCCAGGAGAGTAGAAAACAGTTTTTGGAACAGAGGGCTACGCTCCATTTAAGATATCATCAGGGTCAGTTATCTTATCAGGGTAAGTTATCTCGCAGAGTCGGGTTTTAATCCTCAAAGGGCATAAATCCCCTAACATTCTTAAATTGTTTGGAATAACGTGCTTTAAAACATCTAGTGTGTGTATACGATCAGGTATGATATTGTATCGATCAGGTAGTGTAAGGGTTACGCCCGTTTCACAGTGACAGACCAAACTCTGACAGACCAAACTCCCCGTTTAACGCACCGCAAACAACCGCAAACAGTCCATTTGCACAACCGCAAACTCCCCATTTGCACAAGGTTGGATACCAAGCTAGCCATGTCCCGTTCCTTGTCCTCACTGATGTCATTGAAGGTCTCTTCCTCCACCCAGCCACATACAACACCAAGGGTCCCCGAAAGGTGACAACAAGCCCCCTGGGATGCCTGCTGTGGTTGGTCTTCCACCTCCTCAAAGCCACCTTCCTCCTCTGACTTCTCTTCTTCACACTCCTCTCTCTGCGTTGCCGCAGGTCCAGCAATCAACGACGACAAGGCTGCTTCTGGTGGTTATGGTAACCACAACTCTTTCTCTTCATGCTCATCTACGGCCTGATCCAGCACTCTTCTCAGGAATAAAATTTATGTCATGAGTGTGTCAACTATTGACAAACCTTTGCGGTGGTCTAAAATCTATTTGATACACGTCCCCTGATAGGGGACGTAACAGGTATTAAACTGATAAGAATAGTACTTGGGTTTGACTGACCAGGTTTGTCACCTCCACAAAAGGACGCATGAGCCTTCAGCTATTGTGCATGAGCGTTCAGTAACGCGGCCAAAAAATACCCAGCTCCGCAGAGGCTGTCCTCTTTTTTTTAAATAAAAAAAATCTGTTCTTACTAGTTTAATCTCTGTTTTGTCCCCTATCAGGGGCCAGTGTATGGAATAGATTTTAGGAACCGGAAGATGGAAAAAGATGGTTGGTCAGTCCTCTTCCTTCCAATTTGGGGCACTGCGCGTGGGCCGTGCAATGTACTGTGCCACCCTATATGAGTGGTATGTTAAGTAGTACTATTCCTATCAGTTTAATCCCTGTTATGTCCCCTATCAGGGGACGTGTATCAAATAGATTTTGGGAACCGGGAGATGGAAAAAAATGGTTGGTCGGTCCTCTTCCTTCCAATTTGGGGCACTGCGCGTGCGCCGTGCAATGTACTATGCCACCCTATATGAGTGGTGTGTTAAGTAGTACTATTCCTATCAGTTTAATCCCTGTTATGTCCCCTATCAGGGGACATGTATCGAATAGATTTTAGGAGCGGGAGATGGAAAAAGATGGTTGGTCAGTCCTCTTCCTTTCAATTTGGGGCACTGCGGGAGCGCCGTGCAATGTACTGTGACACCCTATATGAGTGGTGTGTTAAGTAGTACTATTTTTATCAGTTTAATACCTGTTACGTCCCCCATCAGGGGACGTGTATCAAATAGATTTTAGACAACCGCAAAGAGTTGTCAATAGTTGACACACACATGACCTAAATTTTATTCCTCTATGCGTCAATCTTGCTGTAGTGATGACTGTGCTCGTGCGCACGTTTGGGAGATTGCAGGCGATGGCGGTTTTTCAAAGCCTATGGTTGTGCTGAGGTAATTCAGTGACAGTTAAGTGACCCAGAAAACAATGATTCTGCAGTGTGGGCCCATTGTTGGCCTAGTAGGCTTTAATGATCACCTTTAATGATCACAAAGAAAATTAATGTTTTTTCTATGAAAAATTATCCAGCCGATCGCTTTTGGTCTGTTCACAATGAACCAACGACCTTATCATCTGGGGTGTGCCAACATTGCCAACACACTCATGGAGGTGATCGCTTCATTGTGATACACAAGCCCCTTCACCACAACAAGGTAACGATCACGAAGGGGAATTGACACATGTATGTGCCTTTTTTTTTGTTTTGTTTTTTCAGCCACAGTGCAGCACCAGAGGCCAGAAAAATTATGCATGTACACATGCCTGAAAAATTAGGTATTGTTGCTGTAGCAGCGGCCAGAAGAATTGATGTTTTGCAGGCAGAAAGTGTACTAAAACATTGCGGCTTGAACCCTAGTTGGTGGCGGAGAAGTCACGCAAGTTATCCGGCATGCAGAGATTAAATACAGCAGCGTGGGGACCACTTTTAGCCCAAGGCATCTCATCAGGCTTTTTTTAGTCAAATGTACCCCCCACTGTCAGTCCCTTTGGTATCCACGCCTCATTCCTCTTAATAAAGGTGAGGTAATGTAGACTTTTTTGAACTAGGCGACTTCTCTTGTCAGTGACAATACCTCCTGCTGCGCCAAAGGTCCTTTCTGACAGGACGCTTGAAGCGGGGCAGGCCAGAAGTTCTATCGCAAATTGGGATAGCTCAGGCCACAGGTCAAGCCTGCACACCCAGTAGTCAAGGGGTTCATCGCTCCTCAGAGTGTCGATATCTGCAGTTAAGGTGAGGTAGTCTGCTAACTGTCGGTTGAGTCGTTCTCTGAGGGTCGACCCCGAAGGGCTGTGGAGATGCGTAGGACTTAAAAAGCTCTGCATGTCCTCCATCAACAAGACGTCTGTAAAGTGCCCTGTCCTTGCCGGTGTGGTCGTGGTAGGAGGAGGATTACTTTCACCTCTTCCACTGTTAGATTCCCATTGTGCTGTTACATCACCCTTATACGCTGTGTAAAGCATACTTTTTAACTTGTTTTGGAACTGCTGCATCCTTTCCGACTTCCGGTAATTCGGTAACATTTCAGCCAGTTTCTGCTTATACCGGGGGTCTAGTAGCGTGGCCACCCAGTACAGGTCGTTCTCCTTCAGCCTTTTTATATGAGGGTCCTTCAACAGGCATGGCAGCATGAAAGACCCCATTTGCACAAGGTTGGATGCCAAGCTACTCGTCTCCCGTTCCTCGTCCTCACTGATCTCATTGGTAGTCTGTTCTTCCCCCCAGCCACGTACAACACCACGGGTCCCTGATAGGTGACAACAACGAGCACCCTGGGATGCCTGCTGTGGTTGGTTTTCCTCCTCCTCAAAGCCACATTCCTCCTCTGATGATGATAAGGCTGTTTCTGGTGGTGATGGTGACAACAAATCTTCCTCTTCCTCTTCACGCTCATCTACGGCCTGATCCAGAACTCTTCGCAGGGCGCGCTCCAGGAAGAAAACAAATGGGATGAGGTCGCATGAGCCTACAGGCATTGCGCATGAGCGTCCAGTAACGTGGCAAAAAAATAACCAGCTCCACAGAGGCTGTCCTAGCACCCCGGTCATACAAATACCCGCTTTTTCCTGTTGGAGCAGGCGGTTGAACATTAGGAGTGTTGAATTCCAACGTGTCGGGCTGTCGCAAATCAAGCGCCTCACTGGCATGTTGTTTCGCCGCTGAATGTCGGAAAAGTGCGCCATGGCCGTGTAGGAACGCCTAAAATAGCGACACACCTTCCTGGCCTGCTTGAGTACATCCTGTAAGCCTGAGTACTTACACACAAAGCGTTGTACGATCAGATTCAACACATGTGCCATGCACGGCACATGTGTCAACTTGCCCAAATTCAATGCCGCCAATAGATTGCTTCCGTTTTCACACACCACGTTGTCACGCCGTCTTGGGGTTGACTTGCCTTAAAGCAGAGAGTCACACCATCCAGCTGTGCGTTCAGGGCGGATAGGAGTGCTGGTCCGGTGTGACTCTCTGCTTTAAGGCAAGTCAACCCCAATACGGCGTGACACTGTCGTATCCGGGATGTGGAATAGCCCCCGGGGAGCTGGGGGGGGTGCAGTTGATGTGGAGGAAGACGCAGCAGCAGAAGAGGACTCAGCCGAGGAGGTTAGCGAAGAGGATGGAGTAGGAGGAGTAGAGGAGGTGGTGACACCAACTCCGCTGCAGAGCCACGCATTCCATGCTTGGCAGCCGTCAGCAGGTTTACCCAATGCGCAGTATATGTGATATATCTCCCCTGACTGTGCTTTGCAGACCAGGTATCAGTCGTCAGATGGACCCTTGCCCTAACACTGTGTGCCAGACATGCCATGACTTCCTTTCCACAATAGAGTACAGGTTGGGGATTGCCTTTTGTGAAAAAAAAATTCGGCCGGGTACCTTCCACTGCGGTGTCCCAATAGCTACAAATTTTTTGAAGGCCTCAGACTCCACCAGCTTGTATGGTAAAAGCTGTCAGGCTAAGAGTTCCGACAAGCCAGCTGTCAGATGCTGGGCAAGGGGGTGACTCTGTGCAGGGCCGGCGCTACCGTTAGGCGAACTAGGCATTCGTGTCTGGGGCTGCAGCGCTGGGCGAGCGGCTCTTGAGCCACCCCCAGCGCCATTACAGGGGGGCCGGGAGGTTAAGGTCCTTCTTAAATATGGCAGAGCAGGCACCTGCTTACCCTGATGGCAGGTGCCTGCTCTGCCAGTTAATTACCAGAGGAGAGGAGGCGGGCGGCAAGGGAGGCTGTTCTAGCAGCTCCCCACTCCTCCCTCGTGCGCCCTCCGTGATAACGTGAGCCGGAATATGACGTCCTTCCGGCCCCAGCATACTAAACGGCGCGCTAGAGGACTGAGGAGCTGCACCACACTGGACCCCAGGGAGGTGAGTGTCTGCCTGTGTGTGTCTGACAGTGAGTGAGTGTATGTCTGTCTGTCAGTGTGTGCGTGTCTGTCTGTCAGTGTGAGTGTGTGCGTGTCTGTCTGTCAGTGTGTGCGTGTCTGTCAGTGTGTGCGTTTCTGTCTGTCAGCGTGTGCGTGTCTGTCTGTCAGTGTGTGCATGTCTGTCTGTCAGTGTGTAAGTGTCTGTCTGTCTGTCAGTGTGTGCGTGTCTGTCAGTGAGTGAGTGACATGGCGTGGGGGCGGCAAAATGGATCTTTGCCTAGGGCGGCAAAAATCCTTGCACCGGCCCTGCTCTGTGACATTGGCTTCTTACGCTCAAACATTTCCTTGACAGACATCTGACTGTGGGCAGATGAGCAGGAACTGCTGAAGGTGAGAGGCGGAGTGGCGGGTGGTTGAGAGGGGGCATGGAGGACAGCAGTGGTTGACGTGGCTGAAGATGCTGGACCACGAGGAGGATGGTGGCTTTGAATGTGTGTGCTGCTTGTACTCATGTTTTGATCCCATAGGCGTTTGTGATGTGAGATCATGTGCCTTCGCAAAGCAGTTGTACCTAGGTGGGTGTTGGACTTCCCACCACTCAGTTTCTTTTGGCACAGGTTGCAAATGGCATTGCTGTTATCAGATGCCTCACTGCTGAGCTTTGCAATGACGGCATTCTGGTGGTGGCAACAGCATGCGTTGATTGGCGTGCTGTCTGGCTGAACCCGGGTGCCGATACTTGCTGACTGTGCCACTAGCATCTTGCAACGATCTCCCCCTGCTTCCCACTCGTCTCCTCCTCCTCTCTGTCTCCCCATCTGAACTTTCCCCATGTTCTTCTTCTCTTCGAGTGGGCACCCACGTGACATCCACGGACACATCGTCATCATCAACTGCTTCACTTGTATCTGACAACTTAGCAAAGGAAGCAGCAGTGGGTACACATCATCATCATCACCCCGTACGTCCATGTGTGTAATGCTGCCTGACTGAGACATATCCCTGTTATCTACATCCGCTGGCAATAATGGTTGCGCATCACTCATTTCTTCCAACTGATGTGTAAATAACTCCTCTGACAGATCAAGTGAAGCAGCTGTGGTGCTAGTGTTGGTGGTGGCGGCGGGGCGAGTGGTAACTTGAGAGGTGCCCGAAGCTGAGCTGGAGGAGGATGGTGCGTCAAGGTTCCGAGCGGAAGCTTTAGAAGATTGAGTGTCCTGTGTAAGCCAGTCAACTATGTCGTCAGAATTTTTCGAGTTAAGGGTATGTGGCCTCTGAACACTGGGCATTATTCTAGGGCCAAAAGAAATCATAGCACCAAGACCACGACGGCCCATGCGGGGTGGCCTGCCTCTGCCTGTCTTTTTTTTTTTATTAGTGGTACTATGCGTGCAAGGTACTGTACCACTCTATATGAGTGGTGGGCAGTGGGCACAGTACAGTCAGTGGCCCTGACACACACTAGCAGGCAACTGAAATTATATTAAAGGGTAAAAATTAAATTACTTTTTTATCTGCAAGGTACTGTGCCAACCGATATGAGTGGTGGGCAGTGGGCCCAGTACAGTCTGTGGGCCTGACACACACTGGCAAGCAAATGAAATTATATTTAACGGTAAAAATTAAATGACTTTTTTATCTGCAAGGTACTGTGCCACCTGATATGAGTGGTGGGCACTGGAAGTGGGCACAGTACAGTCTGTGGGCCTGACACACACTGGCAGGCAACTGAAATTATATTAAAGGGTAAAAATTAGGTGACTTTTTTATCTGCAAGGTACTGTGCCACCCGATATGAGTGGTGGGCACTGGAAGTGGGCACAGTACAGTATGTGGGCCAGACACACACTGGCAGGCAACTGAAATTATATTAAAGAGTAAAAATTAAATTACTTTTTTATCTGCAAGGTACTGTGTGACCCTATATGAGTGGTGGGCACTGGCAGTGGGCACAGAACAGTCTGTGGGCCTGACACACACTGGTAGTTAACTGAATTTATATTAAAAGGTAAAAATTAGGTGACTTTTTTATCTGCAAGGTACTGTGCCACCTGATATGAGTTATGGGCACTGGTAGTGGGCACAGTACAGTCTTTGGGACTGACACACACTGGCAGGCAACTGAAATTATATTAAAGGGTAAAAATTTGGTGACTTTTTTTTATCAGCAAGGTACTGTGCCACCCTATATGAGTGGTGTGCACACAGTATAGTCTGTGGGCCTACGGCCTCTCACATATGGGCAGGCAACTGCAATATATATATATTAAAAAAAAATTAAAACAGACTAATGTACCAGCCCTAAAAAGGGCTTTTTGGGGTGCTGTAAGGACTGGAGTGGACACAGAACACTATTAGCTAATGCTTTCCCTAGAATCCCTATATTAATTCAGCAGCAGCAGCACTCTCCCTGCTCTAACTAACACTGCAGCTTCAGAATGAATCTAAGATGGATGCTGTCCTTGCTTTTTGATAGGAGGTGGGAGGGTCTGGGAGGGAGGGTATGCTGATTGGCTGGAATGTGTCTGCTGATTGTGAGGTACGGGGTCAAAGTTTGCTCAATGATGATGTATAGGGGGCGGACCGAACATAGAATATGTTCGCCTGCCGTGGCGAACGCCAACAAGCGATGTTCGCCGGCGAATAGTTCGGGACATCTCTACATGTTAGGCACTGGTTGATGGAGCTGGCCCATTTGTTGTCTTTGTATATATCTTTTATCATAGTTTAGTAACGCTTTTTGCACTCTCTTTCTGCACCATAATACATTTGGTGTCAGAAGTGGGATGAGGTAAAAAAAAATACACTTGACAGTTTTAAGGGTGACAGTTTAAGCTGTCACATGAGATCTCTTCAAGTGGCTAAATGTGTAGAGATCATTGACAGTCTGACAGTCTGGAGGAACTTGGGCAGTTAAAAGCCTGCCTATTGTAGATATTGGAGTGAATCCAATATTTAATAAGAAAAAATGTGCAGTTGTTTAGGAAACATCATTGAAAAAATATCTGTGAATTAAGTTTTATTGCCCTTAAAGAGGCAGCTTCCAGCAATTATTTGTATAGTGGAAACCCACCTTACCAAAGAGACTGTGTCCCGCTTGACGACGGGATGGCACTTTCAATCTTACCATTCTACTTTTAGTAGTGCCTCTAGGGGGGTTTCAGTCTTGATCCATAATTCTGTAGATTTTATTCTAACAGATTCCTATATAGACGATCAGGGCAGATTCATCTTTTTGCACGGTAGGCTCTATGGCTGTAGTTACATTCTTGCCTTTTTTTATATACCTCCGCCTTTTTCGATGTACCCACTTAATCAACTTTAGCTTTTTTTAGAAAAGAGACCAGAGAGTCGGCTTGTCTTGATGGGAGACTTCAACTCTGTTATGGACCCCAAAAAGGATAGGCTGACTCTAGATGCAGATCATGGAAGGAATATTTGTAATCCTCCACTGCCTCAGTTCT
This sequence comes from Bufotes viridis, assembly GCA_033119425.1. NCBI lineage: Eukaryota > Metazoa > Chordata > Amphibia > Anura > Bufonidae > Bufotes > Bufotes viridis. Next base: position 59,062,216 of record CM065598.1, read on the forward strand.
GTTCGGAAGTTGGACTGGTAGATATATGGGACCATTTTGGTGGAGGAAAGAGAGTATACTCTTGTGTCAGTAGGGGTGGAAGAGCTATGTCTAGGATTGACCTAGCGTTCACTAATGAGAGCAATTTGAACAACATTAGAAGGATACGATATGGAGTAAGAACAGTTTCGGACCACTCCCCTGTATCTATTGAGGTTTGCATTGGGGAGAACATAGATAACAGAGGGCTTGGTTTTAAGCTTAATCCATACTGGCTTACCATTATGGATAATTACCAGTCCACTAAACTACTCATATCCTCTTTCTGGGAGGTGAACCTCCCCTCTGCCAATATCAATGTTGTCTGGGACGCTTTGAAAGCATATTTTAGGGGGGTTCTTATAAGCGACATTACCGCTGTGAGGAGAACATTTAGGAAAAAAGAGGAGGAACTAGGTAAGACTGTGGCATCCACAATGGAGCAATTTACGAATCAACCTACCGAACATAATAGGGAAGAGATGCACAGGGCTAGCTGTTCTCTGAAGGATTATGTAATTGAGAAAGCAAATCATAGATTATTCTTTAAGGGACAAAAGTACTTTACAGAGTCCGGACGTCCTGGTAAGCTTTTAGATAGAATAATCTCACAACAGGATAAGAAAAGGAAAGCCATCACCTCGATTCGTAATTCAGATGGAGTGATTATATCAAAATTAGAGGGAATTAGAGATATCTTTCTTCAATATTTTTCCCAGATATACACAGCTTCACCCGGTCTGCCATCTGACCTGGTGAGACAGTTCTTGGAGAAAATTTCTCTGCCGATGTTAGCGGAGGACCAAACAAATTTTTTGGAAAGAGAATTGTCTCTTTTGGAGATCCAGGAGGCCTTGAGGTCTATTTCTGGGAACTCATCCCCAGGGTCAGATGGCCTGCCATACGAATTTTATCGTAAGTATGGTGATGCCATCCTTCCTCATTTATTAGGTATTTTCTCAAGCACTACAGGGAGGGGCTCTACCACAGTTTATGATGGAAGCTTTGATAGTTCTGATTCCCAAAAAAGATAAAGACTTGATGGATTTGAGCTCTTACAGACCAATCTCCTTATTAAATACGGACGTTAAGTTATTATCAAAAGTCCTGGCTAATAGGCTCTCTCGGGTTATATCATCTGTCGTCCACCCAGATCAAAATGTCTTTATGCCAAAAAAAGGGTACCCATTATAACTTACATAGGTTTTTTCCAACATTCAGTCTCCTGGGAATGGTGCCCGCTCCATCCTGTTATTGGACGCCACTAAGGCGTTCGACAGGGTCGAGTGGACATTTCTCTGGGAGATGATGAAGAAAATGGGTTTTGGCCCTAAATTTATGGCGATGGTTCAGCTGTTATACAAGTCCCCAGTTGCTAGGATTAAGATCAACGATATGCTGACAAAGAGCTTTGTATTGGGAAGAGGTACCCGTCAAGGCTGTCCCCTTTCCTCTCTTTTATTTGATATTTATATTGAACCTCTGGCAGCTTGTATAAGGCAAGACGTGAGAGTGGCTGGTTTTGGTGTAATGGGGGAGCAGGATCGTATATCCCTCTATGCAGATGATATTTTGTTCTTTATACATCAAACAGGAAAAACTCTTCCTCGAATAATGGAGTTAGTTAACTTATTTTCTGACCCTTCAGGTTTGGAGGTTAACTGGGAGAAAACTGCCCTCCTCACTATAGATGAACTGCGAGAATCTATGGAAAACTTGCCTAACCGGTTATTGATCTCCGACTCAATAAAGTACCTGGGGATAATAGTATCCGCCAAAATTCAAGATTATTTACAATTAAACTTGATTCCTCTACTGACAAAATTGAGATCGAAAATCAAGATATGGCTAAAAATTCTGTCTGCAAGAGCAGACAGAATTTCTTTAATAAAAATGGTGGTGCTGCCCCAGGTTCTTTATGTTCTTCGTAACTCGCCTGTATGGATTGAGGATAAGTACTTTAAATTGATAGAGCGGATGATCAACGATTTGCTATGGGGGAGGAAACGCGTGAGATTAAAGGCGCTTTTTTTTTCCATGCCCTATAACAGGGCAGGTCTTAATCTCCCCTACTTTAGGGGTTATTTTATGGCCTCTCAGCTTTGCTCTTTTAACGACTGGGAAAATAGCCATCTCTGCAGAAAACTGGTGAAAGAGTCAGGTTTTTCGGATCTATTCACAGTACTAGAGTCTGATTACTTACTTAATATACAGACTGGCTATAAATTTTACTGCAGAATGGCTACAAAAGCCTGGCTGGTTATAAAGAGCTGGTTTAAAGTTGAGGCACCACTTATTTGCACTCCACTATGGCATAATCTAAAACTTCTGAATTTGGATGATCTGAATTGTCGGCAATATTGGAGGATGAGAAATATTCAATATTTGAACCAAGTGGTTAAGGGTGGACAAATCCTGTCTCTCATGGAGCTAAAACAAAAGGAAAATGTAGGTGAGGTGGCTTGGTGTGCGTATTTTCAGTTGAGGTCGGCACTTTCTAGTATTCACACACTTAATGTAGACACCCTTGAATTTTTGCACGATTTGATTTCTAAGAAAGGTAGTATGAAAGTTAAACTATCACATTGTTACAGACACTTGATGAATGTCTTTCTCCAGGACAACGATCCTGGTCTGTTTCACTGTCAGAGGTGGGCTCCCCGAACTGGGAGAACGTAACGGATAATCTAAGTCAAGTTTCACACAATTTCAATCACACTGTTGTACAGTTTAATATTATACACAAAATATATGTGACACCTTTATGGCTCCATAGGAGAGGATTTAGAGCTTCCTCCGACTGCCCCCGTTGTGGTGACCACAGGGCAGATCACCTACATCTGTTCTGGGATTGCCCGACGGTGCGCAATTATTGGAGAATGGTTCAAACAAATTTGACCCAGAGTCTAAAGATTGATATTCCTCATTCTCCCAAAGTTTGGGTCTTGGGCGATTTATCGGAGGTTAATTGTCAACTCATAAAGCGCCGGTTTTTGACCAAAGTGATGTTCTTAGCAAGGCTTCTTGTATATAGAAATTGGTGTTCTTCTTCTGCCCCAAACTGCAAGAACTGGTTAAGTTTGGTCAGGAAGGTGAAAAGCTATGAGAAGATCCTGTACAGCCAGAGAGGGTCCTATGCAAAGTGGGATAGTGGGATAGTACTTGGAAGGAATAGGATGGTTAGGTAGTCACGTTTTTGTTTTTTTTCCTGCGGGATGGGGGGTGGGGGGGTTGTGGGTAGGGTTAGGGATGACTGTGTAATCTTGTTTTTTTTATGAATCTGTACTTTTTTGAGATAATAAAAACTTTAAACATTAAAAAAAAAAATTTTTATTGCCCTGGTGTATGAGATCCATGACTTCCACTAGAGATTTGGAAAAATGTAAATATTCATAGAGTTAAAGAGTTAGGGAAAAATAAGGGTTAAGGGAAAAGTGTATAAATTGTTTTAACTGTGGGTCCTTTTAAATGGGCCTTTGTTTACATAGGTAAGCTGCCAGCTTCTCCCAGATTCTGCTCATGGTATGAGTTTATACGAGGACACACACATTTTGTTTTTTAATTCTGAGCAGTTACATCTCATCTCTTGTCCATAGCAACCAATCAGACTTCACCTTTCATTTTCTAAAGGAGCTGTCAAAAATGAAAGGTGGAATTTAATTGGTTGTTATGGGAAACTAAGCCAGTTCTACTTTATACCAGTTTGATAAAGACCTTAATTATGTTTTTGTATTGTCATATTCTGAGTAGTGATTGGCACGAATATTCGAATCGCAAATTTTAATCGTGAATATCGCCACTTGGAGAATTCGCAAATGTTTAGAATATAGTGATATATATTCAGAATTTTTGAATATTCTCGAGTTTTTTTCATCTGAACCCATGATCCCTCCCTGCTTCTTGCTTGTGGGCCAATGAGATGGCTGCAATGTCTTTGTCTGAGATTAGCAACATCCCTAGCTACCAATAGGAAAGTTGCCTACCCCTTTAGTATATAAGAACCTCCCCAGCCATTTTATGCATAATTTTGCAGATCTGAGGGAGACATCAGTGTTATTGCTGTGCTCTCTGCTTTTTTGTGTCATACATTAGATAGTTAGTTAGTTAGCTTATATATAAAATACAGATAGTTAGTGGGAGAGTCAGTGTACGTTAGATAGTGATATAATGTAGCTGATGTAAATGATAATAATAATGTACTGTAGGTTCTGCTGTCCATACATACATGTTACAGACATAGTGCTGTATGTATGTATTATATATGCTGCATACATACATACATAGTGCTGTGATGTCACAAGTTCACAGTACTTAGTGCACCAATCACTAACATGTAGTCAGACCTATTAAAATGTTAAGTTGCACATATTGCGCCAAAATATTGGCATCATTATTGCCGATTTCACAATCGCAAATATATTGGAGCACTCTATCTGCATATAAAGCTATTGTAATGTTTTGCCGTGCCAACCATTTTCTCCAGTCTCGGGAAACTTCTAGCAGCTTGAAAATTTGTAGCTATAGTGACCCACACCTGTATTGCGTGTGCATTACTCCATATTACATTGCCGATTTTGAAAATCAAGACTATATACGCGAATTCGAGAATTCGCGAATATATGACAAATATTCTACTAAATATTCGGAAAATATCGCAAATTCGAATATTGCCCCTGTTGCTCATCACTAATTCTGAAAAACAAACCTTTTTTTAAATTTTCAATTAACAGAGCTGTGTGGGGGCTTGATTTTTTCATAAATATATTCTGTAAATTCGGCCGCGTTTAGATTGTTGGGTGATCTGTACACCTTTTTTCTTTCAAACTATTTCTGCACTGCAGACCTGACTGGGAAATATATTCTGTAAATTCGGCAGCGTTTAGATTGTTGGGTGAGCTGTACCCTTTTTTTCTTTCAAACTACCCCTGCACTGCATACCTGACTGGGAAATATATTCTGTAAATTCAGCGGCGTTTAGATTGTTCGGTGATCTGTACCCTTTTTTTCTTTCAAACCCCCTGCACTGCATACCTGACTGGGAAATATATTCTGTAAATTCGGCGGCGTTTAGATTGTTGTGTGATCTGTACACCTTTTTTCTTTCAAACTACCCCTGCACTGCATACCTGACTGGGAAATATATTCTGTAAATTTGGCGTCATTTAGATTGTTGTGTGATCTGTACACCTTTTTTCTTTCAAACTACCCCTGCACTGCATACCTGACTCGGAAATATATTCTGTAAATTCGGCGACGTTTAGATTGTTGGGTGATCTATACACCTTTTTTCTTTCAAACTACCCCTGCACTGCATACCTGACTAAGAAATATATTCTGTATATTCGGTGGCATTTAGATTGTGGGGTGATCTGTACCTCTTTTTTCTTTAAAACTTCCCCTGCACTGCATACATAACTGGGAAATATATTCTGTAAATTTGGCGGCGTTTAGATTACTGGGTTATCTGTACCCCTTTTTTCTTTCAAACTACCCCTGCACTGCATACCTGACTTGGAAATATATTCTGCACGCTGGTAGATGCGCTGCCGATAGCATTCCCACATGACACCGGGGCCTCAGTGAAAGCACAAGGCGAAGGCAGAGGAGGAGGAAGAAGTCTCCAACGCAGCTTGGGCATCGCCAGCACCTTAGAAGGCAGGGTTAGCATGGCCGAAATGTGGAAAAGCTTTGTCAGTACGCCACAAGAACCAGCACCAGCTGATATGGAACGCCTTAGCAGGAGGCAGCATTATAGCAACATGGTGGAATAGTATGTGAGCACACGCCTACACGTACTGACTGATGGGTCTTCCCCACTCAACTTCTGGGTCCCCAAATTGGGCACATGGCCTGAGCTGGCTCTTTACGCCTTGGAGGTGCTGGCCTGCCCTGTAGCCAGTGGATTGTCTGAATGTGTGTTTAGCACGGCAGGAGTGTGATGGATACCAGGCCTCGTGCCCACGTGACGTCATCACGTCGAGCTCACGGAACCTGGTATAATCACTGGAGACCAAGGAGTGACGTTACGCCCTCCTGGAAGGAGTGGGTAAGGCCAGTCCTGATACCGGTTTATACCAACTCGTCCTGTCCACGTGGGCCCAGAGAGGAGACAAGCTGAGGGCGCTGGTCACTGCCAGAGCGAAACAGCTCTTTCTTAGCTCGGTAGTACTGCCACCAGTTTCTCGTTTGATATAAGCCCAGTCCGATAACGGGATTATATAGGGTCAGAAGCCAACCCACAGTAGCTTATTACTGGGCCGAAACATGGTCGTGGAGAGTCGTGATCGAGATACCAGACAGCACAAGATTAAATTATATATTTAATCGCCTTAAGGGCACACTAGATAGCACAATATATACACAAAGAAAGACAAGGGATGGGGTACAAACAGGGTTACACAGAACAAAAGTCAGTTACCGGTAGAGGAATGTCCTTTTGGCATATGGTGAAATAGTCCTTTGGCTCAAATCACATGAGGGCCGTGATGGCCACGGTTTCCAGGTCTGTCCAAACACATTACACGATGTGACCTCCTTTAGAAAAGACGCCGCCCGCTTTCTGGCATGGGCTTATGATCTGTAGCCGCCACTCCCCTCCTTGCCTCTGGGAAGGGTCCCCTCCACCTGTTCTGGGACTGGCAGCAAAGGAGCCACAAAACTGATTATGGCTCCTAGTTCTAGACCAGAATGTCGCAGGGAGGTGGTTTTGGGACCAATGGATCCGCCTGGGTTACGGCTACAACTAGAGTCCAAACATGATACTGTTCGTCGGTTTCTGTGGGGAGATATGCATATCTCCCCTCCCGGGCATCTCACAGGGACACAAATATGTATTTTGTTTAGGTCTGAGATGGACTGGCTAATGATAATTCCTTATGAACGGCTGGTGCCAACATGTCTGAGCCTGGGTTTAAAGTGGTAAAGGGCTTAGACCTCATGCTGAGAGACTTTTCCTGGTACATCTACTTGGTTCCTGGCTGACTGGAGGACGTGCGAGTTGTAAACAATTGGCTTGCTTGAAGCCAGGACCCCCTGGAGTTTCACCACCTCTGCTATCTGACAAGCAGATGATTGGAGGGAGAACTTATTTTGCATGTCCACTGACATGTCCACTGACTGTGTAATTGCAAAAGGTGAATTAAATTAATCTGGAGGTGAATCAAATAAAAATCATGGTGGCCAATAAGTGAAATTCCATATTCCTCACAATTGGGCGTTATCACAGAAAAGATCAGCCGCCTGTCCACAGCCAATGTGGACAAGCTCACTTTCATTAAAATGAACCAGGCATGGATCCCACAGGACTTGTCCGTACCTTGTGCAGAATAGACATCTATACCGGCCTCACCCAGCCTTTGTTATACTTCAGCGCACTTTCTCTTTGTTTTCTTTTCTATATTTTCCAATGTTTTGGGGTCTACCCAAATCGAAAAAACAAACAAAAAACAGTGTTGTTGGCGACTACCTCCTTCACATTTGCTTCCACCTACACCGCCATGTCCACCGCCTCCTCAACCTCCTACTACATATGGACCTCCTCTTCCTAGTTCAAGATTATTATTTACATTTTTTATGTATTTTATGTTATTTTAAGTCATTTCCCTATCCACAAAAATATATATTTGCATTTAGGGTTGCAGTTATATGTTCTAAAGTCTTTTGTGGCGTGAATAGGTGGAAAAAATAAGGGCCTATTTGCCGTTTAGCGGTGCAGTTATACAGTTGTGTTCAAAATTATTTAACCCCCAATGCTATAAAGGGTTTTAGGGAATTTAGTGTAAATTTGTAATTGTGTTCAGAATGAAATTTTACAAGGACTTTTTAACTGCTTCAGGACCGCCGTACGCAGGATTGCGTCCTGCGGGCGGTCCTGTTCTTCTGATCGGACGCGTCGGGGCGTCATCTCGCGAGACGCGAGACTTCCTGTTCACAGCGTCGCGCGTCTCAAGAGTTGTACTACAGCCTGCCAGCGATGATCAATCGCTGGCAGGCTGTAGATGCGATATAAATCGCATCAAACAAGTATATCAGACGCTGTTTTGACGCTGTTTTGTGAACATCAAACAAGTATATCAGATGCTGTTTTGTGAACAGCGTCTGATATACATGCTACCTGGTCCTCTGGTGGTCCCATTTGCTGGGATCGACCACCAGAGGACCAGGTAACTATGTAAAGTTGCACCAAACACTACACTAACCCCCCCCCCCCTCACCAATTAACCCCTTGATCACCCAATCTAGACCCCCTGATCACCCCCCTGTCATTGATCAAACCCCTTGTGGGGCTCCATTCAGACGTCCATATGTGTTTTGCGGATCCGTGGATCCGTGGATCCGCGGATCTGATCCGCGGATCCACAGATCCTCAAAACACGGACACCGGCAATGTGCTTTCTGCATTTTGCAGATCCGCACATTGCCAGAACTATATAGAAAATGCTTTTTCTTGTCCGCAATTGCGGACAAGAATAGGACATGTTCTATATTTTTGCGGAACGGAAGTGCAGACCCGGAAGCGCGGATCCGTAATTCCGGATCCGAGCGGGACAAAGTCTGTCCTCATAGAAATGAATGGGTCCGCAATTCCGTTCCGCAAACAGAATTGCGGACGTGTGAATGGGGCATAAGGGTCCCTTATCACCGCCAGTTAGTTAGCTACTTGTTAGGTAGCTAGCGCCCAGCCCACCGCACCGCAGTCACTGATTTTGGCAGAGATTTTTTCATCCACATTGATCGATGCGAATGAAAAAATCTGTGCCGTTCATTTTTTTTTTTTTTCAGCCCAGAGGCTTAACGGAAAAAAAAATATCTCATTACCCATATGCTCAATATAAGGAGAATCGCAGAAACTCCTCATGCTGGCCATACGTGTAATGATTGCGGAGACCCCTAAAATGCCAGGGCAGTACAAACACCCCACATGTGACCCCATTTTAGAAAGAAGACACCCCAAGGTATTCCGTGAGGGGTATGGCGAGTTCATGCAAAATTTTATTTTTTGTCACAAGTTAGTGGAATATGAGACTTGGAAAAAATAAAAATAAAAATCAATTTCCGCTAACTTGTGCCAAAAAAAAAAAAATTTCTGTGAACTTGCCATACCCCTCACGAAATACCTTGGGGTGTCTTCTTTCCACAATGGGGTCACTTGTGGGGTATTTATACTGCCCTGGCATTTTAGGGGTCCTAAAGCGTGAGAATCCAAATGCGTAAAAATGCCCTGTGAAATCCTAAAGGTACTCATTGGAATTAGGGCCCCTTTGCGCATCTTGGCTGCAAAAAAGTGTCACTCATGTGGTATCGCCGTACTCAGGAGAAGTAGGACAATGTGTTTTGGGGTGTATTTTTATATATACCCATACTGTGTGTGAGAAATATCTCTGTAAATGACAACTTTTTAAATTTTTTTATTCAAAGTTGGCAATTTACAGAGATATTTCTCTCACCCAACATGGGTATATGTAAAAATACACCCCAAGACACATTGCCCTACTTCTCCTGAGTTCGGCGATACCACATGAGTGACACTTTTTTGCAGCCAAGATGCCAAAGGGCCCAAATTCCAATGAGTAACTTTAGGAGGGCATTTTTACGCATTTTCTTCTCACGCTTTAGGGCCCCTAAAATGCCAGGGCAGTATAAATACCCCACATGTGACCCCATTTTGGAAAGAAGACACCCCAAGGTATTCGCTGAGGGGCATAGTGAGTCCATGAAAAATTAAACTTTTTGTCAAAAGTTAGCGGAAGGGAGACTTTGTGAGAAAAACTATAAAAATCAATTTCCACTAACTTGTGCCCAAAAATTTTTTTCTATGAACTCGCCATGCCCCTCATGGAATACCTTGGGGTGTCTTCTTTCCACAATGGGGTCACATGTGGGGTATTTATACTGCCCTGGCATTTTAGGGGCCCTAAAGCATGAGAAGAAAAATGCATAAAAATGCCCTCCTAAAAGGTACTCATGGGAATTTGGGCCCCTTTGCGCATCTTGGCTGCAAAAAGTGCCACACATGTGGTATCGCCGTACTCAGGAGAAGTAGGGCAATGTGTTTTGGGGTGTATTTTTACATATACCCATGTTGGGTGAGAGAAATATATCTGTAAACTGACAACTTTGTATAAAAAAATTTAAAAAGTTGTCGTTTACAGCGATATTTCTCACACACAGCATGGGTATATGTAAAAATACACCCCAAAACACATTGCCCAACTTCTCCTTAGTACGGCGATACCACACGAGTGACACTTTTTTGCAGCCAAGATGCGCAAAGGGGCCCTAAAACCAATGAGTACCATTAGGATTTCACAGGGCATTTTTACGCATTTGGATTCTCACGCTTTAGGTTCCCTAAAATGCCAGGGCAGTATAAATACCCCACAAGTGACCCCATTGTGGAAAGAAGACATCCCAAGGTATTCCGTGAGGGGCATGGCGAGTTCACCGAATTTTTTTTTTTTTGGCACAAGTAAGCGGAAATTGAGATATATATATTTTTTTATTTAGTTTTTTACAAAGTCTCATATTCCACTAACTTGTGACAAAAAATAAAATTTTACATGAACTCACCATACCCCTCACGGAATACCATGGGGTGTCTTCTTTCTAAAATGGGGTCACATGTGGGGTATTTATACTGTCCTGGCATTTTAGGAGCCCCTAAAGCGTGAAAAGAAGTCTGGAATCCAAATGCGTAAAAATGCCCTGTGAAATCCTAAAGGTACTCATTGGTTTTAGGGCCCCTTTGCGCACCCAGGCTGCAAAAAAGTGTCACTCATGTGGTATCGCCGTACTCAGGAGAAGTAGGGCAATGTGTTTTGGGGTGTATTTTTATATATACCCCTGCTGGGTGTGAGAAATATCTCTGTAAACGACAATTTTTAATAATTTTTATACAAAGTTGTCAGTTTACAGAGATATTTCTCTCACCCAACATGGGTATATGTAAAAATACACCCCAAAACACATTGCCCTACTTCTCCTGAGTACGGCGATACCACATAAATGACACTTTTTTGCAGCCAAGATGCGCAAAGGGGCCCAAATTCCCATGAGTACCTTTAGGTTTTACATGGCTGCTCACAATTTAGCCCCGCCCAAAATGCCAGAAGAGTAAACACACCCCACAAATGACCCCATTTCGGAAAGTAGACACCCCAAGGTATTCACTGAGGGGCATAATGAGCCCGTCTGAGATTTTTTTTTTTTTTTGCCAGAAGTTAGCAGAAATGGAAACTTTATTATTATTTTTTTTTTCCTCAGAAAGTGTCATTTTCCGCTAACTTGTGAAAAAAAATGAAATGATACATGAACTCACCATGCCCCTCCGCGAATACTTTGGGGTGTCTTCTTTCTAAAATGGTGTCATTTGGGCGGTATTTATACTTTCCTGACATTCTAGCACCTGAAGAAACATGACAGGTGCTCAGAAAGTCAGAGCTGCTTCAAAATGCCGAAATTCACTTTTTTGCACCATAGTTTGTAAACGCTATAACGTTTACCCAAACCAATAAATATACACTTATTGGACTTTTTTTTTATCAAAGACATGTAGAACAATACATTTAGAGAAAAATTTATATAGAAATGTAGTTTTTTTAAAAAAAATTTACAACAGAAAGTGAAAAATGTCATTTTTTTGCAAAAATGTCGTTAAATTTTTATTAATAGCAACAAAAGTAAAAATGTCAGCAACAATGAAATACCACCAAATGAAAGCTCTATTAGTGAGAAGAAAAGGAGGTAAAATTCATTTGGGTGGTAAGTTGCATGACGGAGCAATAAACGGTGAAAGTAGTGTAGTGCAGAATTGTAAAAAGTGGCCTGGTCATTAAGGGTGTTTAAGCTAGGGGGGCTGATGTGGTTAAAGAACCAAATGCAACTAAAATGACATCAATTGTTTTTGTAATACAGTATTAAGGGTATGTTCAGACGACGACAATTGTCGCGACAAAAAGTCGCACTATTGTCGCGCGACAATTTTTAATGGGAGTCTATGGTGTCGCAGTGCGACATGCGACATGCGACATGCTGCGACTGCGACACGACAGTCGACAAAAATCCATCCGGGATGGACTTCTTGCGACTGTTGTGTCGCAGTCGCAACATGTTGCATGTCGCACTGCGACATCACTATAGACACCCATTATAAAAATTGTCGCGCGACATTAATGTGACATCAATGTCGCGCTACAAATGTTGCAGTGTAGTGGTTCCCAAATTGTCGCGCAACTTTTTGTCGCGCGACAATTGTCGTCGTGTGAACGTACCCTAAATGTTTTTTTTGTGATTCTTCTTCATTGACACAATTATTCAACCCCTTAAAGACTACCACTCTTAAGAACAGAGGTTCATTCAAGTGTTTTCGATCAGGCATTGAAAACACCTGTGGATGTCAAGCAGCAGCAATCAAGCATAATAAGCACCAATTAGGCAGATTTAAAATGACTGTGATACTCAGCTCCTTCTAGACATTTACTGGTGTGTTTACAAACATGGTGAAGTCAAGAGAATGGTCCAGGAAGACAAGAGAAGAGGTGATTTCTCTTCACAGGAAGGGCAATGGCTATAAGAAGATTGCAAAGATGTTAAACATACCAAGAGACACCATAGAAAGCATAATTCGCAAATTCAAGGCAAAGGGCACTGTTGAAACACTACCTGGTCGTGGCAGAAAGAAGATGCTGACTTCGACTGCTGTGCGCTAAATAAATATATATTATTTGCTGTTCAGCGGTGCAATTATATGTTCTAAAGCCCTTTTTGGCGTGTATTAGTGGCACCAAAAAAGTATTTGCCTTTGTGTGGGAAAGTGAGAAAATTACAGCCTTTTTTGGCGTGTATTAGTGGCAAAAAAATATATATATTTGCTGTTCAGCGGGGCAGTTATATGTTCTAAAGCCCTTTGTGGCGTGAATTAGTGGCAAAAAATATATATTATTTGCTGTTCTGTGGTGCAGTTATGTGTTTTAAAGCCTTTTGTGGGGTGAATAAGTGGAAAAAAGTAAGGCCCTATTTGCAATTCTGCGGTGCAGTTATATGTTCTAAGCCTTCTTTGGCGTGTATTAGTGGGAAAAAAACGGGCTTACCGAACTTTACGTTTTTTGTCACCCAGAACCGAACCCGAACCCGAACTTTGCTGTAAAAGTTTGGGTTCGAGTTCGGTGTTCGGGTGTTAAATAAAGCTTGTTGAAAGGCTGCAGGATAGAGATGAGCGAACATCTGGATGTTCGGGTTCGAGAAGTTCGGCTGAACTTCCCGAAAATGTTTGGGTTCGGGATCTGAACTCGACCCGAACTTTATCCCGAACCCGAACCCCATTGAAGTCAATGGGGACCCGAACTTTTGGGCACTAAAAAGGCTGTAAAATAGTCCAGGAAAGGGCTAGAGGGCTGCAAAAGGCAGCAAAATGTAGGTAAATGCCCTGCAAACAAATGTGGATAGGGAAATGAATTAAAACAAAATTAAATAAATAAAAATTAACCAATATCAAATGGAGAGAGGTCCCATAGCAGAGAATCATGCGTCATATCACCCACCACTGGAGAAGGCCACTTTCAGTTATTTCGGCCCCAGCACCCAGACAGAGGAGAGAGGTCCCACAGCAAGGAATAAGACATCATATCACCAACCACTGGAGAAGGCCACTTTCTGTTATTTAGGCCCCAGCACCCAGACAGAGGAGAGAGGTCCCACAGCAAGGAATCATGCGTCATATCACCCACCACTGCAGAAAGCCACTTTCAATTACTTAGGCCCCAGCACACAGACAGAGGAGAGAGGTCCCACAGCAAGGAATCATGCGTCATATCATCCACCACTGGAGAAGGCCACTTTCAGTTATTTCGGGCCAGCACCCAGACCGAGGAGAGAGGTCCCACAGCAAGGAATCATGCGTCATATCACCCACCACTGGAGAAGGCCACTTTCAGTTATTTCGGCCCACCACCCAGACCGAGGAAAGAGGTCCCACAGCAAGGAATCATGCGTCATATCACCCACCACTGGAGAAGGCCACTTTCATTTATTTCGGGCCCAGCACCCAGACCGAGGAGAGAGGTCCCACAGCAAGAAATCATGCGTCATATCACCCACCACTGGAGAAGGCCACTTTCAGTTATTTCAGCCCAGCACCCAGACAGATGAGAGAGGTCCCACAGCAAGGAATAAGGCGTCATATCACCCACCACTGGAGAAGGCCACTTTCAGTTATTTCGGCCCAGCACACAGACCGAGGAGAGAGGTCCCACAGCAAGGAATCATGCGTCATATCATCCACCACTGGAGAAGGCCACTTTCAGTTATTTCGGCCCAGCACCCAGACAGAGGAGAGGTTCATTCAACTTTGGGTTGCACCACAAGATCATGGTTAAGTTAAAAAAATGAGGATTCAATAAAGAAGTGCCCCGGAGTACAAAAATACATGGTCGAGGGGGAGGCAGTTATAGGGGAGGCAATGGTCCTGTGGGATCCATGCCTGGTTCATTCTTATGAACGTCAGCTTGTTGTCTGTGGACAGGCGGCTGCGTTTCTCAGTAATGACGCCCCCTGCCGCGCTGAATACACGTTCAGACAAAACGCTGGCCGCCGGGCAGGCCAGCACCTCCAAGGCATAAAATGCTAACTCTGGCCACGTGGACAATTTGGAGACCCAGAAGTTGAATGGGGCCGAACCATCAGTCCGTGGAGGGGTGTGCAGACGTACTGTTAAACCATGTTAGTGAAATGCTGCCTCCTGCTAACACGTTCCGTATCAGGTGGTGGTGCAGTTAGCTGTGGCGTGGAGACAAAACTTTTCCACATATCTGCCATGCTAACCCTGCCCTCAGAGGAGCTGGCCGTGACACTGCTGCGTTGGTGACCTCTTGCTCCTCCTCTGCCTTCGCCTTGGGCTTCCACCTGTTCCCCTGTGACATCTGGGAATGCTATCAGGAGTGCGTCTACCAGCGTGCACTTATACTCGTGCATCTTCCTATCACGCTCCAGTGCAGGAAGTAAGGTGGGCACATTGTCTTTGTACTGGGGATCCAGCAGGGTGGCAACCCAGTAGTCCGCACATGTTAAAATGTGGGCAACTCTGCTGTCGTTGCGCAGGCACTGCAGCATGTAGTCGCTCATGTGCCAGGCTCCCCAGAGGTAAGGACAAGCTGTCTGTGGGAGGCGTATCGTCTTCGTCCTCCGTATCCTCCCAGCCATGCATCAGTGATGGGCCTGAGCTGTGTCGGGTGCCACCCCGCTGTGTACCTGCTTCATCCTCATCCTCCTCCACCTCCTCCTCATCCTCCTCGTCCTCCAGTAGTGGGCCCTGGCTGGCCACATTTGTACCTGGCCTCTGCTGTTGCAAAAAACCTCCCTCTGAGCCACTTCTAACAGACTGGCCTGAAAGTGCTAAAAATGACCCCTCATCCTCCTTCTCCTGGGCCACCTCCTCTTCCATCATCGCCCTAAGCGTTTTCTCAAGGAGACATAGAAGTGGTATTGTAACGCTAATAACGGTGTCATCGCCACTGGCCATGTTGGTGGAGTACTCGAAACAGCGCAACAGGGCACACAGGTCTCGCATGGAGGCCCAATCATTGGTGGTGAAGTGGTGCTGTTCCACAGTGCGACTGACGCGTGCGTGCTGCAGCTGAAACTCCACTATGGCCTGCTGCTGCTCGCACAGTCTCTCCAGCATGTGCAAGGTGGAGTTCCACCTGGTGAGCACGTCGCATATGAGGCGGTGAGCGGGAAGGCCGAAGTTCCGCTGTAGCGCAGACAGGCGAGCAGCGGCAGGATGTGAACGCTGGAAGCGCGCACAGACGGCCCGCACTTTATGCAGCAGCTCTGACATGTCGGGGTAGTTGTGAATGAACTTCTGCACCACCAAATTTAGCACATGCGCCAGGCAAGGGATGTGCGTCAAACCGGCTAGTCCCAGAGCTGCGACGAGATTTCGCCCATTATCGCACACCACCAGACCGGGCTTGAGGCCCACCAGCAGAAACCACTCGTCGGTCTGTTGTTCAATACCCCGCCACAACTCCTGCGCGGTGTGGGGCCTATCCCCCAAACATATGAGTTTCAGAATGGCCTGCTGACGTTTACCCTGGGCTGTGCTGAAGTTGGTGCTGAAGGTGTGTGGCTGACTGGATGAGCTGGTGGAAGCAGAGGAGGAGGAAGCCGAGTAGGAGGAGGAGGCTACAGGAGGCAAAGAATGATGCCCTGCGATCCTTGGCGGCGGAAGGACGTGCGCCAAGGAACTCTCCGCCTGGGGACCAGCCGCCACTATGTTTACCCAGTGTGCAGTTAGGGAGATATAGCGTCCCTGACCGTGCTTACTGGTCCAGGCGGAGGAAGAGGCCGAGGCAGCAGCAGAAGAGGGAGCAGGGGGAGCCAGAGTGTGTTCCTTGCTTTTAAGGTGTTTACTCCACTGCAGTTCATGCTTTGCATGTAGATGCCTGGTCATGCAGGTTGTGCTAAGATTGAGAACGTTAATGCCTCGCTGCAGGCTCTGATGGCACAGCGTGCAAACCACTCGGGTCTTGTCATCAGCACATTGTTTAAAGAAGTGCCATGCCAGGGAACTCCTTGAAGCTGCCTTTGGGGTGCTCGGTCCCTGGTGGCGGTGGCCAGTAGCAGGCGAACTCTCTTGGAGGCGGCTGTTCTGCTTTTGCCCCCTGCTCACTCTTTTGCTACGCTGTTGGCTCGGTCTCACCACTGCCTCTTCCTCTGAACTATGAAAGTCAGTGGCACGACCTTCATTCCATGTGGGGTCTAGAACCTCATCGTCCCCTGCATAGTCTTACACACAATCTTCCTCTCTGATCTCCTGTTCGGTCTGCACACTGCAGAAAGAAGCAGCAGTTGGCACTTGTGTTTCGTCATCATCAGAGACATGCGGACTGCGATGAGATGGTATTCCCATGTCCTCATCATCAGGAAACATCAGTGGTTGTGCATCAGTGCATTCTATGTCTGGGGAAGGGCTAGGTGGATTCCCCTGGGAAACCCTTCCAGCAGAGTCTTCAAACAGCATAAGAGACTGCTGCATAACTTGAGGCTCAGACAGATTCCCTGATATGCACGGGGGTGATGTGACAGACTGATGGGCTTGGTTTTCAGGCGCCACCTGTGCGCTTTCTGCAGAAGACTGGGTGGGAGATAATGTTGTGAACGTGCTGGATCCACTGTCCGCCACCCAATTGACTAGCCCCTGTACCTGCTCAGGCCTTACCATCCTTAGAACAGCATTGGGCCCCACCAAATATCGCTGTAAATTTTGGCGGGTACTGGAACCTGAGGTAGTTGGTTCACTAGGGCGTGTGGCTGTGGCAGAATGGCCACGTCCTCTCCCAGCACCAGAGGGTACACTAACACCACCACGACCGTGTCCGCAACCCTTACTAGATGTTTTCCTCATTGTTACCGTTCACCAAGCACCACAATAAGAAAAAAAATATTTGGCCCAACGTATTGATTTCAAATTCAGGCCTTTTTTTTACAGGCACCTAACACTATCTGCCTATTTATTTATGTAGCGTATTACACTAATCCAGGCAAAGCAGTAACCACTGATTTAGGGGAATATCTCTTTTAGGACTAGTATTTAGGCCCTGGATGAAAGGTAATTGCTGTTACGGACAGATTTAAACTAGGCCTGCAACAGCTGGAACACCAGATTCAGGGTATTGCTATTTTGGCAATTGAATTTCACCCCAGAACAAAATATATAATTTGCAGGACTCTATGAAACTTGGCCAGCCACAGCTGTGACACCAGATTTATGGTATTGCTATTTTGGCAATTATATTTCACCCCAGAACAAAATATATGTTTTGGCGGACACTATTATAGTTTGCCAGCCAGTGCTGGGACACCAGATTTAGGGGATTGCTATTTTGGCAGTTGAATTTCACCCTAGAACAAAATATACCCTGTTACGGACAGATTTAAACTAGGCCTGCAACAGCTGGAACATCAGATTAAGGGTATTGCTATTTTGGCAATTGAATTTCACCCCAGAACAAAATATATAATTTGCAGGACACTATGAAACTTGGCCAGCCACAGCTGAAACCACTGATTTATGGTATTGCTATTTTGGCAATTGAATTTCACCCCAGAACAAAATATATGTTTTGGCGGACACTATTATAGTTTGCCAGCCAGTGCTGGGACACCAGATTTAGGGGATTGCTATTTTGGCAGTTGAATTTCACCCTAGAACAAAATATACCCTGTTACGGACAGATTTAAACTAGGCCTGCAACAGCTGGAACACCAGATTAAGGGTATTGCTATTTTGGCAATTGAATTTCACCCCAGAACAAAATATATAATTTGCAGGACACTATGAAACTTGGCCAGCCACAGCTGAAACCACTGATTTATGGTATTGCTATTTTGGCAATTGAATTTCACCCCAGAACAAAATATATGTTTTGGCGGACACTATTATAGTTTTTCAGCCACAGCTATGACACCAGATTTATGGTATTGCTATTTTGGCAATTGAATTACACCGCAGAACAAAATATATGTTTTGGTGGACACTATTATAGTTTGCTAGCCAGTGCTGGGACACCAGATTTAGGGGATTGCTATTTTGACAATTGAGTTTCACCACAGAAAATAATCTATCCTTTGCCAAACAGCAGACAGTATTATACTTGGCTAGCCAAAGCTGGAACACCAGATTTAGGGGATTGGTATTTTGGCAATTGTATTTAACCCCGTAATAAAATATAGAAATTGCTATCCTGAGTTTCTAGGGGTGACAATTAGCACAGCCAAGCCCCTGATGTAGGATATAGCAAAAAAAAACTAGTATTGATGTATTGATGGACTTGGTAGCAGCTTGTTCTGGTGCACCACAAGTCACAAAATGGCCGACGATCACCCCAGAAAATAAGTGACAGAAAAACGCTCTGTGCAACCTAAAAACCAGTGAGCAAGTAACTAGCAGAAGTTGAATCATTCACAGCTGTAGATCGATCACTTCATTAGGTGCTTTTGCAGACTTTTCCCTGCCTAATCTCGCCCTGACAGAAGCTGCGTCTTCTCCCTACACTAATCAGAGCAGTGTGACGTGCGGCGCTAAGTGACTCCAGCTTAGATAGAGGCTGGGTCACATGCTGCACTTTGCCAATCACAGCCATGCCATTAGAAGGCATGGCTGTGATGGGCTCTTAGGGCAAGAAGTAAAACGCTAGCTGATTGGCTGCTGTGCAGCCCTTCAGAAAGCGGGAAGAAATCACCGAACAACGAACCCGAACCCGAACTTTTTTGAAAATGTTCGGGTTCGGGTCCGTGTCCCGAACACCCCAAAATTCGGTACGAACCCGAACTATTCTCGAACTGTTCGCTCAACACTACTGTAGGGCAACCAATCAACAAGCTTTTAAGCTGTGGGCACTTAGAAGCCATCACAGTCATGCCTTCTAATGGCATGGCTCTGATTGGCTGGTACATCATGTGACCCAGCCTCTATAAAAGCTATTCACATGTAACATCTCCCACATCAGCTCTGAGTAGTACAGGGACAGGAAACAGGCTGCTGAAGTGAGGGAGAGAGTTAGGAAGGAATTTAATCTGGCTATTTGTTCTGTGGGTGACCTATAGCGATTTTTTTGTAGGTGCAATCCACCAACTTTGTACCCCTGACACAGAAATGTAAGTAATAATCTAGCTGTTAATTCTGTGGGTAAGGTATAGCGATTTTATTTGTGGGTGCAATCTGCCATCTTTGTACTCCTGACACAGAAATATAAGTAATATCTGGCTGTTAATTCTGTGGGTGACCTATAGGGAATTTTTGTGAGTGCAATCTGTCATCTCTGCACCCCTGACATACAACTATAAGTAATAATCTGGCTGTTAATTCTGTGGGTGACCTATAGCTTATTTTTGTGGGTGCAATCCGCCATCTCTGTACGACCGACACAGAAATATAAGTAATAATATGGCTGTTAATTCTGTAGGTGACCTATAGCAAATTTTTGTGGGTGCAATCCGCCAACTCTGTACCCCTGACACAGAAATATAAGTATTCATCTGGCTGTTAATTCTGTGGGTGACCTATAGCGAATTTTTGTGGGTGCAATCCGCCAAACCCCTGACACAGAAATATACCGTATTTTTCGCCCTGTAAGACGCACCGGCCCATAAGCCGCACATAGGTTTCTGGGAGGAAAATAAAAAATATATATTTTTAACCAAAAGGTGTGCTTTTAATGGCTTTTGAACTGATGGTGGTCTGTGGATGGTACTATTATGGGTGATCTGTGAATGACACATTGTTATGAGGGGGATCTGTGAAGGACACTGTTATGAGGGATCTGGGGATGGCACTGTTATTGGGAATCTGGGCACCTGTGGATGATGCACTGTTATGGGGGGATCTGTGATGGACACTGTTATGGGGGATCTGTGGAGGGCACTGGTATGGGGGATCTGCGAAGGACACTGTTATGGGGGGGATCTGTGAAGGACACTGTTATCTTTCTGACAAAGAAAGATAATTTATCTGACTGTTAATTCTGTGGGTGACCTTTCTACTGCGATTTGTTTTGTGGGTGCAATGCAACATCTTTGTACCCCTGACACACAAATATAATATGTAATCCGTTTGTTAGTAAGTACACCTGCACTGCATACCTGACAGGGAAATAAATTTCTTAAATTCGTCTGTTACATTGTTGGGTGACATAATCCCATTTTTTCCTTTTAAGGACATCTGCACTACATACCTGACAGGGAAATAAATTTTGTAAATCCGTCTGTTAGTTCGGTGGGTGACCGCAAAGAATGAGGAGAGCGTCAAATAAGGGACATGGCCCTGGTCGTGGTGCTGCTGGTGTTGGTGGAGCTCCTGTTGCAGGGAGAGGACGTGGTCGATCTGTGCCAGCTACCTGCCCAATTTAAACACCTTCCTCAGGTGCTCGTGGCGACAGATCGTTCAGCGCTATTTTGTAGGCCCAAATACCGTTTTACGAATGGTGAGGCCAGAACAAGTACAGGCGGTAGTAGATTGGGTGACATTGTCTCCCACCCGTTCCCCTTCTGAAAGCTCAGAGTTGGCATTTGCAGCCCATGGGCATCTGTCTTTTACCTCACCCCCTTGCAAATCAGCCAAGCAATCTGAGCTCCAAGTCATGCAGCAGTCTCTTATGCTTTTTTTATGACTCTGATGGCAGGGTTTCCATGGGCCATCCACATAGCCCTGTCCCACAAGTGGAAGAGATTGAACCGAAGCCCAACCACTTATGTTTCCGGATGTGGACATGGGAAGACCACAGCAGCAAGTCTCTGATGACGAAACACAGGTGCCAACTGCTGCGGCTTTCTGCAGTGTGCAGACCGAAAAGGAGGGCAGGGGTGAAGAGTGAGTGGAAGATGAAGTGGAGGATGATGAGGTCCAAGACCCCACATGGAATCAAGGTCATGCAAGTGACCTGTGCAGTTCGAAGGAAGAGGTGGTGGTCACACAGAGCCACCAGCACAGCAAAAGAGGGAGCAGGGTGCAAAAGCAGAGCAGCCGTCCCCTAGACAGTATGCCTGCTACTATGAAAGAAATAATTCCAATATACGTATCTTCCAAAATGCTGCAGTCCTTATGAAGAGGTGGGTAGGTCTCTAGTCAACAAGTTTAAATATTAAATGGACCGCCCAGAAAGTACTTCTTTTCTCACACCAAAGGGAATACTCTTTGATCGATCTTTGACATCAAGCTCACACTGCTTCCTTTCTTATGTATCGATCTGTACAGATTGAAAGGAACCACACATAGTGAAGTATTGTCAGTTAAAACCTGCAGACACTCTGGAATTGCACTCACCGTGCTCTAGTTGTAACACTAGCGTATCAAGATGTTTAAACACAGGTCACCGGCTTGCTTTCCTTCATCCTATGTGGAAATAACTTCTTCCATAGTGAAGACCGTAACACAGCATATAAAATTCCAATTTTAATCTACTTACAAACTGGTGAATAAAATCACAGCGTTTAATAAAAACAATCGCGTCTGCCCGACCCGGGTTTCGCTCCAAATGGCTTCATCAGGGGCGTCACTTCCTCCCACATTCACCTCGCCCTAAAATATCCACTGACTTCCCTTCATTAATTAGTAATCACCTGGTATCAAAGTTGCTGCCCACATCGCTATGCAGTCATTCACACCAATGCCGACCATCTCCCGTGCGGCACCACGTCCAGAGCAACAGATCCACCCCTACATGGCCCAGAACTGCATTCTCGCAACCACATCCGCAATTAAAGTGTGGTGCGAGCGCAGCGTCGGCTCTGCTACATCGTAGGATGCACTAAGTCAGCGCTGCTAAGCCTGAATTGCAACCAGCTCGGCACTAGCAAATCTGAACTGCGCTCCGGCACTACTACATCAGGGGGTCCCCACAGACACCTATGGGAATACCTAATCAGAACACATAGGAGAAAAAAGGTTCAAATTAAACTGGGTTTTAAATCCAGATCCACATTTAACCCCTTGGGTTGTAAACTTCCCATGTTATATATCCATTCTACTTCAGTTTGGTCTATCTTGTTCTCATAACTTCCTCCTCGCCAATGTTTTTTGACATGAGCGACTCCTGTAAATTTTAACCCCTTCGGGTCCATCTTATGTACATGTTTAAAATGTAGGGGTACCCCATGGGTTTCCATTCCTTTTTTTATATTATTTATGTGCTCCTGTACACGTACTTTTAGCTTCCTCATGGTGCGGCCGACGTACTGGAGGCCACACGGACACTCCAGCACGTACATCACACCCAAGGTCTCACAAATGATCTCCCCTCTAATTTTCAGATCTTTCTTTCTTGGATTGGAATGGACTTTCTCAGCTTGTCGTTCTTTTTTCATTTCTTTTGTACGGTTCCTACATGGCAAGCAGAAGCCGAACCAGGTAAATCGATTTTTTCTTCCTTTTTTATCTACCGGAGGAATTGCACTTTTCACTAAAATGGAATGTAAATTTGGTGCTTTTTTAAAAATTATACAAGGTTTTTTTGGGAGTTCATCCCCTATTACGGGGTCATTTTTTAATGTACTCCAATTTTTTTGGATATCATTTTTTATGAGTTGTCCTTGGGCACTAAATTGGGTCAAAAAAGCAAACTGAAATTTATTCTCCTTATTACAAATGTCTAAATTTTGTTTTTCTTTTTTTACCATAACATTTGTTTCTACCTCTTTACATTGTTTTTCTAATTCACCTTTATTGTAGCCCTTCTCAATGAACCTGTCTAATATAATATTGCTTTGTGTTCTATACACCTCCACATCTGTACAGTTGCGGAAAATGCGTTTAAACTGTTCCTTGGGTATATTGGATAGCCACGGTTTATAGTGGCAACTATCCAAATTGATATACCCATTGACATCAGTCTTTTTGAAAAACGTTTTTGTTTTCAACTTGTTATTCTCCACAAATATGGTAAGATTCAGAAAATTAATGGCAATATTGCTAATCTCACTGGTCAATTTTATATTCCAGTTATTCCTATTTAGTCTATCAATCAGTTTTTCCAGGCCCACCTTTTCACCTTCCCAAACAATTAGGCAATCGTCTATATATCTATACCACTTTAATAGCTTGCCCCCCGTTATCGGAACCCCTAAAATCGGCCTAATTCGTTCATCTTCTTGTTTGGGAAGGTGAAAAGGTGGGCCTGGAAAAACTGATTGATGAACTAAATAGGAATAACTGGAATATAAAATTGACCAGTGAGATTAGCAATATTGCCATTAATTTTCTGGATCTTACCATATTTGTGGAGAATAACAAGTTGAAAACAAAAACGTTTTTCAAAAAGACTGATGTCAATGGGTATATCAATTTGGATAGTTGCCACTATAAACCGTGGCTATCTAATATACCCAAGGGACAGTTTAAACGCATTTTCCGCAACTGTACAGATGTGGAGGTGTATAGAACACAAAGCAATATTATATTAGACAGGTTCATTGAGAAGGGCTACAATAAAGGTGAATTGGAAAACAATGTAAAGAGGTAGAAACAAATGTTATGGTAAAAAGAAAAGCAAAATTTAGACATTTGTAATAAGGAGAATAAATTTCAGTTTGCTTTTGACCCAATTTAGTGCCCAAGGACAACTCATAAAAATGCGATCCAAAAATTGGAGTACATTAAAAATGACCCGTAATAGAGGATGAACTCCCAAAAAACCTTGTATAATTTTTAAAAAGCACCAAATTACATTCCATTTTAGTGAAAGTGCAATTCTCCAGGAGATAAAAGGAAAAAAATCGATTTACCTGGTGCGGCTTCTGCTTGCCATGTAGGAACCGTACAAAAGAAATGAAAAAAGAACGACAAGCTGAGAAAGTCCATTCCAATCCAAGAAAGAAAGATCTGAAAATTAGATGGGAGATCACTTGTGAGACCTCGGGTGTGATCTACGTGCTGGAGTGTCCGTGTGGCCTCCAGTACGTCGGCCGCACCATGAGGAAGCTAAAAGTACGTGTACAGGAGCACATAAATAATATAAAAAAAGGAATGGAAACCCATGGGGTACCCCTACATTTTAAACATGTACATAAGATGGACCCGAAGGGTTAAAATTTACAGGAGTCGCTCATGTCAAAAACATTGGCGAGGAGGAAGTTATGAGAACAAGATAGACCAAACTGAAGTAGAATGGATATATAACATGGGAAGTTTACAACCCAAGGGGTTAAATGTGGATCTGGATTTAAAACCCAGTTTAATTTGAACCTTTTTCTCCTATGTGTTCTGATTAGGTATTCCCATAGGTGTCTGTGGGGACCCCCTGATGTAGTAGTGCCGGAGCGCAGTTCAGATTTGCTAGTGCCGAGCTGGTTGCAATTCAGGCTTAGCAGCGCTGACTTAGTGCATCCTACGATGTAGCAGAGCCGACGCTGCGCCGCACCACACTGTAATTGCGGATGTGGTTGCGAGAATGCAGTTCTGGGCCATGTAGGGTGGATCTGTTGCTCTGGACGTGGTGCCGCACGGAGATGGTCGGCATTGTGTGAATGACTGCATAGCGATGTGGGCAGCAACTTTGATACCAGGTGATTACTAATTAATGAAGGGAAGTCAGTGGATATTTTAGGGCGAGGTGAATGTGGGAGAAGTGACGCCCTGATGAAGCCATTTGGAGCGAAACCGGGTCGGGCAGACGCGATTGTTTTTATTAAACGCTGTGATTTTATTCACCAGTTTGTAAGTAGATTAAAATTGGAATTTTATATGCTGTGTTACGGTCTTCACTATGGAAGAAGTTATTTCCACATAGGATGAAGGAAAGCAAGCCGGTGACCTGTGTTTAAACATCTTGATACGCTAGTGTTACAACTAGAGCACGGTGAGTGCAATTCCAGAGTGTCTGCAGGTTTTAACTGACAATACTTCACTATGTGTGGTTCCTTTCAATCTGTACAGATCGATACATAAGAAAGGAAGCAGTGTGAGCTTGATGTCAAAGATCGATCAAAGAGTATTCCCTTTGGTGTGAGAAAAGAAGTACTTTCTGGGCGGTCCATTTAATATTTAAACGAGTATGCCTGCTACTGCCCACTGCACCCAGGGACTGAGCACACCAAAGCCAGCTCCAAGGAGTTCCCTGGCGTGGCAGTTCTTCAAACAATGTGCTGATGACAAGACACGAGTGGTTTGCATGCTGTACAATCAGAGCCTGAAGCGAGGCATAAACGTTCTAAACCTGAGCACAACCTGTATGACAAGGCATCTAAATGCAAAGCACGAGCTGCAGTGGAGTAAACATCTCAAAAACCAAGAAAGGTCTCAGGCTCTTCCTGCTCCTTCTTCTGCTGCAAGCTCGGGCTCTTCCTTCACCTCTGAAGTGACAGTGGCACTTGCCACCCCGCAAACAGAGGATGTGGCAGCAACGCCACCACGTCCGTCACCGTCACCAAGCATCTCCACAATGTCCTATGGAAGCGTTCAGCTGTCCATCTCCTAAACACTAGAGAGAAAGAGGAAGTACCTCCCTACCCACCCGCGATCCCTGGCCCTGAATGCCAGAATTTCAAAATTCCTGGCTTTTGAAATGCTGTCATTCTGTCTGGTGGAGACGGAGACTTGTGTGCAATGCGCAACGCCATCTGTGGCAAGGTCCACATAACCACCGATACATGGACCAGTAAGCACGGGCAGGGACGTTATATCTCCCTAACTGTGTAAATACAGTGGAGGCTGGGCCTGAGGCGGATAGCAGTTTGCCGCATGTCCTTCCGCCACCGAGGATTGCAGGGCATTTCTCTTTGCCTCCTGTTGCCTCCTCCTCCTACTCCGCTTCCTCCTCTACTACCTCCTCATCTGCTCAGCATAACCCCTTCAGCACAGCCAGGGGGAAACCACAGCAGGCTGTTTTGAAACTTATCTGTTTAGGGGAAAAACCCCACACTGCACAGGAACTGTGGACGGGCATGGAACAACAGACTGATGAGTGGTTGGTGCCACTGAGCCTCAAGCCCAGCTTGGTGGTGTGCGATAATGGGCAAAAACCCGTAGGAGCTCTGGGCCTAGTCGGTTTGATGCACATCCCTTGCCTGGCGCATGTGCTGAAATTGGAGGTTCAGAAATTCCTGAAAAACTACCCCGATATGTCAGAGCTGCTGCAGAAAGTGCATGCCGTCTATGCGCGCTTTTGGCGTTCTCACCCTGCTGCTGCTCGCCTTTCTGAGCTGCAGCATAACTTCGGCCTTCCCGCTTCCCGCTTTGTATGCTCCATGCCCACAAGGTTGAACTCTACCTTGCATATGCTGGAGAGATTGTGCGAGCAGCAGCAGGCGATAGTGGAGTTTCAGCTGCAGCATGCACGGGTAAGTCACTCTGTGGAACAGCATCACTTCACCATTAACAAGACCAGTGTTCCATGTTGAGTTGTTACGAGTACTCCACCAATGGCCAGTGCCAATGATGCCATTCTCAGTGTTACTGTCCCACTTCTATGTCTCCTTGAAAAATGGCTTCGGGAGATGATGGAAGAGGATGTGGCACAAGAGGAAGAGGAGGAGGAAGAGGGATAATTTCCACAGTTATCAGGCCAGTCATTCACAAGTGGCTCGGAGGGTGGGTTCCTGCACCAACATAGGCCAGGTACACCAGCCAGGGCACAGTTCTGGAGGAGGAGGAACCGTGTTCACAGCAGGGTGGCACCCAAAGCAGCTCATTGGCATCGCTGGAGCATGGCTGGGGGGATACAGAGGACACAGACGATACACCTCCCACAGAGGACAGCTTGTCATTGCCTCTGGGCAGCCTGGCACAGATGAGCAACTACATGCTGCAGTGCCTGCGCAATGACCGCCGAGTTGCCCACATTCTAACCAGTGCTGTTTACTGGGTGGCCACCCTGCTGGATCTTTGTTACAAGGACAACACGCCTGTGACAAAACCCCTGTTTTAGGAATGCTCAGCCAGTTGTATTTTGTCTGCTCTTTATGAAGTTAGCCCTATTTTCGCCCTTTACATGTACACAACCACCCCCCTCTGCCTGTGACGCAATTAGCAAGCACAATGGACAATGCATGTGAAGCAATTACCGTGCACAATGTGCCATTGTAAAGTGAAGAAACACCCAGCGGGTCTTGGTCGTCGACTGCATGGAACTATGTCCGGCCCCTTAATCCAATCATGTCCATGATAGAGAGGAGAGATTTTACTGTTCATGTGGGGGATGTGTTATAGCTTGCTGTGTATTGATTGGTCACTGTATTTTGTGTGCCTGTCACTATCAGGTCCCCGGGGGAGTAGCCCTCCCTGGAGGACTTGCATAAAAGGCCAAGCTGTGGCCATATGTAGAGAGTTTGTTTTACCCCTTTTTGAAGTCTTGGCTCTTGTTTGGGGGGGATTGGGAGCTATATTCCCCATAACTTCGGATTTACTTGGATTTCGGGAGACGCAGTACAGACTTACTCTGCTGGAGTGTGAGATATCCATAACACTGGTGGCAAGCGGCGGGATTTCCTCTCGAATGGATACATTGAACCGAAAGAAGGAGTGAATGGCTTCTGGAGAATGACTTGGGATGGATGACCTCCTAGTTTGTTACGCCCGCCCAGGAGGGCGCTTTACCGGTGAATACCTGGCAGCAGACCCAGGCAACAGAGATCGCACACTCTCAGGAATCTCAGGTAGGAACTGATGTCCTAACCCGTGCCCCACTAAGCCCCACTATGTACTGGGACACCCCCCAAGATTTTGAGAAAGAACAAATGGAAGACCCTACGCTAGCAGGTTACCGCAGAGCCGTAGAGAAACCCCAGGTAGACACAGACCAGGCCAGGTTTCAATGGGACAAAGGATGGTTATACAGGGTGACAGACGGGATCGGACAGGGGACCAACCGAGTCACCAAGAAACAACTAATTGTACCCCGGAAATACCGAACCGAACTGTTGCGAATTAGCCATGACATTCCCCTAGCTGGACATTTAGGGTTAAAAAAAACCCGGAATAGATTGACCCAGGCCTTCTTTTGGCCCGGAATCACACAGGACATAGACCAGTACTGTAGGACCTGTGAGTAGAGATGAGCGAACACCTGGATGTTCGGGTTGAAGTCAATGGGGACCCGAACTTTTAGGCACTAAAAAGGCTGTAAAATAGTCCAGGAAAGGGCTAGAGGGCTGCCAAAGGCAGCAACATGTAGATAAATCCCCTGCAAACAAATGTGGATAGGGAAATTAATTAAAATAAAATAAAATAAATAAAAATTAACCAATATCAATTGGAGAGAGGTCCCACAGCAAGGAATCATGCGTCATATCACCCACCACTGGAGAAGGCCACTCTTATTTATTTCGGACCAGCACCCAGACAGAGGATACAGGTCCCACAGCAAGGAATCATGCGTCATATCAACCACCACCGGAGAAGGCCACTCTCATTTATTTTGGACCAGCACCCAGACAGAGGAGAGAGGTCCCACATCAAGGAATCATGCGTCATATCAACCACCACCGGAGAAGGCCACTCTCATTTATTTTGGACCAGCACCCAGACAGAGGAGAGAGGTCCCACATCAAGGAATCATGCATCATATCAACCACCACCGGAGAAGGCCACTCTCATTTATTTTGGACCAGCATCCAGACAGAGGATACAGGTCCCACAGCAAGGAATCATGCGTCATATCAACCACCAACGGAGAAGGCCACTCTCATTTATTTCGGACCAGCACCCAGACAGAGGAGAGAGGTCCCACATCAAGAAATCATGCGTCATATCAACCACCACCGGAGAAGGCCATTCTCATTTATTTTGGACCAGCACCCAGACAAAGGAGAGAGGTCCCACATCAAGGAATCATGCGTCATATCAACCACCACCGGAGAAGGCCACTCTCATTTATTTTGGACCAGCACCCAGACAAAGGATACAGGTCCCACAGCAAGGAATCATGCATCATATTAACCACCAACGAAGAAGGCCACTCTCATTTATTTTGGACCAGCACCCAGACAGAGGAGAGAGGTCCCACATCAAGGAATCATGCGTCATATCAACCACCACTGGAGAAGGCCACTCTCATTTATTTTGGACCAGCACCCAGACAGAGGAGAGAGGTACCACATCAAGGAATCATGCGTCATATCAACCACCACCGGAGAAGGCCACTCTCATTTATTTTGGACCAGCACCCAGACAGAGGAGAGAGGTCCCACATCAAGGAATCATGCGTCATATCAACCACCAATGGAGAAGGCCACTCTCATTTATTTTGGACCAGCACCCAGACAGAGGAGAGAGGTCCCACATCAAGGAATCATGCGTCATAGCAACCACCACCAGAGAAGGCCACTCTCATTTATTTTGGACCAGCACCCAGACAGAGGATACAGGTCCCACAGCAAGGAATCATGCGTCATATCAACCACCAACGGAGAAGGCCACTCTCATTTATTTTGGACCAGCACCCAGACAGAGGAGAGAGGTCCCACATCAAGGAATCATGCGTCATATCAACCACCAACGGAGAAGGCCACTCTCATTTAGTTCAGACCAGCACCCAGACAGAGGAGAGAGGTCCCACATCAAGGAATCATGCGTCATATCAACCACCACCGGAGAAGGCCACTCTCATTTATTTTGGACCAGCACCCAAACAGAGGAGAGAGGTCCCACATCAAGGAATCATGCGTTATATCAACCACCACCGGAGAAGGCCACTCTCATTTATTTTGGACCAGCACCCAGACAGAGGATACAGGTCCCACAGCAAGGAATCATGCGTCATATAAACCACCAAAGGAGAAGGCCACTCTCATTTATTTTGGACCAGCACCCAGACAGAGGATACAGGTCCCACAGCAAGGAATCATGCGTCATATCAACCACCAATGGAGAAGGCCACTCTCATTTATTTTGGACCAGCACCCAGACAGAGGAGAGAGGTCCCACATCAAGGAATCATGCGTCATATCAACCACCAACGGAGAAGGCCACTCTCAGTTATTTCGGACCAGCACCCAGACAGAGGAGAGGTTCATTCAACTTTGGGTTGCACCGCAAGATCAGGGTAAAGTTAAAAAAATTAGGATTCAAAAAAGAAGTGCCCCGGAGTACAAGAATACATGGTTGATGGGGAGGCAGTTATAAATGTTTATTCTGCACAAGGGAGGCACAGGTCATGTGGGATCCATGCCTGGTTCATTTTTATGAACGTCAGCTTGTCCACGTTGGCTGTGGACAGGGGGGTGCGTTTGTCAGTAATGACGCCCCCTGCCGTGCTGAATACACGTTCAGACAAAACGCTGGCCGCCGGGCAGGCCAGCACCTCCAAGGCATAAAATGCTAACTCTGGCCACGTGGACAATTTGGAGACCCAGAAGTTGAATGGGGCCGAACCATCAGTCAGTACGTGGAGGGGTGTGCAGACGTACTGTTCAACCATGTTAGTGAAATGCTGCCTCCTGCTAACATGTTCCTTATCAGGTGGTTGTGCAGTTAGCTGTGGCGTGGAGACAAAACTTTTCCACATTTCTGCCATGCTAACCCTGCCCTCAGAAGAGCTGGCTGTGACACTGCTGCGTTGGCGACCTCTTGCTCCTCCTCTGCCTTCGCCTTGGGCTTCCACCTGTTCCCCTGTGACATTTGGGAATGCTCTCAGGAGCGCCTCTACCAGCGTGCGCTTGAACTCGCGCATCTTCCTATCACGCTCCAGTGCAGGAAGTAAGGTGGGCACATTGTCTTTGTATCGGGGATCCAGCAGGGTGGCAACCCAGTAGTCCGCACACGTTAAAATGTGTGCAACTCTGCTGTCGTTGCGCAGGCACTGCAGCATGTAGT
Organism: Bufotes viridis; assembly: GCA_033119425.1. Classification (NCBI taxonomy): domain Eukaryota; kingdom Metazoa; phylum Chordata; class Amphibia; order Anura; family Bufonidae; genus Bufotes; species Bufotes viridis. Next base: position 59,093,531 of record CM065598.1, read on the forward strand.
CGCTCATGTTTGCCAGGCTCCCCAGAGGTAAGGACAAGCTGTCCTCTGTGGGAGGCGTATCATCATCGTCCTCCGTATCCCCCCAGCCACGCACCAGTGATGGTCTGGCCTTCTCCAGAGCTGTGTCGGGTGCCACCCCGCTGTGAACCTGCTTCATCCTCATCCTCCTCCACCTCCTCCTCATCCTCCTCGTCCTCCAGTAGTGGGCCCTGGCTGGCCACATTTGTACCTGGCCTCTGCTGTTGCAAAAAACCTCCCTCTGAGCCACTTCTAACAGACTGGCCTGAAAGTGCTAAAAATGACCCCTCATCCTCCTCCTCCTCCTCCTCCTGGGCCACCTCCTCTTCCATCATCGCCCTAAGCGTTTTCTCAAGGAGACATAGAAGTGGTATTGCCACTGGCCATGTTGGTGGAGTACTCGAAACAGCGCAACAGGGCACACAGGTCTCGCATGGAGGCCCAATCATTGGTGGTGAAGTGGTGCTGTTCCGCAGTGCGACTGACGCGTGCGTGCTGCAGCTGAAACTCCATTATGGCCTGCTGCTGCTCGCACAGTCTCTCCAGCATGTGCAAGGTGGAGTTCCACCTGGTGGGCACGTCGCATATGAGGCGGTGAGCGTGAAGGACGAAGTTACGCTGTAGCGCATACAGGCGAGCAGCGGCAGGATGTGAACGCCGGAAGTGCGTACAGACTGCCCTCACTTTATGCAGCAGCTCTGACATGTTGGGGTAGTTGTGAATGAACTTCTGCACCACCAAATTCAGCACATGCGCCAGGCAAGGGATGTGCGTCAAACCGGCTAGTCCCAGAGCTGCGACGAGATTTTGCCCATTATCGCACACCGCCAGGCCGGGCTTGAGGCCCACCGGCAGCAACCACTGGTCGGTCTGTTGTTCAATACCCCACCACAACTCCTGCGCGGTGTGGGGCCTGTCCCCCAAACATATGAGTTTCAGAATGGCCTGCTGACGTTTACCCCGGGCTGTGCTGAAGTTGGTGGTGAAGGTGTGTGGCTGACTGGATGAGCTGGTGGAAGCAGAGGAGGAGGAAGCCGAGTAGGAGGAGGAGGCTACAGGAGGCAAAGAATGATGCCCTGTGATCCTTGGCGGCAGAAGGACGTGCGCCAAGGGACTCTCCGCCTGGGCCCAGCCGCCACTACATTTACCCAGTGTGCAGTTAGGGAGATATAGCGTCCCTGGCCGTGCTTACTGGTCCACGTATCTGTGGTTAGGTGGACCTTGCCACAGATGGCGTTGCGCAGTGCACACTTGATTTTATCGGATACTTGGTTGTGCAGGGAAGGCACGGCTGTCTTGGAGAAGTAGTGGCGGCTGGGGACAACATACTGTGGGACAGCCATGGACATCAGCTGTTTGAAGCTGTCTGTGTCCACCAGCCTGAATGACAGCATTGCAAAGGCCAGTAGTTTAGAAATGCTAGCATTCAGGCCCAGGGCTCGAGGGTGGCTAGGTGGGAATTTACGATTTCTCTCCAAGGTTTGTGAGATGCCGTGTGACATGGTGGAGATGCTTGGTGACGCAGGTGGTGGTGTCGGTGGCACATCCTCTGTTTGGTGGGCGGCAGGTGCCAACATTCCTCCCGAGGAGGAGGAAGAGGCCGAGGCAGCAGCAGAAGAGGGAGCAGGGGGAGCCAGAGTGTGTTCCTTGCTTTTAAGGTGTTTACTCCACTGCAGTTCATGCTTTGCATGTAGATGCCTGGTCATGCAGGTTGTGCTAAGGTTCAGAACGTTAATGCCTCGCTTCAGGATCTGATGGCACAGCGTGCAAACCACTCGGGTCTTGTCGTCAGCACATTGTTTAAAGAAGTGCCATGCCAGGGAACTCCTTGAAGCTGCCTTTGGGGTGCTCGGTCCCTGGTGGCGGTGGCCAGTATCAGGCGAACTCTCTTGGCGGCGGCTGTTCTGCTTTTGCCCCCTGCTCACTCTTTTGCTACGCTGTTGGCTCGGTCTCACCACTGCCTCTTCCTCTGAACTATGAAAGTCAGTGGCACGACCTTCATTCCATGTGGGGTCTAGGACCTCATCGTCCCCTGCATCGTCTTCCACACAGTTTTCCTCCCTGACCTCCTGTTCGGTCTGCACACTGCAGAAAGACGCAGCAGTTGGCACCTGTGTTTCGTCATCATCAGAGACGTGCAGACTCCGATGAGGTGGTATTCCCATGTCCTCATCATCAGGAAACATCAGTGGTTGTGCATCAGTGCATTCTATGTCTTCCACCACTGGGGAAGGGCTAGGTGGATTTCCTTGGGAAACCATGCCAGCAGAGTCTTCAAACAGCATAAGAGACTGCTGCATAACTTGAGGCTCTGACAGTTTCCCTGATATGCATGGGGGTGATGTGACAGACTGATGGGCTTGGTTTTCAGGTGCCACCTGTGCGCTTTCTGCAGAAGACTGGGTGGGAGATAATGTTGTGAACATGCTGGATCCACTGTCGGCCACCCAATTGACTAGCGCCTGTACCTGCTCAGGCCTTACCATCCTTAGAATGGCATTGGGCCCCACCAAATATCGCTGTAAATTCTGGCGGGTACTGGAACCTGAGGTAGTTGGTTCACTAGGACGTGTGGCTGTGGCAGAATGGCCACGTCCTCTCCCAGCACCAGAGGGTACACTAACACCACCACGACCGCGTCCGCGTCCCTTACTAGATGTTTTCCTCATTGTTACCGTTCACCAAGCACCACAACAAGGAATAAAATATTTGGCCCAATGTATTGATTTCAAATTTAGGCCTTTTTTTACAGGCACCTACCACTATCTGCCTATTTGTTTATGTAGCGTATTACACTAATCCAGGCACAGCAGTAACCACTGATTTAGGGGAATATCTCTTTTAGGGCAAGTATTTAGGCCCTGGATGAAAGGTATCCATTTATGGACAGATTTACAATGGGCCTGCAACAGCTGGGACACCAAAGTCAGGGTATTGCTATTTTGCCAGATTAATTTCACCCCAGAACAAAATATATGTTTTAGCGGACACTGTGAAACGTGGCCTGCAACAGCTGGGACAACAGATTCTGGGTATTGCTATTTTGGCAAGTGAATTACACCCCAGAACAAAATATATGTTTTGGCAGACACTATTCTATTTTGCCAGCCACAGCTGAAACCACTGATTTATGGTATTGCTATTTTGGCAAGTGAATTACACCCCAGAACAAAATATATGTTTTGAAGACACTATTATATTTTGCCAGCCACAGCTGAAACCACTGATTTATGGTATTGCTATTTTGGCAATTGAATTTCACCCCAGAACAAAATATATGTTTTGGCGGACACTATGAATCCTGGCATGCAACAGCTGGGACACCAGATTCAGGGTATTGCTATTTTGGCAAGTGAATTACACCCCAGAACAAAATATATGTTTTGGAAGACACTATTCTATTTTGCCAGCCACAGCTGAAACCACTGATTTATGGTATTGCTATTTTGGCAAGTGAATTACACCCCAGAACAAAATATATGTTTTGAAGACACTATTATATTTTGCCAGCCACAGCTGAAACCACTGATTTATGGTATTGCTATTTTGGCAATTGAATTTCACCCCAGAACAAAATATATGTTTTGGCGGACACTATGAAACGTGGCCTGCAAAAGCTGGGACACCAGATTCTGGGTATTGCTATTTTGGCAAGTGAATTACACCCCAGAACAAAATATATGTTTTGGAAGACACTATTCTATTTTGCCAGCCACAGCTGAAACCACTGATTTATGGTATTGCTATTTTGGCAATTGAATTTCACCCCAGAACAAAATATATGTTTTGGCGGACACTATGAAACATGGCCTGCAAAAGCTGGGACACCAGATTCTGGGTATTGCTATTTTGGCAAGTGAATTACACCCCAGAACAAAATATATGTTTTGGCAGACACTATTCTATTTTGCCAGCCACAGCTGAAACCACTGATTTATGGTATTGCTATTTTGGCAAGTGAATTACACCCCAGAACAAAATATATGTTTTGGCGGACACTATTCTATTTTGCCAGCCACAGCTGAAACCACTGATTTATGGTATTGCTATTTTGGCAATTGAATTTCACCCCAGAACAAAATAGATGTTTTGGCGGACACTATGAAACGTGGCCTGCAACTGCTGGGACACCAGATTCTGGGTATTGCTATTTTGGCAAGTGAATTACACCCCAGAACAAAATATATGTTTTGGCAGACACTATTCTATTTTGCCAGCCACAGCTGAAACCACTGATTTATGGTATTGCTATTTTGGCAATTGAATTTCACCCCAGAACAAAATATATGTTTTGGCGGACACTATGAATCCTGGCATGCAACAGCTGGGACACCAGATTCTGGGTATTTCTATTTTGGCAAGTGAATTACACCCCAGAACAAAATATATGTTTTGGCAGACACTATTCTATTTTGCCAGCCACAGCTGAGACCACTGATTTATGGTATTGCTATTTTGGCAAGTGAATTACACCCCAGAACAAAATATATGTTTTGGTGGAGACTATTCTATTTTGGCAGCCACAGCTGAAACCACTGATTTATTGTATTGCTATTTTGGCAATTGAATTTCACCCCAGAACAAAATATATGTTTTGGCGGACACTATGAAACGTGGCCTGCAACTGCTGGGACACCAGATTCTGGGTATTGCTATTTTGGCAAGTGAATTACACCCCAGAACAAAATATATGTTTTGGCAGACACTATTCTATTTTGCAAGCCACAGCTGAAACCACTGATTTATGGTATTGCTATTTTGGCAATTGAATTTCACCCCAGAACAAAATATATGTTCTGGCGGACACTATGAATCCTGGCATGCAACAGCTGGGGCACCAGATTCAGGGTATTGCTATTTTGGCAAGTGAATTACACCCCAGAACAAAATATATGTTTTGGCAGACACTATTCTATTTTGCCAGCCACAGCTGAAACCACTGATTTATGGTATTGCTATTTTGGCAAGTGAATTACACCCCAGAACAAAATATATGTTTTGGCAGACACTATTCTATTTTGCCAGCCACAGCTGAAACCACTGATTTATGGTATTGCTATTTTGGCAAGTGAATTACACCCCAGAACAAAATAGATGTTTTGGCGGACACTGTGAAACGTGGCCTGCAACTGCTGGGACACCAGATTCTGGGTATTGCTATTTTGGCAAGTGAATTACACCCCAGAACAAAATATATGTTTTGGCAGACACTATTCTATTTTGCCAGCCACAGCTGAAACCACTGATTTATGGTATTGCTATTTTGGCAAGTGAATTACACCCCAGAACAAAATATATGTTTTGACGACACTAGTATATTTTGCCAGCCACAGCTGAAACCACTGATTTATGGTATTGCTATTTTGGCAAGTGAATTACACCCCAGAACAAAATATATGTTTTGGCGGACACTATGAATCCTGGCATGCAACAGCTGGGACACCAGATTCAGGGTATTGCTATTTTGGCAAGTGAAATACACCCCAGAACAAAATATATGTTTTGGCAGACACTATTCTATTTTGCCAGCCACAGCTGAAACCACTGATTTATGGTATTGCTATTTTGGCAAGTGAATTACACCCCAGAACAAAATATATGTTTTGGCGGACACTATTATATTTTGCCAGCCACAGCTGAAACCACTGATTTATGGTATTGCTATTTTGGCAATTGAATTTCACCCCAGAACAAAATATATGTTTTGGCGGACACTATGAATCCTGGCATGCAACAGCTGGGACACCAGATTCAGGGTATTGCTATTTTGGCAAGTGAATTACACCCCAGAACAAAATATATGTTTTGGCAGACACTATTCTATTTTGCCAGCCACAGCTGAAACCACTGATTTATGGTATTGCTATTTTGGCAAGTGAATTACACCCCAGAACAAAATATATGTTTTGAAGACACTATTCTATTTTGCCAGCCACAGCTGAAACCACTGATTTATGGTATTGCTATTTTGGCAATTGAATTTCACCCCAGAACAAAATATATGTTTTGGCGGACACTATGAAACGTGGCCTGCAACTGCTGGGACACCAGATTCTGGGTATTTCTATTTTGGCAAGTGAATTACACCCCATTACAAAATATATGTTTTGGCAGACACTATTCTATTTTGCCAGCCACAGCTGAAACCACTGATTTATGGTATTGCTATTTTGGCAATTGAATTTCACCCCAGAACAAAATATATGTTTTGGCAGACACTATGAATCCTGGCATGCAACAGCTGGGACACCAGATTCAGGGTATTGCTATTTTGGCAAGTGAATTACACCCCAGAACAAAATATATGTTTTGGCGGACACTATTATATTTTGCCAGCCACAGCTGAAACCACTGATTTATGGTATTGCTATTTTGGCAATTAAATTTCACCCCAGAACAAAATATATGATTTGCGGACACTATTCTATTTTGCCAGCCACAGCTGAAACCACTGATTTATGGTATTGCTATTTTGGCAATTGAATTTCACCCCAGAACAAAATATATGTTTTGGCGGACACTATGAATCCTGGCATGCAACAGCTGGGACACCAGATTCAGGGTATTGCTATTTTGGCAAGTGAATTACACCCCAGAACAAAATATATGTTTTGGCAGACACTATTCTATTTTGCCAGCCACAGCTGAAACCACTGATTTATGGTATTGCTATTTTGGCAAGTGAATTACACCCCAGAACAAAATATATGTTTTGAAGACACTATTATATTTTGCCAGCCACAGCTGAAACCACTGATTTATGGTATTGCTATTTTGGCAATTGAATTTCACCCCAGAACAAAATATATGTTTTGGCGGACACTATGAAACGTGGCCTGCAACTGCTGGGACACCAGATTCAGGGTATTGCTATTTTGGCAAGTGAATTACACCCCAGAACAAAATATATGTTTTGGCAGACACTATTCTATTTTGCCAGCCACAGCTGAAACCACTGATTTATGGTATTGCTATTTTGGCAATTGAATTTAACCCCAGAAAATAATCTATCCTTTGCCAGACAGTAGACATTATTATACTTGTCTAGCCAAAGCTGGAACACCAGATTTAGGGGATTGGTATTTGGGCAATTGTATTTAACCCCTTAATAAAATATAGAAATTTCTTTCCTGAGTTTCTAGGGGTGACAATTAGCACAGCCAAGCCCCTGATGTAGGATATAGCAAAAGAAAAAACTAGTATTGATGGATTGATGGACTTGGTGGCAGCTTCTTCTGGCGCACCACAAGTCACAAAATGGCCGCCGATCAACCCAGAAAATAAGTGACAGAAAAACGCTCTGTGCAGCCTAAAAACCAGCGAGCAAGTAACTAGCAGAAGTTCAATGATTCTCAGCTGTAAATCGATTCGTTCATTAGGTGCTGTTGCTGACTTTAACCTGCCTAATCTCGCCCTGACAGAAGCTGCATCCTCTCCCTACACTAATCAGAGCAGTGTGACGTGCGGCGCTACGTGACTCCAGCTTAATTAGAGGCTGGGTCACATGCTACACTTGGCCAATCACAGCCATGCCATTAGTAGGCATGGCTGTGATGTGCTCTTAGGGCAAGAAGTAAAACGCTAGCTGATTGGCTGCTGTGCAGCCCTTCAGAAAGCGGGAAGTAATCAACGAACACCGAACCCGAACCCGAACTTTTTTGAAAATGTCCAGGTTCGGGTCCTGGTCCCAGACACCCCAAAATTCGGTACAAACCCGAACGATGCTCGAACTGTTCGCTCAACACTACCTGTGAGGTATGTCAGCGGATAGGGAAGAGAGGTGACCACCCCCGGGTAAGCTATGACCCCTCCCCATCATAGGAGAACCCTTTTTTCGCGTAGCAGTAGACCTAGTGGGACCCTTTAGCAAACCTAGCTCCACGGGCTAAAGGTATATCCTCACTATAGTAGATTATGCCACTAGGTACCCGGAGGCAGTGGCCCTCTCTAATATTCAGGCTGAGATGGTAGTAGAGGCCCTGGTCAAGGTCTTTACCAGAGTGGGATTCCCCCGGGAGATTGTGTTCGACCAAGGGACACAGTTCACGGCAGCCTTTACCCCACAGCTCTCGCAGAGCGGTGGGGTAAAACCTATCCTGAGCTCCCCTTATCACCCCCAGACGAACGGCCTCTGTGAACTATTCCTGCCGTAATTGGGAAGCTTTCCTTCCCCACTTATTATTCGCGTATCGGGAGGTGCCCCAGGAGTTGTGAGCTGTTCAAATGAACGGATCAGAAAATCCTTTCATGTGAACATGCTTAAGCCATACTTAGAAAGGGCCGAGGAGATATCCGCCGTATGTGCCCGGCGAAGATAGCGAGAGCATCCCCTTACCTGATTTGCTAGCAGCCAGCGCCGTCCAGGTAGAACAAGTAAGTCTGGGAGACAACTTGAACCCCGAGGAAAGACAGCAAGCCTCCCAATTGCTAGGGGAATTTAGCGGTATGTCCTCTGCCATTCCAGGGTACACGACACTGGCAGTCCACAGAGTGGAGACGCCAGGTCAGGTACCCCTCCGGCAGCAGCCATATTGCATTTCCGAGGCTGTTAGTGAGACCATGCATAAGGAGATACTAGACATGTTAACCTTAGGGGTGATAGAACCCTCCCAGAGCAATTGGGCCTCCCCGGTAGTGTTGGTGCCGAAGCAGGATGGTACGACCCATTTCTGCGTTGACTACCGGAGGCTCAATGACTGGTCAGTCACCGATGCCTACCCCATGCCCAGGGTAGATGAATTGTTAGACCCGGATGGCAAATGGGAATTACTTGACACTATAGATCTGTGCAAGGGATATTGGCAGATCCCTTTGGAGGCGGAGGCCATCCCCAAGTCGGCCTTCGTCACCCCATTTGGCCTGTACCAGTTTAAGGTCATGCCATTTGGGATGAAGAATGCCCCGGCTACTTTTCAGAGGATGGCTGATCAGCTCTTAGAGGGACTTCAGGACTTTGCCTGTGCATATCTAGATGATATAGCCATCTTCAGTTGCACATGGGAGGCCCACCTGGAGCACGTGTCTGTAGTGCTCAAGATAATCCAGACTGCCGGCCTAAACTTAAATCCGGACAAGTGTCATGTAGGGATGGCAGAGGTGCAGTACCTAGGTCACCAAGTGGGCTCCGGGAAACAGAGGCCCGAACCCAGTGGCCGCAGCCCCGCACCAAAACACAAGTTATTGCATTTTTGGGGACCGCTTGGTTATTACCGAAAGTCTGTGCAGGATTACAGCACTATAGCTAAGCCCCTCACAGACCTCGCCAAAAAATCTCTCCCCAAGCAAGTTGTATGGTGCCCAGAGTGTGCGGACTCTTTCCAAAAGTTAAAAACAGCCCAAGCGAGGCACCTGTATTAGCAGCACCAGATCATTCTAAAAAAATTCTCGTCCTCGGGAGATGCAGTACAGATTTACTTAGCTGGAGTGTGAGATATCCATAACAGTGCCGTCCTTAATTCCGTCACTGGAGCGTGATTGGAAGATGAGCGACTACAAGCGCATGCTGGTAGATGCGCTGCTGATGGCATTCCCACCTGACAGCGGGGGCTCAGTGGAAGCAGAGACGAAGGCAGAGGAGGAGGAAGAAGTCACCAACACAGCTGGACCATGCCCAGCACCTCAAAAGGCAGGGTTAGCATGGCCGAAATGTGGAAAAGCTTTGTCAGCACACCACAGCAACCAGCACCACCAGCTGATATGGAATGTCTTAGCAGGAGGCAGCATTTCAGCAATATGGTGGAACAGTATGTGAGCACACGCCTACACGTACTGACTGATGGGTCTGCCCCATTAAAATTCTGGGTCTCCAAATTGGGCACATGGCCTGAGCTTGCCCTTTACGCCTTGGAGGTGCTGGCCTGCCCTGCAGCCAGTGTATTGTCTAAGCGTGTGTTTAGCACGGCAGGGGGTGTTATCAAAGACAAGCGCAGCCACCTGTCCACAGCCAATGTGGACAAGCTCTTGTTCATTAAAATGAACCAAGCATCGATCCCGCAGGACTAGTCTGTACCTTTTGCAGAATAGACTTGTATACCTGCCTCACCCAGCCATTGTTATACTCCAGAGCAATTTCTTTGTTTTCTTTTTTATATTTTCCAATGTTTTGGGGTCTACCCAAATTTATATATATATAAAAAAACTGTGATGTTGGTGACTACCGCTTCCACCTACACCGCCACGTCCAACACCACCTCAACCCCTTACTCCATATGGACCTCCCCCTCCTAGTTCAACATTATAATTTTAAATTTTTATGTATTTTATGTTATTTTAAGTCATTTCCCTATCCACACTTGTTTGCCAGGCAATTGTCCAGCTCTTACTCCCATTTTGCTTCCTTTTGCAGCCCTCTAGCCTTTTCCATTACTATTTTAGAGCCATTTTAGTGTCCCAAAGTTTGGACACCCGGACTTCCAGGTGTCCGCTCAACTCTACTTACTAGCCTTTGTGTGGTGAAGTGACAAAATTACAGACTTTTTTGGGGTGTTTTTCCTTTTTATTTATTTTAACTAACAGTATGTCAGACAGAGAAGTGCAAAGCCCTGCACAGAGGAGTAGCAGAGGCCTAAATGTTTCTGGCGCAGGCACAGGCACAGCAGAGTAAGGGGGTGTGGCAGCAGGAGTCGCAGCATGAGGCATGAGCTCCCGGTGTCATCTAGCGTTCGTGTCTTGACCAGCAACCCAGTCTGTGGGATCGTCAGACACAACCCTTAGTTGGCATGGCCCTTGAGCAGGCCCTGTGCCCTCACCTGTCCCCAACCTGCCTCTGTCCTTTTCTGTTCCCTCAGCCAGACAAGTATTATATATTGTGGGCTCAGCTCCACTATACAGTGAGGACGAGCTACTAGAGAACAGTCAGCAGCTATTTGCCAGCCAAGATGGGGCGGAGACATCCGCAGCTTCCTCCGGTAGGCGGGCAAGTAGTAAAGAGGAGAGTGGCGTGGGAGCTGGTGTTGCGGGCGGTCAGGCTCCTGACCCAGACACTGTTGAAGAGGACATCAGTGACATGCAGACAGTACTCAATGATGATTATGTAGCTGATCACACTTGGGAGCCAGGTGAATTAGGGGCTTCATCATCATCGGCAGAAGAGGGTGGCAGCTTGTCTGTGAGGCAGCAGCGGAGCCAGCAAGTCGCTAGCGTGGCCGGGAGTAAGCAGGGTGCAAGCAGTGGGAGGTCGGGAGCCAAAAGTGCCCAGGGTAGAAAACCCGCTTCGCAGGAGCCTACCTACCCGGATTGTAGTGCAGGGGTTCACGGAAGCAGCAACGGTAGCAGTCAGTCAGTGCGGAGTGTTGGGAGTAAAATCACCTACTCTGCGGTGTGGTAGTTTTTTGTTAAACTGCTGAAGGAGGTGAACATGGCCATTTGTAGAATCTGTGGGCAGAAGGTGAAGCGTGGCCAGGGTGCCAATGTTGGCATCATGGCCCTGCATCAACATATGCAGCGTCACCATAAAGTAGCCTGGGAGAACCGTGGCTCTGATGTGGTGGTCCAGCCTGCCGCAGCAACCATTGCATCACCCAGTGGCATACACCGGATTTCAGGCAGTCAAGGCTCCACCACCTCAGCCAAAGGGAGCTGTCTGTCCTTCCCATCTTCTGCTGATCCTGATGCTCCAGCTGAATGTGCTCCTGGCCAAGTTGCTGGTGCTATAGTCCCTCCCTTTCAAAGTGGTGGACTCTGCACTTTTCGGAGAACTGATGGCTTGTCCCGAGCCAATGTGGAGAGTCCCAAGTCATTTCTTTGCCTAAAAGGCAGTACCAGGGTTATGGGATGAACAACGTCTTTCCACTGCTTCATGTCCTGCAACAGATGCTCCGAGTCATTATCACAAATGGCCTGATGCATGCTCACTTGCTTGCATAGTGACAGCTGAATTGTCAGCATTCGGCAGAGGGATGACTTGTGGCTCTCCACCTTGTTGGACCCTCTCTACCGGTCCAAAATGGGGGCCATTTTTTACAACCATTGATTGGGAGGACAAACTGAACTACTATGGAGACATCATATGTAGTCAGTTGGCCGCTGCCTATCTGCGCCATCGTCCATCCTCTCGCAGTTAATGTTATGACCAGGGGGGTCCTCTGCGCTCCTCTGCCATGGCTGCTGTGGCAGGGTAGGGGGGTAGGAGCAGTTCCAGCTTTATCAGCAGCAACTTGAGTCTAGAGTCACTGATGAGCAGCTTTCTTCACCCGCCTAGTGAAAAAACTACCCACCAGCAGCAGCTAGACCTGGGGCAGGACCTGAACCAGCAGGTGGTGGCATACTTGGACAGCGCCCTGCCACCGCACTTGAAGATCTTCTGGATTACTAGGCAGCCAAACTGGATTTGTGGCCGCAACTGGCAGCATTTGCCCTGGAGAAGATGTCCTGCCCGGCCAGTAGTGTGGCATCAGAACAGGTGTTTAGTGTGGCAGGGGACATAGTTACCCAAAGAAGAACTCACCTGTCCACCCAAAATGTGGAGAGACTGACCTTTGTCAAGATGAATCAGACGTGGATCAGACAGGATGTCCACCCACCAATGCCTGATGCATCGGACTAGATCATCCATGGTGCCACACCAACACTTTGACCAAAGAGACTGGTTTTTTTCTGGCTACCTGCCTCAGCTGCTATTCTGATGCTACCACCTGCCTGATGCCACACATCTGATGCCAAATGCTCCTTCTTTCACCCACCATTTTCAGCTGGTACTGGCATAGCCACCCACCTCCACACTCTTTCAACGGGTCACTCTTTGTTCTCCTGATGCTGCTGCCTCCTCACCACTCAAGTCTCCTGATGCTGCTGTTACCTCCACACTTTGTCATTGTGCCACCCTGTGGCCTTCTACTGATGCTGCTGCCGCCACCTCCACACTTTGTCATTGTGCCACTCAGTGGCCGCCTGATGCTCCTGCCATCTCCAGACCCTGTCATTGGGCCACTCTGTGGTCTTCTCATGCTGCTTTCACCTAACCACTATATCATAGGGCCACTCTGTTGACTTCTCGTGCTGTTCCCACCCTCCCCACTTCATAACTGGGCCACTATTTTCATTTATTTGACACTTTTTCTGATCTGTCAGAAGGAAGGAAAAATGAGATGCACAACGGATCCTGTCTATGTAACAGCTGTAAGGCCTGCATGACATGGTACCTATTTTACACCAGAATTGGCTTATAATTTGGTAGCCAAAAGCAGGAGTGGGTACAAAACACAGAAGACATGCAAATATTCCAATTACGTATCATCTCTGTTTTGGATCCACTCCTGTTTTTTTTGCGCTTTAGACATACTGATGGATTATTGACCAAATGCTGACCGAGTGAAGGCGGATGCTCCACAGACAGAATCCATTTTTGGGGGTCATTGTTCTGATGGATCAGAGGAAGAGCAAAATAAACAGTGACGTCAACACAAACTCACTGCTGACACCCACTCCACTCTGTCGGGGGGGGGGGGCTCTACTTGTATAAGCATTTAATAGAACAGGTTCTGTAGAAATCTAAGTGGAATCAGTGAATTGGTGTAAAAGGAGTGCGCTTTTTTTATTTTTATTATTTATTATTATTAAAGCACCATTACATATGTACAGCACTGTACATATGAAAAGGGGTATACATACATAATACAGACAATTGCACTAAGCTTGAACAAGATGAGTTAGGGTACTTTCACACTTGCGTTGCTGGATTCATAAATCTGTATGCAAACGGATAAAATTTGTAGACCGATCCAGATGCGGATCGTCTCACAAATGCATTGCAATACCGGATCCGTCTCTCCGGTTGTCATCCGGAAAAACAGATCCGGTATATATCTTTTTCACATCTTTAAAGGTCTGCGCATGCGCAGACTGGAAGATTGCATCCGTCAATGCGGTAATTTTTATGCTGGATCTGGCACTAATACGTTTCAATGGAAATTAATGCCATATCCGGCATTCCGGCAAGTGTTCCGGAATTTTGGACTGAGAAAATACCGCAGCATGCTGCGGTATTTTCTCCAGCCAAAAAACATAAGAGGCACTGAACTGATGCATCCTGAACAGAATGCTCTCCATTCAGAATGCATTAGGATTAAACAGATCAGTTTTTTTACAGTATTGAGCACCTAGGGCGGAACTCAATACCAGAAAAGAATACCCTTACAAATTGGTACAGAAGGAGAGAGGACTCACATTCTACATGGTATGGGAGAAGGACACAGTAGGAGATCTTTTCATTATATAGTAGGATCTTGAGCCTCTGCACGGTTTATACCTGGTGCTAACATTGACCTGTAAGGCTGAGTTCACACTTGAGTTATTTGGCCAGTTTTGGCCCCATAACTGCACAAATAAGTGAAGTGTGAAGTATGCAGCGACGCCTGTTATCTACATATCATACTGACTCACAGTATTGTTTTACTACCACAGAAGACTCCCTATGCGTGTTACTGCAAGGCACAGTGTTCTACACCACTATAAAGGCTCTCTTCAGCCAGGAAATAGCCGTTTTTTAACGTGACTCGCCACAAATAAATTTGGATCAAACCAAATTTTTTGGGAAATTTTGGCGAACCGGCCGAATCAAATTTTTTAGAAATTCATTCATCTCTAGTCACCACAACTACCAGTGCCTATTGCCACCACCATGGCTACAAGTGCCACTTCTCTCCCTTCACCTGAATCTCCTCCTCTTCGTGGCAATCCAAACGCTGACTGTTCTCAAACAGAAACTCAGGAAGACTATCTTGAGTATTCTTCATAGCACATGGGGTATTGTTGGCTTTTCTTAAGAAAAAAGGAGGAGGGGCAGTGAAGACAGAGATGATGCAAATAAAAAGCTTCTCTGGGGCTGAAAGGAGGAGCAGCAGGAGGAATACAAAGAACCCTGGCTCAAAGACAGTGTCAAACTCAAAAGTGACATCAACATAACCCTGCTATAACTGATATGATGACCAAACCATCCAGCCAGTAATGTCACCCTCTTATAATTACATCTTTCTGAATAATAATCTGTTGCATAGCATTAGTGAGTGAGAACTGTGGACTGCTACTAATTGCTGGCCTGATGTCTGGTGCTGATTATTCTACTGCTGCTGTTTGCAGCACTACAGCCACATGCATTTAGCTCGTTTCAAAAAAAAAATTTAAAGTGCTTTTATCCGAGGGGTTAGGCAATATTTTATTTTTATAGATCAGGTTATTACGGACGCGACGATGCCCAATATGTATGGCTCTCAGACTTTGGAGACACTAAAACAACATTTTTTAAAAACTTAAATACAATAAAAAAGTTGTTTCCGTGTCTCCAAAGTCTGAGAGCCATAACGTTATGTATTTTCAAAGGGATTGTCTGGGATTATAATAATTTATAACTCCATGGAAGTGTGGTACTCCCTGAAGCAACCGTCAATGCAGAGGCCCGGATGATCAGGGCACGTGTCACATTGAGTGGTGGTGTATTTCTGGATCCCCCTCTTGTGACACACTCTGCACTTTTTTGGGGATCGTCCCTTCTTTCCAGTATGGGGGACCACACCTGGAAAGTGTTGGCCATGGACGACCCGGGCGCCTCCAATTCCCGAGGCACTCCGACCTGCTCTTTCCCGGTCAGAAAATATCAGGGCCTTGCCTTATAGAATTGGAGGAAAGTCTCTGTGCTGCCAGCGGGTATAGTACAAAAGCGTTGTACAAGGCAACCTGTACCAAGTAAACCGCAACTTTTTTGTACCATGCCCGGGTTTTGCACATGGCATTATATGGTGTGAGGACTTGATCAGATAGATCAACTCCTCCCATATACCGATTGTAGTCGACGATACAATCGGGCTTGAGGACCGTTGCCGTGGTATCTCGCACAGAGACAGGGGTGACGCCGTTACCATGGATTGTGGTCAGCATAAGGACATCCCTCTTGTCCTTATATCTGACCAGCAACAGATTGTCACTGGTAAGGGCACGTGTCTGACCCATGGGGATAGGTACCTGGAGGGGGTGGGCAGGGAGGCCACGTTGATTTTTCCGCACGGTCCCACAAGTGAACGTGGATCTGGCGGAGAGGGCCTGAAACAAGGGAATACTAGTATAAAAGTTATCCATGTACAGGTGGTAACCCTTATCCAGTAGTGGGTGCAAAAGGTCCCACACGAGTTTCCCGCTAACACCCAGAGTGGAGGGACATTCTGGGGGTTCAATACAGGAATCCCTAAGGTACTCTCACAAATTTTGTACATTTTCACGCCATACCTCACACGCTTAGAGGGAATGTACTGGCGGAAAATGAGTCTCCCCTTGAAAGCAACCAGAGACTCATCAACCATGACCTCCCTTCCAGGTACATGGGCCTCCTCAAATTTGGCCCCAAAGTGATCGATGACCGGCCATATCTTATACAGCCGGTCATAGGCAGGATCACCTTGGGGGGGACATGCTGCATTATCTGCATAAAGCAGGCATTTCCGGATGGCCTAAAATCTGGGACGTGTCATGGCAGTACTGTAGAGTGGGGTCTGGTAGAGGATGTCCCCACTCCAGTAAAGTCTGACACTTGGTTTTTTGACCAGGCCCATGTGCAGCACGAGGCCCCAAAACGTCCTCATTTTGGCTGCACTGACCGGGGTCCAGCCACCGGGCCTGGCCAAAAAAGAGCCTGGGTGCTGAGCAACGAACTGTTGGGCGTACAGATTCGTCTGCTCCACCATCAGATTCACAAGTGGGTTACTGAAAAAAAAACGAAAAAAGTAAATTTCAGTAAATCCCACTGTGGGAATCTGAATTCCTGGATTGCCAACAAATTCAGGAATCACAGGCTCGTATTCCCCTGGGGTGCACCAGACTCGTTCACCTGTAGGGGGCTCAGGTGCACTTGGCTGG
The DNA here is from genome assembly GCA_033119425.1 of Bufotes viridis. Classification (NCBI taxonomy): domain Eukaryota; kingdom Metazoa; phylum Chordata; class Amphibia; order Anura; family Bufonidae; genus Bufotes; species Bufotes viridis. Next base: position 59,110,391 of record CM065598.1, read on the forward strand.
TGGGCCAGAAAACTAGTAAGAGCCGCTGTTGCACCCCTGGAGGGGGGGGTCTAGGGTCGCACAACTGAGTGCTGTGGACCCCAGATACCCAGGTGCAAAGAAAAAAAAGAAAAAGAAAAGAAGAGTGCTTACTGCTGCGCTGGGGAGCTGCTGGGGAGCTGCTGGGGAGCTGCTGGGGTGCCTGGGTGCTGGGGCTCTGAGCTCCTGCTCCTTCTCCGACGCTGCAGGCTGTGGATGGGGAGGGAGAAGCTCCAGCGGTTTGCTTCTGTCGCCGCCCCCCGCCCAGCCAATCAGGGATGAATACTCACCAACGGTAAGGATGGTGATTGGTCGTGTATTCCAGTGACCCGAAGACCCGGAAACTCAGAAAACCGCAGGTCTGAATTGACCTGTGGTTTTCTGCGATCGCCGACATGGGGTGGTCACAGGACCCCCCTGGGCATTGTGCCAAGGTGCCTGCTGATTGATTTCAGCAAGCATCTTGTTCCGATCACCGCCACGTGCGCAGCAGTAATTGGAAATTCGCAGGGTGTACATGTACGCCCTGCGTCCTTAAGTACCAGGACACAAGGGCGTACATGTACACCCTGCGTCCTAAAGAGGTTAAAGTTATCGTCACATAAAGTGTCACATGTCAGATTTGAAAAAATTGCCTGGTCCTTAAGGTGAAAAATGTCAGGGTACTGAAGGGGTTAAACATATCACCTAGCTCTGATAGCATACACCTCATATCTAAAGGAAAGTAAGCAATGTGATAGACAGACCCTTATTTCCAATATTTCGGGAATGTATAATAGTGTAATTCTTTACGACTGAAATTGTGATAAAAGGGGCCAAAAAGTGAGCCCAACAACTATAGACTGGTAACATCTCTATTGATGTTAAACTGTTTGAAGGTTTTCTAAAACATGCTTTACTGGAGTATCTCAATGAAAATAAGCATCACTGTATCTGCAAGGGTCTATGATGTATCGTTCTGGTTAAGTCATAGATTATTTATTTAGCCAATCACTGGTAACAGGTGTCGTCCCAGAAGATTGGAAATTAGCAAACGTTGTGCCAATTCACAAGAAAGGTAGTAGAGAGGAATCAGGCAACTATAGGCCAGTAAGCCTGACATCAATAGTGGGGAAATTAATGGAAACCATACTCAAGGAGAGGATTGTGGAACATCTAAAAACCCATGGGTTGATTGATAAAAAACAGCATGGGTTTACTTCAGGGAGATCATGTCAAACTAATCTTATTGACTTTTTTGATTGGGTGACTAAAATAATAGATGGCGGAGGTGCAGTAGACATCGCTTATCTGGACTTTAGTAAGGCATTTGATACTGTCCCACATAGAAGGCTTATCAATAAACTGCAGTCTTTGAGCTTGAGCTCACATATTGTTGAATGGATTAGGCAGTGGCTGAAGGACAGAAAACAGAGGGTTGTAGTCAATGGAGTATATTCAGACCATAGTATTGTTACCAGTGGGGTACCTCAGGGATCTGTTCTGGGACCCATATTGTTTAATATCTTTATCAGCGAAATTGCAGAAGGCCTCAATGGTAAGGTGTGTCTTTTGCTGATGACACAAAGATTTGTAACAGGGTTGATGTTCCTGGAGGGATACACCAAATGGAAAAGGATTTAGGAAAACTAGAGGAATGGTCAAAAATCTGGCAACTAAAATTTAATGTCGATAAGTGCAAGATAATGCACCTGGGGCGTAAAACCCAAGAGCAGAATATAAAATCAGTGATACAGTACTAACCTCAGTATCTGAGGAAAGGGATTTAGGGGTCATTATATCAGACGACCTAAAGGTGGGCAGACAATGTCATAGAGCAGCAGGTAATGCCAGCAGAATGCTTGGGTGTATAGGAGAGGCATTAACAGTAGAAAGAGGGAGGTGCTCGTGCCGCTCTACAGAGCACTAGGGAGACCTCATTTGGAGTATTGTGTGCAGTACTGGAGACCATATCTGCAGAAGGATATTCAGAGAAGAGCTACTAAACTAGTACATGGATTGCAGGACAAAACTTACCAGGAAAGGTTAAAGGACCTTAACATGTATAGCTTGGAAGTAAGAAGAGACAGAGGGGATATGATAGAAACTTTTAAATACATAAAGGGAATCATCACGGTAAAAGAGGAGAGAATATTTAAAAGAAGACAAACTGCTACAAGAGGACATAGTTTTAAATTAGAGGGGCAAAGGTTTAAAAGTAATATCAGGAAGAATTACTTTACTGAGAGAGTAGTGGACGCATGGAATAGCCTTCCTGCAGAAGTGGTAGCTGCAAATACAGTGAAGGAGTTTAAGCATGCATGGGATAGGCATAAGGCCATCCTTCATATAAGATAGGGCCTGGGGCTATCCATAGTATTCAGCATATTGGGCAGACTAGATGGGCCAAATGGTTCTTATCTGCCGACACATTCTATGTTTCTATGTTTCTATGTTTCTATATCATTGGGTATCATATCTTTATTTCACTAGAGATTAGTAAATTAGTTGTCCAAATAAATCCAAAGCTTTTGAGATTCATTTTGGGTAAATTGCGTAAAAATGGCGCCCCGGTGCAATTTTACTGGTAGTATTGGTGGGGAAAACCCTGAGAGAGGAAGAAGATGGAGGATCACATGACAGTGGGAAGAAGTGGGGGGGCGGCTCAGAGGCTGAAAAATAGCTTGATCAGCCTATCAGGGGGCAGTAGACAGACAGATCCTTATGCTGACATAGATGAATTGCCATTCTGTCTTCAGCTTGCGACCAGAAAGGATTTGTGTTCTGACAGTGTAACAAAAAGCAATTGCAGACACAGTACTATAGCGGGAAAATGGAGATATAATTGGGTAGATTTAAGGGAACTTGATTAGGGAAAGCTCTGAGGGAGTGATAGACTGGTCTCATAGCTGTGTGTTTAATACAACTCCTGGCAGCACAAAACCACCTGCAAGAAAAATAAACTGTTTTTATTTTTTCTGTATATGAAAAGAAAGACAGCTTTGTTTAAACAAAAAAAAAAAAAAACTTCAAGCTTCTAGAGATTATTATTGCCAGTGTTAAGGAAAACCCAGCTTTCCTGAGACTCCATTTTATAATAGACTTTTGTGTTTTAATTTCTACGTGCACAACAAGAAAATGGTGATGGCTAGTAGCTGAAAAACAATGACATAAGCTAAACTATAGAAGTTAAGTTAGCAATGTGTGTTGAGATAAGATAAGGTTTGTACGTGCTAATAACTAAATATGCATTTCTTGCTAAAAACACAGTCTTAGCTATTAACCAGTTAGTGGAATATAAAAAGCTCACAGAATATTAACCAATCAATAGATGGATTCAGTTCTAACCAATTAAAAGTATTATTTGTGTACCAATCAGAAGTTATTATTAGAACATTTGTAAACCAACCATGTAATACTTTAAGGGGTTACACCCTTTGAATGGGGTATTAAATGGCCTAGGACACTCCCTTTTTGGGATCCTGGCAGAGTTTTGAACTGTGTGCTGACTTCTGTCATTTTGCTCCGTCAACGTCATTCACCTAAACACGAGGCATCGATCATCATGTGACTGACCCTTGGTCTGCCACAACACTAGGATTTCAATAGCATTCTGCTGCAAATGATGAACAATAGAACATTTGTTTCTTATAAAAACTATTCCAGTGGATTAAACCTGTTTTATTAAAGGTGTTGCATAGTACTGCAAGATACCATTAAGTTATAGCAAAAGCATTTTAGGGCAATAACATTTTTATGTTCCCGAAATGCCTTATGTTTCTGAACCAATAAAGCAAGATTACTGGAAGAGCGCTGGAGTCCTATTTTTCTTCTGAGGTACCTGTGCACTGGCCTGTGTGCACTCCGCATCATGGATGTGGACCCATTCACTTGAATGGGTCTGCAATCACGGAGATGTGGAACGGAAGCAAGGATCGGAACTCCATGGAAGCACTACGGAGTGGTTCCGTGGTGTTTCTGTCCATGCCTCCGCACCATAAAAAAATAGATCCGTTTGAGCCATTTCAGTCTGTGATACGTATTTTTAGATGGAAACAAAAGGACTATTTCTCCCGTTTAAAAAAAATTGATCTCAGATGGAAATAACTGACAACTGATGCAACAGGATCCTGTTTTTTTTTTTTTTTCTCTCTCTCTCTCTCATCTTCTGACAGATCAGAAGAACGGAAAGCTAAACGGTGATGTGAACTCAGCCTAAACGGGTTGCATATTACTGCAAGATAAGGTTCAGTTGTAGAGAAAACATTTTACAGCAATAATGCCATTATTGTACCCATGTAACGGATAGTTACAGCAAACGCCGTTTCTATTTTAGGAAAGTAATTTGTCAAAATGTGCAGTGTGTGTAGAAGGGGAAGGACATTTAATTGTACCTCTGTCTTTAAATCACAGAAAAAAACACTTGCAATTTTGCTAGTACCATTTAATAATCGATGTGTCAAACATGCAACTTTTCATTTATATTAAACCTGAGACTTTTCATTTGTAGGCATCATGATAAAATGTCTGGAAAACAGAAGAGTGGAATACTTTAAGAAACCCTTTAAATGGGGTATAAATAAAGGGCCTCCTTGCAGCTACAGCATAATAATGTAAATGTAACTTCTTAGTCTGACTTAGTCACAGCATTCCTACTGCTCCTTCTCCATGCAACCACAGAGAAGCCTTTCAGTTGCATCCCCTCCATCTTCACTTCCCCATCCTAGTGGGACACATTTTTTCCTAAGATGCAACAAAACCCCATGTGTAAAAAAAAAAAAAAAAAGATATTTAAGAAAGTCTACCTGTTGATGAGTTGTGTGAGAACAGTCAGCGTTTGGACTTCTATTAGTAAGAAGTTCAAATGGAGGAGGGGGGACCTTATGCATAGCTATGTTAGTTGAGGGTGGTAGTAGTGGCACTAGTTTCCACGGTGGTGGTGGTAGGGGCAGTAGTAAAGACACTAGCACCCAGGCAAATACAAAGCAGGGAGTCTGATAAAGGTGCCATGGAGTGTGAGGATGACAAGGATAGTGTGTGAAGTAGAGCATAACACGGCACTTACCTAGGAGTAAAACTCTCCTTGCTTTATTGCTTTCTGCAGGTTATATAAACATGAACATGAACATCTAGGCGATGGCCGTTTCGTGCATACCTGCACTTCGTCTGGCCTTCCCACATAAACTGTGGCATGCCCCTTAATTGCACCTAATGAACCACATTATATAGCACGATACAAATTATAGCACTAAAACCAGGGAATTTCACCCTAACCTTACAGTATTGCGCTCCCTTAGGAGATATTTCATAAAAACATGCTAAGGTTATTCCTGTCGTTTAACCCTAGAGGGCCCAATGCCCCGGTTTTTATGATAATTTCTGCCTCCTTTTGCAATAACATTTTTTCTGTATCTCCTCCTTTTGTTACCTGTTGTAAACGGAATAAATCACAGAACCGCATTTGGCCAATATCGCCTCCATGTTGCTCGCACATGTGGTCGATCAATCTCGGTGCTCCCACCTTAGTTCTAAGTGAGCGTGCATGCTCGCCAAAGCGAATCTGCATTGCCCTGATTGTTTTCCCTATATAGTATAAACCGTATGTGCATATAATAGCATAGACTACATAGTTGGTCTTACAGGTAAAAAACTACTTTAAAAAGAATTCACTATTGCCCAATCTTACATACGATCCATTTAATAAATTGCTGCAAAAACGATACTGGCCACAACAATGATTTCCCTCTGGCATCATACGTCTTAGCCAGTTAGGTCCGTGTTTAGTCTCTCAAACCTACCTTTCACTAGCAAATCTCGCAGATTCTTACTGACACTCTACTCCCTGTCTCAACTTGGTATGCAGTAAGTTTTGGTAGAGTAAAGTTGTATCTTTACTTAGGGTCTCATACACTTTTTTAAATCTCCTAATTGCCTCCTTGCCTCTGTTTTATAGGCTGACCTGGACTAGAGGACAATATTTCCCCCTTTATCGCTGGCTTCACCACTACCTCTTTAACCGTTTCAATGCTGTATTCACATCTTCATTTAGATTAGAGTCTGCCATTGGATATGGTTGGACCCGTACATCTTCCATAACCATTTTATTAAAAATATCAAGCGGTAAGCCAGGAGACAAGAGTGGATTCTCGTAAGGGAGCGCAATACTGTAAGGTTAGGGTGAATTTCCTGGCTCAGGTACACATTTTAATCCTTGTTTTTAGTGCTATGATTTGTATCATGTTCTGTATAATGTGGTTCATTAGGTACCTTTAAGATGCGTGCCACAGTTTGTATGGGAAGGCCAGACGAAGTGCAGGTATGTACAAAATGACCGTCACCTAGATGTTCATGTCCATGTTTATCTAACTCACAAAAAGTAATAAAGCAAGAAGATTGTTACTCCTGGGTGAGTGCCGTATTTTGCTCTACTACACATTGTATATGGATTCTTTAAAGATACTGAGCACCACTAAGGAGTATGTGGGATTAGAGATACAAGCAATGACAGCATGACAGCAGCATATGCAGAGCAGTCCCAGTAGTGCCAGTCTGCTTCTTGGTTCTTATTGACAAGGATAGTGTGTTGGACAGGACCTTAGAGCCAGATCGAGGTGCTGAGGAGGAGGAGACACCAGAAGGTAGCGGCAGCAATGTAGTGCAGAGGCAACATATGGCCTGAACCTTGCAAAAAACTGCCAGGGCAAGATATGATTCTATTATAGTCAGTAGTGATGAGCGGGAGGTGCCATATTCGATTTCGCCATATTTTGTGAATATTCGATTGAATATTCGTCATATATTCGTCGAAATTGAATATTCATCATTATTCTATATATTGCGAATGTTACGGGAATTTATATTCGCATTGCGAATTAAACTTAGAACTGAGTTCCTAGTGGTTGTAACTTGTATTGCTAGAATATTGCTAGAACTTACGAAGATAACGAATATCACAAATATAGCACTATATTCTCAATTTTCGTTATATTCTAGCAACAACCATTAGGAACTCAGCTTTAAGTTGAATTTGCAATGCGAACATATACTCGCATTGCGAATTCAACTTAGGGCTGGGTTCCTAATGGTTGTAACTTGTATTGCTAGAATTGACGAAGATAACGAATATCACGAATATAGCGCTATATGCTCAATCTTCGTTATATTCTAGCAACAACCATTAGGAACTCAGCTCTAAGTTGAATTTGCAATGCGAACATATACTCACATTGCGAATTCAACTTAGCGCTGGGTTCCTAATGTTTGTAACTTGTATTGCTGGAATTGACAAAGATAACGAATATCACGAATTCACGAATATAGCACTATATTCTCAATCTTCGGTAACACTCGGTAACACTGACATTGAAAAGGATCTAGGAATTTTAATAAACAGCAAACTAAGCTGCAAAAACCAGTGTCAGGCAGCTACCACCAAGGCCAATAAGATAATGGGTTGCATCAAAAGGGGCATAGACGCCCGTGATGAGAACATAGTCCTACCACTTTACAAATCGCTAGTCAGACCACAAATGGAGTACTGTGTACAGTTCTGGGCTCCTGTGAACAAGGCAGACATAACAGAGCTGGAGAGGGGTCAGAGGAGGGCAACTAAAGTAATAACTGGAATGGGGCAACTACGGTACCCTGAAAGATTATCAAAATAAGTGTTATTTACCTTAGAAAAAGACAACTGAGGGGAGATCTAATTACTATGTATAAATATATCAGTGGTCAGTACATATATCTCTCCCATCATCCATTTATCCCCAGGACTGTGATGAAGGGACATCCTCTGCGTCTGGAGGAAAGAAGGTTTGCATACAAACATAGAAGACGATTCTTTATGGTAAGAGCAGTGAGACTATGAAACTCTCTGCCTGATGAGGTGGTGATGGTGAGTACAATAAAGGAATTCAAGAGGGGCCTGGATGTATTTCTGGAGTATAATAATATTACAGGTTATAGCTACTAGAGATGGGTCGTTGATCCAGGGAGTTATTCTGATTGCCTGATTGGAGTCGGGAAGGAATTCCTACCTCACAGTTTTTTTTGCCTTCCTCTGGATCAACTAGCAGGATGACAGGCCAAACTGGATGGACAGATGTCTTTTTTCGGCCTTATGTACTATGTTACTATGTTACTAAGTTTATAACACACAACATTAGTAAAAAGAATCCTCCAGCAGTGATGTCTGTCGTGAAAATGTAAGTTTTATTCAGTACACATTAAAAGTACAGGAACACGAGCCAACAAGTATGACTAAGACTTATGTCAAAACGCATCAACCGGTTATGACTCGTGTTCCTGTACTTTTAATATATACCAAATAAAACCTGGATTTTAACATCTTGCTGGCTGTGGGTGAGCTGATGAACTTTTTTAAACACACAACATTGTTATTTTTCTGATGGTTTCGCTGTGTGAGGGCTTTTTTTGCGGAATCATTTTGTAGTTTTAATTTCTACATTTTTTAATTGCTTATTATTCTTATTTTTGGTAGGTGAAATGAATAAAAAAACATTCTGGTATTTTTTTATATTTTTTTTTACAGTACAGGTTTGTACTCATACAGTATAACTAGTGTTGCATGGCTTGACAAAGGCTTAACAAAATGAATGGCTTAATAAAAGTCTAACACCATTGGCCTGTTCTCCCCACCCCAGCATGCTACGGTATTATCTCCATCCAAAGCTACGGAACACATGCCGGAATGCTGGATCCGGCATTTTTTCCCATTGAAATGTATTAGTGCCGGATCCATCCTTCCGGTCTGCGCATGCGTAGACCAGTAAAAATGTGAAAAAAAATATATAACGGATCAGTCTCTCCGCATGACAAGTGGAGAGATGGATCCGTTCCTGCAATGAATTTGTAAGACTGATACGTAGCCAGATACGTCTTCAAATGCTTTCAGTTTGCATGCAGATAGACGGATCCGGCAGGCAGTTCCGGCAACGTAACTGCTTGCCGGATCACTCTGCGCAAGTGCAAAAGTAGCCCAACACTGACATGGAAAAGGACCTAGGAAGTTTAGTGGACAGAAAACTAAACTGTAGAAACCAGTGTCAGGCAGCTGCTGCCAAGGCCAATAAGATAATGCGTTGCATCAAAAGGGGTATAGATGCAACATAGTCCTGTGACTTTACAAATCCTTAGTCAGACCACATTGTGTACAGTTCTGGGCTCCTGTGATCAAGAAAGATATATCAGATATAGTGAGACTTCAGAGGACGGGACATAAATAATAACTAGAATGGTGGACTACAGTACCCTGAAAGATTATCAAAATTAGGGTTATTACGTTTAGGAAATAGACAAATGAGAGGGGATCTAATGTGTATAAATAAATCAGGGGTCAGTACAGAGATCTCTCCCATCATCTATATATATCCAGTGCTGTGATGAGGGGACATCCTCTTAATCTAGAGAAAAGAAGGTTTCTAAACAAACATAGAAAATGATTCTTTACTGTAAGAACAGTGAGACTATGGAACTTTTTTTTTTTTTTTTTGCCTTCCTTTGAATCAACTGGCAAGATAACAGGCTGAACTGGATAAATGTATTTTTTCAGCCTTACACACTATGTTACTATGTAAACTATGTTACTATGTAACAACTCTGATTGATAGGACAATTGATACCATTCACAAAAGTCTATATTACCCCTCTTGTCATCTGTACAGTTATACAGAGATTAGAGGATTTAATTCTCTCTTCTTCGTGCAGACTGTCAACAGGAACTATAGCAATAGTCTTTTTTCTTTTTCTATATCTGACCATCTAAGCTTTAAAACAAGACCAAAACATTCTGGCGTTAACTGCCACAAAACCAGGTTTATAGCCTTTAGAATCTGAGTCTAGACTGAGAGCTACAGGTTTATGCAGCTGGCTGTATGACAGCTAGTACCTCACTAGCTACATTGTAGCTCAAGGAAGAGCCCTCATAAGCACCCCCCCCCCCTTCCCCTCCCTTCTACTCTGTTGCAGATATATTATACAAAATTCTACTGTGAAAATCTATACCAAATATGCCACATCGGGACATGAGCCTATAGTGTTTTAGAGCAGCATATTGAGTAAAATGTACTTATTTAAAAATGTATTATAATTCACAGGGGAATGTGAAAATGACAAGTTGACAGAAAATTGGTCTTTCTACTGAATTTTATTTTGATACATAGCTAGTAGCAAGAGGGCCTTGCTGTGTTTAGCACTGAAACTAAGACTTTCAATGAACTGGTTATAAAATTTATTAATGAACTGATTTTTACTCACAAAAGTCATAGTTAAAGATGAGAACATTTTTCCAAAATTCGATTAGCTGGTTCGCATAAATTTTGGGGAAAAATTTGGTTCGATCCGAATTTGTTCTCGGCGATTTCCTGGCTGCAGAGAGCCTTTATAGAGATGTAGAACACTGTGCCTTGCAGTAACACGCATAGGGAGTCTGCTTTGGTAGTGAAATAATACTGTGAGTCCGTATGACATGCAGATGACAGGCGTCGCTCTTAGAATCACTTCACTTATTTGGGCAGTCACGGGTCCACAACTGACCAAATAACTCAAGTATCAACTCAGTCTTACAGGTCGATGTTAGCACCAAGAAGCGCACCTTTTACACCGTTGTCAGCTGACTACACATAGATGTATACAGAACCTGTTCTATTAAACGCTTAAACAAGTAGAGCCCACTGACAGAGTGGAGAGGGTGTCAGCAGTAAGTTTGTGTTGACACCACTGATTATTTTGCCCTTCCTCTGATCAGTCAGAACAATAGCCCACAAAAAACTGATCCTGTCTGCGAAGCATCCGCCATCACTTAGTCAGCATTTGGTCAGTAATCCATCAGTATTGCTAATGCCAAAAAAAAAAACAAGAGTGGATCCAAAACAGAGATGACATGTGAACTAAATATTTACATGTCTTCTGTGTTTTGTAACCACTCCTGCTTTTGTTTACCAAATCACAAGCCAATTCTGATGGGACCATACAGGCCTTACAGCTGCTACACAGGATCAGTTGTGCATCTCATTTTTCCTTCCTTCTGACAGATCAAAAGAAGGGTCAAATAAATGATGTCAGCCAAGCAAAAAAGTCATGAAGTGGGGAGGGTGAGAACAGAATGAGAAGGCCACAGAGTCGCCTTATGAAATAGTGCAGAGGTGGCGGATGCAGCATCAGGACTAGGCCACAGACTGGCACAATGACAGTGTGGAAGTGGCGGCAGCATCAGGAGACCACAGAGTAGCAAGGTGACATAGTGTGGAGGTGGCAGCAGCATCAGGAGACCACAGAGTGGCATGACAACGAGAGATTGTGGAGGTGGCAGCAGCATGAGGAGGCCCCAGAGTGGCACAACGATGAGAGATTGTGGAGGAGGCAGCAGCATGAGGAGGCCACAGAGAGGCACAATGACAAGAGATTGTGGAGGTGGCAGCAGCATGAGGAGGCCACAGAGTGGCACGACGACGAGAGATTGCGGAGGTGGCAGCAGCATGAGGAGGCCACAGAGTGGTACGACAACGAGAAATTGTGGAGGTGGCAGCAGCATGAGGAGGCCCCAAAGTGGCACGATGACAATGTGGGGAGGTGGCAGAAGCATTAGAAGGCCACTGAGTTGCTGCTTCATCTATTCATTTATAGGGAATATGGGACAGAACAGAAGGTTAAAATTTCTCAACTTTATAAAGTGTTGCTTAAAACACGATTTAATAATACACATTCTTCGGCATAAAAGGCTTGGAAAATTGATTGTCTGGGAATTTCCCTCGAAGATTGGGATAATATATTGGCAAATTTAAGTTTAGTTTCTTATCATTTTAATCAATTTTTGGTTTAATTTAATATTAAATATTTAATAAAGAAAGAAATAAAGTGTTGCCTAAGACGGGAGAGAATCGGCCAGTCTTTTGTTTAATTGACAACGTGGTTGCGAAGGAGAAAGCATTCCAAAAAACAATTTCTCTCCACCTGAAAACAAATCCTGTCAAGATTGTTGCAAGTGCAGTATCGTCTGCTCATCGACCAGATACTTCTGGGGGAACCTGCTTGGCATGAACAGACCTCCTAGTAGCTACAGACAATGAGAAGACAAAGCTTCTAGATCGCTTGGAGCCTGGAAGAGTCGCGAAGTTAATCAAGATTCAAACCATAATCACCATCTCCTGGTCATCATGGATGGGAAGGAGGACATCCTGTGGTGCACGGAGATGGAGAAGGTCTTCGGATTCCCCCGCACTATACGGACGTCTCAGAAATGAACCGTTGATCCCGACAGCAGCTCCTGGTAGGGTCATGGAGCGTACCAGTCATCTGGCATCTATTCGTCCCGCTGAAGGATTATTTTGAAAGTGTATAGGACCCCCACGGTGCAGATTTATCATGGAAACACCAGATTTTATAATATTACATTATTATATAAAGAAAAGAAAAAATTAAGCCCCTTCGTCTCCCAAGTGTGAGCAGCTACATCATCATCCTCAATGCTCTCTGGGTCAGGAGCCTGACCGCATGTGGGCAATCGCGTACTTCTATGAAAATCATCTAGAATTAAAGTTTGTAACAGTAGTAATTAAACATTTTTAGAAAATTTGAAAGAGGTTTCTCTATCCCATACATATATTATCTGATCAGGGTTGCGTTTTACCCTGGTTACAAAAAAGGTGGTCTGAATTTCAGCACTAACCAGCTCCACCAGTCATATTATCTTATATGCTCCAGAAGGTAAGCTCCAAATTTTCTTTTTCGAACCAAGTTTCTAAAAACTGTTATAAGCTATCACTAAATGTATATTTATATATATTACACTAATCTACTTATATGAAATTCAGACCACCTTTTTTGTAGCCAGGGTAAAACGCAACTCTGATCAGATAATATATGTATGGGATAGAGAAACTTCTTTCAAATTTTCTAAAGTTTTTTAATTACTACTGTTACAAACTTTAATTCTAGACGATTTTCATAGAAGTACACGATTCAAGGTTTATAACTGCTGCACTCGTCCATGTAGGACATATAAGTGCATAATTTTAGCTTCCAAGGAAGTATATGTGAGATGTTTTGGTATACTACATTGTCTATTTCTTTTTTTCCCTGAAAAAGGGGGCTCCAGACCCCCGAAACGCGTCGGGCCACATATTGTTAATAAAGTATTTAAACAGAAGCCGCCTCCTGTGCTGCGTTCTACCACTAAGACTTCTACGTGCGATCCTGGCCGGGGGGGTTTAAGATCACAGGTGTCTTGAGCTTATCCTGTTGATCACCCCCTCCGTGAAGTGAGTGTATATCCATTGTATCATACTAATTATTCTTTTAACTAGTGAATGTCCACCATTCACCTTGGTCTTAAATAATTCCTAAGAATAACTTCTCACTTACCCTAAAGGGGATTGGCGCCTACCTAAGTGTTTCCTTTTTCTCCTGGTGGATTACCCATCAAATATTCCCTCGTCACAGTAACAGTCCTGGGGATAAATAGATGATGGGAGAGATCTTTGTACTGACCTCTTGTATATTTATACATACTTATTAGATCTCCCCTCAGTCGTCTTTTTTCTAAAGTAAATAACCCTAATTTTGATAATCTTTCAGGGTACTGTAGTTGCCCCATTCCAGTTATTACTTTAGTTGCTCTCCTCTGAAACCTCTCCAGCTCTGTTATTTCTGCCTTGTTCACAGGAGCCCAGAACTGTTCACAGTACTCCATGTGTGGTCTGACTAGCGATTTGTAAAGTGGTAGGACTATGTTCTCATCACGGGCGTCTATGCCCCTTTTGATGCAACCAATTACCTTATTGGCCTTGGCGGAAGCTGCCTGACACTGGTTTTTGCAGCTTAGTTTGCTGTTTATTAAAATTCCTAGATCCTTTTCCATGTCAGTGTTACCGAGTGTTTTACCATTTAGTATGTACGGGTGACTTGCATTATTCCTTCCCATGTGCATAACTTTACATTTGTCAGTGTTAAACCTTATCTGCTACTTATCTGCCCAAGCCTCCAACCTATCCAGATCCCTCTATAGCAGTATATTGTCCTCTTCAGTGTTAATCTGCAAAAATGTATATTTTACTGCAAGCCTTCTACAAGATCATTAATAAATATATTGAAAAGAATAGGGCCCAGTACTGACCCCTAAGCTACCCCACTATTGACAGTGACCCAATCTGAGTGTGTACCGTTAATAACCACCCTCGGTTTTCTGTCACTCAGCCAGTTACTTACCCACTTAGGCATTTTCTCCCAGTCGGAGCATCCTCATTTGGAGAAGTCCAGATATACGACATCCATTGATTCCCTGCTGTCAAGTCTAGAACTTAGGTTTTCCCCGTCACATCCTTAAAGCTTGTAAAAAAAAAGCGGGATCTTGACATAGGGTCCGCTTAATATGGTGGATTTTGTGATCTCTGTAATGGAGACACCCCTTTGTTTTCCTTCCTTTGAGGGATATCTGGCTTTTATTGTGTTGTAGACCTAATACTGGGGCGCCACATTTATTTTGCATATTACTGTTTCCCAGGGAGCTTTGCACTTTGGATTGCTGTGTTAAGACTAGAGATGAGCGAACACCTGGATGTTCGGCTTCTAGAGGTTCGGCCGAACTTCCGGAAAATGTCCGGGTTCGTGATCCGAACTCAACCCGAACTTCATCCCGAACCCGAACTTAATGGGGACCCGAACTTTTGGGCACTAAAAAGGCTGTAAAAGACACCCAGAGGGATAATATACCGCAATAAACGCATTCCGGTTACAACTTTGAGCTAACGATCACCATGGGAACGCCTCCTCCAGTAGAATGTACTGTCGGATCTGAGAATTAAGTTGAAATCGCAATGCGATTCTTATATATTTGCTTAATCGCATTGCGATTTCAACTTAGCATTGCTAAATAATTCCATCCATATCGTTAACTTACTGACTATTCTCGAACTGTTCGCTCAACACTAGTTAAGACCCCTAAATGAGGCTCTGCTGTGTTTTCTGTAGCTGGTCTTCCTGGGGTTGGCTATTGTTTTGTTTGACAAGTCTAGAACTTACCTCCTCATAGAGACTGATTAAATTCATTTGGCATGACCAATCCCTCATGAAGCCATGCTGATATGATGTTATTTGCTTATTTCCGTTGAGATCCTCTAAGATAGCATCTCTCAGAAATCCTTCAAACAGTTTCCCCACAACAGATGTTAAACTTACCGGCCTATAGTTTCCTGGCTCTGTTTTTGGGCCCTTTTTGAACATTGGTACCACATTTGCTATGCGTCAATCCTGTGGAACATTCCTTGTCAGTATAGAGTCCGCAAATATCAGAAATAAGGGTTTGGCTATGACATTACTTAATTCCCTTAGGATACGGGGGTGTATGCCATCCGGTCCTGGCGATTTGTCTATTTTAATCTTTTTAAGTCGCTGTTGTACTTCTTCTTGGGTCAGACAAGACACTTTTAATGGGGGATTTATTCTTACATTCAGCATTTCATATGACAGTTTATTTTCCCCAGTGAATACATTGGAGAAAAAAATATTTAACAGCTTTGCTTTCTCCTCGTCGCTCTCTGCAACTTCCCCCTCATTACTCTTAAAGGGCAGACACCTTCAGATTTATACTTTTTAACATTTATATAATTGAAGAACATTTTAGGGTTCGTTTAACTCTCTTTGGCAATTAATCTCTCAGTCTCTAGTTTGGTCGCTTTTATTTGTTTTTTACATGTTCTATTTTTTTTTCCTTATAGTTTTTCAGTGCTTCCTCGCTACCCTCCTGTTTTAGTGATTGATATGCTTTTTTTTTTGTCATTTATTGCTTTTTTTACATTTCCATTTATCCACATTGGTTTCTTTTTGTTCCGTAACCTTTTATTCCCATACGGTATGTAGCTCTTACAATGAGAATTTAGGATGCTTTTAAAGATATCCCGCTTTTTGGCTGTATTTTTGTTTTTGTCCCAGTTAGTTAGGCCTATGGCCTCGCTTAGTTGGCTAAACTTAGCTTTTTTGAAGTTTGGTATTTTTGTTCCTCCCTGTAGAAATGCTCTTTTGAATGATAATTGGAAGGTTATTACTTTATGGTCACTATTTCCCAGGTGTCCCCCCAACCTGCACTTCTGTTGTTCTGTCAGGTCTATTGGTTAATACTAAATCCAGTATGGCCGTCCCTCTAGTCGGGTGCAACAGATAACTGCTCCGCTGAGCGGCAAAGATATTTTTCCTTTTTCCACTAATACACGGAAAAAGGGGGTTTAGAACAGATAATTGCACCGCTGAGCAGCAAATATATTTTACTTTTGCCACTAATACACAACAAAAAGGGCTGTAATTTTCGCACTTCACCACACAACGGCTAATAAGGCATTTTTTTCCCACTAATACAAGCCAAAAAATGCTTTAGAACATAACTGCACTGCAGAAGGGCAAATAAAACATAGAAATATTTCCTTGTAAAAATAACCCTGTTAATGCCTGTATCAAACAGCACTTGCACCCTAAAAGGAACGGTTTGCTGGAATTACAGAGCTGTATAATGGTAATTTGGATCCCCAGTCAGTGCAACAAGGTGTAATTGGACTGTTTCTATTACCCAGGCTGTAACCTCCCCTATTGAACCCTGTTCAACAGAAATTCGGGTGAAATGATTCCTCCCTATCCTTTCCCTACACCTTGAATAATCTTTCCCTGCACTTGTTAATTTGTATTTTTTTTAGCAAATCAACGTTTTTTCAATCGCTGTTGCTAGCGCCTGCAGACACGTCTCACCCTGCACTAAGTACGCTGGTGAATGTCAGAATATAAGATGGCTGCCGCTATTTATAGGGCTGCAGCATCACAGGGCTGGCTGCTGATTGGCTGCATGCATGTCAGTATGGGTAATCCCGCGTTCCCAGAGTTCCTTGCCCCATGTCCTCACACGTGCAGAAGTCATTTTATGCCATTTGTTACCACGACACGTGAGGAAATTTGGCTTTGGTGCAAATCCAATTTTTCATGAAATTCGGATCGAATTCCACTTCGTCACCTTCAAATCGCTGATCTCTAGTCATAGTACAAAGCAGTACATATTACAAAGCAAAAATAAACTTACCCACTGTATCTCTTCTTGTACAGTAAACCCATTGTAATCACATAATGCGGCATATGTCTCAGAAAAGCCTCCTAAAACAAAAACGAAACATACTGTACAGTATTCATTAGGAAATTACTTTATTACTACAGTAGATCACAAAGACATTAGAAAGGTGTAACCTAAAATGATATTACTTTAATATAACAACTGTCTAATACCTCAAGCATACGGGTTCATTAATGCTTTATACAACCCTTTTCTACTGAGGCTGCACATGGTGACACCTCGACCTAACCAGTGCTTCAAATTAATAATAATTGCAATGTTTTTATGGAGCCATGGAGAAGGCTAGGATTACATGGCGACATGCAGATCACAATGTCGCATTGTGACATGGCATCTTATGATGGCAATGGGATCTTGTTGTGGCCATAGACCTATCACAACAACAAAATTTTTTTTTCAACAAGTGACTTTGCCATCATAGATCACAATGCAACTATAACTGCAACTTATCTGCGACCTCTCTGTTTTTTTTTTATACAAAAGGAGAAGAAACTGTGAAAGGATATGTGTAAGTGCTGTACATGTTGTATGTTGTATGTTAAGTACTGCACAGGAAGTTCAAGGAAGGTCACACAAGTATAAGTTATGAAGAAGGAGCTGGATAACAACACTGAGTGTGCACATGAACGGATTCTGTTGGACAGACTAGTGCGAGTGAATTATATGGCAAATGATTTAAAAATCAGCTACATTTACAGCTGATGAAGAGGTGAAAACAAGGATAAAAATTGGATAAAAATTGAGGGATTAGTTCGACATATCCTACTAGGAGGACATGTCTTGAGCTCGGACATGTCGTTGAGTGGTAGGGCCTCGGGCTACTTGAGGGACCTTGCCGTGGTGTCCGAGCTTAAGACATGTCCTCCTAGTAGGATATGTCGAACTAACCCTTCAATTTTATCAGTGTGAGGGTTTAGCATTGCCGCAGAGTGCACCTGCTTTTTGCTATGGTTATGTTTTTGATTGTTCTCCACATCCACATTATCGCTATCGTATGTAGGATGGTTATTGTGGTACTTGTAGTCCGTTGCTGGCATCTTCCATTGTATGCATTTTTTGCTGTTGATTGCCCCTAGCAACGGACTACAAGTGCAGGATGTGCTCCCCTAGATACATGCACAACTGCATATGGGTTGAGCATATCCTGCTTGTTAAACACCACACCACGTTTTCTAATGGCCTGTACCATAACCTGACAATAAAACAACTGTCTGAGGTAAGTTGAACAAAATTCCCACTGTTTGGACTGAAATCTCTATGGCGTGCCTGCTAAAATGTGACAGTCTACCTAGAAGACAACAACCACGCTATCTAATCCCTTACAATATGCAGTCGTGGCCAAAAGTTTTGAGAATGACACAAATATTACTTTTTACAAAGTTTGCTGCTAAACTGCTTTTAGATCTTTGTTTCAGTTGTTTCTGTTATGTAGTGAAATATAATTACATGCACTTCATACGTTTAAAAAGCTTTTATCGACAATTACATGACATTTATGCAAAGAGTCAGTATTTGCAGTGTTGGCCTTTGTTTTTCAGGACCTCTGCAATTCGACTGGGCATGCTCTCAATCAACTTCTGGGCCAATTCCTGACTGATAGCAACCCATTCTTTCATAATCACTTCTTGGAGTTTGTCAGAATTAGTGGGTTTTTGTTTGTCCACCCGCCTCTTGAGGATTGACCACAAGTTCTCAATGGGATTAAGATCTGGGGAGTTTCCAGGCCTTGGACCCAAAATATCAACGTTTTGGTCCCTGAGCCACTTAGTTATCACTTTTTCCTTATGGCACAGTGCTCCATCATGCTGGAAAATGCATTGTTCTTCACCAAACTGTTGTTGGATTGTTGGAAGAAGTTGCTGTTGGAGGGTGTTTTGGTACCATTCTTTATTCATGGCTGTTTTTTTGGGCAAAATTGTGAGTGAGCCCACTCCCTTTGATGAGTAGCAACCGCAAACATGAATGGTCTCAGGATGCTTTACTGTTGGCATGACACAGGACTGATGGTAGTGCTCACCTTTTCTTCTCCGGACAAGCCTTTTTCCAGATGCCCCAAACAATCGGAAAGAGGCTTCATCGGAGAATATGACTTTTCCCCAGTCCCCAGCAGTCCATTCACCATACTTTCTGCAGAAGATAAATCTGTCCTTGATGTTTTTTTTGGAGAGAAGTGGCTTCTTTGCTGCCCTTCTTGACACCAGGCCATCTTCCAAAAGTCTTCGCCTCACTGTGCATGCAGATGCGCTCACACCTGCCTGCTGCCATTCCAGAGCAAGCTCTGCACTGGTGGCACTCCAATCCCGCAGCTGAATCCTCTTTAGGAGACGATCTTGGCACTTGCTGGACTTTCTTGGATGCCCTGAAGCCTTCTTAACAAGAATTGAACCTCTTTCCTTGAAGTTCTTGATGATCCTATAAATTGTTGATTGAGGTGCAATCTTACTAGCCACAATATCCTTGCCTGTGAAGCCATTTTTATGCAACGCAATGATGGCTGCACGTGTTTTTTTGCAGGTCACCAGGGTTAACAATGGAAGAACAATGATTTCAAGCATCACCCTCCTTTTAACATGTCAAGTCTGCCATTTTAACCCAATCAGCCTGACATAATGATCTCCAGCCTTGTGCTCGTCAACATTCTCACCTGAGTTAACAAGACGATTACTGAAATGATCTCAGCAGGTCCTTTAATGACAGCAATGAAATGCAGTGGAAAGGTTTTTTTGGGATTAAGTTAATTTTCATGGCAAAGAAGGACTATGCAATTCATCTGATCACTCTTCATAACATTCTGGAGTATATGCAAATTGATATTATAAAATCTTAAGCAGCAACTTTTCCAATTTCCAATATTTATGTAATTCTCAAAATATTTGGCCACGACTGTATATATATATCTCATACAATATTGGCCTATATTGTATATTGTGTCTTTTCAGCGCATACGTGCACTCCCTGTGAAGTAATTATATATTTTTTAAATTTCAAAGTTTTATTGGGTTTTCTAGGAGAAAGGAAGAGCAATAACAAGTTGTGGACGCAGCCACAGAGATATAGGTACAATAACAGTATTGCTGCATGGCAGGGAGGAATTGCAAATATCGTCCGAACCAGGGCATCCGCGCGGATGCTGCCTACCTGGTAGGGGGCGCAAAGCAAATAGATAGCCAAAGTACAACAAAACAGGTGGGTATGCAAACAGTCTGCATTGTGAAGGGTCAAAATGAGCGTATAACCATACATCAAACAGTATATGTCTATTTGAACAACAACAAGAGGCGGGTCAGCACCTCCGAACAATTAAAGAACATACCAGAGAAGAGAGAAAGAGAAGTAGAGAAGTGAAGAAGGACAGAGGAGAGAAGGAGGGGAGGGAATGAGCATCAAGGGCATTTGTCAAGCATTAAATAAAGACACGCACACATTAGATCTGATTAGAACTCCGCTGCCTACTGGAACGTGGTAGAGCATCGCACAGGAGCGGCTCTTATGGGACATATTCCGGACACGAAAGCCACAGACTCCACGTAATATTTCTGGAGGATGGAGAAATAATTGTGGGGGGTAAAGTATGTTCATATCTGCAAGTGGAATTCACTTCCTGCACTACTTCGGCCAAACTGGGTGGGTCAGGCGACTTCCAGTGACGTGTGAGTATCAACTTGGCACTGAGAAGGATATGGCCCACTAAATTACGGCTCAAAGGAGAGAAGTCATGAATATAAAGGAACAAGAGAGCCAGAGCGGGAGAAGGGGTTACGGATTGCCCAGTGAGTTTTGAAATGAGCATAAAAACAGAGTTCCAGAAGGGGGAAATCTTTGAACAGGACCACAAGATATGAAGCAAAGAGCCTGTGTTACCACAACCTCGCCAGCAATAGGGAGAAGTGGAGGGGTATATGGTATGAAGCCTTTGAGGGTAAAGTACCAATGCAAAAGGGTTTTCAGCCCAGCTTCATAATGTGTGACACATTTGAAGTTGGAAACCAGGAACTTGATGGCTAAGGCCCAAGTGTCCACTGGGAAGGTCTTATTCAGTGCCGTTTCCCATTTCAAAATCGCTGTAGTTTTTACAAAGGTATCCTTATCTCCCAGCAGATCATACACATATCTTGTGGTACGTTTCTTGAAGAGGGAAGGGAATCGAAACAGCCGTATTACGTCCGAGTTGAGTGTTGGAGGGGAGTGTAAAGAGGAATGAAGAAAGTGACGAAGCCTGAGATAGTTATAGAACTCCGTCCGAGGAATCTCAAACTGTCGTTGGAGGGAATCAAAGGGGAGAAGTGAATGATTCGATGTAAGTTGGGAGATCTGTGTGATCCCTTTGTTTGTCCAAGCAGAGAGATTGAGGTCAGGAGTACATAATTCCACCGCTCGGGTAGTGAGGAGTTGTAGAGGGTGTGTTTTGAGTCGCCCTGTGTTTTGTGAATATGCATCCAAAGGGTATTCGCATGTTCGATCGTTAAGAAGGCATGTTTAGGCGTGGGTCGGCGCCATAGGAGATATATCAAATGATCCCTTAGAGGAGTCTTGCCTATTGCATGGGACTCAATGTGAAGCCAGGCTGTGTCATCAGTCGGGGACCACCAAGCCCGAGTAAGAGAAAGGCCTATCGCTGTGAAGTAGTCTTTGATATCAGGGAGACCAACTCCTCCAGCTTGCCGTTTCTTGATCATCAGTGATCGGGCAACTCTGGGCTTGGAAGATCCCCAAACATAGTTACCCAGGATAGCTTGAGCTTTTTAAAGAACCTGGCCGGGACCGGAATCGGGAGGGTCCTGAAAATATAAATAAGTTTGGGAAGAGTCATCATCTGAAATGACGCCACTCTACCTACCCATGAAATTGATTTCATCGCAAAGCTTGTAAAATCCTTGGACATGGTGGTAAGTAGGGGATCATAATTTTTCGAGTACAGCAACGAGCAAGGGTATGTGAGTTTGACACCTAAGTAAGGAATCTCTGAAGATTGCCAATCTAGGTCATAAAGGGATTTTAGGCCGTCTACGTCAGCTTGAGGTATTTTAATGGGTAACGCTTGAGACTTCGTGTTGTTTACCTTAT
This sequence comes from Bufotes viridis, assembly GCA_033119425.1. Classification (NCBI taxonomy): domain Eukaryota; kingdom Metazoa; phylum Chordata; class Amphibia; order Anura; family Bufonidae; genus Bufotes; species Bufotes viridis. Next base: position 59,132,574 of record CM065598.1, read on the forward strand.
AGTATGACAAAGATCCGTAATGGGAGAGGACATCAAGGGCCGCACAGAGGGATGTAGTGGGGTCAGTCAGAGAGAGGACAATATCATCCGCATATAGGGCAATTTTATAAGATCTGTCGCCAACCACCACTCCCGAAATAGTATCTGAGTTCCTAATATGCTGTGCGAGGGGCTCCAGCGCCAAAATAAATAACAGGGGTGAAAGGGGGCACCCCTGTCTGGTACCGTTGGTGATATAAAAGGGGTCTGAGACTACACCGTTAACCCAGACTGTCGCCGATGGCTCGGCATATAGACTACGAATCGCGCACATAATGGGACCTGAGAAACCCATGTGTTGGAGCGTGGCAATGCGTAGTCCCAATGCAAGCGGTCGAACGCTTTTTCGGCGTCCAAGGTAACCGCAAGCATTGGGAGATCATTTACTTCTGCAAAGTTAAACAAGTCCACCATTCGTCTAGTATTGTCAGAGGCTTGTCTGCCAGCTACAAAACCCGTCTGATCAGAATGAATCAGAGAAGGGAGCAAAGGAGACAATCTATTCGCGACAAGTTTGGCAAAGATTTTAATGTCCGAGTTCAGTAGAGAAATAGGTCGGAAATTCTGAGGGACATCCGGGGATTTGCCAGGCTTTGGGATAGTGACTACCAGAGCTCCCAACATGTCTGGGGGAAAAGCTCGTCCTTCTAGGATCTGGTTAAACATGTCTAGTAGGTAAGGCACTAGTGTGGCTTGAAATGACCGGTAGTATTCATTAGAGAAGCCATCTGGCCCAGGCGCCTTGCCTAAGGGAAGCGAGGAAATTATTTTGTTAATTTCTAAAAGTGTAAACGGGGCGTTCAGGGATTGTAGTTGTAGCTGGGAGAGAGCCGGGAGTGAGGCTCGGGCGAGAAAATCTGACACTAGAGTGCAATAATTGTCGGGTAGCGGAATACTATCTTTAAGGTTGTATAGTGACTGGTAATATGATTTAAACTGATTGGCGATGTCCTGGGGGTCCAGGAGTTTGGTTTTAGTAATAGGATGAAGCAAGAATGGAATTTTGGATTTAGCCTGCTGGGTTTTTAGCTGACGGGCCAATAAACGACCAGCCTTGTTTCCCTGTGAATAATATGTAGCCTTAAGTCGAAGAAGAGAGTGGTGATAGGATTGTGACATTAGGCCGCTCAACTTATTCCTCGCCGATCTAAGATCTGCTGAGCACTGGGGAGTGGGAGAAGCTTTATTGATAGATTCAAGACTAGCTATGGTTTCAAGGGTTTGTGCGATATCCTTACTTCTAAGTTTTTTCACCGTATGTCCTAATTTAATCAGGGAGCCTCTCATGGATGCTTTATGAGCCTGCCAAAGGACAAAGGTGTCAGTGACAGAGCCGTCGTTGAAATGAAAATATTCTTTGAGATGAGTCAAAAGTTCCGTAGAGTATTTAGGATTATTTAGAAGGAAGGTATTATTTCTCCAAACAGGGGCCCTACAAGATTGGAATTGTTCATCTAAAACCAATGTGACAGGGGCATGATCAGACCATTTGATTAGGCCAATTTCGGTGGACAAAGTGTGGAGCAAGGAAACGTGGTCAGTCAGAAACAGATCAATGCGGGAGTAGGAGAGATGTGGAGGGGAGAAGAAAGTGTAATCTCTTTCTGAGCTGTGTTGTGCTCTCCACACATCAATAAGGCCTTCGGAGTGCAGGAAGGAAGCCATACCGGTTTCAGATTTACGCGTAGGGGACGTGGAGTCTAAGGACGGTTGGAGGACAGAGTTAAAATCCCCACAGAGGACAACTTTGCCCTGCTTGCAACTATTAACCTTGCGCATGAGTTTATGCATAAAAGCCAATTGATGGGAGTTGGGCGCATATAAGTTAACTAGTGTGTAGGTGATATTGTTAATCAAACATACCAAGATGATGTAGCGACCGTTCGGATCCACTAGGGTAGAGATAGGAGAGTAGGCAACGGAGTTCTTAATAGCAATCAGGACACCCTCTTCTTCTTGCTAAAATGAGAATGTAAGATATGAGGGAACAATCTGTGACGAATCCTAGAGGCGTCAGCCTGCAATAAGTGAGATTCTTGTATACACAGAATATCAACATGAGATGTCACTGCTTCTTTCCACATGTAAGACCTCTTTGAGGGGCAATTGAGGCCCTTAACATTTAGAGACATAATTTTGAGGCCCATGATGGGGAAAGCAGAGCAATACAGTAGTACACGTAAAACAATTAAATCGCAACCCCTATATATATGAACAGAAATCACAGGAGTCTAGCAACAATAGAAGCTGGGGGGGGGGGAAGTAAGAAAGAAAGAAAGAAAAAAAAAGAAGAAAGAAAAAAAAAAAAAAAAAGGAAGAGAGAAAAGAAGACAGTAGAGACAGGCACAGCAGAAGTAGCCTTCAAGTATAAAGTAGGGCAAAAGTCCTGCGCCAAGGCCGAGGTAGTGTAAAGAGAGATAAATGAAACACCAGGAGTCGGCACCGCTATTATGGAGGTACATAGGAAAAGCCCAAATGGAATAAGGCAAAGATACGATTCCCATGTTAACCACACAGAGGATAATGGAGCTAGGTAGCTGGAGAGTCCGTCAAGCATCAATCTTCGGACGAGTGTGGTCGATGGCGAGACGTGGGATCCAAGACGGATTTAAAGCCCTCCAGGGACAACGGAATCTGCCAGGACTCAAGGAGCTGTTTGCCATCTTCAAACGCCTTAATAACATAAGTTTGATCGTTCTTCCGAATCAGCAATTTCAAGGGATAGCCCCATTTATAGGGAACATCATTGCCTCGCAGAGCCGCCGTGATTGGTAGTAATGTTCTGCGATGGCGAAGAGTAGCTTTGGATAGGTCAGCGAACAATTTGATTTTCTGATAAGGAGCCGGTAGCGTATTCTTTTTCCGCGCAGCTTCCATCAAGGCTTCTTTAGTATGGAAAAAATGGATGCGCGCCAGCGTGTCTCGCGGCACATTAGGGCCCAAATGCGAGGGCTTAGGGATTCTGTGGGCTCTGTCAATGATCATATCAGGAGTCGGTATGTGAGGCAAGAGCGATTTGATAAGACCTTTTAGGAACGGTTGCAAATCCTGTTGAGTGACATCTTCAGGGATGCCCCGGAATTTTACATTATTGCGCCTGGAGCGATCCTCTAAGTCCGCAAGTTTAAGCTTAACATTTTCTAGCTCAGTAGCCATGTCATTATGAGCATCAATAACCTCATTTTGAGAGGCAGCAAACTCGCCCATTTTAGATTCAATGTGAGCAATTTTATCTTCAGAGCCTTGGATCCTGGCCGCTAAAGGGTTAAGCAGACCCGTAATATCGGTATGGAGGGAGGATTTTAGGGCCAGTAGCATGGCCTTGAGAGAGTCCTCTGTAATGGGTCGATCAGATGTGGGCAGAGAGTGAAAGGGGTCCTTGGCTCCCATGGAGGTGGACGAGGGGTCAAGGTACTCACTGTTCTGAAGGCAGTCGCCAGTGCCTGAGCACCTATGAGGGGAACTCAGGCCACATGTTTGCTGGCCATGCTGCGATCCGATCCGGGCGCCATTTTGGAGAGAGGCGGCAGTGCAGGGACGAGTCTTGTCCTCCTCTGGCGTGGGTGGAAAGGACGGAGGCGAGGCAGCAATCGGGTCTGCAGAGCTGGAGAGGATCGGAGGTGAGGGCGAGCGCACTGCATAAACGGGAGATATAGTCCCGATACTGGTCTCAGGCGGGGGGGGTGAGAGAGGATCGGCGCCATCTTTAGCTCTCCCCCTGTCAAAGTATGACTCCAGATTTCCGTCCTGGAGCTTAGGGATCTGCTTCTTAGTTTTCCCCATTAGGGTGGGGAGAAAGTGGGGCATCCACAGGTGTGTGTGGGGGGCTTCAGAGTGCAGAACAGCTAAGGGCAAACGCTGTATCAGTCGCTATGGTGCAGGAGCTCCTGTCTCAAGCAGCCATTCCTCTCGGCAGCTTGGCCACGCCCCCCAATTATATATTTTTTAATCGATTTTATAAACTTCCTTTATGGTTGGTGAAAATGTCGCACACATCATTAAGGGCTATTGAGGATTGCCACTATCGTGTCCAAAAAATGGACGCCATTTTCAATGTTTTTGGATATACAAATGTTGATGTCCAAGTTGTGAAAAATCACTTACCATAGAGATGAGAACCTGGTGGGATTTAACGTCACTCAAAAAGTATCTAGAGAGGAATATGATTCCAAGTGGCTTACGTATTTAAAAAAAAACTACCCATGTAGATGGGAGGAAATTAAGTCAACACAGGACTCAATCTCCCCTTATGCCCATACATCCACATTTAAGGAGCTTTATGAGAAACTAAATAAGAATCTGAGCGAACTGGAAGAGAGTTTAGCCCAATTGAAACAGAACAAATTCAATTGCGATATGCAAGATTACAAATGAATGTTGTTTATTCTTGAGCTGTCAATAGAGCTAGTACTCCCTGCTCAATTCTGAAAAGAATCTCTCGTTCTAGGAAAATTCACTTCTCCAGGGTTTCTTTTAGCTCAACAGAGCGTGAATCATCTGATTCTGCTGTGGAAACCCCCAAACAACAACCGCATACTACAGAGGAACATTCACACTCTGCATCTGCTAGAAACAGCAAATAAATCTCAAAGAACGACGAGCAGGGTATAAACACACAAAAAGGTCCCAGATACTCCTCCCGCAGCAGACCCTAACAGAAGTTTCTCAGGTTGTCAACTTATCTTCGATTATATATTATCACAACCTCAAATTGACGTGCTGAAAAAAGGCTTGTCTTTTTCTCCTTCACGCCACTTTGATTTATATTGTACTATAGTGGATGTTAATAGACTAGCACACCATCTGACATTAAAGAAACATTTTCGTTTAAAGGAGGATTCTCTACAGATGAATATTGAGCAATTAAACAAGGAAGAAAACCATCTGATTCTTTCTCCAGGCTTTGATTTCCAGGAATTGGCTCTTATTTCTTCCATGCAGCAATCCAGACCAACACCAGAAGAAAGCTATCCATGTAATACTTCATCATCATTCAGAACTTTATAATTGGGATTTTTATCCTATACAGTCTAGATCGGTAGCCCTGGATTGTTTCCAGGACCTGGTAGAAAAGTATCTATGCATACTGAATGAGACAATTAGAACATTAACCGTATCGGATAGAAATAATGATAATCTTTCATATAAGGAACGTACTGCTTTAAAGGAGCTTATGTCGATGCAGGATGTTGTTATAAGGGAGGCTGATAAGGGAGGGGCAGTTGTTATCCTGGATAAATTTATCTACAAATCCCAGAGCATGCTAATGCTACAGGACACAAATGTATATTGCCCCCACAGTGTTAACCCTGCCCCCCCCCCCCCGCTACTAGCGTCTTTTATTGGATCTTTTGCGCAAAGGTGTGACATTGGGCATTCTCAGGCAAAAAGAATGTGATTACCTGTTATGTGGATTATCCTGATACCCCTGATTCTCATTCACTTCCGAAGGTCCACAAAGTGGGTTTTCCCCCTCCCATGAGACCAATTGTGGCAGGCATAGGCTCTTATTCTGAGAGATTCTCTGAGTGGGTGGACAGCCTGCTGCAACCGCTGGTTCCATACATTCCAGGTTACCTGCAGGACACTGGCTCAGTTTTGCAATCCTTTGATGGTTTTAAATACACATGGATTGCAGCTGATATAGTCTCTTTGTATACAAATATACCTTTAGAATCTTGCTATATCAGCACTTCAGTGGTTCCTAATGACCTACAGTAATTAAACTGTTGAATTACAGGAATATATCTGTTCTGCAGTGGAATTTTTATTGCGCATAATTTTTTAATATTTAATTCTATCTACTACTTGCAGGTATCTGGTGTGTCTATGGGGGCGAAATTTGCAGACACTAATCCTTATTCGGGGTGCATTAGGTGGTATGGCCGCTATATTGATGACCTGCTGTTTGTCTTATATGGAGACGTAGCAGTCATACCCCCCTTTGGATTATTTTTAAATAACAATAGTCACTCTTTCTCCTTTACCATTCATTATCATTCTCAGTCAATTTCATCTTTGGATTTGTGTTTAAAAAGGATTTCTAACGAGTTCAAGGATGCTAAAAATAAAACTAAAAAACTTTATTTTGATAATCCACTTAAAAACTGAGTGGAAAACACTTCTCTAGATTTATCACACGGGGTATAAAAAAATATTGTATAAGGACGGCAAAAATGAAACCCAAATAACCTATCTGGGCAAGTATGACAATTTGCCACCCAATACTGTCCTTTTACACATCAATATCCTTTGTGAGGGTATAGGTAGGGGATAATTATACTTTCTTAATTATCATTGCTCAAACATTCAGCATAACAGTTATTCCCTTCTTGCTATGCTGCAAATGCTGTGCACAATTGTACCACCCTATATAACTCTCACTACTAACTTAAACAAAACATTGTAGCTGCCTATCGCATACTAATTAGTCTGTTATGACTAGCTGAAGTCCGGCTCTGGCTCAATTTGTTTCTGGTTCACATAGAAACCAAATCAGGAGCCCTTACATTGTTACAGCTAAAGTCTCTTCTAATGTATACACAGACAAACATGAATGCGCTTTTGCTGGAATAGCTTTTGAGTTTTGTGTCATATTTGAAGGCACACTAGGGCACCCCTACAGTAGAAACCATCCAAAAGTGTTTTTGATGGGGTTCTCCATGTGGTATATTTGATATGATAATTTTATTTTGTGGGATGATACCGTTATAGCGACACCGAAATCGTATAGTTTTTATTTCATTTTCTGCTACTTTTAAAGAGGACCTTTCACAGGATTTTTTTATTCTAGATAAATACCTTTACTTGTAGGGTACCTTTACTGCTGATGCTGCCACCCTGAATATCGCTCCTACGCCCCACTGTGCCCCCTGTATTTTTCCCGCTCAGTATTTTAATACTGAGCATCGGTACAGGGAGCAGGAGACGCCAGGGTTTCTCAATGGGAGGGAGAAGGAGAGGCCCATTGTTGAGAAACTTTGGCGTCTTCTGCTCCATGTACCAATGCTCAGCGTTTTGCAGGCAGCGTTTTGATGTCCGCCTCCATAGCGGAATGGAAACTGATCGGAGGCAAACTGATGCATTCTGAGCGGATCTTTTTCCGTTCAGAATGCATTCGGACAAAACTGATCCGTTTTGGACCGCTTGTGAGAGCCCTGAACGGATCTCAAACGGAAAGCTAAAACTCGAGTGTGAAAGTAGCCTTACTTTTTAAAAGAATAGTCCATGATATGGACTCCACTACAGTTTTTGTCTCTTATCCTGATATTGATAACACCTGGCATGCTGTTCCTCATTTCTGAATGGAGGCAGTCCGCTATATCAATGTGGGTTGTATGCACTTGCACTTGTTTTAATCCAAAACACATAGATAAAAGTGTTTTTTATATGGGAGTTTTTATCGCTTGTTTAATAAAGACCATTGTTTTTATTGGGAAGCTGGAATTTGTTCTATATATTGTGAGGGGTAGCTTTCTTTCCGAGGATCATCCTCACAAATACCTTTGCAGACAACAGGTTTTTATATCCCAACTCGTGCTTTATTGCACCACAAGCACAAACAAACAATACAAAACAAAAATAAAAACCTATCTAAACACAGTATATCCCTGACTCACCTAAATCACCATTCACACACACGAAACCCATGCGGCTTTCCGAGCCTAATGTCCATCAGCCTCCTGGGTGTTACCACACCGCTGTCTTTTGGGGGATTGTGGTCTAGTCGTCCGCCCGACAAAGACCATGCAACCCTTATCCTTAGGCGTCACGGGACCCCCCAAACCTCAGGCTAGTCCCAGCCTCCTGTTCTCTCAGCGCTCCCCAGCTCAGAGCACACACAGAACCCCTCCTGGCTTCTGTATAACACAAGACACACCCCTCTGGTAGTTAGGTAGTTATGTGCCCTCACAGTAATTATGCCCAGATATGTGCCCTTTCACAGCATAATGCCCAGATATGTGCCCCCTCACAGTAGTTTTGTCCAGATATGTGCTTCCTCGCAGTAGTGATGCCCAGATATGTGCCATCTGACAGTAGTTATGCCCAGATATGTGCCCCCTCACAGTAGTTATGCCCAGATATGTACCCCCTCACAGTAGTGATGCTCAGATATGTGCCCCGCAACAGTTGTGATGTCCACATATGTGCCCCCTCGCAGTAGTTATGCCCAGATATGTGCCCCTCACAGTAGTTATGCAAAGATATGTGCTCCATCACAGTAATATGCCCAATTATGTGCCCCCTCACAGTAATTCACAGATATGTACCCCCTACAGTAATATGTCCAGTTATGTGCCCCCTCACAGTAATATGCCCAGTTGTGCCCCCTTACAGTAATATGCCCAGATATGTGCCCCCTCACAGTAATATGCCTGGTTATGTACCCCCTTCACAGGAAGTAAAAAAAAAAAAAAAAAAAACTCTACATTCTCAGCTTGTTCCTCATGCAGCATGATTTCCTCAGCAGCAGCAGGATACACATGGTCAGTGTAAGAGGAGAAGCACAGCTGACTCCTGGATGGCCCCGCCCCCTGAAGAGACCAGCAGTGTGGAGTGCCGACAGAGGGAGGAACCATTACAGGCAACTGTCTCCTATGGAAGCAGCTGGACAGCTGCCTAAGAGCGGGACATACCTCCGCCACTCCTGACAGCCACTTAAATATTGGACTGTCCTGCTGGATCTGTGGTGATGCATACCATATACATGGATGCACTGATATACGCACATACCATATACAAGGATGCACTCATATACGCACTTACCACATACATTCCACACACATGAATATAGTTATACAGCTATTTCTACACACAGATACTTACCTTTCCTGGAGATAGGTGATGTCTAGTTCTTACAGGCAGCCTGGAGAAGTAGAGAGCAGTGTAGGGTATTCAGTAACCTACTACAGAGCGGTCATAGAACAGGAGACACAGGGCAGGCACTGAAGAGCTCTGTATGCAGGAGCAGCCAGCCTGCTCTCCACTAGCTTCCTGCTGGTGGGTGTAGCTTGATCCCATGAAGCTCCGGTACTGACTTGCAGCATATGTCATAGTATACTGTCAGCCAATAGGAAACAAAAAGTGCTGTGCCAGGACTGCATATCACAGTGTGAGAACGACCATAAAAGGAGGAGACAGCACAGAGGAAGTATACTGTGTCTGCTCCTCAGTGAGCAAGGACCTTCAGTGGGAGGAGCTCCAGCACTGCGGCTGGCGCTGTATACAGTACAGGATAGCTGTGAGTAGGGACAGCATGTAGATGTAATGAAAACATCCAGCACTGCTCCTGGGCCCTGAAGCAGTTCCTTCCCCTGCTTCCCTGATAGATACACCACAGCCCTGATAGTCGCTTAGTCTGCTGAATTGTTAAGAGAGTACTGAGGGTTCATTCACACTACCTGAACTACCATCATGCGCACCAAGATGTCAAAGACCTCTGTCTTTGACATCTTGGTGCGCAAGATGGATCCCATACATTTTAGTCTTTTACTGAAGGAGCACAGCAGCATTGTGTACACAACTAGCCTGCAGGTTTCCTGCCCACTCAGAACAGCCAGTCAGATGTTTGTCTACTTGCATCCTAGGAGTAACAAGCTTTTTAACTGGCTGAAACCTCTGAAGTTAGTGTCGCTCCTCTCTCCCTCTTCAGAACATCAGTCTCATGCAAATAAAATACAAATACACACAAAGCTGATTTGAAAGGGCAGAGGCATTATATGGTCTCGGATCAGGCCAAAGTATTTTGGTTCCCTAGACAGACTAGGCAAATTGACCCCTCTTTCTTCCCAATCAATTTAAATTGACCTTCATTTCTAATTAAAAAAATATATAAAAACTAGAGTGAATTTCTTGAAATTTCTTTCTTATCCGAATCGTCTAATTTATTAAAAAATGTTATAAGGGTCTGAATAGACTCTACATGAATCAAAGTTGCTCCAATTGCCCTGAAAATTGGAATATAACACCCTCTAGTCTCCCAGGACTCAGATTTTGTTTTAAAAAAAGAAAATACAATATCTATTTTTGTTCCATTTTTATTATTTTTTGTTCTTTCTTTCCACTCTTCCTAAGCTCTTGAATGAAAGCAATAGAAAATGATGTCACATTGACACTGACATATAAAGTTTTGGGTAAAAACATGTTTTACGGTGTTAACCAGTGTATTCTAAAACATACTGCACCATTGCATGTGTTATGCTTTTTCATATTAGAAAGCGTTTAAAAATTGTCCCTTATTGGGGACAGATGATGTTTAAAAACACAATTTGTTATGGGAAAAAGACAGTGGCTTTTTGGGACCAAGCATCCAAAATTTATGCCTTAATGAGGGTAGTTCCCTACTCTGTTTATACACACATGTTAATGTCAGAAGAAAGAGTGGCTTGTTCTGCACAAGCTTCCAAAAATTATGCCTTAACTGGAGCAGAATACCTGCCCATATTTACACATGCACAAGTGTTAACTGTCAGGAGAAATTGAGGTTCATTCCGTACAAGCTTCCACAAATTATGCATTAACGGGGGAAGAATGCCTTCCCTTATTTATAAACGAACAAGCATTAATTGTCTCAGCTTTAACTTGGAACAGAAGCAGCACAGCATGGAACAGACAAGGCAGGAAGAAAAATCCAAATGGAGTGGAAATTATAAAAAAAACAACACACAATTCCACCACAGTTTATGAGTTTCATTTTTACAGCATTTCCTATGCAGTAAAACTGACCTGATACTTTCATTCTCCAGGTCAGTACGATTACAATAATACTAAACATTTATATTTTTTCTTGTGATTTAAAACTGAAAAAAAAAATGTTTTTCTTTGCATTGCCATATTCTGTCTGCCAAAACTTTTTCTTTATGTCTACAAAGCTGTGTGGGTACACTTTTTTGCGGGTGGTGCATATGACTTTTTGGTCTGTTTTTATTCAATATTTTGGGGGAGTTGAAGCAATCAAAAAATGGTCAATTGGCCATTCTGACTTTTTTTCTAATTTGCCATTTGCTGTATTGGATACATACTTTTATATTTTAATAGTATGGGCATTTTTGCATGTCCATTATTCTTATTTTTTTAAATTGTTTATGTATTTTTATTTCAATATTGGGGATAGGGGGTGATTTGAATTTTTATATATTTTTTTAAATATTTTTGAACACTTTTTTAAATACACTTTTTAATAGTTCCCCTGGGAACTTGAACAAGCAATCTTTAGTTTGCTTTTCTCATAGACGGCAATGCATTGGCAATGGAGTCTATGAGAATTTCACTATGTTCAGGCAGGGGTTCCATAGGCACCTATGTGCGGCAGCCTCGGATCATTCAGGAGGACCGAGACTGTCGCATACACCATCCAACTCCCCCAATCCTTGCCACTAGGAGCCGGTTTATGGCCAGGAGAGCGTGCTCCCAGTTTTTTACCTCACAGATGCAGTGGTGATGATGACTGAGGTGGTGGTGTTGGTGGCACATCCTCTGTTTGCTGGGTGGCAGGTGCCACTGTGACTCCAGAGGTGGAGGAAGAGGCAGAGAAAGCAGGAGGAGCCTGAGACTTGGTTTTTAAGGTGTTTACTCCACTGCAGTTCGTGCTTTGCATGTAGATGCTTGGTCATTTAGGTTGTGCTCAGGTTTAGAATGTTTATGCCTCGCTTCAGGCTCTGATGGCACAACGTGCAAACCACTCGTTTCTTGTCATCAGGACATTGTGTGAAGAACTGTCACGCCAATTAACTCCTTGGAGCTGGCTTTGGTGTGCTAAGTCCCTGGGTACAGTGGGCAGTAGCAGGCGTACTGTCTCGGGGACGGCCTCTCCGCTTTTGCACCCTGCTCCTTTTTTTGCTGTGCCGTTGCCTCTGTGCGACCAGTGCCTCTTCCTCAGAACTGCACATGTCACTAGCATGAACTTGAGTCCAGTCAAGGTCTAGGACCTCATCATCCTCCAAATCATCTTCCACCCATTCTTGACCCCTGCCCTGCTCGTCGGTCTGCACACTGCAGAAAGCCGCAGCAGTTGGCACCTGTGTTTCATCATCATCAGAGACGTGCTGCGGTGGTATTCCCATGTCCTTATCCTGCAACATAAGTGGTTGGGCATCAGTGCATTCAATGTCTTCCACTTCTGGGACAGATGTATGTGGATGGCCCGGGGAAAACCTGCCAGCAGAGTCATCAAAAAGCATAAGAGTCTGCTGCATGACTTGGAGCTCAGACTGCTTGGCTGATTTGCAAGGGGGTTGTTGTGCCTTTTCATAGGTATATACATTGATATTCAATTATTCTAGTCAAGATGGATATTCATTGCCTTTAACCTCTTAAGGACGCAGGGCGTACATATACGCCCTGAGAAGTTCCGATCACCGCAGCGCTGCGGGTGGTGATCGGAACAGGATGCCTGCTGAAATCATTTAGCAGGCATCCTGTGACAATGCCAAGGGGGGTCATGTGACCCCCCCCCCCCCCGTGTCGGCGATCGCAACAAACTGCAGGTCAATTCAGACCTGCGGTTTGTTGCGTTTCCGGGTACATCGCGTCACCTGTGACCCGATTACCCGGAAATGACGGTGATCGGATGGCGTGAGGACACCATCCAATCACCGTCATGCATGTCTGCAGCCGATGGAGGAGAGGGAGCCCTGTGATTGGCTGCTGGAGGGCCCCTGTGATTGGCTGCCGGGGAGGGAGGTGGCTGCTGCGGCGGCAGATTCAAATCTCCTCCTCTCTTCGAGCAGCTTCCTTTTGGTTCCTGCTCTTGGAGAGAGGAGACGTGCCGTGCAGCCCCCAGCAGCCCCCAGCAGCCCCGATCTTCAGGGTAAGTCAGGGACAGGGTTAGGTCAGGCAGGGTCAGTTCAGGGACAGATCTTTTTTTTTTTTCCATCTTATTCATTTTTTTTTGCAGGTAGTTGGTGTCTGGGGTCCACAGCACACTCAGCTGTGAGACCCTAGACCCTGCTGTAGCCCCCCCCCCCCTTTTAGTTGTGCAAGTTTTTGTTTTTTTTTATTTATTTTTTTGTGCACTAATTTTGGCGCTCTTTAGTGTCCGGCCACTAGTAGTGCATCGCACAACTGACCGCTGATCAGTTTTCTACTGATCAGTGAGTTTGACTTTTTTTTCACACCTCCCTTTTTTTAGTTAGGTTTTTTTTTTTTTTTTTTTTAGTGGTACATTTGTTCGTGAACACCCGGCCCCACACACACGCACACTAAATAAAGTTTATTTTACACGCATGCACACACACACACGCACAACACACACACCCACAAACCATCTGATGATGATGAGCCCCCAAGGCGACGGAGACGCCGCCAGGCGGAGCCAGGGCCCTCACGTGCTAGGGACCCCGTGGCCCATCCCAGTACGAGCAGCTCTGGGGCTCGTACTGGTTTCCCGGCCCACCAAACAAGTGCACCGGAGCCCCCCACCGGTGACCTTAGCTGGTGTCCCCCAGTGGACTTTGAGCCTGCGATTCCGGATTTTGCTGGCAATCCTGGAATCCAGATTCCCACAGTGGGGTTCACTGAAATGGACTTCTTTAGTTTTTTTTTCAGTGACCCGCTGGTGAATCTGATGGTGGAGCAGATGAACCTGTATGCCCAACAGTTCATCGCTCAGCACCCAGGCTCTTTTTTGGCCAGGCCCGGTGGCTGGACGCCAGTCAGTGCAGCCGAGATGAGGACGTTTTGGGGCCTCGTGCTTCATATGGGCCTGGTCAAAAAACCCAGTGTCAGGCTGTACTGGAGTGGGGACGTCCTCTACCAGACCCCACTGTACAGTTCAGCCATGACACGTCCCAGATTCTAGGCCATCCGGAAATGCCTGCATTATGCAGATAATGCAGCATGTCCCCCCCGAACTGATCCCGCCTATGACCGACTGTATAAGATACGGCCGATCATCGATCATTTCGGGGCCAAGTTTGCACAGGCCTACGTACCTGGAAGGGAGGTCGCGATTGATGAGTCTCTCGTTGCTTTCAAGGGAGACTCGTTTTCACCAATTCATTCCCAGCAAGCGAGCGAGGTATGTCGTGAAGCTCTACAAAATTTGTGAGAGTACCTCAGGGTACACTTACAAATTTCGTGTTCTACGAGGCGAGATTCCCGTATTGAACCCCCAGAATGTCCCCCACTCTCGGTGTTAGCGGGAAAATCGTGTGGGACCTTTGCACCCACTGCTGGATAAGGGTTACCACCTGTACGTGGATAACTTTTATACCAGCATCCCATTGTTCAGGTCCCTTGCCGCCAGATCCACGTTCGCTTGTGGGACCGTGCGGAAAAATCAACGTGGCCTCCCTACCTACCCCTCCAGGTACCTATTCCCAGGGTGAGACCCGTGCCCTTACTTGTGGAAACCTGCTGTTGGTCAGGTATAAGGACAAGAGGGATGTCCTTGTACTGACCACAATCCATGGTAACGGCACCACCCCAGTCTCTGTGCGAGGTACCACGGCAACGGTCCTCAAGCCCGATTGTATCGTCGACTACAATCGGTATATGGGTGGAGTTGATCTATCTGATCAAGTTCTCCAACCATATAATGCCATGCGGAAAACCCGGGCATGGTACAAAAAAGTTGCGGTCTACATGGTGCAGGTTGCCATGTACAACGCTTTTGTACTGTTCCGAAGCGCTGGCAGCACAGGGACTTTCCTCCATTTCTATGAGGCAGTCCTCAGGGACCTGATCTTTTCTGACCGGGAAAGAGCAGGTCGGAGTGCCTCGGGAATTGGAGGAGCCCGGGTCGTCCCTGGCCAACACTTTCCAGGTGTGATCCCCCATACTGGAAAGAGGGGACGAACCCAAAAAAAGTGCAGAGTGTGTCACAAGAGGGGGATACGGAAGGACACCACCACTCAATGTGACACTTGCCCCGATCATCCGGGCCTCTGCATTGATGGTTGCTTCAGGGAGTATCACACTTCCATGGAGTTCTAAATTTTTATAATTTTATAATTCCCGACAGGCCCCTAGAAAATATATAAAAAAGTATGGCTCTCAGACTTTGGAGTCACATAAACAATTTTTTCCAAAAATATTAGCTTCCTCAAACTGCGATCTTCCAGATGTTGTAAAACTCCAAATTCTGAGAGGCACACTTATTGGGCATCGCGCGTCCGTAAAAATCTTCTCTATACAAATACCCCATAAACTGGCCCCTCTGACAAACTCTGTAAAAAAATAAAATAAAAAACTATATAAAAAAGCCATTTTTATTGTCACCTTGAATCCCAAAAAGTGTAATATCTAGCAATCCAAAAGCCATATGCGCCCCCAAATAGTGCCAATAAAACCGCCATCTCGCCCCGCACAAAATGAGCCCCCACATTAGATAGTCGCCCAACTAAAAAAAAAAAACTGTAGCTCCCAGTCTAGAGATAGTAAATTTTTTAATTTTTTGTTCCCAAAATGATAACCTAGTGTAAACTCTTAAATAATAAAAAAAGTAGACATATTAGGTATCGCCACGTCCGTAAGAATCTTCCCTATCAAATTAACATTTGACCCAACCCCTCAGATCTACAGCGTTAAAAATATGGAATAAAAATGGTGCTAAAACACCCATTGTTGGCAAAATTTCCATTTTAATCCATTTTTTCCGTTAATAAAGCGAGTGTTAACAGTCAAACAAAACTAAATATTTATTGCCCTCATTCCGTAGTTTGCAGAAACACCCCATATGTGGTCGTAAATGGCTATATGGCCACACGGCAGGACATAGAACAAAGGGAACGCCACATGGCTTCTGGAAGGCAGATTTTTATTTTTGCCCCATGTCCCATTAGAAGCCCCCCCTGATGTAGCCTAGACTAGAAACTCCAAAAAAGTGACCCCATCTAAGAAACTACACCCCTCAAGGTATTCAAAAATTACTTTACAAAGTTTATTAACCCTTTAGGTGATCCACAAAAATGAATGGCAAATGTAGAAACAATTTTAGATTTTTAATTTTTTGTTAGCTTCCCTCAAAAAAGTGTAATATAGAGCAACCAAAAATCATATCTACCCTAAAATAGTCCCAAAAAAACAACCACCATATCCTGTAGTTTCCTAGATGGGGTCACTTTTATGGAGTTTCTACTCAAGGGGTGCAGTAGGGGGCTTGAAAGGGTACATGGTGTAAATAAACTATTCCAGCAAAATCAGCCTTCCAAAACCCATATGGCGCTCCCCTCCTTCTATGCCCTGCGGTTTGGCCAAACAGTAGTTTAGGACCACATATGGGGTGTTTTTGCAAACTAGAGAATCAGGGCAACCCACATTGAGTTTTGTTTGACACTTAACCGTTGCTTTGTTCCTGGAAAAAATTGATTACAATGAAAAATTTTCCAAAAAATCGAAATTCTGAAATTTTATCTCCATTTTCAATGAATTCTTGTGGAAGACCTAAAGGGTTAACAAAGTTTATACAATCAGTTTTGAATACCCTGAGGGGTGTTCTTTCTAGAATGGTGTCATTTTTGGGTGGTTTCTATTCTGTAAGCCTCACAAAGTGACTTCAGACCTGTACTGGTCCATAAAAAGTGGGATTTGGAAAATTTCAGAAAAATTTCAAAATTTGCTCCTATACTTCAAAGCTATGTAACATCCCCAAAAAATAAAATAGCATTCCCAAAATGATGAAAACATCAAGCAGACATATGGGGAATGTAAAGTAATAACTATTTTGGGGGTATTACTATGTATTAGAAAAGTAGAGAAATTGAAACTTTGAAATTTGCTAATTTTTCCAAATTTTTGTTAAATTTGGTATTTTTTTATGCAAAAAATTTAACTTTTTTGACCCGATTTTAGTAGTGTCATGAAGTACAAGATGTGACGAAAAAACAATCTCAGAACGGCCTGCGTAAGTAAAACCGTTTTAAAGTTATTCAGACATAAAGTGACAGTGGTCAGATTTGCAAAAAATGGCCAAGTCCTTTAGGTGAAATAGGGCTGAGTCCTTAAGGGGTTAAGAGCCATGCTTGATTATATTTACAATAATAGCATGTCTTGAGTAGGCCAAAGTAAGGGCGCACAAAGGTTACTGTGTATAAAGGCTGCTGCTCATTGGTGTTTATTCTTCTCTTGAATGTACCAGTCTGAGAAGAAAACCTCCTTGTCTAAGTATAAATTTATGACGGGAGATAAGATAAACTTTAGAAGCAGCTGGTGATAATTCCTTATACAATTAAGTATTTGTTAATAATGAATCAAACATTTTATATCTATGTATTCATTTAGTCCTTAGCATAAGACAATCAGTAGGACATATATATTACTTTATATTATATTGTTATATGGTATGAAAACAAGAAGTATCCAGTATTAGTATATAATTCTCGTTAGGAAGATATTCTCTCTAAAAGAGTGTCTGTAAAGATGTGTGTTTTTGTAACAATTAATTACATGCTGGTATGACAGAGGAGGTACTGATATCTCTGTGAGAAAACAAGGCCCATTCATATCATTACGGTCCATAGATCAATAGTGTGAGAAACATTCAGAGAGACGCCTAGAGGTCTGTCTTTAGTTGTGTCAAAGTGTCTAACCTAATCCCTTATCTTTGATTTAAGGCTGCAAAGGTCAGATATATATAATACAAGAGTACCATAGTTAACTCTTTATGGTATGGCGCTAATAGCTTGCACAACGATGCCATTATGAAAAACTGAAACAGACTAAGGCCTCTTTCACATTTGCGTTGTGAGGATCTGGCGTGCACTTCCGTCGCCGGAAATGCCCGGCGGATCCGTCACAACGCAAGACAACTGAAAGCATATTGAAGACTGATCGGTCTTCAATATCCTTTCAGGTAACCATGGCAGCCAGGACGCTACTAAAGTCCCGGCTGCCATGGAAAAGAAGTGGGGAGACGGGGGAGAAGCTACTTACATTCCGTGTGGTGGCCGGGGCGCTCCTCGATGACGTCACGATCCATACGGCGCATTGCTCACATAGCATAGCTATGTGAACCATGCGACGCAGGGACCTGGTGACATCATCGAGGAGCACCCCGTCCACCGCACGGAAGGTAAGTAGCTTCTCCATGGCAGCCGGGACTTTTGTAGCATCCTGGCTGCCATGGAAACGACGTTTAGCTTAAAGTCGGATCCGGATTAATGCTTTTCAATGGGCATCAATTCCGGATCCATCCTTGCGGCATGTCTGCCGGATTTTTGGACGGAGACAAATCCGCAGCATGCTGCGGTTTTGTCAACGTCCAAAAAACATTCACATACTGAACAGAAGACATCCTGATGCATCCTGAACGGATTTCTCTCCATTCAGAATGCATAGGGATAATCCTGATCAGTATCTTTCTGTCCTAGAGCCCCGAGGACTGAACTCTAGGACGGAAAGCAAAAACGCTGATGTGAAAGGGGCAAAACATAGAAAGTAGACATATTTGATATCATTGCGTCCGTAACGACCTGCTCTATAAAAATAGCACATGTCAGATGAATGTTGTCAGATGACTGTTGTAAAAAATAAAAAATAAAAATGGTGCCAAAAAATCTATTAAAAGGTTATCAAAATTAGGGTTATTCACTTTAGAAAAAAGACGACTGAGGGGAGATCTAATAACTATGCATAAATATATCAGGGATCAGTACAGAGATCTCTCCCATCATCTATTTATCCCCAGGACTGTGACTGTGACGAGGGGACATCCTCTGCGTCTGGAGGAAAGAAGGTTTGTACACAAACATAGAAGAGGATTCTTTACGGTAAGAGCAGTGAGACTATGGAACTCTCTGCCTGAGGAGGTGGTGATGGTGAGTACAATAAAGGAATTCAAGAGGGGACTGGATGTATTTCTGGAGTGTAATAATATTACAGGTTATAGCTACTAGAGATGGGTCGTTGATCCAGGGAGTACTTCTTTCCTCTAGATCAACTAGCAGGATAACAGGCCGAACTGGATGGACAGATGTCTTTTTTCGGCCTTATGTACTATGTTACTATGTTACCTTGCCTCACAAAAAACGTAATATAGAGCAATTAAAAATCATATGCACCCCAAAATAGTACTAACAAAACTGGCACCTTATGCCGTAGCTTCCAAAATGTGGTCACATTTTTGAGTTTCTACTGTAGGGGTTCATCAGGGGGACTTCAAATGGGACATGGCATCTAAAAGCCAGTTCAGCTAAATCTCCCTTCCAAGTGACTTCAGACCTGAACTGCTCCTTAAAAAGTGGATTTTGAAAATGTTCTTAAAAATAGCAAGATTTGCTTCTAAACTTCTAAGCCTTCTAACGTCCCCAAAAAATAAAGTTTAATTTTCAAAATGATCCAAACATGAAGTAGACATATGGGAAATGTAAAGCAATAACTATCATATAAGGTATCACTATCTATTATAAAAGTAGAGAAATTGAAATTTGAAAATTTAGGCATTTTTCAACATTTTTGGTAAATTTGGGATTTTTTCACAAATAAAGGTGAAATATATTGACTCAAATTTATGACTATCATGAAGTACAATGTGTCACGAGAAAACTGAAGGGAATAAGCCATATGGTATGTATGGATGAGATCATGCTAGAGGGGGGATATATTTACATTAGCCTTATTTCCATATATTGGAAGGTCTCTGCCTGTTACAATGGAATGTGAAAAACAACTATCTCTTGTTATGTATGTATGTACTACATAAGGTAGACACTGTATAAGAATAAACCAGAGTTGTGTTTGAAGGTCACTGGCTTGGTGCTTCTTTCTGACACAGCTCTCCAGGCATCTGCCTCACGGAATGAAGGAGGAACCAGGCTGCAGAAATTCACTAACTCTTTCAAAAATAATCTCAGAACGGCTCGGATAAGTAAAAGTGTTCCAAAGCTATTACCACATAAAGTGACACATGTCAGATTTGCAAAAAATGGCCTGGGCAGGAAGGTGAAAACTGGCCCGGGGTAGAAGGGGTTAAGGAAAGGCATGGCATAGGGAAAAAGTATCCAAAAAACTCCTCTTAATTTTATGTATGCTAATGCCATAAGCCTGACTGGAATTAGTAATGTCTGAAGAGGACTATGGCATGATGGGAATAACTGAGGTATGACTGATTAGTTAACTTACAGGTTTACTGTCACTCCCTCTTCAGGGCAGACAAGCATGTTCCTCTACAGGCAGCACCACCGGTTAGCATGGTAACTGGTCCAGGTGGTCCCTGTGTAGGAGCACAGGCCAATCAGAAGCTACGACTGCGCTCTGATGTCACAGATCATGTGACACCGGGAGCGTCATGTGACCAGGAAGTGCAGCACATTTAAACAGGCAATTTTCTGGCAGCTGGTTGCCTGTGTTTCTTATAATTCTTTCTGGATCACCTTACTAGACTTATTTCTGTGTATTTACCTATTGGATTCTTGACCTCTGATTTGGACCCTGACGTTCCCTCCTGGTTTTGACCCTGGCTTGGTATTGTATTTGATTTGTCTATTTCTGATTTCCCTCTCTGTTCTCCTGGCATTTACTTTGGTGCAATTCAGACTGATTTACTGTTCCTGATTCGGTTTAGTTTTGTCTCTCTTGGTTTTTACCCAGCTTGTCTGTTTCCATTATATTCCTGTTTTTGTGGCTGTTGATTTGTCAGTAGTTTATTATTTTTGGAGATGAGTGAAGTTTACAAAACTTCGATTTGGCCGCTTCACAGAATTTCACAAAGAAATTGTTTGTCACGAGGCCCATGTCTTTGAAAGTAGCGGCTGCAATGACACGGAATGGCGATTGTGCCACCTCCCATCACTGAACCCCTCAGATGCTATGTTCATCGCTGATCGCGGTATCTGAGATAAAAAAAAAATAGGGCTTTTAGGGGTTAATCGGTTAAAAAAAAAATAATACTCACCTTATCAATTTGAGCGTGAAGAGGTCCCCGTGGCTATCTTGATTAAAGATCTCACGCAAAATCACGTGTGGTGCATGATGAGCTATTGTGAGTATTTTTCTTTTTTACTGCCATTTCAGGCACAATTGATTCGTTACCACGAAGCACGGGAAAATTTAGTTTTTCAGCAAATCGAACTTTCACAAAATTCAGATCGAAGTCCATTTCGGATACTTCGATTCACTCAACACTAATTATTTTCCTTTCTGTCTTCCCTCCTGTATAGACCCAGCCGACCAGTTGTGGATAGAGATGTCGCGAACAACATAAAATTTTCCGTTCGTGAATGGTGAACGGGCGAACTGCCATAGACTTCAATAGGCAGGCGAATTTTAAAACCCACAGGGACTCTTTTTGGCCACAATAGTGATGGAAAAGTTGTTTCAAGGGGACTAACACCTGGACTGTGGCATGCCGGAGGGGGATCCATGGCAAAACTCCCATGGAAAATTACGTAGTTGACACAGAGTCGGGTTTTAATCCATAAAAGGCATAAATCACCTAACAATCCTAAATTGTTTGGAATAACGAGCTTTAAAACATCCAGTGTGTGTATGCAGTCACCAAACTATGACAGACCAAACTCCCCATTTAAGGCACCGCAAACAACCGCAAACAGTCCATTTGCACAACCGCAAACTCCCCATTTGCACAAGGTTGGATACCAAGCTAGCCATGTCCCGTTCCTTGTCCTCACTGACGTCATTGAAGGTCTCTTCCTCCACCCAGCCACGTCCAACACCAAGGGTCCCCGAAAGGTGACAACAAGCCCCCTGGGACGCCTGCTGTGGCTGTTCTTCCACCTCCTCAAACCCACCTTCCTCCTCTGACTCCTCTTCTTCAGACTCCTCTCTCTGCGTTGCCGCAGGTCCAGCAATCGACGACAAGGCTGCTTCTGGTGGTGATGGTGACCACAACTCTTCCTCTTCATGCTCATCTACGGCCTGATCCAGCACTCTTCGCAGGGCACGCTCCAGAAAAAACGCATATGGGATGAGGTCGATGATGTTGTCTTGGGTTTGACTGACCAAGTTTGTCACCTCCGCAAAAGGACGCATGAGCCTACAGCCATTGTGCATGAGCGTTCAGTAACAAAAAATACCCAGCTCTGCAGAGGCTGTCCTCTTTTTTTCTTAATGAAAAAAATCTGTTCTTATCAGTTTATTCTCTGTTTTGTCCCCTATCAGGGGAGGGTGTATGGAATAGATTTTAGGAACCGGGAGACAGAAAAAAATGATTAGTCGGGCACAGTACAGTCTGTGGGCCTGATACACACTGGCAGGCAACTGCAATTATATTAAAGGGTAAAAATTAAATTACTTTTTTATCTGCAAGGTACTGTGCCACCCTATATTAGTGGTGGGCACTGGCAGTGGGCACAGTACAGTCAGTGGGCCTGACACACACTGGCAGGCAACTGCAATTATATTAAAGGGTAAAGAGGAAATTACTTTTTTATCTGCAAGGTACTGTGCCACCCTTTATGAGTGGTGGGCACTGGCAGTGGGCACAGTACAGTCTGTGGGCCTGCGGCCTCTCACACACGGGCAGGCAACTGCAATATATATATAGAAAAATAAAATAAATGGATGCAGGCAAAACGGAATGGATGCGGACAAAAATGTGGACGTGTGAATGGGGCTTAACAATGTAGCTTCAGAGTAAATCTAAGATGAATGCTGTCCTTGCTTTTTGATAGGAGGTGGGAGGGTCTGGGAGGGAGGGTATGCTGATTGGCTGGAATGTGTCTGCTGACTGTGAGATACAGGGTCAAAATTTACTCAATGATGACGTACAGGGGGCAAACCGAAGATCGCATATGTTCGCCCGCCGCGGCGAACGCGGACAAGCGATGTTCGCCGGGAACTGTTCACCGGTGAATAGTTCGGGATAGCTCTAGTTGTGGACCACTGTCTCGGTAAGTTCAGAATTCATTGCTCCTACCATGACAGTTACAGTCTGTTTAGAAAGGATCATAAAAACTGTAAAGGGGGAGAGGTTTGCCTTTATATAAAATCCAGTCTAAAGCCCACACTCTGGGAAAATATAAGTGAGGGAAATGAGCATGTGGAGTTACTGTGGGTAGAAATACATAGTGGGAAAACCAATAATAAAATACTGGTAGGGGTTTGTTATAAGCTACCTAATATAACAGAGTCCACAGAAAATCTACTACTAAGGGAAATAGATGAGGCAGCAAATCAAAAAAGGTCATTATTATAGGGGACTTCAATTACCAGACTGAGAAACTGAAAGCTGTGGATCTCATGAAGGAAACAAATTCTTGACAAAAGCTAAAGATAATTACCTTTACCAACTGTTATAGGATCTAACTAGAGAGATGGCCATATTAAACTTTACTATATTAACCAATAGACCTGACAGAACAACAGACGTGTAGGTTGAGGAATACCTGGGAGTAATATAATCAACTTCCAATTGTAATTCAAAATGGTGTTTTTTTTTCAGGGACACAGAAAAATAGAAAGGGGGTCAGTCAGCACGTCCCTGTATGCAGGTGCTCGTAGCCATGGCAAAAAACACATACAAACACAGAAATGCAACAGCACTCTGCAACCAGCACTATGCCCTACCTCTATGCTAGAGGCTGCTTTTATTAAGAGTAAGTATAAAACTTAATTTGCACTCATAGTACCTACTTAGCCATTTGGCTCCAGGAGGAGTATATAGTGGGCTCAGCATGCATGTTGGTGGCTTATTACTTTTTGTTCAAAATGTACTCTGACGCCTCTGTTAACCTCTAGCATAGAGGTAGGGCAGAGTGCTGGTTGCAGAGTGGTGTTGCATTTCTGTGTTTGTTTTTTTCAAGGAGGCACAAAAACACTTAACTTTGGCCAGTTGAAATAGTTCATCTGTCTCACTAAGGGTACTTTCACACTAGCGTTTTGGATTCCGTTTGTGAGATCCGTTTCAGGGCTCTCACAAACGGTCCAAAACGGATCAGTTAAGCCCCAATGCATTCTGAATGGATAAGGATCTGTTCAGAATGCATCAGTTAGGCTCCGTTCCGCCTCTATTCCGTTTTGGAGGCGGACACCAAAACGCAGCATGCAGCATTTTGGTGTCCGTCTGAAGAGGCGGAGCCTAACGGATCAGTTTTTTTTTACAATGTAAGTCAATGGGGACGGATCCGTTGTCAGTGACACAATATGGTGCATTTGAAAACGGATCCGTTCCCCATTGACTTTCAATGTAAGTCAAAACGGATCCGTTTTGGACTTTGTCATTTTTCTTTAAAGCTAATGCAAACGGATCCGTTCTGAACGGATACAAACGTTTGCATTAGAGGTGCGGATCCGTCTGTACAAATAAACAGACGGATCCGCACCAACGCTAGTGTGAAAGTACCCTAACTGGGACAGTGTCCTAAAAAACTAAAATACAGCCACAAAATGGGATATTTTTAAAGGCATCCTAAACTCTAATTATAAGAGATACATAACTAATGGGAATAAAAGGGTCACAAACTAAAAAAAAATAATAATAATAATAGAAATGTAATGGGGCAAAAAAATGACAAAAATAAACCATTTAAATTACTAAAACAGGAATGTAGTGAAGAAGCACTAAAAACCTACAAGGAGAAAAACAGAATATGTTAAAAGACAGATAAAGGCAGCCAGGCTCATTGCAAAAGAGAGTAAAACTAAACCTAAAATGTTTTTTCAGTAATATAAATGGTAAACCTGAAAGAGTTAGTCCATTAAGGACCTTACATTTTTATTTTTACTTCCATGGCTCTATCTCCTCAATATTCCATGTCCAGTATGTTTGTGCCATGATGTCTAGTAATGTTGGGCGCGAATATTCGAATCGCGATTTTAATCGCAAATATCGCCACTTCGAGAATTTTTATTCCTCTGAACCCATGATCCCTCTCTGCTTCTTGCTTGTGGGCCAATGAGAAGGCTGCAATGTCTTTGTCTGAGCTTAGCAACATCCCTAGCAGCCAATAGAAAAGTTTCCTACCCCTTACAATATAAGAACCTCCCGAGAAGCCATTTTCAGTATTTTTTTTTCCGTTCTGAGAGAGACAGCAGTGTCATTGCTGTGCTCTGTGTTTTGCTGTGTCACATTACATTAGATATTTAGTTAGTTAGTTAGTGTATATATATATATATATATATATATATATATACACACACATATATATATTACAGATAGTTAATGGTAGATAGTCAATGTAGGTTAGATTGTGATAGTTTAGCTTTGAGGTTCCAGTGCAGGGTGTTAGGTAGTTTGATAGGTTCTGCTGTCCATACATACATGGTACATACATAGTGCTGTGATGTCACAAGTTCACAACAATAATTAGTGCACTAATCACTAATATGTAGCCAGACCTGCTAAAATGTAAAGTTGCACGTATTGCACCAAAATATGCGCATCATCAATTGCCGATTTGCGCAATCGCTATCGGAGCACTCTATCTGCATATCAAGCTATTGTAATGTTCTGCCACGTCAACCATTTTCTCCAGTCTCAGTAGACTTCTAGCAGCTTGAAAAATGTAGCAATGGTGACCCAGGCCTGTATTGCGCACGCAATAGGCGCATATTACATTGCCGATTGTCACAATCAAGAAAATAGCGAATTCGCAAATTTATGACGAATATTCGTTCAAATATTCGCGAAATATCGCAAATTCTAATATTGCCTCTGCCGCTTATCACTAATGTCTAGGTCACCTTATGAATAGTTACGCGTCAAATGGCAACATTCACTACGTGGCCCTATATCTAGGGCTGCGTAGTGACAGGATCCGGGAATGCGTCACAGTTGCCCGGCAACCCTATCAGACAGGACCGCGCTTGTCACAGCGCAATCCGACGCAGTGATGTCATCATACGTCACTTGCATCACCCCGCTGGGAGTGACATTGCTACCCAGCAACTTGCGAGCCTAAGACCGCGCAGCTCCACACACCACTAGCGGCATCATGCCGGGAGCCAGTCCTCATTCTCAGGCCATCCCATGTTCAAATACCGGCGACCTGGGAGCTTTATTTAGGCCACACCTAGTCTGCGAGTAGCATCGGGCCCCAGTATATGGAGGTGTGGAGCGTTCATTTGCTGAACCCCCCTCCTTTATTTTCTCTGAACTTAAGCCATACTATAGGTTTAGTTCTTAGATACTTTAAACATTAAGGTGAATTGACAGAAACCTATTGTTTGCACTTACTCATTAATATTTTTTTTTTGTATTTCTTCAACATATGCCCAGCTCCTCTATGTTTCCCCTGATGAGCTTTCACCTCATCTAAAAGTGAAACATGCATGTAGGGACTAACTAGGATAGGGCGAACTAGGACCAGTCTATTTAGGGAAAGGTTCCGGACGGGGTCGCTCTTGTCAGAGCGGGTGCTCTGTGGTTAGGCTATCAGGGCCAGTTTAGCGTCCACACCTGAGGACAATACCAGGGATAGGCAGTCCCAACCCCCAATTTGCAATCCTCCATGGGATATCCTCATCCTCTTCATCAGGAGAATTGATGTGTCTTGGAACCCACCGGTAGAGCGGTAGGGCAAAAGGTTTCCATTTCAAACGTGCCGCCTACTACACAAAAGGCTTTTTTTGTCTTTATTTGTTTATTTGTATCATGATGATTCACTCTGACAAAAGCCATTTGTTTTTGTTTATTTGTACTATTATGATCTTGTTACCAGGAGCATCGGTGCAGGACCGAAGGATGAGGCAGAGATGTGGTCAGACAGGCAATAGGCCAGGGTAGGCGGCACAAGTACAGGTCAGGCAATCCAGCTCGGCAACAGGAGAGTCAAAGCAAGCAGGCAGGAATCAGAGGAAAAGCAGAGTCCAGGAACATAGTATAGAGCAGGAGCACACGTGAGTATCAGGAACCAGCAAACACAAGGACCTTGACACTGAGGCATCTGGGAAGGGGGCTGAGCCACTTAAGTATATGCAGGAGACCCAGAGTTGGTCAGCGAGGTCACCTGACCTAACCCACACAGCCCAGGGAGTGATGCGCTCCTCCCCTAGAGCAGTGTAACACGAAACCAGCCGAACTCATGCTGTGTCCAGGGCTGAGTGAAAGCTGTGGAGCGGGATCCTCAGAAGCAATAACACCTACAGAAATAGAGCCCAGGGCCGCAGCGATGAAATGGAAAGCACCATCTACAGGTCACTGTCTACGCGGCTCCCGGGAACACGGCGATAAGCGGGGGAACAGCAGCGCCCAGCAGCCGCTGTTACAGACGACCCCACCTTCGGCTGCCTTTTCTTGAGTCCACGATGGGACAAAAACCTTTTTATCAGGTCCGGAGCATGAATATTCTCCTCCAGCTCCCAAGACCTATCTTCCGGACCAAAGCCCTTCTAATCCACCAGGTAGTAGGTTTTCTTACCACGTTTCCTAAAGTCCAAGATGTCCTTGACCTCGATTATCACTTCCGAGTCTTCAGATACCGGAGACGCAGTAGACAGAGCTGTTAAGAAGCGGCTAAGGACTACCGGTTTTAGCAAGGACACGTGGAAGGCATTGGGGACATGAAGAGAGAGAGGTAGCCGTAACTTATAGTTCACTTCATTGATCTTCTTCAAAACTACAAAGGGTCCCAGGAATCTAGGATCTTCAAAAAATCCTTAAAAGAGGAATCCACTGCTGGTACCCCAGAAGATATAGGAACAGGGAGAGGAGTACTAGGATGTTGTCCAAAAGCGACAAAGAAAGGAGATGACACAGTAGACTCACTAGTATGGTTATTGTAGGAGAACTCTGCCCAAGGTAACAATTGTACCCAGTTGTTGTGTTGAGCTGAAACAAAATGCCGAAGGTAATTCGTCAAACTCAATATCTGATTGACCCGATCTACTTGACCATTGGTTTGGGAGAAGTCCAGGTCAATTTCTAGCAGTCAGCAAAGAGCTCTCCAGAGCTTGGAGGTAAACTGGACACTCCGAACAGAAACAATATGCCCAGGTAAACCATGCAGACGAAATATATGTTTGACGAAAAGTTTAGCAAGTTCCACAGCCAAGAGGGCAATCCACTCAAATGAACGATGTGCGCAATCTTGGAAAAGTGGTCCACAACCACCCAAATCACGATACATCCAGCTGAAGAGGGCAGATCTGCAATGCGTTGCCATGGAGCATCATGAACAGGTAGGGGTAACAACAGACCAGGTGGTTTACTCCTGGAGATTTTATTTTGAGCACAAACAGTGCAAGCAGAGACATAATTGCACACATCCTTGGACAATGTGGGCCACCAGTAGTGGCGAAACACCAATTCTGTGGTCTTGAAAATCCCTGGGTGACCGGCCAGTTTGGAGTTGTGCCCCCTCGTTAGGATACGTTTTCCTTTGGCAGATGGCATGAATGTCCTCCCGGGAGGAATGTCTTTTATCAGGACAGAAGCCACTGTGATCAAGCGAGCAGGATCTACAATATATTGGGGTTCCTCCTGCTGGTATGGGAATTCAAATGGCCTAGATACAGCATTCGCCTTGTTGTTTTTCTCAGCCGGGCAAAAGTGCAACTCGAAATTAAAATGAGAGAAGAAGAGGGCCCACCTTGCTTGGCGAGGGTTCAGACACTGGGCTGTGAGATATGTGAGGTTCTTCTGATCAGTGAATATTATCACTGGATGCTGGGCCCCCTCCAACACTTAACGCCACTCTTCAAAGGCAAGTTTTACGGCTAGAAGTTCTCTGTCTCATATACAGTAATTCCTCTCAGCTGGCAAGAAGAGTTTGGAGGAGAACCCACAGGTAAACATCTTGCCCTTGGAACCTCTCTGTAGTAGAACAGCACCGGCTCTTATGGAGGAGGCGCCCACTTCTAGAAAGAATTGGAGGGAGACATCAGGAGGATGACACAGAACAGGTGCAGAAGCAAAGGACTGACAGAGGCCTTTCTAGACGGATGGTAGGAAGCCGGAACTGATGGTCTAGAGATTGCTGAAGGAAATTACTGGCTAAACCAGATTCCAGGAATGCAGACACTTACAGCGCAACTCCCTTGTGTGAGAGTCACCGTAACAGAAAGTTTCAGAGAGGACTTCTCTTTGTCTAGGACCATCTCTCCAAGAGATCCTAGACATTGGCTGAATGCGCTGTTTTTGCATGGGCTCTTCAGGTGGGGTGGAGACTAAAGGAAAGAGCGGCCGGTGGAAGGATAGAGCCAACCGAGGTAGATTCTGCTGCACGCAACCTCCATAGAACATTTATTGAAGCCCAAATTTATCCTTGTAGCTCAATTGATGTGGTCATTCAGAGTAGACGGACGTCGCGACCAGCTAGTTCATCCTTAATTGGGTCAGAAAGGCCCTCCCAGAACACCGCCAGTTGAGCCTGATTGTTCCATGCAAGTTCGGCAGCCAGGGTACGAAACTGGATGATGTACTTACCCACAGACGAGGAACCCTGCCGTAGACGTAGCAGAGCTGAGGCAGCAGAATACAAGTGGATGGGCTCCTCAAAGACCAGCCAGAAGTTAGCCAGAAAAGACTGCAGATTGGTAGTCTCAGGACCTCCATGTTCCTAGATAGGATTTGCCCAAGCAAGGGTCTCATCAGACAGCAGGGACACAATGAAGGCAACCTTGGATCGCTCAGTGGAAAACTTCTGCCATGGAACTCAAAGTGGATCAAACAGTGGTTCAGGAATCCACAATAGGTTTTTGGATTTCCACCATAGCGTGAAGGCAGAGGGAGTTGCACACCAGTGGTACACAAATCTAGACTCACCGGTGTGGGAACTGCAGGAGTAGCAGTGCCAGACGACCCTGTATTAGCTGGAGACAAGATGGCATCCAGACTAGCAACAACATTTTGCAAGAACTGCATCAAGATATCCTGACGTTCGCTCTGGCGCTTTACTTCACATAACAGTTCCTGGACGACAGGCTTGCGATGACCAGCGGGGTCCATGACCTCAGTGTACTGTCACGGATCAGCGGGTGTGAACCCACTGTGCCAATGACTGGCTATACTCTGGAGGGGAGTGTCTAAGCAACTACCTGTGTTTCACCAGATCCTCAGATGGTGAGGATAGACTTGAGCCGTTAGGGTAGTTGCCAGGGTTTACTCCAGAGCAATCCCAGAGTCAGTGGCAGCTGGTCTGGGCAAACCAGGAGGTACCTGAGTGGGTACCTGTAGTACAAGCATAGTCAGGGGGGCAGAGACGTTACCAGGATCATCGGTGCAGGACCGAAGGATGAGGCAGAGATGTGGTCAGACAGGCAATAGGTCAAGGCAGGTGGCACAGGTACAGGTCAGGCAATCTGGGTCGGCAACAGCAGAGTCAAAGCAAGCAGGCAGGGATCAGAGGATAAGTAGAGTCCAGGAACAAAGTATAGATCAGGAGCACATGTGAGTATTAGGAACCAGCAAACACAAGGACCTTGACACTGAGGCATCTGGGAAGGGGGCTGAGCCACTTAAGTATATGCAGGAGAGCCAGAGTTGGTCAGTGAGGTCACCTGACCTAACCCACACAGCCCAGGGAGTGATGCGCTCCTCCCCTAGAGCAGTGTAACACAAAACTAGCCAAACTCATGCTGTGTCCAGGGCTAAGTGGAAGCTGTGGAGCGGAATCCTCAGAAGCAATAACACCTACAGAAACAGAGCCCAGGACCGCAGCGGTGAAATGGGAAGCACCGGCCACTGGTCACCGCTTAATGCAGCACCCGGGACCGCGGCGATAAGCGGGGGAACAGCAACCGCTGTTACAGATCTATCTTGAGGGTTATCTGTTTTAGAAGATAATGTTATTAAAAGTTGCATTTTATATACATCTAACTAATTTTGGATCACTTTCCTAGTATACCATAAGGAGAAAGTGGGTATTAACCCAGGTATGCTGTGGTTGCCCCTGAGAACGTAATAGTTTTTGCCTCGGATCAATGGGGAATCCATAGAGGACCAAATTAAGCCTTCGGCCATAGGAAGCGTCTCTCTGGGGCGGGAAGTAAATGCAGTATAGTGCTCAGGTGGTTTGTGAAAGTAACCAAGTGCCATTTTCATCCACCAAAAGTTAGTTATTCAGATATCTCACAAACAGCTCCTAGTTCCCAGTTGTTATTCAAATGGATATTGTTCAGAGATACTACCTGAGAGACTACGTGTGAGAGAGGGCGACTCCTCTCACACAGGTGTGGGGCTGAAGACGGGGTTAAATCAGAATTGTTTGCGGAATTTGTCTTTCTGCTCTTATACGTTTTATTCATTATTTACTGCATCCATTCCTATTCTTCTGCATTTTACACCTTCTCAAATTATTATTTTAAACGATGCTGATGCAAACCCAAAAACCCCTTTAAGGTATAGTACTTTAAGAGAGCCGGTCACTTGTTAAAAATGCAAGTATAGCAATTTCTTTTGTTAAGTAATTTCTTTTGTTAATTGCAACTTACATACAGTTAAAACAAGCAGTCAGACTTCTTTTATATTATACACCTCTGTGTTTGAACCCAATAACACCATTTTAA
Source organism: Bufotes viridis (assembly GCA_033119425.1). Lineage (NCBI taxonomy): Eukaryota > Metazoa > Chordata > Amphibia > Anura > Bufonidae > Bufotes > Bufotes viridis. Next base: position 59,163,954 of record CM065598.1, read on the forward strand.
ATTGCCAGTCGTACATTCTCAAAAGAAGAATTTTATCATTTCATTCAAATGGACAATTACCACAAGGTCCTTGGTTAATTTCTGAAAAATCTTCTAGATGATCCGTAATCCCTGTGAAATTGTTTTGTAGATCAGGATTTTTCCTTATTATTTTTCTGCAGATAAAAAAGATAAAATACAAAGTGTGTTTAGCATTTTCATATATGTTTTGCTAGAAGCATTACAGATAAAATATTATATATTACTGTTACTTTATACTAGTAGTTTTCAGAGCATGGAAATCTAGTTTGATTTTGCTGATTAAATTATGTTTAACATTAAAAGAACTTTGAGCTAGGCTGACCTGATGCAAAGCACCATATTCACTTTTAGTTTGAATCAATAAATGTTAGTTTGTCAATTATTGCAGATTCACTATTTTTAAAACTTTCCTATTATATTAGATATTTAACACGAGCACAGACCGATACTCGTGCTGATTATTAGGGATGAGTGTTTGTAGAAATGCTTGTTCCTGATAATTGGCCTTTGTAAAACACTCTAAAAATCTAAACAGCGGTCTGCTGCGCAGGAACAATGATTTCTATGGGGGACAAGCAATCACTATCATGATCGCTTGTCCCCATACAGCAGAGGTGATTACTGAATGTAGAAGCACCCCTCATCTCCAGCTGACGATCAAGCAATTATTGGAAACATTCGTTTGTTACTGATAATGGTCTGAAACACCAGCATGTGTAAGAGGACATTAAAGGGGTTGTCCGTCTATCCTATATTGATGACCTATCCTCAGGAGACGAGGTGTACATCTGCCAACATATTTTCAGCTAGGTTTGAGGATAAGTAACCCCTTTATTAAATACATAAAAGTGTTTCCTTGTTACATAGATTACATGTTTATTGTTTGGTTGGGCTCAGAGCAGCAGTTTTAGAACTTTGTTGTATGCTTAAATGAACAGAATGACAAGGAAGATGTTAATAAGTTACAAGCTAACTTGGACAAACTTACTACTTGGGTCTCCACTTGGCAAATGAGGTTCAATATAGATAAATGTAAAGTTAGTCACCTGGGGGCTAATAATCTGCATGCAGCATATGTCCTAGGAGGAGTAAAACTAGGAGAGTCACTGATTGAGAAGGATGTAGGTGTATTAGTAGATCATAGACTAAATAACAGAATGCAATGCTAGTCAGCTGCCTCTAAGGCCAACAGAATTTTGTCTTGTATTGAATGAGGTATGGACTTGCAGGGCAGGTATGTAATATTGCCACTATACAAAGCTTTGGTACAGCCTCATCTGGAATACGCGGTTCAATTCTGGGCACCAGTTCATTAAAAGGATGTTAGAAAACGTGCAAAGGAGAGCAACTAAACTCATAAAGGGCCTGGAAGATCTTAGCTACTATGAACAAAGATTAAAAGAACTGAATTTGTTTAGTCTTATGAAAAACCGCTAAGGGGAGACATGATTAACCTGTACAAATAAATAAATGGACCATACCAAAAATATCGAGAGAAGCTACTCTGTGTTAAAACCCTCAAAAAACAAGGGGTCACTTCCTACTCCTGGAGAAAAAAATATTCTGTAATAAGCAACAAGCATTTTTTACAGTACGGGCTGTGAATCTCTGGAATAGCCTGCCGCAGGAGCTGGTCATAGCAAATACAATAGATGGCTTCAAAAAAATGTATAAATGGCTGTTTAGTTCAAAATAACTAGTGTTGAGTGAATCGAATTTAACGGAGTGAAATTCCATCTGAATTTCAGGAAAAATTCTATTCGCCACGAATTTCTTCGCACTTCGTGGTAACTAATCATATTTTTTTTCTAAAATGGCTGCTGCACATGTTACAAAGTGAAATTATCAAGCCCAGGAATGTGGGATTACCCATAATGCCATGCAAACCGCCAGCCCCTGTGATGTCACAGCCCTATAAAAAGCCTCATCCTGCCCAGTCTTCACAGTGAACTGAGCATAGGGACAGAGGTGACAAGTGCTAGGGAAATTGTTTTAACAACCTTTTAATAGTATAATCTGGGATAGGGACAGTCAAGGAACAATGCATGGAGATCATAGGGAGAGTTTTTAGACACTGTAGGGAGAGCATAGGGAGACTGTAACACAGTTCAGGCTATGTAAGAGGAAGGGATCCTTAGGAGACAGTGTAGTTTGCACAGATCACCTGTATAGGACAAAGAGCTATCTAATTGAATGAAGCCCACCTTATTTAATAGATAAGCAATTCAATAGCGCTTTTATTCTCAAATTGGGGTGAATAAGCTGTATAATCTAACTGTTATTTGGGTACCCACCTTGTTTAATAGATCAGCAATTCTATTCCACCTTTATTCTCAAAGTGGGGGTAAATAAGCTGTGTAATGTAACCTTTATTTGGGTGCCCACCTTGTTTAATAAATAAGCAATTCTATTCCACCTTCATTCTCAAACTGGGGTGAATAACCTGTGTAATATAACCTTTAGTGTGGTGTCCACCTGATTTCATCGATAAGCAATTCCATTAGGTCTTGATTCTGATATTGGGGTGAATAAACAGTTTAATATAATCATTAGAGTGGTGTCCACCTAATTTCATAGATGAATAATTCCATTAGGCTTTGATTTTCATATTGGGATGAATCAACAGTGTACTATAACCATTACCCTCAGTTCACACTCAGTTCGAACGCAGCGTAAAACGCTCAACAGGAGAAAACTCATGTTTCCCTATGGGCATGGTTCTCACCTGAGCGTTTTACAGCGTGTTTGAACGCGCTGTAAAATGCCCTACGCTCAAAGAAGTTCTTGAGCTTCTTTGGGGAGTTTTGTCGCGCGTTTGCACCCATAGACTTCAATGGGAACGTGCGTTAAAGTGTAGATATGCCTTTTTCAATTGGTCTCCAGAGTCACAAACGCGCATATGACGCGCGTTTCCAATTTTCAAAAACGCGCTGTAATACGCGCAACAAAAACGCACGTAAAACGCGCGTCTCAGAAACGCTCAGGTGTGAACCCAGGGTTAGAGTTTTGTCCACCTGATTTTATATATAAGCAATTCCATTAGGCCTTGATTCTCATATTGGGGTGAATTGACATTGAATAACTTATTTTACATATACAGTTACTGTTACCGTACAACAAGTGAAGCCACACAGCCAGGAGTTGGTGGGTTCCTCTAACACCACACTTACTTGGCATGGCCCAGGATCACCCTCTGTGCCCCCAACTGTCCTGCAACTTCCTCTTTTTTTTCCTGCTCCTTCTTTCATGCAAGTGATGTATACCGCCGCCTTTGTTCCACTTTTCAGGAAGATATTACAGAGGACAGTCACCAGCTACTGCCCAGCGCAGATTTGAAGGAGAGGTCCAGAAACAACTAGCAGTGCACAGCTTCATAGAGACAGCGGCAGGAAGTCAGCATTATCATGGGGGTAAAATGCCATACTCACCGGTGTGGGAACTTTCCATGAAGTCACTTGAGGACATCATTGTAGCCTTAAGTAGAATCTGTGGGCAAAAGATGATGCATCCCAGGGTGCCAATGTTGGCACCACAACCCTGCATCAACACATGGAGCATCACCATAAAGTGGCCCAAGAAAACCATGGTGCTAATGTAGTAGTACAACCTGACGCATCTCCCAGTGTCCCCCCACCCCTTCTCCAGCAGTCAGGGCTCCACCACCTCAGCAGAAGGGAGCTGTGTTTCCTTCCCAACGTCTACTGGTACTGATGCTCTTCCTCCACATACTCCTTGTCACGCGTTTCACCAGCAATCGATTACTGAGTTGATTGCAAAGAGACAACAGTATGTTGCACCAATCCAACAGTGCAGAAGCAGAACCTGCTCCTGGCCAAGTTGCTGGTACTACAGTCCTTCCCTTTCCATGTGGTTGACTCTGTGCATTTCTGATGGCTTGTGCCGAGCCAAGGTCCTCGAGCTTGTCTGTGTCTGGTACAGTTCACGGCAGCACTGATGTGTGGAGCTATAACTATGGTCAAGGACAATACATGTCCTCTATGACCCACTGGGTAAATATGGTTCCTGTCCAGACACACCAGCAACTTAGCCAGTTGATGGCAATGCCGCCATTACCTTCTATGCGACGTTTACACAAGTTGGAACTCCACCTTCCACATATTGGAACAATTATATGAGCAGAGGAAAGCTGTGGACGTTTTCTTGATGATGCAGGGGGACAGGGGTATCAATCTGTGACTGGGCCACTATGTTGACTCCTGATGCTGTTGCCACCATCACCATTCTATGACGGGGCCACTAATGTCCCTGTTTGGTCTTTGACAACACCATTTATTTTACCCTTCTGATCTGTCAAAAGAACCGTAAAATAAACAACACAATGGATCCTGTCTTTGCAGCATCCATAAGGCCTGTATCACACGGTCAGTATTTTGCATTAGGATTTAATCATGATTGGAAGCCAAAAGTAGGAGTGGTCCAGAACACAGAAGACATGCAAATGTTCATGTGTCACCTCTGTTTTGGACCCACTCCTGTTTTTTATGGCCTCACCAACACTAATCAATTACTGACCAAATGCTGACCGTGTAAAGGCGGATGCTCAAAAGACAGGATCTGTTTTTTGGGGGGTTGTTCTTCTGACAGATCATAAGAAGGGAAAACTAAAAATAAACAGTGAAGCAAGTCAACACAAACTTACTGCTGACACCCTCTTCACTCTGTAATGGGCCCACTACTTGTATCAGCGTATAACAGAACTGGTTCTCTAGAAATGTATGTGGAATCAGCAGATTATTTAAAAGGAGAGCGCTCTTTGGGCCAGATTTATCATTACACTTCCATCTTACTCCAATTTCACATAAGTCCAAAGTCACTTTTGGCTCAGTCAGATTTATTAATGGTCCTTTAATACTGTGATAAATGTGGTTTGATGGCAGAAGTTCATCCTTCAGTAAACGGCTTTACAAAAGTCGCACATATTTACAAAAAAGTCGCATGTTCTATTAAAAAGTCGCATAAGATAAGCATGGTCTTCGCTGGAGTGAAATTGGGACTTTTTTGCAACTTTTTTGCGACTTTTTAAAAAAGTCCCAATGATAAATCTGGAGTGAAACTCATTAACATGGCTAACCACGCCCATTTTTACAAAACTGGAGTGAGTGGTGTACACATGTAAAAAAGTCGCTAAATTATGCGCAAATGAGTGTGAAAAGTTGCAAATGCCCTATTTTGGGACTTTTTGATGCCAGAATTCTGGAGTGAAGGTATGATAAATCATTGCCTTTGACTCTATAGTACTCTATAATAGAATCTTTTGCCACTGCACAGTTAAGTACATTATACCTGACGCTGACATTGACCTGTAATCCTGGTCAATTTTTGACCTGTAACTGACCAAATAAGTGAAGTGTGAACTGAGTCTAAGAGTTACGCCTGTCACCTGCCTGTCATACTGACGCACAGTAACAGTTTCACTACCATTACAGACTACTGAGATACACTCTCCCAGCAGGCAGGGAAATAAATGAATTATAACGTGCTTTGTGACAAATTAATTCGGATCAAATCAAATGTTTTGGAAACATTTGGTGAAGCGTCCAAAACAAATTTTTGAAAACTTCTAAAAATAACATTGGGGCCTTTGAAAATGTATAGAAATTATGTTCTACACACCCTTTCCCTTTGGCTCAACCCCTTCTTAAAAGAAAGATGGATGTTGATCTACATCTGGAGTCAAGAAGGATATTTTTTCCCCCATAGGTTTTTTTTTTTTTTGTCTTTCCCTGGATCAATACAGCAGGATTATAGGTTAGACTTGATGATGTCTTTTTTCCAACCTTAATAAGTATGTAACCATGTACTGGTTTTGGTTGAAACTTGTATGGTGATCACGAGAGGGTACAAAAACCAACAGCCACAAACACCTTATTACATCTCAAAAAGCTTTCATCCATCGAGTATAAAGAAATCACTACCCTATGGATAGTTTGTAAGGTTGGGAATAAATAGCAGTGATAGCAAATTTTTGACCGAAGCTACAGATTTAAAAGGATGATTATTATACAGGGGTTACCCTAACCATTTATTGAATCAAGTTAGAAGGAAAACGATGCAAGGGAGATGCACAGGTAATTCATAACACAATCTTCAGAAAATGAAATATTTTGAAAAATGATGAGGGCATGAAAGAAGTTACTTCTAATAACCTCAAATAAACTCTTCTAATTGGTAAGGGGTAGATTTGTAGAAGAAAGGGAATTTGGTAACAGGCTTAACCCCCAAATGCAACATTAATGCGGCAATAGCTCCTTTTGTAAAATAATTTGCATTAATCTGTATTTTAGTCGATTATATCATCAGGTGTGTCAATTCATCAGTTGTCAAACTAGATTTGTAGTTTATATATTCATTTGCGGTCGCTTCTAAATTGGAAAGACTATCAGATGCTTATTCGAGTCAGGGAGCCCTTCAATTCAGTGGTCTCAGAAAAATTATGTCCCCTCCTGATAGCCCATGTGAAAGAGGCACCCTCCAGTCCATGCAAAGCACTATACACATCCATCTACTAGGTGAAATAGATGAGGCGGTAAATCATAATGTTGTCATAATTATGGATGACTTCAGCTACCCAGATATAAACTGGGAAACTGAAACCCAGCCTATGTTACTAAGTTTCTATGTAATGTGATAGCCCCATTAGACTTGAGTGATATAAATGATTTGAGTGTGTTCTTGTCATTGTGAATACATTGGTCTCTTTAAAATAATTGTGTTGTGTTTTTAATATAGGTTACAGTGATGTATATAGCTACAATGGCAACATCATTGAATAAATAGAGATGTATTAAGGTAATGACATCATAGGCCTGAGGATGTGTATTCATTAGTGGTGATCGAGCACCCCGATGCTCGGGTGCTCTGCCTGAGCACACAGGGATGCTCGGGTGCTCTACCGAGCACCTGAGCCCTTTAGAAGTCAATGGGAGGACCCGAGCATTAAACCAGGCACCCCCTGCTCTGAAGAGGGGAGGGTGCCTGGTTCATAGGATAAGGTCAGAAATTGATGGAAACACCACCGAAATGGGTCGGGGACAGCATGGGGAGGATGTCTGGATGCATCTTGGACTACAATGTCGCTGCTGATAACGATGTTGTCCGAGTTGTACGCCACTTTTACAGACTAACCATAATACTCACAAAACTGAAGATAAAAGCGATTTTAGATGAAAAATTGTTAGGAAACATTCTTTCCTGCATATTTACTTTTATATAAAGGGCAAGTTCAGACAAAAACTTTCGTGATTTTCGGAACTGGGGCCATGACTAAGAGGGACGGCTGGTGGTTTCAATTGTGTTGACCGGACTCATTGGAAGAGGAACGGCCGGTGGCATCCGTATTATACCTGTAGACAGGTGACCTTCGATGTTCTTTTTTGCGCCTACCATGGTGACCATGGTAAATCAGGGAATCAGGGTTTTCTTCCTGAGAGGGAGCAAACCTTCCAAACCACTTCCAAGAAAGGCAGGCGGGGGCGCACAAATTTCCCAGTACCGACTCAGGGAGGTAGTGACGATAAATAACAATACAGGACTCTTAAGAGAGCTTGTCATTGGAACGAGTACAAAAAAATTACAGGGAATGTCATAGGTATTTAGGATGAGGAAACGTTATACAGGAGAGGTAGAGTATGATTGATGGCCTGCTGGTGACCCACTAAAACATTAGGGGTGAAGGTCTTCAGGTGAGCTGACCATCTAAAACATTATGGGTGAGGGCCTGCGGGTGAGCTGACCACCCGAAAAATTATATGCGAGGGCCTTCGGGTTAGCTGACCATCGAAAACATTATTTATGTGAGGGCCTGCGGGTGAGCTGACCATCCAAAAAATTATATGTGAGGGCCTGCGGGTGAGCTGACCATCAAAAACATTATTTATTCGGGGGCCAGCAGGTGAGTTGACCATCCAAAAAATTATATGAGAAGGCATATACATGATGGCATTATATGCGACAATTAAGCATGTAGATATGATGGAGGATGGGAAAATGAAGATTCAACCATATACCCTTTTTTGTGTCGGAAGGGGTGCATGGGAATACAGGGTATTCAGTACATTCTAAGCAACACATTTAAAGTGCCTTTATGTTCAGTCGTGGCATTCCTTGGGTGGAGAGTAGAAGTCAGGGGCAATCCAGGCCTTGTTCATTTTTATAACAGTCAACCTGTCAGCATTTTCAGTTGACAGCTGGATACGCTTATCTGTTATAATGCCACCAGCAACACTAAATACTCACTAAGACAAAACGCTGGCGGCAGGGCAGGCCAGCACCTCCAAGGAGTAGAACGCCAGTTCGTGCTACGTGTCCAGCTTGGACCCCCAGTAGTTGTAAGACACTGAGGGGTCACTAAGTATGCTGACACGGTCTGCCAGGGCCGGGCCGACACAGAGGCTGGGGAGGCTCCAGCCTCAGGGTGGGTGCTCCAGCCTCAGGGCGCAGGCAGGGGCCGGCCAGAGGGAGAGGGACTGACAGGGGGGAACCGCTCAGCGCTCCCTCCTGTCATTCCCTGATTGTAGCGTGACCGAGCTCTGTCCGGTCCGCAGGTACAGAGAGCATCAGTCTCCTGTACCCAGCCGGACCGACAGGAAGTGCGCACACAGTTTGCACTTCAAGTCAGTTGGCTCGGTACAGGAGACAAAAGCTCCTTCTCCTGTACCCGCGGAGGTGCAGACCATGCAAAGCTCGGCTACGCTACAACAGAGGTAGGAGGAGAGGAGGGGGAGAAGAAGGAGCATGACAGCATGGGGGGGCAGAAAGCATGACAACATGGGGGTGGGAGAGAAGAAAGAGCATGACAACATGGGGAGGGGGAGAAGAAGGAGCATGACAACATGGGGGAGAAAGAGCATGACAACACGGGGGTAGAAACAGCATGACAACATGGGGGAGAAGAAAGAGCATAACAACATGGGGGGCAGAAAGCAAGACAACATGGGGGAGAAGAAAGAACATGACAACATGGGGGGAGAAAGAGCATGACAACACGGGGGGCAGAAACAGCATGACAACATGGGGGGAGAAGAAGGAGCATGACAATTTGGGGGGCAGAAAGAGCATGACAACATGGGGGCAGAAAGCATGACAACATGGGGGAGAAAGAGCATGACAACATGGGGGAGGGGAGAAGAAGGAGCATGACAACATGGGGGGGCAGAAAGCATGACAACATGGGGGGAGAAGAAAGGGCATGACAACATGGGGGGAGCATGACAACATGTGGGGGGAAAGAAAGAGCATGACAACATGGGGGGCAGAAAGCATGACAACATGGGGGTGGGAAGAAAGAGCATGACAACATGGGGGAGAAGAAAGAGCATGACATCATGGGGGGGGCAGAAAGAGCATGACAACATGGGGGTGGGGCAGAAAGAGCATGACAACATGTGACAACATGGGGGGGAGAAGAAAGCATGACAACATGTGAAAACATGGGGGGGGGGAGAAGAAAGAGCATGAAAACATGGGGGGGTGAAGAAAGAGCATGACAACATGGGGGGTGGGGAGAAGAAAGAGCATGACAACATGGGGGGTGGCAGAAAGAGCATGACAACATGGGGGGCAGAAAGAGCATGACAACATGGGGGGGGGGGCAGAAAGAGCATGACAACATGGGGGGGAGAAAGAGCATGACAACATGGGGGAGAAGAAAGAGCATGACAATATGGGGGGACAGAAAAAGCATGACATCATGGGGGGGCAGAAAGAGCATGACAACATGGGGGGGTATAAAGAGCATGACAACATGGGGGGGGGGGTATAAAGAGCATGAAAAGATGGGGGAGAATGACAAGGGGCAGAAAGAGCATGACAAGAAGAAGGGATTATGGCAAGAGGGGGGGAGAATGACAAGAGGGGGAGAGCATGGCAAATTACTACGTGGGGGCACTGCTGTGTGGTTGAGGGGGGTGTGGCGGACATTACTGTGTGGGGGGCAGTGTGGCGGACATTACTGTGTGGGGGGCAATGTGGCGGACATTACTGTGTGGGGGGCAGTGTGGCGAACATTACTGTGTGGCGGGCAGTGTGGCGGACATTACTGTGTGGGGGGCAGTGTGGCGGACATTACTGTGTGGGAGGCAGTGTGGAGGACATTACTGTGTGGGGGGGGCAGTGTGGCGGACATTACTGTGTTGGGGACACTACAGTATTATAGGGTGGCATTATATTAAAGCTCTGCAGATGCAACTCCCATGTATTGGGTCACTACAATTTGGGTGGTCATTCACTAAATGAACCCTGTTATGGGGAGAATCTGTGGATGACACATATTTGTCATCCACAGACACCCCCCCCACCCCCCAAAACAGGGTTAATTTACTGAATAACCACCAATAAAAGAGGTGGCGGTCACATATGCTATTTCATAATGACAGCAGGGCCCGCGCAGTGACTGTATTCTACTACACCCCCCATCCCCCCCCCCCACGCTCACTGGATATAATCTTATTAACTATATAACTGTAGTAAATCACTACAGTTATATAGTTAAGATTATATACAGTGTGTGTGTTTGGGGGGGTATAGTAGAATACAGTCACTGCACGGGCCCCGCTGGCGCTGTCATTAAAAAAGCAGATACAACCCCACAGCCTCACCCCTTGTATTGGGGGTCATTCCTACACGGACCCTGTTATGGGGAGGGGGGATCTGTGGATGACACATATGTGTCATCCACAGATTCCCCAATAACAGTATCATCCATCACAGATCCCCCATAGCAGTGTTATTCAAAAGTTGGAGGGGGGGGGGGGCAAACTTGGGCAGCTCAGCCTCTGTTGGTGGTGGACCTTGTCCCAGCCCTGCGGTCAACTACGTACTCCTTCACCATCTTACAAAACTTTTCCCTCCTTGTGACACCAGGACGTGCATCATGTTGAAGGTGCTGGCGGGGTGTCATAAAACTGTCCCAGGCCTTGAAGAGTGTTGCCCTGCCTTTACTGGAAGTGTTGTGTGTTCCCCTTGTCTCCCCACCTCGGTTGCCCAAGGAAGTAAGGAACTTCTGGTATAGCACCATTTTGCTCGTCCTCTCCACCGGAGGAATGAGAGATAAGAAGTTTTCTTTGTAGCGGGGGTCCAGAAGGGTGAACACCCAGTAATCCCTGTTATCTAAAATGCGTATAACATGGGGGTCACGGGAAAGGCAGCCTTACATGAAGCCAGCCAAGTGTGCCAGAGTACCAGTGGGCAAGACTTCGCTGTCGTCATCAGGTGGATGACTGTCCATTTTCTCATCCTCTTCCTCCTCTTCTGTCCACCCACGCTGAACAGATGGAATTAAAGTTCCACTCTGTGTAGCGGAGGCAACTGTCCCGTGCTCCTCCTCCTCCAATATGCACTGAAAAGACAAACTGAGGGTGTTCTGGCTATCACCCAGGGTCATGTAAGTTGGCCACAATCCTGGGCGTCGGTAGCACCTGTGCCATCCCAGGGTACAAGTTGCTCTTAGCCTCCACTATGTTCACCCAGTGTGCCGTCAGGGAAATGTAGCGTCCCTGGCCACAAGCACTTGTCCATGTGTCAGTCGTTAGGTGGACCTTAGCATAAACTGCGTTGGTCAGGGCATGGGTGATGATAGCAGACGCATGCTGGTGTATGGCGGGGACGGCACACCGGGAAAATAGTGGCGGCTGGGGACTGAGTACCGAGGGACGAACACTGACATCAGGCCGCGAAAGGCCTCAATGTCCACAAGCCTAAATGGCAACATTTCAATCGCCAGTAACTTACAAAGTTGGTCTGTTAGTGCCAGGGCCTGTGGGTGGGTGGCTGGGTATTTGCGCTTTCATTCAAATGCCTGGGGTAAAGACATTTGGATGCTGCGCTGGGACAGGGACGTGGATGTGGTCGCTGATGGTGCTTGCGACAGTACAGGTGCAGCGCGGGAGGCATCCAGGCCTGCGCCTTCGACGGGTGATTGGTCATCACCCAAGATAGAGGAGGAGGAGGCAGTGGTGTGACCCGCGGACACAGATTGTGGACCCAGGCGTTACCCCCACTTATTGCGGTGCTTGGTTGCCATGTGGCGGATCATGTTGGTGGTGGCGAGGTTGCTACTGTTCACACCTCGGCTCATTTTGGTGTGGCACAGGTTGCAAACTACTATTCTTTTGTCGTCTGCACTTTCCGCAAAAAAGCGCCATACCGCGGAACACCTACCCCTTGGCAAGGGAGATTTCCACAAGGGGGTGCTCCGTGGAACACTTGCAGGCCTGTTTGGCGTGGCCCACCTTCTCCCTGTTGCCACCCCACTGCCTCTTCCAGCCTGTTGCGGTACTGCAGATCGCTCCCCCTTGGGACTGCTGTCCTCACTCGCGTTTCAGCCTTCCCATGTTGGGTCAGTGACCTCATCGTCCACCAAGTCCTCTTCAACTTCCCCACTGCTATCATCCTCCTCATTTATTGACCCCAACACAACTTCAGTGATTGACAACGGTATATCATCCTCTTCATCAACCTCTGCAGACAGTAATTGTGGTTGACTTGATGGCAACTGTGTCTCGTCATCATCCATCTCCTTAGACATATCATCTTGTGAGTGCGAAAGCTCTAGAGCAGGGATGCTCAACCTATGGCCCTCCAGCTGTTGTAAAACTACAACTCCCACCATGCCCTTCTGTAGGCTGATAGCTGTAGGCTGTCTGGGAATGATGGGAGTTGTAGTTTTGCAACAGCTGGAGGGCCGCAGGTTGAGCATGCCTGCTCTAGAGGTTGAGAATCAGGGCACAAGATCTCATGTCCCTCTTCAAGAGTGCTTGGGGAGAGGGCCAAATTAAGTGATGGGGGTGAAAATAGCTCCTCGGAACATCCGAGTACCGGATCGCTTGTTTTGCCAGACTCTACATGGTGGGAGAAAGGATGATCAGGGTGAGGATTGTGTTGTTGACCAGACTGTTGGCTACTGAGACTAGACTTGGTGGAAGACAGGATGGTGCTTAACCCAGTGGAAGCATTATCTGCTGAAATCCAACTGACCACCTGGTCGCACTGGTCTGACTTCAAGAGTGTTGTCTGGCGACACCCTGCAAACTGGGACATGAAGCTAGGTATGACTGTTTTCCTTGTGCTCTGGCAGCAGGCACAGTTGCAACGCACCTTGAGCCATGTCCTCTGCGTGAACCATCAGAATAACATCCACTTCCCCGTCCCTTAATACTCGCCTTCTTCATATTGAAACTGGATGTCACTGATAGTTAGATTAAAAATAGGCCTCACACACTGTCTAGAAAAAAGTGTAGATTTGCTTCTCACTGCTCACAGCAAGCAGAGTTTGTACAATACATAAACTGACTGTCTGTAACTGCTATTTGGATTAAATATAGGCCTCACACACTGTCTAGAAATAAGTGTAGATTTGCTTCTCACTGCTCACAGCAAGCAGAGTTTGTATAATACAGAAAATGACTGTCTGTAACTGCTCAAAAATAAAACTAATAAATACTGGGCACTCCAAGGATATAGGGATTAAAACTGTTATATTTATTTTTAAAATCGATATAAAATAAATCTATTATATGTCTTAGCAGCACCATAAACAATCAGAGAGCAGTGTTTGAAAGCCAACTGGTACCTAGAATTAAATACCGCTTTCGCCAGTAAAATCTGAATAATGCAGTGAAACGTAAATTAGTATTGTGTCATATTCGTAAGTACAAACACATAAATAAAGTGCTAGTAGTGCTCAAGTGCCAAAAAAAAGGTTGTGCAAATCTGCAATCACACTACAATCCCATCAACAACAATTAGTAAATGTGCACAACAACTGCAATTCTGATATACAGATAATCCTAGTATGACTATATTTTCTAGACAAAATATTAAATAGAACCCCAGTGGGAACTATGGATAATAAGTGGTCAACAAGATATATATGTGGTCAAAAAATAAATAAATAAATAAATATATATGTGATCAAAATAATAAGTGTTCCTGAAGACCATCTATACTCTAAATTCCACGGATCCTCACCTAACGATTTAAATGTGCATAATAGCATTAAACAGTCAGTGCTACACCGAACCTTAGAATGAATAAGTTCAAAAATATTGGTTAATGTTGCACTGATTAAATCAATGTGTCCACAGATAAAGGAAAAAAAAATGTACTCAGTTGATTTAATGTGTTCACAAGCTGTGTCCGCAAATAAAGGAAAAAAAAAATGCATTCAGTTGATTTAATGTGTTCACAGGCTGGGTCCACAGATAAAGGAAAAAAAATGCACTCAGTTGATTTAATGTGTTCACAAGCTGGCGGTGGCAGACTGTTGCTAGTCGACACCGGGATCCCTGGTTAAGCAAACAGTGTGCTGTGCTCAAAATAGTGGCACATGCAGATGCCAATAAACAAAGTGGTACCGCTTAATCCAAAGGGGTAGCACTGGGTAAAATAATCCTAAAGTGATGCGCACATCGGCGCTTGTTCTGAAAAAGCGGCGTCCCGCTATGCTGACACACCAGCGGCGTCCAGCTGGATAAAGATGGAGACACGTGTCTCCCCTACCTCCTCCGTGCCGGCTCTCACAGGAATGTTCTTACCGCAGTAGATGGTGCGGCTTCTGACTGGATGGATCGCTCTCCTGTTCTGTGCACCACCCTCCTCCCTCGTGCGCGTCTAGATGCGGGCTGCCCGACCGTAACCTCAAGTCCAGGCAGCCTGTTCAGTTCAGTTCCAACTGTTTGGATATTCGTGCACTCGGCAGTGGGGTGTGAAATAACTTGCGATCCTTTGTTCAAACATGTACAGGGGTCCGACCAGGCGCGTTTCGGGGCTAGTATCCCCTTCTTCAGTGGGGGATATTTTGTCTAGAAAATATAGTCATACTAGGATTATCTGTATATCAGAATTGCAGTTGTTGTGCACATTTACTAATTGTTGTTGATGGGATTGTAGTGTGATTGCAGATTTGCACAACCTTTTTTTTGGCACTTGAACACTACTAGCACTTTATTTATGTGTTTGTACTTACGAATATGACAAAATACTAATTTATGTTTCACTGCATTATTTAGATTTTACTGGCGACAGCGGTATTTAATTCTAGGTACCAGTTGGCTTTCAAACGCTGCTCTCTGATTGTTTATGGTGCTGCTAAGACATATAATTAGAGATGAGCGAACACCTGGAAATTCGGGTTCGGGAAGTTCAGCCGAACTTCCCGAAAATGTTCAGGTTCGGGATCCGAACTCGACCAGAACTTTATCCCGAACCCCATTGAAGTCAATGGGGACCCGAACTTTTAGGCACTAAAAAGGCTGTAAAATAGTCCAGGAACGGGCTAGAGGGCTGCCAAAGGCAGCAAAATGTAGGTAAATCCCCTGCAAACAAATGTGGATAGGGAAATTAATTAAAATAAAATAAAATAAATAAAATTTAACCAATATCAATTGAAGAGAGGTCCCCCTGCAAGGAATCATGCGTCATATCACCCAACACTGGAGAAGGCCACTTTCAGTTATTTCGGACCCAGCACCCAGACCGAGGATACAGGTCCCACAGCAAGGAATCATGCATCATATCACCCACCACTGAAGAAGGCCACTTTCAGTTATTTCGGACCCAGCACCCAGACAGAGGAGAGCGGTCCCACAGCAAGGAATCATGCGTCATATTACCCACCACTGGAGAAGGCCACTTTCAGTTATTTCGGACCCAGCACCCAGACAGAGGAGAGAGGTCCCACAGCAAGGAATTACGCGTCATATCACCCACCACTGGAGAAGGCCACTTTCAGTTATTTCGGTCCCAGCACCCAGACAGAGGAGAGCGGTCCCACAGCAAGGAATAAGGCGTCATTTCACCCACCACTGGAGAAGGCCACTTTCAGTTATTTCGGCCCAGCACCCAGACCGAGGATACAGGACCCACAGCAAGAAATCATGCGTCATATCACCCACCACTGGAGAAGGCCACTTTCAGTTATTTCGGCCCCAGCACCCAGACAGAGGAGAGAGGTCCCACAGCAAGGAATCATGCGTCATATCACCCACCACTGGAGAAGGCCACTTTCAGTTATTTCGGACCCAGCACCAGGACAGAGGAGAGCGGTCCCACAGCAAGGAATCATGCGTCATTTCACCCAACACTGGAGAAGGCCACTTTCAGTTATTTATGCCCCACCACCCAGACAGAGGAGAGAGGTCCCACAGCAAGGAATCATGCCTCATATCACCCACCACCAGAGAAGGCCACTTTCAGTTATTTCGGCCCCAGCACCCAGACAGAGGAGAGAGGTCCCACAGCAAGGAATCATGCGTCATATCATCCACCACTGGAGAAGGCCACTTTCAGTTATTTATGCCCCACCACCCAGACAAAGGAGAGAGGTCCCACAGCAAGGAATCATGCGTCATATCACCCACCACCGGAGAAGGCCACTTTCAGTTATTTATGCCCCACCACCCAGACAGAGGAGAGAGGTCCCACAGCAAGGAATCATGCGTCATATCACACACCACCGGAGAAGGCCACTTTCAGTTATTTCGGACCCACCACCCAGACAGAGGAGAGGTTCATTCAACTTTGGGTTGCACCGCAAGATCATGGTAACGTTAAAAAAATGAGGATTCAATAAAGAAGTGCCCCGGAGTACAAGAATACATGGTTAAGGGGGAGGCAGTTATAAATGTCTATTCTGCACAAGGGAGGGACAGGTCCTGTGGGATCCATGCCTGATTCATTTTTATGAATGTCAGCTTGTCCACGTTGGCTGTGGACAGGCGGCTGCGTTTGTCAGTAATGACGACCCTTGCCGTGCTGAATACACGTTCAGACAAAACGCTGGCCGCTGGGCAGGCCAGCACCTCCAAGGCATAAAATGCTAACTCTGGCCACGTGAACAATTTGGAGACCCAGAAGTTGAATGGGGCCGAACCATCAGTCAGTACGTGGAGGGGTGTGCAGACGTACTGTTCAACCATGTTAGTGAAATGCTGCCTCCTGCTAACATGTTCCGTATCAGGTGGTGGTGCAGTTAGCTGTGGCGTGGAGACAAAACTTTCCACATTTCTGCCATGCTAACCCTGCCCTCAGAGGAGCTGGCCGTGACACAGCTGCGTTGGCGACCTCTTGCTCCTCCTCTGCCTTCGCCTTGGGCTTCCACCTGTTCCCCTGTGACATTTGGGAATGCTCTCAGGAGCGCCTCTACCAGCGTGCGCTTGTACTCGTGCATCTTCCTATCACGCTCCAGTACAGGAAGTAAGGTGGGCACATTGTCTTTGTACCGGGGATCCAGCAGGGTGGCAACCCAGTAGTCCGCACACGTTAAAATGTGGGCAACTCTGCTGTCATTGCGCAGGCACTGCAGCATGTAGTCGCTCATGTGTGCCAGGCTCCCCAGAGGTAAGGACAAGCTGTCCTCTGTTGGAGGCGTATCGTCATCGTCCTCCGTATCCCCCCAGCCACGCACCAGTGATGGGCCTGAGCTGTGTTGGGTGCCACCCCGCTGTAAACCTGCTTCATCCTCATCCTCCTCCACCTCCTCCTCATCCTCCTCGTCCTCCAGTAGTGGGCCCTGGCCGGCCACATTTGTACCTGGCCTATGCTGTTGCAAAAAACCTCCCTCTGAGCCACTTTTAACAGACTGGCCTGAAAGTGCTAAAAATGACCCCTCATCCTCCTCCTCCTCCTCCTCCTCCTCCTGGGCCACCTCCTCTTCCATCATCGCCCTAAGCGTTTTCTCAAGGAGACATAGAAGTGGTATTGTAACGCTGATAACGGTGTCATCGCCACTGGCCATGTTGGTGGAGTACTCGAAACAGCGCTACAGGGCACACAGGTCTCGCATGGAGGCCCAATCATTGGTGGTGAAGTGGTGCTGTTCCGCAGTGCGACTGACGTGTGCGTGCTGCAGCTGAAACTCCACTATGGCCTGCTGCTGCTCGCACAGTCTCTCCAGCATGTGCAAGGTGGAGTTCCACCTGGTGGGCACGTCGCATATGAGGCGGTGAGTGGGAAGGCCGAAGTTCCGCTGTAGCGCAGACAGGCGAGCAGCGGCAGGATGTGAACGCCGGAAGCTCTGACATGTCGGGGTAATTATGAATGAACTTCTGCACCACCAAATTCAGCACATGCGCCAGGCAAGGGATGTGCGTCAAACCGGCTAGTCCCAGAGCTGTGACGAGATTTCGCCCATTATCGCACACCACCAGGCCGGGCTTGAGGCCCACCGGCAGAAACCACTCGTCAGTCTGTTGTTCAATACCCCGCCACAACTCCTGCGCGGTGTGGGGCCTGTCCCCCAAACATATGAATTTCAGAATGGCCTGCTGACGTTTACCTCGGGCTGTGCTGAAGTTGGTGGTGAAGGTGTGTGGCTGACTGGATGAGCTGTTGGAAGCAGAGGAGGAGGAAGCCGAGTAGGAGGAGGAGGCTACAGGAGGCAAAGAATGATGCCCTGCGATCCTTGGCGGCGGAAGGACGTGCACCAAGGAACTCTCCGCCTGGGGACCAGCCGCCACTACATTTACCCAGTGTGCAGTTAGGGAGATATAGCGTCCCTGGCCGTGCTTACTGGTCCACGTATCTGTGGTTAGGTGGACCTTGCCACAGCTGGCGTTGCGCAGTGCACACTTGATTTTATCGGATACTTGGTTGTGCAGTGAAGGCACGGCTGTCTTGGAGAAGTAGTGGCGGCTGGCAACAACATACTGTGGGACAGCCATAGACATCAGCTCTTTGAAGCTGTCTGTGTCCACCAGCCTGAATGACAGCATTTCAAAGGCCAGTAGTTTAGAAATGCTGGCATTCAGGCCCAGGGCTCGAGGGTGGCTAGGTGGGAATTTACGCTTTCTCTCCAAGGTTTGTGAGATGGAGAGCTGAACGCTGACGTGTGACATGGTGGAGATGCTTGATGACGCAGGTGGTGTTGTCGGTGGCACATCCTCTGTTTGGTGGGCGGCAGGTGCCAACATTCCTCCCGAGGCGGAGGAAGAGGCCGAGGCAGCAGCAGAAGAGGGAGCAGGGGGAGCCAGAGTGAGTTCCTTGCTTTTAAGGTGTTTACTCCACTGCAGTTCATGCTTTGCATGTAGATGATTGGTCATGCAGGTTGTGCTAAGGTTCAGAACGTTAATGCCTCGCTTCAGGCTCTGATGGCGCAACATGCAAACCACTCGGGTCTTGTCGTCAGCACATTGTTTAAAGAAGTGCCATGCCAGGGAACTCCTTGAAGCTGTCTTTGGGGTGCTCGGTCCCTGGTGGCGGTGGCCAGTAGCAGGCGTACTCTCTTGGTCTCTCTTTTGCTACGCTGTTGGCTCGGTCTCACCACTGCCTCTTCCTCTGAACTATGAAAGTCAGTGGCACGACCTTCATTCCATGTGGGGTCTAGGACCTCATCGTCCCCTGCATCGTCTTCCACACAGTCTTCCTCCCTGACCTCCTGTTCGGTCTGCACACTGCAGAAAGACGCAGCAGTTGGCACCTGTGTTTCGTCATCATCAGAGACGTGCGGACTCCGATGAGGTGGTATTCCCATGTCCTCATCATCAGGAAACATCAGTGGTTGTGCATCAGTGCATTCTTAGTCTTCCACCACTGGGGAAGGGCTAGGTGGATTCCCTTGGGAAACCCTGCCAGCAGAGTCTTCAAACAGCATAAGAGACTGCTGCATAACGTGAGGCTCAGACAGTTTCCCTGATATGCATGGGGGTGATGTGACAGACTGATGGGCTTGGTTTTCAGGTGCCACCTGTACGCTTTCTGCAGAAGACTGGATGGGAGATATTGTTGTGAACATGCTGGATCCACTGTCGGCCATCCAATTGACTAGCGCCTGTACCTGCTCAGGCCTTATCATCCTTAGAACGGCATTGGGCCCCACCAAATATCGCTGTAAATTCTGGCGGGTACTGGAACCTGAGGTAGTTGGTTCACTAGGACGTGTGGCTGTGGCAGAATGGCCACGTCCTTTCCCAGCACAAGAGGGTACACTAACACCACCACGACCGCGTCCGCGTCCCTTACTAGATGTTTTCCTCATTGTTACCGTTCACCAAGCACCACAATAAGAAAAAAAATATTTGGCCCAATGGATTGATTTCAAATTCAGGCCTTTTTTTACACGCACCTAACACTATCTGCCTATTTATTTATGTAGCGTATTACATTAATCCAGGCACAGCAGTAACCACTGATTTAGGGGAATATCTCTTTTAGGGCTAGTATGTAGGCCCTGGATGAAAGGTATCCTTTTATGGACAGGTTTACAATTGGCCTGCAACAGCTCGAACACCAGATTCAGGGTATTGCTATTTTGGCAATTGAATTTAACCCCAGAACAAAATATATGTTTTGGCAGACACTATGAAACTTGGCCTGCAACAGCTGGGACACCAGATTCAGGGTATTGCTATTTTGGCAATTGAATTTCACCCCAGAACAAAATATATGTTTTTGCGGACACTATGAATCTTGGCCTGCAACAGCTGGGACACCAGATTCAGGGTATTGCTATTTTGGCAATTGAATTTCACCCCAGAACAAAGTATATGTTTTGGCGGACACTATTATACTTTGCCAGCCACAGCTGAAACCACTGATTTATGGTATTGCTATTTTGGCAATTGAATTTCACCCCAGAACAAAATATATGTTTTGGAGGACAATATGAATCTTGGCCTGCAACAGCTGGGACACCAGATTCAGGGTATTGCTATTTTGGCAATTGAAATTCACCCCAGAACAAAATATATGTTTTGGCGGACACTATTATACGTTGCCAGCCACAGCTGAAACCACTGATTTATGGTATTGCTATTTTGGCAATTGAATTTCATCACATAAAATAATCTATCCTTTGCCAGAGAGCAGACAGTATTATACTTGGCTAGCCAAAGCTGGAACACCAGATTTAGGGGATTGGTATTTGGGCAATTGTATTTAACTCCTTAATAAAATATAGAAATTGCTATCCCGAGTTTCTAGGGGTGACAATTAGCACAGCCAAGCCCCTGATGTAGGATATAGCAAAAACTAGTATTTATGGATTGATGGACTTTGTGGCAGCTTGTTCTGGTGCACCACAAGTCACAGAATGGCCGCCGATCACCCCAGAAAATAAGTGACAGAAAAACGCTCTGTGCAGCCTAAAAACCAGTGAGCAAGTAACTAGCAGAAGTGCTGTTGCTGACTTTTCCCTGCCTAATCTCGCCCTCACAGAAGCTGCGTCCTCTCCCTACACTAATCAGAGCAGTGTGACGTGTGGCGCTACGTGACTCCAGCTTAAATAGAGGCTGGATCACATGCTGCACTTGGCCAATCACAGCCATGCCATTAGTAGGCATGGCTGTGATGGGCTCTTAGGGGCAAGAAGTAAAACGCTAGATGATTGGCTGCTGTGCAGCCCTTCAGAAAGCGGGAAGTAATCGCCGAACAACGAACCCGAACCCGAATTTTTTTGAAAATGTCTGGGTTCGGGTCCGTGTCCCGGACACCCCAAAATTCGGTACGAACCCGAACTATGCTCGAACTGTTCGCTCAACACTACATATAATAGATTTATTTTATATCGATTTTAAAAATAAATATAACAGTTTTCATCCCTATATCATTTAAGTACCCAGTATTTATTAGTTTCATTTTTGTGCGTTGATTGGATGGTGAGGGTGTAACCATCTTTGCTGTGAGCACCCTATTAGTTCTTCTAAGAAGACCAGTGCGTCACTCCCCTCTTGTCTGTAACTGCTATTTGGATTAAATATAGGCCTCACACACTGTCTAGAAATAAGTATATATTTGCCGTTCAGCAGTAACATAGTAACATAGTACATAAGACCGAAAAAAGACATCTGTCCATACAGTTCTGTCTGTCATCCTACTAGTTGATCCAGAGGAAAGAAGTACTCCCTGGATCAACGACCCATCTCTATTAGCTACAGCCTGTAATATTATTACACTCCAGGAATACATCCAGGCCCCTCTTGAATTCCTTTATTGTACTCACCATCACCACCTTCTCAGGCAGAGAGTTCCATAGTCTCACTGCTCTTACCGTAAATAATCCTCTTCTATGTTTGTGTACAAACCTTCTTTCCTCCAGACGCAGAGTATGTCCCCTCATCACGGTGAAAGTCCTGGGGATAAATAGATGATGGGAGAGATCTCTGTACTGACCTCTGATATATTTTACATAGTTATTAGATCTCCCCTCAGTCGTCTTTTTTCTAAAGTAAATAACCCTAATTTTGATAACCTTTTAGGGTACTTTAGTTGCCCCATTCCAGTTATTACTTTAGTTGCCCTCCTCTGAACCCTCTCCAGCTCTGCTATGTCCGCCTTATTCACAGGAGCCCAGAACTGTACACAGTACTCCATGTGAGGTCTGACTAGCGACTTGTAAAGTGGTAGGACTATGTTCTCATCACGGGCGTCTATGCCCCTTTTGATGCAACCCATTATCTTATTGGACTTGGCGGCAGCTGCCTGACACTGGTTTTGCAGCCTAAATTCCTAGATCCTTTTCCATGTCAGTGTTACCGAGTATTTTACCATTTAGTATGTATGGGTGACTTGCATTATTCCTTCCCATGTGCATACCTTAACATTTGTCAGTGTTAAACCTCATCTGCCACTTCTCTGTCCAAGCCTCCAATCTATCCAGATCCTTCTGTAGCAGTATATTGTCCTCTTCAGTGTTAATTACTTTACACAGTTTAGTGTCATCTGCAAAAATTGATATTTTACTATGCAAGCCTTCTACAAGATCATTAATAAATATATTAAAAAGAATAGGGCCCAGTACTGACCCCTGAAGTACCCCACTATTGACACCCCAATCTGAGTGTGTACCGTTAATAACCACCCTCTGTTTTCTGTCACTCAGCCAGTTACTTACCCACTTACAGACATTTTCTCCTAGTCCGAGCATCCTCATTTCATATACTAACCTTTTATGTGGTACAGTGTCAAATGCTTTGGAGAAGTCCAGATATACGACATCCATTGATTCGCCGCTGTCAAGTCTAGAACTTACCTCCTCATGGAAACTGATTAAATTTGTTTGGCATGACCAATCCCTCATGAAGCCATGCTGATATGGCGTTATTTGCTTATTTCTGTTGAGATCCTCTAAGATAGCATCTCTCAGAAAACCTTCAAGCAGTTTCCCTATAACAGATGTTAAACTTACCGGCCTATAGTTTCCGGGATCTGTTTTTGGACCCTTTTTGAATATTGGCACCACATTTGCTATGCGCCAATCCTGTGGGACATTCTCTGTCAGTATAGAGTCCGAAAATATCAGAAATAAGGGTCTGGCTATGACATTACTTAATTCCCTTAGGATTCGGGGGTGTATGCCAGTGCAGTTATATGTTCTAAATCCCTTTGTGTTATTAGTGGCAAAAGAAAAATATATTTGTCATTCAGCAGTGCAGTTACACTATATGTTCTAAAGCCCTTTTTTGTGTGTATTAGTGGTTGGGGGGGGGGGGCTTATTAGCTGTTGTCTGGTGAAGTGAGAAAATTACAGACTTTTTGGGGGTGTTTTAATTTCCTTTTTATTTATTTATTTGATCTAACCGTATGTCAGACAGAGAAGTGCCAGGCCCTACACAATGAAATGGCAGAGGCGTAAATGTTTCTGGCGCAGGCACAGGTCGCAGCAGAGTAAAGGGCTAAGGCAGCAGGGGTCAATTTGAGAGTCCTGAGCTCCTAGTGTCAGCTAACGGTCGTGCCTTGACCAGCAACCCAGCGGTTCTTGAATGGTTGACTCGATTTCCGACTTCGTTGTAAGTGACATCAGACACCCCCAGCCAAGAGTCGGTGGGTTCGTCAGACACAACCCTTAGCTGGCATTGCCCGGGAACAGGCGCTGTGCCCTCACCTGTCCTCAACCGGCCTCTGTCCTTTTGTGGTCCCTCAGCCAGAGAAGTATTGTATGCTGTGGGCTCAGCTTCACTATACAGTGAGGATCAGTGAGTGGCATGGGAGTTGGTGTTGCGAGCGATCAGGCTCCTGACCCAGAGACGGTTGAGGAGGACATTAGTGACATTCAGACAGTACTCCATTATGATTAAGTAGCTGATCGCACTTGGGAGCCCTTTGACGAAGTGGCTCCATCATCATCGGGAGAAGAGGGTGGTAGCTTGCATGTGAGCCAGCAAGTCACTAGCGTGGCCGGGAGTCAGCAGGGTGGAAGCAGTGGGAGGTCAGGTGTGGCAGTTTTTTGTTAAGTCGTCTGTCCGCATGGCCATAAGTAGAATCTGTGGGCAGAAGGTGAAGCGTGGCCAGGGTGCCAATGTTGGCACCAAGACCCTTCCTCAACATATGCAGCATCACCATAAAGTGGCCTGGGAGAACCGTGGCTCCGATGTGGTGGTCCAGGCTGCCGAAGCAATTCGGCCAGGCTGCCGACGATTTCAGGCAGTCAAGGCTCCCCCACCTCAGCCAAAGGGAGCTGTCTGTTCTTCCCATCATCTGCTGTTCCTAATGCTCCTGCTCCTCACCCTCCTACTTCTGGTCAGTCATTCCATGCGCAATCGATTACCAAAGCAATTGCCAAGTGACAACAGTATGCGTGCACTCATCCAAGGGCGCAGAAGCTGAACGTGCTCCTGTACAAGTTGCTGGTACTGCAGTCCCTCCCTTTCCAAGTGGTGGACTCTGCACCTTTCAGAGAACTGATGGCTTGTGCCGAGCCGAGGTGGAGAGTCCCAACCCGTCATTTCTTTGCCAAAAAGGCAGTACCAGCCCTGCACACATATGTAGACCAGAAGGTGGGTCAGTCCTTGAGCCTGTCAGTGTCTACCAAAGTGCACGGCAGTGCCAATGTGTGGAGATTTCACTACGGTCAGGGACAATACATGTCCTTTAAGGCCCACTGGGTGAATGTGGTTCCTGCACAAACACACCAGCAACTTGGCCAGGGGACAACCGCTTCTGCCTCCACGTTCTCACGCTGTTGGTCCTGCGACAATGTCCCCCTATGCCCCCTCGTCCTCCACTATGTCCTCAGCTTCCACTGCAGGGACAATTCGCAGTGCTCCTCCAGAATACCACATGTGCAGGGCACGGTGTTGTCATGCTGTTCTGCACCTAGTTTGCCTGGGTGAACGGAGTCACACAGGGGAGCAACTGCTCCGTGTCCTTCATCAAGAAATCGAATCCTGGCTTTCTCCGTGACAACTCAAAATCGAAACCATGGTGACCGACAACGGGAAGAACATGGTGTCAGCATTGCGTCAAGGAGTGCTGAGCAATGCACCCTGCATGGCACACGTGTTTAATCTGGTTGTTAAGCTGTTCCTGAAGTCTTCCACCCATTTGCAAGACATCCTAAAAATGGCCAGGAAACTTTGCATGCACTTCAGCCACTCGTACATCGTAAAGCACACCCTCCTTGAGCTGAAGCGGAAGAACGGCATCCCCCAACATCCCCCTCGGCCGAGCACCACGTGTATTCGTCGCATTGCTTGAGTCTCCTTCCCGCACGTTTGGCGCCTTCTAAGCAGCCAATGAAGGTCTAGGTGAGGCCATAGCAATGTTAGCTGTAAGCATTACACTGAATGGCTGGCCGGAACACATGATACCATTTCATATAGGAGCTGAGGTCCAGCGATCGGCTCATTCAGCGTCAGGGAGAGCAGACAGTAGGCAGGGACAGATAGCTTTTTGCTCTAAACTTACTGATTTCACTCCAAAAACCTTATTGAAAGACCTAACAGTCCTTTTAAGGACTAGAATGTGTGTTCGAAATGCAGGACAGCACCTTTTATTTATTTTTTTAAGAAGGGGTTTGCTTCAGCACTATAAGGGACAGGCGTCACCAGGAAGGGGCAAAGCAGGGCTTGAAAATCGCTTTTTTAACTTCCAATTAGTGACATCTACAATACGCCATCATTAAGCAGTGTGTTGGGCAGATATTATAAAAAGGGGCTTATTCACTACAGTGTTTCTTGGTACTGAGATATACACTGCCCCATCATAAAGCAGTGTGTTAGGCAGACATTATAAAAAGGGGCTTATTCACAACAGTGTGCCTTCTACTGAAATATACACTGCACCATCAGAGAAATTATTTGTTCTGGGGAAATTAACCTACCTTGTGCCACATCTGTGTGTGCGTTCAATCCGCAACCTTTATATTAATTACTCCAGCAGAGAGTGATTTATATTTTGGCCATAGTTAAATAGTTTTGGGTGCATCTGTGTGTGCTGTTAGGCTGCAACCGTATATACAGTATTCCCACAGAGAATACATTTTATTTGGAACAAATTTGTATCCAATATAAAACTACATCCAAATACAGTGTATTGTCAAAATTACATTATCTCTGGGCTAGTGTAGTGTCGAAAATCTGTATTTTGTCTGAATACAGTACCTTACTGGAAGCCAATACAGTGTGTATTGTAAAAATGTCATTATCTGTGGCCTACTGTAGTGCCGGAAATTTGTATTTCTCTGTCCCCAGTACATTACAGCAAGCCAATACAGTGTGTATTGTAAAAATTACATTATCTCTGGGCTAGTGTAGTGCCAAAAATGTATATTTCTCTGTATCTAGTACATTACAGCAAGCCAATACAGTGTGTATTATAAAAATGTCAATATCTGTGTCCTACTGTAGTGCCGAAATTTTGTATTTCTCTGTCTCCAGTACATTACAGCAAGCCAATACAGTGTGTATTGTAAAAATTACATTATCACTGGGCTAGTGTAGTGTCGAAAATCAGTATTTTGTCTGAATCCAGTACCTTACTGGAAGCCAATACAGTGTGTATTATAAAAATTTAATTATCTGTGGCCTAGTGTAGTGCTGAAAATGTGTATTTCTCTGTCTCCAGTACATTACAGCAAGCCAATACAGTGTGTATTGTAAAAATGTCATTATCTGTGGCCTAGAGTAGTGCCGAAAATTTGTATTTCTCTGTCTCCAGTACATTATAACAATCCAATACAGTGTGTATTGTAAAAATTACATTATCTCTCGGCTAGTGTACTCCTGAAAATATTTATTTTTCTGTATTCAGTACATTACAGCAAGCCAATACAGTGTGTACTTTAAAAATCTCATTATCTGTGGCCTAGTGTAGTGCCGAAAATTTGTATTTCTCTGTCTCCAGTACATTACAGCAAGCCAATACAGTGTGTACTATAAAAATTTCATTATCTGTAGCCTAGTGTAGTACCGAAAATTTGAAATTCTCTGTCTCCAGTACATTACAGCAAGCCAATACAGTGTGTACTATAAAAATTTCATTATCTGTAGCCTAGTGTAGTGCCGAAAATTTGTATTTCTCTGTCTCTAGTACATTACAGCAAGCCAATACAGTGTGTATTGTAAAAATGTCATTATCTGTGGCCTACTGTAGTGCCGAAAATCTGTATTTTTTCTGTATCCAGTACTGTCCTGCATCAGAAAACTGTCTTTATTAGCCAGTAAAACAATCTGCGTCACATCTACAGACAAAACCATTAATATGAAGAAGGCGAGCACAAAGGGTGGGGGAAGTGGGTGTGATTCTGATGGTGCAAGCAGAGGCCGTGGCCCTGGGCGTGATGCTGATGGTGCAGGCAGAGGCCGTGGCCCTGGGCTCAATAAAACTGTGCGTGCTGCCAGTGCACTAGAAAAAACAAAAAAATCCACCTTACCCAGCTTCATGTCAAACTTAGCTGGGTGGCGCGGGACAACACTGTCCAAATCAGACCACTGTGAACAGGTGGTCAGTTGGATTGCAGAAGATAATGCTTCCAGCCGGTTTAGCACCACCCTCTCTTCCACTAAGTCCAGTCTCTGTAGCCAAGAGTCTGGTCAACCGAATCCTCACTCTGATCCTCCTTCCTCCCTCCATGTCGCGTCTGGCCAAACAAGTGATCTCACATTCGGATATTCACATGACCTCTTTTCATCGCCAGTACTTGGTTTGGCTCTCTCGCCAAGCACACTTGAAGAGGTACCTGAGATATTGTGCCCTGATTCCCAACCTCTTGAGCCTTCACAGTCTCAAGAAGAAGACGGTGGTGAACGGCAATCATTCGTTCACGAGGTGGATGATGATGAGACACAGTTGCCAATCACTGAGGTGGTGGTTAGGTCAAGTCAGGAGGATGATAACACAGGCATTTGAATGCAAGAGCAAATACCCACCCACCCACAGGCCATAGCACTAAATGCGCAACATTTGAAATTACTGGCCCTTTAAGTGTTGCCATTTAGGCTTGTGGACACTGAGGCCTTCCGCAGCCGGATGTCGGCAGCCGTCCTTCGGTACACAGTCCCCAGCTGCCACTATTTTTCACGGTGCGCCGTGCCCGCCTTACACCAGCATGTGTCCCAGAACATCACCCGTGCCCTGACCAACGCACTTACTGAGAAGGTCCACCTCACCACGGACACATGGATAAGTGCTGGTGGCCAGGGACGTTACATTTCCCTGACCACACAATGGGTGAATGTTGTGGAGGCTGGGAGTGAGTCGTACTTTGGGATGGCACAGGTGCTATCTACGCCCAGGATTGCGGGCCCTACGTCCATCAGGGTCTCCACCAGCAGCTATGTTACTGACTCCAACCCCCACTTCTCCTCCTCTGCCTCCTCTTCCTCCATTTCCACCTCCAACAGCAGTCAGCCATTAGTAGTGATGAGCAGGAGGTGCCATATTCGATTTCCCAATATTTTGCGAATATTCGATTGAATATTCGTCATATATTCGTCGAAATCGTATATTCGTCTTTATTCTATATATTGCAAATGTTACACAAATTTATATTCGCATTGCGAATTAAACTTAGAGCTGATTTTCTAATGGTTGTAACTTGTATGCTAGAATTGACGAAGATAACGAATATCACGAATATGGCACTATATTCTCAATCTTCATAATATTCTAGCAATACAACCATTAGGAACTCAGCTCTAAGTTTAATTCTCAATGCGAACATCTACTCGCATTGCGAATTCAACTTAAAGCTGGGTTTCTAATGGTTGTATTGCTAGAATATAACGAAGGTTGAGAATATAGTGCTATATTCGTGAATTCGTGATATTCGTTATATTCTAGGAATACAACCATTAGGAACCCAGCTCTAAGTTGAATTCGCAATGCGAGTAATTCAGGTTATATTAATCGCACTGCGATTACAGCTTAGTCAAATTTGTGAGATCGTGATTCCCACATCCGACAGTACATTTTAGCATGAAGGCGTTCCCATGCACACGGGAAGTCTGCAGAAGCGGCAACAGGCATTGACTGGAGCGGGCAGGGAGCCAAGAATCCTCTAGGACAGGTAAGAACAGCTTTTGGGATGTGGGAAGACAACCAGAGAGCAACAAGGATTAACAACTTAAAAAAAAAAGAATATGAATATTCGAAATAGCAAATATATAGCGCTATATTAAAAATATTCACAAATTTTCAAAGTGCCAATATTCGCAAAAAAAAAATCGCTATTCGAATATTCGCGCTCAACACTAGCCATCAGTCGCTAGCTGGTAGCAGTCTGCTCACCTGTAGGCCATCAGTGCAATGTTTTATGGGGTTCGCTAGGCTTCAGGCCCTCGCCTCCAATGCTTTATAAGGTCTGCTCACCTGTAGGCAGTCACTGCAATGTTTTATGGGGTTCGCTAGGCTTCAGGCCCTTACCTCCAATGCTTTTTAAGGTCTGCTAACCTGTAGGCCATTACTGCAATTTTTATGGGGTTCGCTAGGATTAAGTCCCTCACCTCCAATGCTTTATACCAGGGATGCTCAACCTGCGGCCCTCCAGCTGTTGTAAAACTACAACTCCCACCATGCCCTGCTGTAGGCTGATAGCTGTAGGCTGTCCGAGTTGTAGTTTTGCAACAGCTGGAGGGCCGCAGGTTGAGCATGCCTGCTTTATACGGTCTGCTCACCTGTAGGCCATCACTGCAATGTTTTATGCGGTTCGCTTACTTTCAGTTACTCACCTCCAATGCTTTATACAGTCTGCTCACCTGTAGGACATCCCTGCAATTAGGGTTGAGCGAACCCGAACTGTCCGAACTGTATAGTTCGGGTTTCTACCGAATTTTGGGGTGTTCGGGACACGGACCCGAACATTTCCATAAATGTTCGGCTTCGGTGTTCAGCGCTTTCTTGGCGCTTTTTGAAAGGCTGCATTGCAGCCAATTAACAAGCGTCATACTACTTGCCCCAAGAGGCCATCACAGCCATGCCTACTAATGGCATGGCTGTGATTGGCCAGAGCAGCATGTGACCCAGGCTCTAGAAGCTTGAGTCACATAGCGCTGTACGTCAGTCTGCTGTTACAAGTGTAGGGAGAGGATGCTGCTGGACTTGTGATTTAAGGGAGAGAATAGGAGAGAATCTAACTCAGCGATCTACCTAGAAATAGTTGTGTGGGTGCAGGGCATTATCCTTTTACCCTGCCCTGAGCTCATTGACCAAAAAATGCTAACTTTTAGAATTCTGTTACTGGCGGCGGCCATTTTATGCATGCTCAGTGCACCAGCAGAAATTGCAAATCACCATTTTTTTGGGGCAAACTACAACATCTGTATTAGTCAGTATTTTCCAGATCTGCAAGTGTTAAATTCAAGTTTAATTTATACAGCATTCATATTCTGTTAGCAAAAAAAGACTTTTTTGTCAATCTACAACATCTGTATTAGTCAGTGTGCAATTTAAGCTAGAAATACAACCATCATTCTCTGGGGTTTGAAAAACACACTTTTTTCAAAAAACTGTATTTTCCAGATCTGCAAGTGTTAAATCCAAGTTTAATATATACAGCATTAATATTCTGTTAGCAAAAAAAGGCTTTTTGGGCAATCGACAACATCTGTATTAGTCAGTGTACAATTTAAACTAGAAATACACCCATCATTTTCTGGGGTTTGAAAAACACACTTTTTTGACAAAAAACACTATTTTCAGGCCTTGCAGCATCAGCACGTGTGAAATTACGGGCTTATATACTGCTGTCAAATTCAGTTGTTAAACAAACAGTCGTTTGGGCACAAAACATTTAGTTGGCAGCCTTTGATGCAGGTGTCATTGTGAGATACACCATTAATATATTTGGGTTACATTCAAAGATTTTAAATACCGCCATTTGGTGCACCAATATTGAATTCAGGCCTACAGAGGTTCAGGCCCTGTGATATCCCCCCTATACATACAGGGGTTTGAATTAGGTATTTAAAATACAGCCATTTGAAATACCGCCTTTTTGTGCAAAAATATATTTGCTTCAGGCCTACACTGATTCAGGGCGTGTGTGATCCCCCCTATACATACAGGGGTTTGATTTAGCCATTTAAATACAGCCATTTTAAATACAGCCATTTAGTGAAAATATATATTTACTTCAGGCCTACACTGTGTGGCAATGTGAACACTGATGTGTGCAGTGAAGCCCCAGGGAAACCGTCAGACAGGGCTGTTTGCACCGAGAGCGTGTCACCAAGGTGCCTGGCCTTGGTGGAGTGAAAGCCCAAGTATTAGTATTAGTATAGCTGGCTCAGCCAGTTCCAGGGCGGGCTTTTACTGGGAACAGGTAATGTGCTGGGTGGGTACCTGTTCCCCATGCTCCAGTCCGGGATTTTGGACAATGCCCATGTCCAGGGATTCTATTTAATCCTCTTGTTGGACATGGGTGGGGTCTCTGACTCTGGAGAGTGTGCAGACAGAGGCCTGCTGAGGCTCTGTCAGTGTGGTCTCAGCAAGGCAAGGCTGAGGGGCCAAGAGGCTATGCAATAGCCTGGACTTTGGGGGACTCGGTGAGGCCCGGCAACAAACATTGAAAGGTCAGAGTCGGGAGGTCTGCTAGACCACAACCCCTGTCTAAAGTTACTGCACTTGTTACAGCCTAGGGGCTGGAGTATCGTATGGCTGGGGTAAGCCGCACCTGGTTCCGTGTGTGAACGCTATCATATAGCCGAGTTAGGGATATGATGTATATTATGTATTAGGTAGTGCCTAGCCGGGCAGGTGTTTATTTATGTTGTTTTGTTTAAGAAGATTGCCAAATAAATGCACTGTTTGGACAAGAAATCCGTTGTCCGGAAGGAAGTTTGTGTGAATGATCCCCGAGACCAGAGCTAACCCCCCACAACTGATTCAGGGCGTGTGTGATGCCCGCTATACATACAGGGGTTTGAATTAGGCATTTGAAATACAGCCATTTGAAATACAGCCTTTTTGTGCAAAGATATATTTACTTCAGGCCTACAGTGGTTCAGACTGTTTGAGATATCCCCTTTACATACGGGGGTTTGATTCAGCCATTTGAAATACAGCCATTTGAAATATAGCCATTTGAAATACAGCCATTTTGTACAAAGAAATCTTTAATTGAGGCCTAG
The DNA here is from genome assembly GCA_033119425.1 of Bufotes viridis. NCBI lineage: Eukaryota > Metazoa > Chordata > Amphibia > Anura > Bufonidae > Bufotes > Bufotes viridis. The sequence continues at coordinate 59,196,272 of CM065598.1, forward strand.
TCTGGTTCAGGCTGTGTGAGATATATCCTTTACATACTTTTCTACTATTAATAAAAAACCCATTTAGGGCAAGATCTTGAATTCGAAAAATATGAGGAGAGCATCAAATAAGGGACGTGGGCCATGGCCCAGGTCGTAGTGCTGCTGGTGGAGCTCCTGTTGCCGGGAGAGGATGTGGTCGATCTGTGCCAGCTACACGCACAAGTGAAACCCCTTCCTCAGGTGCGAGTAGGGGACAAAACCTGCAGTGGTATTTGGTCGGGCCTAATGCTGCTCTATGAATGGTGAGGCCTGAACAAGTACAGGCGATAGTAGATTGGGTTGCTGACAGTGGATCCAGTTCCTTCACATTGTCTCCCTCCCAGTCTCCTGCTAAAAGACCACAGTTGGCACCTGCAGCCGATGTCCATCAGTCTTTCAACTCATCCCCTTGCAAATCAGCCAAGCAGTCTGAGCCCCAAGTCATGCAGCAGTCTCTTCTGCTTTTTGATGATTCTGTTAGCAGGGTTTCCCTGGACCATCCACCTAGCCCTGCCCCAGAAGTGGAAGAGATTGAGTGCACCAATGCCCAACCACTTATTTTTCAAAATGAGTACATGGAAGGACCATCACAGCACGTCTCGGATGATGACAAAACACAGGTGCCAACTGCTGGGGCTTTCGAAAGTGTGCAGACCGACAAGGAAGTCAGGGGTGAAGACTGGGTGGAAGATGATGTGGAGGACGATGAGGTCCTCGACCCCACATGGAATCAAGGTCATGCGAGTGACCTATATAGTTCGGAGGAATAGGTGGTGGTCCCACAGAGCCACCACCAGCACAGCAGAAGAGGAAGTCAGGGTGCAAAAGCGGAGCGGCCGACCTCTAGACAGTACGCCTCCTACTGCCCACCGCAGCAAGGGACCGAGCACACCAAAGCCAGCTCCAAGGAGTTCCCTGGCGTGGCAGTTCTTCAGACAATGTGCTGACGACAAGACACGAGTGGTTTTCACACTGTGCAGTCAGAGCCTGAAGCGAGGCATAAACGTTCTCAACCTGAGCACAACCTGCATGACCAGGCATTTAAGTGCAAAGCACGAGCTGCTGTGGAGTAGACACCTCAAAAACCAAGAAAGGTCTCTGGCTCCTCCTGCTCCTTCTTCTGCTGCAGTCGCGGCCTCTTCATCCACCTCTGGAGTGACAGTGCAACCTTGCACCCCACAAACAGAGAATCTGCCAGCAACACCAACACATGGGTCACCAAGCATCTCAAGGTGAGCCATCCCTTCCCTTCATAACCAAGTAGGGGACAAAATCAGGTGTGGACTGCGCAACGCCATCTGTGGCAAGGTGCACCTGACTACAGATACGTGGACCAGTAAGCACGGTCAGGGCACTGGGTAAATGCAGTAGCGGCTGCGCCTGAAGCGTATAGCAGTTTGGCGCATGTCCTTCCACCACCGAGGATTGCAGGGCGCTTCAGTTTGCCTCCTGTTGCTTCCTCCTCCTACTCTGCTTCCTCATCCTCTACTAGCTCCTCATCCGGTCCACGTAACACCTTCACCACCAACTGCAGCACAGCCAAGGGTACACGACAGCAGGCAGTTTTAAAACTGTTTGGGGACAAACCCCACAACGCGCAGGAGCTCTAGACGGGCCTTGAACAACAGACTGATGAGTGGTTTGTGCCAGTCATACTCAAGCCCGGCCTGGTGGTGTGCGATAATGGGCGAACTCTCGTAGCAGCTCTGGGACTAGCCGGTTTGAAGCACATCCCTTGCCTGGCGCATGTGCTGAATTTGGTGGTGCAGAAATTCCTTAACCCCTTAAGGACCGGGCTCATTTTCACCTTAGGACCAGGCCATTTTTTGCAAATCTGACCAGTGTCACTTTATGTGGTGATAACTTTAAAACGCTTTTTCTTATTTAGGCCATTCTGAGATAGTTTTTTCGTCACATATTGTACTTCATGACACTGGTAAAATTAAGTCGAAAAATTTCATTTTTATTTATAAAAAAATATCAAATTTACCAAAAATTTTGAAAAATTAGCAATTTTCCAAGTTTCAATTTCTCTACTTCTATAATACATAGTAATACCGCCCAAAAAAGTTATTGATTTACATTCCCCATATGTCTACTTCATGTATCGATCATTTTGGGAACGCCATTTTATTTTTGGGGACGTTACAAGGCTTAGAAGTTTAGAAGCAAATCTTGAAATTTTTCAGAAATTTTCAAAAACCCACTTTTAGGGACCAGTTCAGGTCTGAAGTCACTTTGTGAGGCTTACATAATAGAAACCATCCAAAAATGACCCCATTCTAGAAACTACACCCCTCAAGGTATTCAAAACTGATTTTACAAACGACATTAACCCTTTAGGTTTTCCACAAGAGTTAATGGCAAATGGAGATAAAATTTCAGAATTTCGATTTTTTGGAAAATTTTCTGTTTGAATCCATTTTTTCCAGTAACAAAGCAAGGGTTAACAGCCAAACAAAACTCAATATTTATTGCCCCGATTCTGTAGTTTTCAGAAACACCCCATATTTGGGCGTAAACTGCTGTATGGCCAAACGGTGGAGCGCAGAAGTAAGGGAACGCCATATGGTTTTTGGAAGGCGGATTTTGCTGGTCTGGATTTTTGACACCATGTCCCATTTGAAGCCCCCCGATGCACCCCTAGAGTAGAAACTCCAAAAAAGTGACTCCATATAAGAAACTACACCCCTCAAGGTATTCAAAACTGATTTTACAAACTTTGTTAACCCTTTAGGTGTTCCACAAGAGTTATTGGCAAATGGAGATGAAATTTCGGAATTTCTATTTTTTGTTACCTTGCCTCAAAAAAAGTGTAATATAGAGCAACCAAAAATCATATTTACCCTAACATAGTACCAACAAAACTGACACCTTATCCCGTACTTTCCAAAATGGGGTCGCTTTTTTGGAGTTTCCACTGTAGGGGTGCATCAGGGGGTCTTCAAATGGGACATGGTGTCAAATAACCAGTCCAGCAAAATCTGCCTTCCAAAAACCATATGGCGTTCCCTTCCTTCTACGCCATACAGCAGTTTACGACCACATATGGGGTGTTTCTGCAAACTACAGAATCAGGGCAATAAATATTGAGTTTTGTTTGGCTGTTAACCCTTGCTTTGTTACTGGAAAAATGGATTAAAATGGATAATTTGCAAAAAAATAGCTGTTTTGGGACAGTTTTGTATTTTTTGTTATTTACATCGTTGAACTGACAGGTTAGATTGTGTGCTATTTCTATAGAGCAGGTTGTTACGGACGCGACAATACCAAATATGTCTACTTTTTGGGTTTTTTGTTTCAGTTTTACATAATAAAGCATTTTTGAAAAAATGATTTTTAGTGTCTCCACATTCTGAAAGCCATAGTTTTTTTTTTTTTGGCAATTGTCCTATGTAGGGGCTCATTTTTTGCGGGATGAGATGGCGGTTTGAATGGTACTATCTTGGGGTGCATATGACTTTTTGATCACTTGCTATTACACTTTTTGTGATATAAGGTGACAAAAAAATGACTTTTTTACAACGTTTTTATTTTTATGTTTACGGCGTTCACCTGAGGGGTTAGGTTATGTTATATTTTTATAGAGCAGGTCGTTACGAACGTGACGATACCCAATATGTATACTTTTTTTATTTATTTTGGTTTTACACAATAATATCCTTTTGAAACAAAAAAATATGTTTTAGTGTCTCCATAGTCTGAGAGCCATATTTTTTCAGTTTTTAGGCGATTGTCTCAGGTTGGGTATAATTTTTGCGGGATGAGGTGGCGGTTAGATTGGCACTATTTGGGGGTTATATGACGTTTTGATCGCTTGCTATTACACTTTTTGTGATGTAAGGTGACAAAAAAATGGCTTTTGACAAAGTTTTTATTTTATTTTTTTACAGTGTTTACTTGAGGGGTTAGGTCATGTGATATTTTTATAGAGCAGATTCTTACGGACGTGGAGATACCCAATATGTCTACTTTTTTAATTTTTTACATTTAACACTGAAAAGCATTTTTGAAACAAAAAAATCATGTTTTAGTCTGAGAGGCATAGTTTTTTTATTTTTTGGGCAATTGTTTTATGAAGGGGCTCATTTTTTGCGGGATGAGATGGCGGTTAGATTGGTACTATTTTGGGAGGCATACGCCTTTTTGATCGCTTTGTATTACACTTTTAGTGATGTAAGGTGCCAAAAATGGCTTATTTACACCATTTTTATTTTTTTTTATGGCGTTCACGTGAGGGGTTCAGTCATGTGATATTTTTATAGAGCTGTTTTTTACGGACGCGGCGATACCTAATATGTGTAGTGTATTTTATTTTTTTACTTTTTATTCAGTGATTTGTGTTTTTTTTTATTTTTATCACTTTTTACATTTTTTTGGACCCAGACCCACTTGGTTCTTGTAGATCCAGTGGATCTGGTGTCTATATAATACAGTACAGTACACTATATAGTGTACTGCACTGTATTTTTACTTTCACAGTCTGGTCAGACTTCTGCCTTTAGCAGAAGTCTGACCAGAGTTACTATACCATGGCAAGCAGGACGCTTCTGCGTCATGGTAACCATCACCCACTGCCATTAGAGAGCAGTGGGTGATGGATAGGGAGGAGGGAGCTCCCTCCTCTGCGATCTCATCCTGGGGGGCTGCATAGGCACAGCAGCCCCCGATGGGAGAGGGAGGAGCTCCCTCCTGTTAACACCTTCCATACCGCGGTCCGTCCGGACCGCGGTAAGAAAGGAGTTAAGCGGCTGGCATCTGCAGCACAGATGCCAGCCGTTTTCTATCAGAGTGCCAGCAATGTGCTGGCACTCTGATAGAACCACTAGACACCAGGGAATTATTACAAGGGAGGCACCCGCACCGCCTCCCGCCGCCGCAACCACCCCCCCTGCACCCCCGCCGCCATAACAAGATTGGGGGCTGCAGGGGGTTAAAATCTCAACTTTGGGGCAAATTAACTCTCTGATCCCGCGGTCACAGACCGCGGGGATCAGAGATCGCTGAAACCGCTGCAAACCGCAGGTCTGAATTGACCTGCTGTTTGCAGCGATCGCCGATACGGGGGGGTCACATGACCCCCCTCGGCATTAGAACATGGTTCCTGCTGATCTACATCAGCAGGAACCATGTTGCTACTGCGCCCACATCGGGTGCAGTAGCAGTTTAAACACAGGGCGTACATGTACGCCCTTGGTCCTTAAGGGGTTAAAAACTACCCCGACATGTCAGAGCTGCTGCTTAGAGTGCGATCTGTCTGTGCGCGCTTTCGGCGTTCTCATCCTGCTGCTGCTCGCAGCGTAACTTCGGCCTTCCCGCTCACCGCCTCATATGCGACGTGCCCACAAGGTGGAACTCCACCTTGCACATGCTTGCCAGACTGTGCGAGCAGCAGCAGGCGATAGTGGAGTTTCAGCTGCAGCGCGCATGGGGGAGTCGCTCGGCGGAACAGCACCACTTCACCACCAATGACTGGGCCTCCATGGGAGACCTGAGTTCCTGGTTGCGCTGTTTCGAGTACTCCACCAACATGGCCAGTGTCGATAACGCCGTTCTCAGCGTTACTATCCCACTTCTATGCCTCCTTGAAAAAACGCTCATGGCAATGATGGAAGAGGATGTGGCACAGGAAGAGGAGGAGGAAGAGGGATCATTTCATAGGGTTTCCAGCCAGTCATTCCCAAGTGGCTCCGAGGTGCGTTCCTGCACACACAAACCCAAGGTACACAATTGTCCAGCCAGGGCACAGTTCTGGAGGATGACGAGGTGGAGGATGAGGAGGAGGAGATGGAGGAGGAGGAACCATGTTAACAGCAGGGTGGCACCCAGACCAGCTCATGGCCATCACTGGTGCGTGGATGGGGGGATACAGAGGACACAGACAATACCCCTCCCACAGAGGACAGATTTTCGTTGCCTCTGGGCAGCCTTGCACATGCAAGCGATTACATGCTGCAGTGTCTCCGCAACGACCGCAGAGTTGCCCACATTCTAACTTGTGCTGATTACTGGGTGACCACGCTGCTGGACCCCGTTACAAGGACAACGTACCGTCCTTAATTCCATCATTGGAGCGTGATCGTAAGATGCGCGAGTACAAGCGCACGCTGGTAGACGCGCTGCTGGTGGCATTCTCACCTGTCAGCGGCGGCACCGTGGAAGCACAAGGCAAAGGCAGAGGAAGAGGTCGCCAACACAGCTGGAGCACCGCCAGCACCTCAGAAGGCAGGGTTAGCATGGCCGACATGTGGGAAAGCTTTGTCAGCATGCCACAACAACCAGTACCACCAGCTGATATGAAACATCTTAGTAGGAGGCAGCATTTCACCAACATGGTGGAGCAGTATGTGTGGACACGACTACACGTACTGAATGACGGGTCTGCCCCCTTCAACTTCTGGGTCTCCAAATGTCACTACCAGAGCTTTGAGACGTTCTCACAGCTCTGTTTCTCCACCCCTGTGATGATGTCACTACAAGAGCTTGGAGGAGTTCTCTCTGCTCTGTTTCTCTGCCCCTGTGATGAGGTCTTTACTTTCAGTTTCCCTTCTCCCAGCTGTCCCTCCTGTGATTGATTCCTCTTCCTATAAAATACCCCCCTTCCTGTTTAATCGTGCGGATTATACTTTTCGTTTGACCTGTATCTCTCGCTTGAGTATCTTAACTTGTGTGATATCTTTTCATTGGACCTGTGTTCTGCTGAAGCAAGTACTTCGGATATTGTCTGCTGACTTTGGATCTGTTTTCACTGCTGCTGCAACTCCTTCAGTTAAGTGTACAGACATTGAGTGTTTCTGTTTGTTTGCTGACTGGATCCGAGGTGACCCCAGTTCGGTCCATATACTGAGCAGGGCACCGGTGGCAGTGCCCCTTCCACTATTGTAGGGGCTACAGTGGTCATCAGCCTTAGGTACGCAGGCATGTCTCGATCCACCATCTGGATCTGGACATGGGCTAAGCAGCATAGGGAGAGCTTTTAGGGTCTGACAGGGGTCACCCTTTATGTTCCCTAGTTTGGGTCCGGTCAGTAGCTAATTCACTGTGTATGCTCTTGTTGCTCACATACAGCCGTGACACCAAATTGGGCTACATGGCCTGAGCTTGCCCTTTACACATTGGAGGTGCTGGTCTGCCCGGCAGCCAGTGTATTATCTGAATAGAGATGTCCCGAACTATTTGCCGGCGAACAGTTCCCTGCGATCATCGCATGTTCGCGTTCGCTGCGGCGGGCGAACATATGCAATGTTCGATTCGCCCCCTATACTTTATCATTGAGCAAACTTTGACCCTGTACCTCACAGTCAGCAGACACATTACAGCCAATCAGCATACCCTCCCTCCCAGACCCCCCCACTGCCTATCAAAAAGCAAGGACAGCATCCATCTTAGATTCATTCTGAAGCTGCAGTGTTAGAGCAGGGAGAGAGCTGATGTTGCTGAATTAATAGGGAAAGCGTTAGCTAGGCCAGTGTTCTGTGTCCACTCCAGTCCTCAAATACTCATCGGCCTCTTTCACACGAGCGTGTCCGGATTAGGTCCCATTTACATGTCCGTAGTGTGTTGTGGATCCGCAAATTGCGGATCCGCAACACACCATACCGGCACTCCACATAGAGATGCCAATTCTTGTCCGCAGGCTGGACATGCTCTATCTTTTGCGGAGCAGCAAATGCGGAAGCGGAGAGCACATAGTGTGCTCTCCGCATCACGTCCAGCCCTATTAACAATGAATGGGTCCGCATCCATTCCGCAGAATTGCGGAATGGAAGCGGACAAAAATTGCGGATGTGTGAATGGGGCCTTAGGTCCGGATGCGTTGCGGATGCGGTCAGTGAAAACTGTGCAATTTCACAGGCAAAGCCATTCGGTTTTGCCTGCGATTGTGTTCAGTTGTTCTGTTTTTTCTGCGCGGGTGCAATGCGTTTTGATGCGTTTTTCACGTGAGTGATAAAAAACTGAAGGTTTACAAACAACATCTCCTAGCAACTATCAGTGAAAAACGCAACGCACCCGCACTTGCTTGCGGATGCAATGCATTTTTCACACAGCCCCATTCACTTCTATGGGGCTAGAGCTGCGTGAAAAACGCAGAATATAGAACATGCGATTTTCACGCAAAGCACAAGTGATGTGTGAAAAAAAAAAACGCTAATGTACACAGACCCATTGAAATGAATGGGTCAGGATTCAGTGCGGATGCTATGCGTTCACGTCACGCATTGCACCCGCGTGGAAACTCACTCGTGTGAAAGGGGCCATTTGCTGTAAGGACAGCGTCCTGACAGCACCCCAAAAAGCCCTTTTTAGGGCTGGTACATCAGTCTGCTTTTATTTATATTTTCTACATATATATATTGCAGTTGCCTGCCCGTGTGTGAGAGGCCGCAGGCCCACAGACTGTACTGTGTGCACTGCCCACCACTCATATCGGGTGGCACAGTACCTTGCAGATAAAAAAGTCATTAAATTTTTACCCTTTAATATAATTGCAGTTGCCTGCCAGTGTGTGTCAAGCCCACAGACTGTACTGTGCCCACTGCCCACCATTCATATAGGGTGTCACAGTACATTGCACGGCGCACGCGCAGTGCCCCAAAATTCAAACAAAGCGGACCGAGCATGGGTCTTTTTCCATCTCCCGGTTCCAAAAATCTATTCACTACACCGGCCCTGGCCCTGATAAGGGACAAAACAGAGATTAAACTGATAGGAATAGTACTTAGTTAACACTAGTTGCATTGGTGGCAAATTCCATTGCAAGTGTCAGACCACACATGGAGTACTGTGTACAGTTCTGGGCTCCTGTGAACAAGGCAGACATAGCAGAGCTGGAGAGGGTTCAGAGGAGGGCAACTAAAGTAATAACTGGAATGGGGCAACTACAGTACCCTGAAAGGTTATCAAAATTAGGGTTGTTCATCTAAGAAAAAATACGACTGAGGGGAGATCTAATATCTATGTATAATTATATCAGTGGTCAGTACAGAGATCTCTCCAATTATTTATTTATCCCCAGGACTGTGACTGTGACGAGGGGACATCCTCTGCGTCTGGAAGAAAGAAGGTTTGTACACAAACATAGAAAATGATTCTTTACGGTAAGAGCATTGAGACTATGGAACTCTCTGCCTGAGGAGATGGTGATGGTAAGTACAATAAAGGAATTCAAGAGGGGCCTGGATGTATTTCTGGAGTGTAATAATATTACAGGCTATAGCTACTAGAGATGGGTCGTTGATCCAGGGAGCTATTCTGATTGCCTGATTGGAGTGAAGGAATTTTTTCCCCTTAAGTGGGGATAATTGGCTTGTGCCTCACAGGGGTTTTTTGCCTTCCTCTGGATCAACTTGTAGGAAACAGGCCGAACTGGATGGACAAATGTCTTTTTTCGGTCTTATATACTATGTTACTATGTTACTATGTTAAGTGCCCAAAATTAGAAGGAAGCGGACAGAGAAAGCTTTTTTCTCTATGTCCCCATGCAAGGATTCAATTCAATACACATCCCCTGATAGGGAACTTAATTGAAGATTAAAATGGTAAGAATAGTAGTTCACACTATTTGTATTGGTGGCACAGTACATTGCGCGGCGCACGCGCAGAGCCACAAATTGGAAGTAAGAGGACCGACCAATCATCTTTTTCCATCTCCCGGTTCCTAAAATCAATTCCATACACCGGCTCCTGATAGGGGACACAACAGAGATTAAACTGGTAAGAACAGATTTTTTTAATTTAAAAAAAGAGGACTGCCTCTGCGGAGCTGGGTATTTTTTGGCCGCGTTACTGAACGCTCATGCACAATGGCTGTAGGCTCATGCGTTCTTTTGCGGAGGTGACAAACCTAGTCAGTCAAACCCAAGGCAACATCATCGACCTCATCCCATATGTGTTTTTTATGGAGCGTGCCCTGCGAAGAGTGCTGGATTAGGCCGTAGATGATCATAAAAAAGAAGAGTTGTGCTCACCATCAGGAACGGGCCGACACAGAGGCTGGGGAGGCTCCAGCCTCAGGGCGCTCCAGCCTCAGGGCGCAGGCAGGGGCCGGCCAGAGGGAGAGGGACTGACAGGGGGGAACCGCTCAGCGCTCCCTCCTGTCATTCCCTGATTGTAGCGTGACCGAGCTCTGTCTGGTCTGCAGGTACAGAGAGCATCAATCTCCTGTACCCGGCCGGACTGACAGGAAGTGCGCACACAGTTTGCACTTCAAGTCAGTCGGCTCGGTACAGGAGACAAAAGCTCCTCCTCCTGTACCCGCGGAGGCACAGACCATACAGAGCTCGGCGACGCTACAGCAGAGGTAGGAGGAGAAGAGGAAGAGAAGAAGGAGCATGACAACATGGGGGGGCAGAAAGCATGACAACATGGGGGAAAAAGAGCATGACAACATGGGGTGGGGAGAAGAAAGAGCATGACAACATGGGGGCGAGAAGAAAGAGCATGACAACATGGGGGGCAGAAAGAGCATGACAACATGGGGGGAGAAGAAAGAGCATAACAACATGGGGGGGCAGAAAGCATGACAACATGGGGGGGGAGAAGAAAGAACATGACAACATGGGGGGGGGAAGAAAGAGCATGACAACTTGGGGGGGGGGAGAAGAAAGAGCATGACAACATGGGGGGGGCAGAAAGAGCATGACAACATTGGGGGGGAGAAGAAAGAGCATGACAACATGGGGGGGGAGAAGAAAGAGCATGACAACATGGGTGGGGTATAAAGAGCATGACAACATGGGGGGGGTATAAAGAGCATGAAAAGATGGGGGAGAATGACAGGGGGCAGAAAGAGCATGACAAGAAGAGGGGATTATGACAAGAGGGGGAGAGCATGACAAATCACTATGTGGGGGCACTGCTGTGTGGTTGAGGGGGGTTTGGGGGACATTACTGTGTGTGGGGCAGTGTGGCGGATATTACTGTGTGGGGGGCAGTGTGGCGGACATTACTGTGTAGGGCAGTGTGGGGGGTAGTGTGGCGGACATTACTGTGTGGGGGGCAGTGTGGTGGACATTACTGTGTGGGGGGCAGTGTGGTGGACATTACTGTGTGGGGCAGTGTGAGGGGCAGTGTGGCGGACATTACTGTGTGGGGGGCAGTGTGGCGGACATTACTGTGTGGGGGGCAGTGTGGCGGACATTACTGTGTGGGGGACAGTAAATGAACCCTGTTATGGGGAGAATCTGTGGATGACACATATTTGTCATCCACAGATTCCCCAATAACAGTGTCATCCATCACAGATCCCCCATAGCAGTGTCATCCACAAGTTGGAGGGGGGGGCGCACTTGGGCAGCTCAGCCTCTGTTGGTGGTGGACCTTATCCCAGCCCTGGTCACCATCACCACCAGAAGCACCCTTGTCGTCGTCGATTGCTGGATTGCTGGAAGAGGAGTCAGAGGAGGAAGGTGGCTTTGAGGAGGTGGAAGACCAACCACAGTAGGCGTCCCAGGGGGCTTGTTGTCACCTTTCGGGGACCCTTGGTGTTGTACGTGGCTGGGTGGAGGAAGAGACCTTCACTGACGTCAGTGAGGACAAGGAACGGGACATGGCTAGCTTGGTATCCAACCTTGTGCAAATGAGGAGTTTGCGGTTGTGCAAATGGACTGTTTGCGGTGCGTTAAACGGGGAGTTTGGTCTGTCAGAGTTTGGTCTGTCACTGTGAAGCGGGCATAACCCTTACACTACCTGATCGATACAACATCATACCTGATTGTATACACACACTGGATGTTTTAAAGAGCGTTATTCCAAACAATTTAGGAATTTTAGGTGACTTATAACCTTTATGGATTAAAACCCGACTCTGCGTCAACTATGTAATTTTCCATGGGATTTTTGCCATGGACCCCCCTCCGGCAGGCCACAGTCCAGGTGCTAGTCCCCTTGAAACAACTTTTTCATCACTATTGCGGACAGAAAAAGTCCCTGTGGGTTTTAAAATTCGCCTGCCAATTGAAGTCTATGGCGGTTCGCGAACATTTGCGGAACATGTGTTTAGCACAGCAGGGGGCGTCATCATTAAAAAAATAAAATAAATTGTCATTTACATTTTCGGGTGAAATTCACCAATTTTTGGGTGTATAGTACCCTGCAACTTCTGGAAGAGGGGTTAGGTGGTCACTTGGACCTAGCATAACCTTTGCAACCTCTCTGACTAGTAATAGGTAAAATTTAATCTTTATTAATCACTCTATTAATAATACATTAACTACTTGGGAACATGCAACTTCTGGGTCTCCAAATTGGGCACATGGCCTGAGCTTGCCCTTTACCCCTTGGAGGTGCTGGCCTGCCCTGCAGCCAGTGTATTGTCTGAACGTGTGTTTAGCATGACTGGAGGTGGTTATCACAGGTTAAATTTCCCAATGTTTTGGGGTGTACCCTAATTTTAAAAATAAAATTTAAAACCAAAATGCAGTGTAGGCTACCTCCTCCTCTTCCACCTACACCGCCCCATCCCTCACCTCCTCAACCTACTACTTCATATGGACCTCGTCCTCTTAGATCAAGATTATTATTTTTCATTTTTACCTATTTTATGTTATTTAAAGTCATTTTCCTATCCACATTTGTTTGCAGAGCACTTGCCATGCTCTTAACAACATTTTGCTGGCATTTGTAGCCCTCTAGCCCTTTCCATGACATTTTTAAAGCCATTTTAGTGCTCAAAAGTTCGGGTCCCCATTGACTTCAATGGGGTTCGGGTTCGGGGTCAAGTTCGGGTCAAATTCGGGTCCCGAACTCAAACTTTTTTCCGAAGTTCGGCCGAAACCCGTCGAACATCCAGGTGTCCACTCAACTCTACCTGCAATGTTTTATGGGGTTCGCTCTGCTTCAGGCCCTCACCTCTAATGTTTTATACTGTCTGCTCACCTGTAGGAAGGCCATCCCTGCAATGTTTTATGGGGTTCACTCATCTTCAGGCCCTCACTACAATTTTTTATTGTGTCCATTCCCCTTCAGGCCCTCAACTATAATGTTTTAGACGGTAACCAGCACTCCTTTGCTCCAAATGTTTTTAAGGGTCACCAGTAGGCTATCAATGATAATTTTTCAAGGGTGTGTATGATGCCCTCCTTTATGTGTAATAAAGGGTGTATTGGAGTGCCGATTCCTTGTAATTTTGCAGCCCTTTCACTTAGTGCATAGGTTTTATGAGTGCAGAATTTGCACTGTATATACAATTAAATTAAAGAATGTTTCCTAACAATTTTACCTCTAGAAATGTATTTTTTTTTTTGAGGGGGCGGGATTTTGGGCGTGATTTTGTTGCTATGTAAAAGTGGCGGACAACTGGGACAATATGGTTCCCAGCAGCGACACTGGAGTCCAAGATGCACCCAGACATGGTCCCCATGCTGTTCCAACAACCGAGCAGGGGGTGCCTGGTTGTCTCCCATTGACTTTCATTATACTTAGGTGCTCGGCCAAGCGCACGAATATCGCTATGTTTTCGGACCGAGTACCCGAACACCCAAACACTTTGATGTCCGCTCATCGCTATATGCGATGTTTCCACCCGTTGGAATTCCACCCTCCATATGTAAGACCGACTATACGAACAGAGAAAGGCCATAAACGATATCTTGATGATCCAAGCGGACAGGAGTACTCCCCTGTGTAACTTCGATGTCAGCCAGTGGCAGCTCATGTGTGACACCTGCCGTTTGCTCAGGCCCTTTAAGGAGGCCACGTTATTTGTCGGTTGCCAGGACTACGGAATGAACTATGTCATTCCACTGCTTCATTTCCTGGAACAAATCTAAATTCTAAATCTGGATGGTCAGGGGATTGGAGGCATAGTGCCTAGATTTCACGGCCACTTGAGCCCTGTGGGGGCTGAACTAGAGGAAGAGGAGGACATTGGCGCACAAGCAATGTGTAGCGAAATGGGTGGTTTTTCTACACAGGTGACAGGAGAGGAGGAGCAGGAGCAGTCAGAAGAGCTACAGGGCGATGAGGAAGAAGAGGACCCACTCCGTGGCAGTATGCAGTGGAGTTGGAGGCAGGGAGTCCCTCTGAGTCACTTGCACAAATGGCCAGATGCATGCTCACTTGCTTGCGTAGTGACAGTCGAATTGTCAGAATTCGGCAGAGGGATCACCTCTGACTCTCAACCTTGTTGGACCCTCACTACCGTTCCAAAATGGGGGCCTTTTTTACACCCGCTGAGAGGGAGGACAAACTGAACTACTATAGAGACATCCTATGTAGTCAGTTGGCTGCTGCCTATCTGCTTCATCGTCCATCCTCTCGCAGGTCTGACCAGGGGGGCCCTCTGTGCTCACGTTCCTCTGCCATGGCTGCTGTGGCAGGGAAGGGGGGTAGGAGCAGTTCCAGCTCCATCAGCAGCAACTTGATTCTAGTGTCGCTGATTATATGCTTTTTTCACCCGCCTAGTAAAAAAAATATTCACCAGCAGCAGCTAGACCTGGGGCAGGACCTGAACCAGCAAGTGGTGGCATACTTGGACAGCACCCTGCCAACCCACATTGAAGATCCACTGGACTACTGAGCAGCCAAACTGGATTTGTGGCCGCAACTGGCTGAGTTTGCCCTGGAAAAGTTGTCCTGCCCAGCCAGTAGCGTGGCATCAGAGCGGGTGTTTAGTGCGGCGGTGTCACGGTGGGGAGTGGGGGAACTCCCCACCATATAGGGAAGCTGCTACTAGGACTGGTCCAGGGAAAGGGAGCAGGTCACCTCCTAAAGCATCCCTAAATCTGGCCCTGGTCTCCTAGCTGTATGAGCCCACCCAGATGGTAGGAGGACTCATACTTACCAACCTAAGGAATCTGGAATCCCTATTCTTCCCTAGGATAAGGAGACAGGGCTAGAGACCACCAGTTCCTCCAAAACACAGAAGAACCGGCATCTCCCAGTGGCCTAGTAACACAGGGGGAGAGACCTTGAGCAGCATCTGAATGGTAGGTAAGCACCCAGTAAAACATCAATACACCAGAACAAACACCCACTTACCTGCCTCAGCAAAGATGGAATACTGACACCATCCTGGACCCCCATGCAGAGAACAGATAAAGGCCCCAGGCAAGGCTGCTCTTAGTCTTTTGGTTCACCCCTCCGGGGAACCATAAGGGCCCACTTTCGCAGGCAAGGAGACACTAGGGGAAAATGTCTAGTACCCATGCTGATCTCAAACACCACACAGACCAGACATGGAACACCAAACTAGACAAACAACATAACCCCAAACATAGTCCACACCTAACCACATAACAGGTGGGGAAGGGAAAGGAGACAAAGGGTGACAAAGAATGACAAACGATGTCCAACTAAGATGCCCTCACACTTCAGACATGCTTACAAACGGACAAGGAGCAGAGCTCGTACACTTACAAAGGCAGACCTAAAACTGACCTCTGGCTCATCAACTCCAGAATAAGAAGAGTCAAGAGGCCACACCCAACTCCACCTTACACAAACCTTAACCCTGTGCACACCAGACAGGTAAAGGGAAACAACAAAAGGGAAAATCAGACACATGCATAAACAACACATTGCCACAGGCAACTGCATGAGTGGAAACGTGTCACGGCACAAACAACATGGGCCGTGACACTGCCTCCGCATGCAACCACAACACAACTGTGCCACAGGCAACAGCATGAGTGGCCACCATGTCACGGCGCCCACAACAGGCCGTGACAGGCGGGGGCCATAGTTACCCCAAGAAGAACTCACCTGTCCACCCAAAATGTGGAAAGACTGACCTTTGTCAAGATGAATCAGGCGTGGATAAACCAGGATATCCACCCACCAATGCCTGATGCATCAGACTAGATTATCCATGGTGCCACACCAACACTTTGACAAAAGAGACCGGTTTCTCCTGGCTACCTGCCTCAGCTACTATTCTGATGCTGCTACCTGCCTGATTCCACACATCTGATGCCAAGTGCTCCTTCTTACACCCACCATCATCAGCGGGTACTGTTATTGCCACCCACCTCCCCACTCTGTCACTGGGTCACTCTGTGGCCTCCTGATGCTGCTGCCACCTTCACACTCTGTCACCGGGTCACACTGTGGTCTCCTCATGCTGCTGCCACCTCCACACTATGTCACCTTGCCACTCTGTAGCCTTTTGATGCTGCTGCCACCTCCACACTGTCACCGGGTCACTCTGTGGTCTTCTCATGCTGCTGCCACCTCCACACTATATCACCTTGCCACTCTGTGGCCTCCTGATGCCTCTACCACTTCCACACTGCCATTGTGCCACTCTGTGTCCTCCTCCTGATGCTGCCGCCACCTCCAGATTCTGTCATTGAGCCACTCTGTGGTCTCCTCATGCTGCTTCCACCTCAGCACTACATAATAGGGCCAATCTGTGGACTTCTCATGCTGTTCCCATCCTCCCCACTTCATGACTGGGCCACTATTTTGCCTTTTGGCCTGGCTGACATCATTATTTATTTGACCCTTCTTCTGATCTGTCAGAAGAAAGGAAAAATGAGACACACAACGGATCCTGTCTGTGTAGCAGCTGTAAGGCCTGTATGGTCCCATCAGAATTGGCTTGTGATTTGGTAGCCAAAAGAAGGAGTGGGTACAAAACACAGAAGACATGCATATATTCCATTCACGTCATCTCTGTTTTGGATCCACTCCTGTTTTTTTTTTTTTTTGGCATTAGCAATACTGCTGACCGAGTGAAGGCGGATGCTCAACAGACAGGATCCGTTTTTCATGGGTTATTGTTCTGTCGGATCAGAGGAAGGACAAAATAATCAGTGACGTCAACACAAACTTACTGCTGACAACCTCTCCACTCTGTCGGGGGGCTTTACTTGAATAAGCGTTTAATAGAACAGGTTCTGTAGTTTATTCTCATGTGCAAGGTACATTAATTTATACATGTTTGCATCTACCCCTACATTGAGATTGCTCAACATTTACTCAACTGATGCTTCGTCGCTGTTATTGTCTAGCATTGTTGTAAAAGTCCAGAAAAAGAAAAGTGCGGCACTCACCAAATCCGGATGTAGAAAACAGCTTTATTAGGTACAGTGTAACAACACTTACAAAAAGCCTATGCGGGTATGGGGCAGACACCAGCTAGTGTGCGGTCCCAGCGACGGCCGTTTCGCGCGTGTCCACGCGCTTCCTCTGGCCGGAATCGTCTAGCATTGTACCATGTGCTATTGCTGTAAAATTTTATCTTGATTTTACTGTAAAAATCAATAAAAAGAGAATTGAAAAGAACAGGTTCTGTAGACATCTATGTGGAATCAGCTGATGGCGGTGTAAAAGGAGTGCGCTTCTTCTTGGCGCTAACATCGACCTGTAAGGCTGAGTTCATACTTGCGTTATTTGGTCAGTTTTGGCCCCATGACTGCCCAAATCAGTGAAGTGTGCATTGATTCTAAGAGCAACGCCTGTTATCTGCATGTCATACTGACTCACAGTATTATTTCACTACCACAGCAGACTCCCTATGGGTGTTTCTGAAAGGCACAGTGTTCTACACCACTATAAAGGATCTCTGCAGCCAGGAAATAGCTGTTTTTTAACAAAATTTGCCACAAATAAATTCGGATCGAAACAAATTTAACCCCTTAAGGACACGGCCCTATTTCACCTTAAGGACCAGGCCATTTTTTCAAAATCTGACCAGTGTCACTTTATGTGATGATAACTTTAAAACGCTTTTACTTATCCAAGCCATTCTGAGATTTTTTTTTCGTCACATATTGTACTTCATGACAGTGGTAAAATAAAGTCGAAAAATTTCATTTTTATTTATAAAAAAATACCAAATTTACCAAAAATTTGGAAAATTTGCAATTTTCCAAGTTTTAATTTCTCTGCTTCTAGAATACATAGTAATACTGCCAAAAAAAGTTATTGATTTACATTCTCCATATGTCTACTTCATGTATCAATCATTTTGGGAATGCCATTTCATTTTTTTGGGACATTACAAGGCTTAGAAGTTTAGAAGCAAATCTTGACATTTTTCAGAAATTTTCAAAAAACCACTTTTTAGGGACCAGTTCAGGTCTGAAGTCACTTTGCGAGGCTTACATAATAGAA
The DNA here is from genome assembly GCA_033119425.1 of Bufotes viridis. Classification (NCBI taxonomy): domain Eukaryota; kingdom Metazoa; phylum Chordata; class Amphibia; order Anura; family Bufonidae; genus Bufotes; species Bufotes viridis. The sequence continues at coordinate 59,214,350 of CM065598.1, forward strand.
ACCACCCAAAAATGACCCCATTCTAGAAACTACACCCCTGAAGGTACTCAAAACTGATTTTACAAACGTCATTAACCCTTTAGGTTTTCCACAAGAGTTAATGGCAAATGGAGATAAAATTTCAGAATTTCGATTTTTGGGAAAATTTTCCATTTTTTAATCAATTTTTTCCAGTAACAAAGCAAGGGTTAACAGCCAAACAAAACTCAATATTTATTGCCCCGATTCTGTAGTTTTCAGAAACACCCCATATGTGGTCCTAAACTACTGTATGGCCAAACTGCAGGGCGCAGAAGGAAAGGAACGCCATATGGTTTTTGGAAGGCGGATTTTGCTGGACTAGATTTTTGACACCATGTCCCATTTGAAGCCCCCTGATGCACCCCTAGAATATAAACTCCATAAAAGTGACTCCATCTAAGAAACTACACCCCTGAAGGTATTCAAAACCAGTTTTACAAACTTTGTTAACCCTTTAGGTGTTTCACAAGAGTTATTGGCAAATGGAGATGAAATTTCAGAATTTCAATTTTTTGTTACCTTGCCTCAAAAAAAGTGTAATATAGAGGTACCAAAAATCATATTTACCCTAAAATAGTACCAACAAAACTGACACCTTATCCCGTAGTTTCCAAAATGGGGTCACTTTTTTGGAGTTTCTACTGTAGGGGTGCATCAGGGGGCTTCAAATGGCACATGGTGTCAAAAACCAGTCCAGCAAAATCCGCCTTCCAAAACCATATGGCGTTCCCTTCCTTCTACGCCCTGCCGTTTGGCCATACAGCAGTTTACGACCACATATGGGGTGTTTCTGCAAACTACAGAATCAGGGCAATAAATATTGAGTTTTGTTTGGCTGTTAACCCTTGCTTTGTTACTGGAAAAATGGATTAAAATGGATAATTTGCAAAAAATAGCTGTTTTGGGACAGTTTTGTATTTTTGTTATTTACATCGTTGAACTGACAGGTTAGATTGTGTGCTATTTCTATAGAGCAGGTTGTTACGGACGCGACAATACCAAATATGTCTACTTTTTGGGTTTTTTTGTTTCAGTTTTACATAATAAAGCATTTTTGAAAAAAATGATTTTTTAGTGTCTCCACATTCTGAAAGCCATAGTTTTTTTTTTTGTTTTTTTTTGGCAATTGTCCTATGTAGGGGCTCATTTTTTGCGGGATGAGATGGCGGTTTGAATGGTACTATCTTGGGGTGCATATGACTTTTTGATCACTTGCTATTACACTTTTTGTGATGTAAGATGACAAAAAAATGACTTTTTTTACAACGTTTTTATTTTTTATGTTTACGGCGTTCACCTGAGGGGTTAGGTTATGTTATATTTTTATAGAGCAGGTCGTTACGAACGCGATGATACCCAATATGTATACTTTTTTTTATTTATTTTGGTTTTACACAATAATATCCTTTTTGAAACAAAAAAAAATATGTTTTAGTGTCTCCATAGTCTGAGAGCCATATTTTTTTCAGTTTTTAGGCGATTGTCTCAGGTTGGGTATAATTTTTGCGGGATGAGGTGGCGGTTAGATTGGCACTATTTGGGGGTCATATGACGTTTTGATCGCTTGCTATTACACTTTTTGTGATGTAAGGTGACAAAAAATGGCTTTTTGACAAAGTTTTTATTTTATTTGTTTTACAGTGTTTACTTGAGGGGTTAGGTCATGTGATATTTTTATAGAGCAGATTCTTACGGACGTGGAGATACCCAATATGTCTACTTTTTTTAATTTTTTACATTTAACACTGAAAAGCATTTTTGAAACAAAAAAATCATGTTTTAGTCTGAGAGGCATAGTTTTTTTATTTTTTGGGCAATTGTTTTATGAAGGGGCTCATTTTTTGCGGGATGAGATGGCGGTTAGATTGGTAACTATTTTGGGAGGCATACGCCTTTTTGATCGCTTTGTATTACACTTTTAGTGATGTAAGGTGCCAAAAATGGCTTATTTACACCATTTTTTTATTTTATTTTTTATGGCGTTCACGTGAGGGGTTCAGTCATGTGATATTTTTATAGAGCTGTTTTTTACGGACGCGCGATACCTAATATGTGTAGTGTATTTTATTTTTTTACTTTTTATTCAGTGATTTGTGTTTTTTTATTTTTACTTTTTTTCACTTTTTTACATTTTTTGGACCCAGACCCACTTGGTTCTTGTAGATCCAGTGGATCTGGTGTCTATATAATACAGTACAGTACACTATATAGTGTACTGCACTGTATTTTTACTTTTACAGTCTGGTCAGACTTCTGCCTTTAGCAGAAGTCTGACCAGAGTTACTATACCATGGCAAGCAGGACGCTTCTGAAAGCGTCCTGCTGCCATGGTGACTCATCACCCACTGCCATTAGAGAGCAGTGGGTGATGGATAGAGAGGAGGGAGCTCCTCCCTGTTAACACCTTCCATACCGCGGTCCTTCCGGACTGCGGTAAGGAAGGGTTAAACGGCTGGCATCTGCAGCACAGATGCCAGCCGTTTTTCTATCAGAGTGCCAGCAATGTGCTGGCACTCTGATAGAACCACTAGACACCAGGGAATTATTACAAGGAGGCACCCGCACCGCCTCCCGCCGCCGCAACCACCCTCTGCACCCCCGCCGCCATAACAAGATTGGGGGCTGCAGGGGGTAAAATTTACAACTTTGGGGCAAATTAACTCTCTGATCTCCGCGGTCACAGACCGCGGGATCAGAGATCGTTGAAACCGCTGCAAACCGCAGGTCTGAATTGACCTGCTGTTTGCAGCGATCGCCGATACGGGGGGGTCACATGACCCCCCTCGGCATTAGAACATGGTTCCTGCTGATCTACATCAGCAGGAACCATGTTGCTACTGCGCCCACATCGGGTGCAGTAGCAGTTTAAACACAGGGCGTACATGTACGCCTTGGTCCTTAAGGGGTTAAAACTACCCCGACATGTCAGAGCTGCTGCTTAGAGTGCGATCTGTCTGTGCGCGCTCGGCGTTCTCATCCTGCTGCTGCTCGCAGCGTAACCTCGGCCTTCCCGCTCACCGCCTCATATGCGACGTGCCCACAAGGTGGAACTCCACCTTGCACATGCTTGCCAGACTGTGCGAGCAGCAGCAGGCGATAGTGGAGTTTCAGCTGCAGCGCGCATGGGGGAGTCGCTCGGCGGAACAGCACCACTTCACCACCAATGACTGGGCCTCCATGGGAGACCTGAGTTCCTGGTTGCGCTGTTTCGAGTACTCCACCAACATGGCCAGTGTCGATAACGCCGTTCTCAGCGTTACTATCCCACTTCTATGCCTCCTTGAAAAACGCTCATGGCAATGATGGAAGAGGATGTGGCACAGGAAGAGGAGGAGGAAGAGGGATCATTTCATAGGGTTTCCAGCCAGTCATTCCCAAGTGGCTCCGAGGGTGCGTTCCTGCACACACAAACCCAAGGTACACAATTGTCCAGCCAGGGCACAGTTCTGGAGGATGACGAGGTGGAGGATGAGGAGGAGGAGATGGAGGAGGAGGAACCATGTTAACAGCAGGGTGGCACCCAGACCAGCTCATGGCCATCACTGGTGCGTGGATGGGGGGATACAGAGGACACAGACAATACCCCTCCCACAGAGGACAGATTTTCGTTGCCTCTGGGCAGCCTTGCACATGCAAGCGATTACATGCTGCAGTGTCTCCGCAACGACCGCAGAGTTGCCCACATTCTAACTTGTGCTGATTACTGGGTGACCACGCTGCTGGACCCCGTTACAAGGACAACGTACCGTCCTTAATTCCATCATTGGAGCGTGATCGTAAGATGCGCGAGTACAAGCGCACGCTGGTAGACGCGCTGCTGGTGGCATTCTCACCTGTCAGCGGCGGCACCGTGGAAGCACAAGGCAAAGGCAGAGGAAGAGGTCGCCAACACAGCTGGAGCACCGCCAGCACCTCAGAAGGCAGGGTTAGCATGGCCGACATGTGGGAAAGCTTTGTCAGCATGCCACAACAACCAGTACCACCAGCTGATATGAAACATCTTAGTAGGAGGCAGCATTTCACCAACATGGTGGAGCAGTATGTGTGGACACGACTACACGTACTGAATGACGGGTCTGCCCCCTTCAACTTCTGGGTCTCCAAATGTCACTACCAGAGCTTTGAGACGTTCTCACAGCTCTGTTTCTCCACCCCTGTGATGATGTCACTACAAGAGCTTGGAGGAGTTCTCTCTGCTCTGTTTCTCTGCCCCTGTGATGAGGTCTTTACTTTCAGTTTCCCTTCTCCCAGCTGTCCCTCCTGTGATTGATTCCTCTTCCTATAAAATACCCCCCTTCCTGTTTAATCATGCGGATTATACTTTTCGTTTGACCTGTATCTCTCGCTTGAGTATCTTAACTTGTGTGATATCTTTTCATTGGACCTGTGTTCTGCTGAAGCAAGTACTTCGGATATTGTCTGCTGACTTTGGATCTGTTTTCACTGCTGCTGCAACTCCTTCAGTTAAGTGTACAGACATTGAGTGTTTCTGTTTGTTTGCTGACTGGATCCGAGGTGACCCCAGTTCGGTCCATATACTGAGCAGGGCACCGGTGGCAGTGCCCCTTCCACTATTGTAGGGGCTACAGTGGTCATCAGCCTTAGGTACGCAGGCATGTCTCGATCCACCATCTGGATCTGGACATGGGCTAAGCAGCATAGGGAGAGCTTTTAGGGTCTGACAGGGGTCACCCTTTATGTTCCCTAGTTTGGGTCCGGTCAGTAGCTAATTCACTGTGTATGCTCTTGTTGCTCACATACAGCCGTGACACCAAATTGGGCTACATGGCCTGAGCTTGCCCTTTACACATTGGAGGTGCTGGCCTGCCCGGCAGCCAGTGTATTATCTGAATAGAGATGTCCCGAACTATTTGCCGGCGAACAGTTCCCGGCGATCATCGCATGTTCGCGTTCGCTGCGGCGGGCGAACATATGCAATGTTCGATTCGCCCCCTATACTTTATCATTGAGCAAACTTTGACCCTGTACCTCACAGTCAGCAGACACATTACAGCCAATCAGCATACCCTCCCTCCCAGACCCCCCCACCGCCTATCAAAAAGCAAGGACAGCATCCATCTTAGATTCATTCTGAAGCTGCAGTGTTAGAGCAGGGAGAGAGCTGATGTTGCTGAATTAATAGGGAAAGCGTTTGCTAGGCCAGTGTTCTGTGTCCACTCCAGTCCTCAAATACTCATCGGCCTCTTTCACACGAGCGTGTCCGGATTAGGTCCCATTTACATGTCCGTAGTGTGTTGTGGATCCGCAACACACCATACCGGCACTCCCCATAGAGATGCCAATTCTTGTCCGCAGGCTGGACATGCTCTATCTTTTGCGGAGCAGCAAATGCAGAAGCGGAGAGCACATAGTGTGCTCTCCGCATCACGTCCAGCCCTATTAACAATGAATGGGTCCGCATCCATTCCGCAGAATTGCGGAATGGAAGCGGACAAAAATTGCGGATGTGTGAATGGGGCCTTAGGTCCGGATGCGTTGCGGATGCGGTCAGTGAAAACTGTGCAATTTCACAGGCAAAGCCATTCGGTTTTGCCTGCGATTGTGTTCAGTTGTTCTGTTTTTTCTGCGCGGGTGCAATGCGTTTTGATGCGTTTTTCACGTGAGTGATAAAAAACTGAAGGTTTACAAACAACATCTCCTAGCAACTATCAGTGAAAAACGCAACGCACCCGCACTTGCTTGCGGATGCAATGCATTTTTCACGCAGCCCCATTCACTTCTATGGGGCTAGAGCTGCTTGAAAAACGCAGAATATAGAACTTGCGATTTTCACGCAAAGCACAAGTGATGTGTGAAAAAAAAAAACGCTAATGTACACAGACCCATTGAAATGAATGGGTCAGGATTCAGTGCGGATGCTAAGCGTTCACGTCACGCATTGCACCCGCGTGGAAACTCACTCGTGTGAAAGGGGCCATTTGCTGCTTCTATCTTGGTCTGTGGAAAGGTGGATTCGCTGTTTTTGCTCTGCTACAAGATAAGTGAATATCTAGAAAGACTGCCTCTTTTTGATTAAATTCTACACTAAAGGTGAATATCTAGAAGGACTGCCTCTTTTTGATTAAATTCTACACTAAAGGGGGATACGAACCCCGAAACGCGTTGAGCCTGCCTCCACCTTGCCTGTCTGTATATCTGTATACAATAAAGGAAGTTTTCTTGAAGACCGCACTGCCCGTCTGCTGAATACCTCCCAATATACTACAAGCGATCCAGGCGAGGGAGAGAAGTCCCTTGAGTGTCTTGAGCTTATCTCTTGGGACCTCTCCCTGTGAAGTAAGTCATTATTTCTTCGCTTTCAGCCACTTTATTTGACTTGGCGTCCCAAGCCTCGATGTTGCCACATTACTAAAGTCTCGTCCGAGAATTCACTACCAACAGCACTCTATTACGATTCTCCAGGTTGGCGCCGAACACCTTGCGTGGTGGCGTGGGTTGTATTTTGCTCTTGTTTTTCTTACATGTATTTCTATTTGTGAGGATATATTCCACACAATCACAACCCACTATCAGGCTGCCTCCCATCTATCCCGTCCCCCCACCCCACCATCCTCCGTGCATCCTCCTTTGGCGCCCGCCTAGTGTTCATTTTCTGCTAGTCCACACCAGGTCAGGTCCTCCTGATCCAGGTAGTTCCTGCTGAAGTAACACACTCTGTTTTTTATTTTTTATCAGAACCACTAGACACCAGGGAATTATTACAAGGGAGGTGGGCGGGGGATCGCTATTGCCTCCCGCACCGCCTCCCGCCTCCGCAACCACCCCCCTGCACCCCCGCAGCCATAACAAGATTGGGGGCTGCAGGGGGGGTTAAAATGAATATCTTTGGGGCAATTAACTCTCTGATCAGAGATCGCTAAAACCGCTGCAAACCGCAGGTCTGCATTGACCTGCGGTTTGCAGCGATCACCGATACGGGGGGGTCACATGACCCCCCTCGGCATTAGAACATGGTTCCTGCTGATCTACATCAGCAGGAACCATGTTGCTACCGCGCCCACATCGGGTGCAGTAGCAGTTTAAACACAGGGCGTACATGTACGCCCTGTGTCCTTAAGGACTCGGACATTAGGGCGTACCTGTACGCCCTGTGTCCTTAAGAGGTTAAAAAAAAAATAATTGGCGAACCGGCCAAATTGCATTTTTGAAAAATTCACTCATCTCTATTCCTGAACACCAGAGAGGCTGACGCTTTTTCCTATAGTGTGCTAGCATGACCACCACAGATGGATTAAAGGGTGGTCTGTAACCATGGAAACGAGCAGTGTATAATGTGATGGAAAAATGAATCCAGCCAGCAAAAGAAGGAATATGGATAATAACAATACATTAGTGAGTGCCTTGTATTAACTTTCTCTACATGATAAATGCCACTTACTGAAGTGAGACAACCCCTTTAATAATCAGTTCACCACACCTGTTACTTCCCATTGTTTAAATAGACCTCATGATATTGGGTAAAAGACAGAGTCGCAGCAGGCAGGGTAATGGAAAGTAAATTGTGCCACGACATCCACAAGTAAGAGTGTGGGTGGCTGTAGTGCAAAATTGTCCTCAATACACATGGAAAATATTACATTTATATATCATCGGCCAAATGATGCCACTGTCTGCCTTGTTCGTCTTGTCAGATACTGTACTGCTGCTTCCAGGGCTACTGCTATGACACAGCCAGTGGCGTACTGCCAATAGAAGCAGACCACGCAACTTCTACGGGGCCCGTGGCGGGGGGGGGGGGGGGGGGACGGAGTGGATGGAAGTCTCTGACCCCTACAATGTGTGCTGTATGGCTCTTCTTCCGTCCCAAGTCCCTATCTGGGGCTTGGGTGGGCCCTGCTTTTCCTGTTCTTAGGCCCCCCTTTCCTCTTCTTTTACATATATTTTGCTGTGTGCACTGGAAACACAGTGCACAGATCGGGAGCCATGTCTTCAGCCAGGTGAGCATGCCTCTTGCTCTCCTCTGTCTGCTGGGCGTCGCACTGGCCAATCATCTTTTAACAGTGCTAGGCTCCTGCTACTGATTGGCTAGTGTAATGCAGCAGCAGCGGGCAGGATGTGCTCACTGCCTGGCTCAGTCAGCCATCGGACTCCAACCCCCACAGAGATAGTGAGTAACTCCTGGGCTGCAAATTCACGACCTGGGGGGGAGGGGGACAGTGATTCTGCTTTCCACAGCAGCAGGGAACAGAGTCTATTTGGGTGGGGGGAGGCACACTGTTCTCCATATAAGCATTAGCAGCAAGCAGAGTTCAAGTTGCTGCTGATGTATATCATAGAGAGAACAGTGTGCCCAAGCCCCCCCCACCCCCATAAACTCTGATTGCTGCTTATATAGAGGACAGTGTGTACACACTGTCCTCAATATAAGCATCACAATTATATATATGTGTGTGTGTGTGTGTGTGTATTTTTATATATGCTGCACGGCTGCCAGGCTCCCTCTTTCCCTCCTGCTGCCATACGCCGTGCTGACAAGCGCAGGCAGCAGGTAGCTTAACTGTTGCATCTGTACTCCATGCCAGAGTTTGCTTCCTGCTGGAGACCTGTACTGTTTGAGTGTGTCTCTCCTCCCTTGTAAGGCAGCAAGTAGACTCCCTCTGTCTCACCAGCCTATGGCTGGATTGCAGGAAGTATTTAAAGGCACTTCCTACCATAGGAAGATGCCTGAGCAACTCATGGTCACTAGCTTGTCTAGTTCCAAATGTGAAGGTGTTTTTCAAGTTTTGCTTTGCTGTGTACCGGACCCTGTTTTTGGAATTATAGGATTTTATCTGTTTACCGCATGCCTCTGACTTCGGACTTCATTCACAGACCTTGCTTGATCACTGCCTGCCCTGACCCCGGACTTTCTGACCACATACTTCCCGTCGATGCTTGCACCGATATCTCTGTCCCCTGACTTGGGGACTGCTCTGGAGTGGCACCTGGCAACTATCCTAATGGCCCAAGCCTATCCTCACCATCAGAGGCTTTAGTGAAGACCAGGTAGTTGTTTAGTCACGCCCCTCCAGAGTATAGCCAGTCAGTGGTGTGCTGGGTCCACACCGGCTTGCGTAGCACTTATTCAGAACAAGCCTTTGGTTTGAAGAAACTACTGTTCTGTTTCAGTATCTTGCATTGTGTATTGGTATGATTCTCTCTCCCCCCACCCCTGTTTCAGCTTCTATTTGGTTCAGTCTAGCCACTTCCTTTTTTCCCTGTCATGCATTGCTGTTTTGTGTGCTCTGATTCTGAGGAGAATCTGTGTAGTATCTCATCTTCTTATTAAGGAGAATATTAGAGGCATAATTCTTTTACCATCTGGATTCCCTGCATAGCTTGTAATACAATCTCCGGATTAAAGACTACTTGATTAACTCCTGGGTGTCTGATGCGTAAACTGTAAGTGGAGAATGTCTGATTCAACAAGTCACCTCACAGATGCGTGATTGTATAAAGCTAACATTTCGAAACGCCACAACTACCATGAATGTATAAACAAATCAGAAAGCATCTGCGGCCAATAAGGGACAATTTTTGTTACTTTTTTATTTATTTTAAAAAGTATAACAAATCTGACAATGCCATGTGTTTTTAAAGAGGCTGTTTGTTAACACCAGGTAACCATACGTTTACCCATAGCTATATATGTCAGCGTCACTCTGACATTATTTACTATTGCTGTATTTCTGTTAAGATCTTCATGGTGGAGCGAGAGAGAGAACAAATACATTCTAAAATAAAAAAGAGGAAAGATAAGACACAAAAAATAGGTCATAGGAAACTACAGAGTGTCGTACCCCAATTCTAAGTGGAGCAGTTTTGATTCAGGTAAAATTTATTCATACCCAAATGAGATATTCCGACCGATTTGTTACAATTTACCTGAACAGAATTTCAAAAAATTTGCTCATCTCTATTGGAGATAAGTGCTTTTGTATCGGAAGGCACTTTGTATCTAAATGTTAAACACATCTTTCCCGGCAGGTTTAAATTACAGATGAGATTAATATTGCATTACTGAAAAAGTTCCTAATATTTTGGGTTTAAAAGTTTTGCATATATTATGAATTTTATTATTTTAAGATTACAGTTTTGTGCCTTGGAGAACATTACTTACAGGCATATGTAACTGCTGCCTATTGGTGTAGATAGTTCTGCCTCCATGCAGCAGGAAGAGAGGTGTGGTTTACTATGCTCTGCTATAAATCTATATCACAAGGCACATTATACAGATCATAGATAAGAACTAGCGAAGTTCAAACTGTGTGTACATATTCTGATTTATCTCTATGCTGCTTGGATCATGTTTTTAAAGGAAGTTGAATAATGGAATGACATTTTAATTGAAAGTTAAGTACTGTACAACCTTGTATGCTGACTGTTCTGCTTTGTACAATCATCCTTTTTGCACTATGTTGAATATGATACAGGATGCAAGAAATTTTGTTAAGTGTCTATCTTGTACAAAAACAATAAAAAATGTATCTGATAAAAAAAAAGAAAGTTAAGTACAACAAGGATGAGATCCAGCACCTCATTTTGAGTTTATTTTATTCTAGATAGGAGCCATCTCTGATTCTGGCAGATACTTAGCAGTTGCTATCTCTTTCTACTAACCACTCTCCCCCATACGTTGTTCGAGTTTAAAGAGGTTATCCAGTGGGATAAAAAGTTTTATATAAAAGGCAAAAATAGAATAAATGAAACATTCATCTAATTGTTCCCCCGACACTGCAAGAGGGTTTGTTACGATGCTTACCAATTACTGGCTGAGGCAGGTCACCAATCCAGCCAGTAACTGAGTGTGCCCTTTCTTGTGTGTCGATCTGAAACTAGGAAGAGGAAACCCACTAACTGTAGGAATTGCACCAGATGAGTTTGTTGAATAATGCATATTTTATAAAAAATGTTAACTCATTCTACCACTTATCTAAAATTTTCTAATAAATCTATTAAATAAGAATGTTTTTTAGCAGAGTAGAGATGAGCAAATCAATTAGAAAATAAGCAGATTAAGCACAAATTTACAAATGAATAATTGAATCATGCAAAAGGATGACCACAATATGACATTTAAAATTCAGTACTCTGATGAGGGAAACAGGGCAGGGAAGATGAATACAGAGGATCATATGATGCCAGCGAAGCCCTGGCCAGTGAGCTTGCACACAAACCTTTGCTGTCAACCTGACAGCTAATCAGGAGGAAGGGTATTGGCTGGTCAATCAGGCTTTATGCTAGCTCTGAAGTAGAGTTGAGCGGACACCTGGATGTTTGGGTTCGACGAGTTTGGCCGAACTTCACAAAATTTGTTCGAGTTCGGAACCCCACCTTGACCCTGAACTCGAACCCCTTTGAAGTCAATGGGGACCAGAACTTTTGGGCACTAAAATGGCTGTTAAATATCCCTGGAAAGGACTAGATGGCTGAAAATGGCAGCAAAATGTAGGTAAATGCCCTGGAAACAAATGTGGGTAGGGAAATGACTTAAAATAAAATAAATAAAAATTAAACATTATTAATTGGCAACTCGGAGAAGGAGGTGGATGTGGAGTAGGAGGTTGAGGAGGCGTCAAGTGGGAATGCCATCAGCAACGCGTCTACCAGTGTGCGTTTGTATTCACTCACCTTTTGATCAGTAACAGACGTTTTTTCAAAATTTGGTTTCCTGCCAGCAATGCACAGCAGCTGCTTATCACTGGCAAAACTAGGTTAATGTCACCCACCAATGGAACAGGTGATATTCAGAAATGTTGGCCCCCTGCACCCAGACAGAGGAGAGGTTCATTCATGGCAAAACAAGCTTCATCTCATCCACCAATGCAACAGGTGATTTTCAGAAATGTAGGCCCCTGGCACCCAATCAGAGGAGAGGTTTATTCATGGCAAAACAGGTTTCATGTCACCCACCAATGGAACAGGCGATTGTCACTAATGTAGGCCCCAGGCACCCAGACAGAGGAGAGGTTTATTCACGGCAAAAAGAGGTTAATGTCACCCACCAATGGAACAGGTGATTTTCAGTAAGTTAGGCCCCTGGCACCCAGACAGAGGAGAGGTTCATTCACAGCAAAAAGAGGGTTATGTCACCCACCAATTCAGAAATGTAGGCCCCTGGCACCCAGACAGAGGAGAGATTCATTCACGGAAAAACAGGCTTCATGTCACCCACCAATGGAACAGGCGATTTTCACTAATGTAGGCCCCTAGCACCCAGACAGAGGAGAGGTTCATTCACGGAAAAAAAGGCTTCATGTCACCCACCAATGGAACAGGCGATTTTCACTAATGTAGGCCCCTAGCACCCAGACAGAGGAGAGGTTTATTCACGGCAACACAGGCTTCATGTCACCCACCAATGAAGTAAATGTGTATCCGAACTTTTGGGCACAAATATGGCTGTAACAAAGTCCTGGTAAGGACTATAGGGCTGCAAAAGGCAGAAAAATGTGGTTAAGTGCCCTGCAAACAAAAATGGATAGGGAAAAAACTTAAAATAAAATAAAACAAATAAAATTAAACATTATTAACCAGCAACTCGGAGGAGTATATAATGGTACAAATAAAAAAAAGGATTCAATGAATAAGTGCACTGGAGTACAAGAATGTATGGTTGAGACTGTTATAAATGTCTATTCTACACAAGGTACGGACAAGTCCTGTGGGATCCATGCCTGGTTCATATTATTGAACGTGAGCTTGTCCACATTGGCTGTGGACAGGCGGCTGCGTTTGTCTGTAATGACGTCCCCTGCGGTGCTAAATACACGTTCAGACAATACACTGTTTGCAGGGCAGGCCAGCACCTCCAAGGCATAAAGGGCAAGCTCAGACCATGTTGACAATTTGGAGACCCAGAAGTTGAATGGGGCAGAACCACCAGTCAGTACGTGTAGGCGTGTGCACACGTACTGTTCCACCATGTTGTTCAAATGCTGCCTCCTGCTAAGACGTTCCATCAGCTGGTGGTGCAGGTTGCTGTGTCGCGGTGACAAAGCTTTTCCACATGTCGGCCATGCTAACCCTGCCTTCTGAGGTGCTGCCCATGACACAGCTGTGTTGGCGACCTCTTCCTCCTCCTCCTCCTCTGCCTTTGCCTTGTGCTTCCACTTGTCCCCCAGTGTCAGTTGGGAATGCGCGTCTTCCGATCATGCTCCACTGTGGGAATTAAGGAGAGCACGTTGTCTTTGTAGCGGGGATCCAGCAGGGTGGCAACCCAGTAGTCAGCACAAGTTACAATGTGGGCAACTCTGCTGTCAGGCAGGCACTGCAGCATGTACTCGCTCATGTGTGCCAGGCTGCCCAGAGGTAAGGATAAGCTGCCTTCTGTAGGTTGTGTATCCTCTGTGTCCTCCGTATCCCCCCAGCCACGCTCCAGTGATGGCAATGAGCTGCGTTGGGTGCCACCCTGCAGTGAACCTGGTTTCTCCTCCTCCTTTACCTCACCCTCCTCCTCCTCCAGAACTGTGCCCTGGCTGGCCACATGTGTACCTGGCCTCTGCTGGTGCTGGAACCCACCTTCGGAGCCACTTCTGAATGACCAGCCTGAAACCCTCTGAAATGCTCCCTCTTCCTCCTGTGCCACATCCTCTTCCATCATCGCAGTAATTGTTTTTTCAAGGAGACATAGAAGTGGTATTGTAATGCTAACAACGACGTCATCATCATCAGCATTGGCCATGTTGGTTAAGTACTCAAAAGACCACAACAAGGTACACAGGTCTCGCCATGAGGCCCAGTCACTGGTGGTGAAGTGGTGCTGTTCCGCAGAGCGACTGACCAGTGCGTGCTGCAGCTGAAACTCCACTATCGCCTGCTGCTGCTCGCACAGTATCTCCAGCATATGCAAGGTGGAGTTCCACCTGGTGGGCACGTCGCATATGAGGCGGTGAGCGGGAAGACCGAAGTTACGCTGCAGCACAGACAGGCGAGAAGCAGCAAGGTGAGAACGCCGATAGCTCGCACAGACGGACCGCACTTTCTGCAGCAGCTCTGACATGTCTGGGTAGTTTTTAAGAAACTTCTGCACCACCAGATTCAGCACATGCGCCAGGCAAGGGATGTGCGTCAAATCGGCTAGTGCCAGAGCTGCAACAAGATTTCGCCCATTATCGCACACCACCAGTCCGGGCTTGAGGCTCACTGACAGCAACCACTCATCGGTCTGTGGTTCTATGCCCCTCCAAAGCTCCTGTGCGGTGTAGGGTTTGTCCCCCAAACACATGAGTTTTAAAACCGCCTGCTGACGTTTACCCCGGGCTGTGCTGAAGTTGGTGGTTAAATTCTTTTGCTGACCAGATGTGGAGGTGGTAGAAGAGGAGGAGGAGGATATAGTGTAGGAGGAGGAGGCAAAGAATAATGCCCTGCGATCCTTGTGGTGGAAGGACATGCGCCAAACCACTATCTGCCTCGAGATCAGCCGCCACTACATTTACCCAGTGTGCAGTCAGGGAGATATAGCGGCCCTGGCCATGCTTACTGGTCCATGTATCTGTGGTTATATGGACCTTGCCACAGATGCCATTGCGCAGTGCACACTTGATTTTATCCTCCACTTGGTTGTGCAAGGAAGGGACGGCTCGCCTGGAAAAGTAGTGGCGGCTGGGAACTATGTACTGTGGGACAGCCACTGCCATCAGCTGTTTGAAACAGTCTGTCTCCACTAGACGGAATAACAGCATTTCAAAGGGCAGTAATTTTCAAATGCTGGCATTCAGGGCCAGGGATCTAGGGTGGGTAGGTATTTCCTCCTTCTCTCTAGTGTTTGGGAGATGGACAGCTGAACGCTCGCGTGTGACATGGTGGAGATGCTTGGTGATGGTGACGGAGGTGGTGTTGGTGGTACATCCTCTGTTTGCTGGTGTCACGGTGACGCCAGAGGTAGAGGAAGAGGCAGAGACAGCAGCAGAAGAGGAAGCAGGAGGAGCCTGAGACCTTTCTTGGTTTTTAAGGCGTTTACTCCACTGCAGTTCGTGCTTTGCATGTAGATGCCTGGACATGCAGGTTGTGCTCAGGTTGAGAACGTTTATGCCTTGCTTCAGGCTCTGATGGCACAACGTGCAAACCACTCGTGTCTTGTCGACAGGACATTGTGTGAAGAACTGCCACGCCAATGAACTTCTTGGAGCTGGCCTTGGTGTGCTCGGTCCTTGGGTGTGGTGGGCCGTAGCAGGCGTACTGTCTCTGGAACGGCCGCTCCGCATCTGCACCCTGCATCCTCTTTTGCTGTGCTGTTGCCTCTGTCCGACCACCGCCTCTTCCTCAGAACTTCACACATCACTAGCATGAGCTTGAGTCCAGTCTGGGTCTAGGACCTCATCATCCTCCACATCTTCCACCCATTCTATTTTCTGCCCTCCCCAGCAGTTGGCACCTGTGTTTCGTCATCAACAGAGACGTGCTGCTGCGGTCTTCCTATGTCCTCATCCCGCAACATAAGTGGTTGGGCATCAGTGTATGCAATGTCTTCCACTTCTGGGGCAGGGCTAGGTGGATGGGCCAGGGAAACCCTGCCAGCAGAGTCATCAAAAAAGCATAAGAGTTTGCTGCATGACGGAGCTCAGACTGCTTGGTTGATTTGCAAGGGAGTGAGGTGAAAGACTGATGGGCATGGGCTGCAGGTGCCAACTCTGAGCTTTCTGCAGAGGAATGGGTGGGAGATACTGTGAACGAACTGGAGCCACTGTCAGCCACCCAATCTACTATCGCCTATACTTGTTCTGGCTTCACCATCCGTAGAGCGGCATTCGGGCCTACCAAATAACGCTGCAGGTTCTGTTGCCCACTCACACCCGAGGAAGGTGTTTCACTTGGACTTGTAGTTGGTGTTGAACTGCCCCGTCCCCCCCTAGCAACAGGAGCTCCACCAACACCGCCACGACCATGCGCACGTCCCTTATTTGATGTTCTCCTCATTATTTGCGTTCACCCACCAAGCTGACAGATGGTTTATCTCCGGTGTCAATTTAACTGCCAATAGTCAACAATTAAGTCCACTAACACTAAGGCAGTGCCCGTGTCACTAATGCACTATTTCACAGCAGAAATGTAAATTAGGTCTTTTTACGCTGTATGCACAACTTCTTTTTGAAGCAAGAATACTGCTTTTTTTCACAAAAATACACTAATGCACTATTTCACAGCCGAAATGTAAAATAAGTAGTTGGGTGGTGTATTTTAAACTGCTTGGTGGACCAGAAATAACGCTTTTTCCCCAAAATTCACAAATGCACTATTTAATGGCTGAAAATTAAATGTAGCTATTTGTACGCTGTATGCACAACTGCTTTGTGAACCAAGAACACAACTTTTTTCCACAAAATTCACAAATGCATTATTTAACGGCTGAAAATTAAAGGTAGGTATTTGTTCGCTGTATGCATGACTGCTTTGTCAACCAAGAACATGGCTTTTTTTCCCTAAAACACAGTAATGCACTATTTCAGTGCTGCAATTTAAAAAAGGTATTTGTATGTTGTATAAACAACTGCTTTGTGGACCAAGAACACAGCTTTTTTCCCCAAAATTCACAAATGCAATATTTAACAGCTGAAAATATAATGTAGGTATTTGTACACTGTATGCACAACTGCTTTGTGAACCAAGAACACAGCTTTTTTCCACAAAATTCACAAATGCATTATTTAACGGCTGAAAATTAAACGTAGGTATTTGTACGCTGTATGCACAACTGCTTTGTGAACCAAGAACATGGCTTTTTTTCACCTAAAACACACTAATGCACTATTTCAGTGCTGAAATTTAAAATAGGTATTTGTACGCTGTATGCACAACTGCTTTGTGGACCAGGAATGCTGTTTTTTTCCCTAAAACACAGTAATGCACTATTTTAGTGCTGCAGTTTTAAATAGATATTTGTACGCTGTATGCACAACTGCTTTGTGGACCAGGAATACCGCTTTTTTCCCCAAAAATACACTGATGCACTATTTCACTGCAGGAATGTAAAATAGCTATTTGGGTGGTTTATTTTAAACTGCTTTGTGGACAAGGAATACACCGATGCACTATTTCACTGCTGAAATTGAAAATACATTTTGTTGCGTTGCATGCACAAGTGCTCTATAGCAACAGAACCTGCTAGAAAAAAAGGATTTTTTCCTTCACTGAGCTACCAAAAAGGATTAGACTGATGTCCCTGGCAGGCTGGCACACATGCAGGTCACATGCAGTTCCAAGGACACTGCAGTGGCTAAAATGGCTGACGACCCCCACCTCAGTAACAGATGGATTTAAAAAAAAAAACACTTTGCAGTATTACTGGGCTCAGGACTGGGTACAAAAATGTAGGACTGCAGTAGCACCCTCCCTCAATAATTGCTGTAGCGTGAAGATTTCACACCACCAGGTCAACAGATTTCTTTCCTAATCTCTCCTTGAGAGCACCGGCAGCAACCTTTCCCTATACTAAGAGCAGCAGAGTGACGTGTGGCACTACATGACTTTATAAAGAGGCTGGGTCACATGCTGCACTTATCCAATCACAGCCATGCCATTAGTAGGCATGGCTGAGATGGCTTCTTAGGGCAAAGATGTAAAACGCTTGCTGATTGGCTTCTCTGCAGCCTTTCAAAATGCAGGAAGAATCACCGAACAACAGACCCGAACCCGAACATTTATGAAAATGTTCAGGTTTGGGTCCATGTCCCGAACATCCTAAAATTTGGTATGAACCCGAACTATACAGTTCTGGTTCACTCAACTCTACTGATGCACAAACTCCATTCTGAGCTCAGCCACTGATGTGATAGGACATATCTACCATGCCTGAGACAGACACAGTAATAACACAAGCAAGCCAGCCATTTTCAGGTCTTGCAGACATAGTATACGGGTTTTGAAGAAGATATACAATATTCCATTCGTTAGATTACTAGATAGAAAGTCCGGTTTTATCATTAGTGACAAGATTGTAATATGTTTTACAGTGCACATGACATGAGCTTTAACCACTACCCGACCGCCTAACGCAGGGATGCGTCCTGCGGGCGGCCGGGTTATTCCTCCTTGACGCATTGGCACTTCATCTTGCGAGAGGCGAGATTTCCTGTGAACGCGCGCATGCGTTCGAGTTCACAGGGCCGTGCAGCAGACAAGTTATACTACAGCCTGCCAACGATGATCATTCGCTGGCAGGCTGTAGATGTAAAATAAATCGCATCAAATAGGTATATCAGACGCTGTTTCGTTAACAGCATCCGATATACCTGCCACCTGGACCTGTAAGTAGCACCACACTACACTACACCCCCCCCCCGGTCACTTATTAACCCCTGATCACCCCATACAGACTCCCTAATCACCCACCTGTCATTGATCACACCCCTTAAAGGTTCCATTCAGACGTCCATATGTGTTTTGCGGATCCACGCTTCCGCGGATCCGTAAAACACGGACACCGGCAATGTGCTTTCCGCATTTTGCAGATCCGCACATTGCCAAAACTA
The DNA here is from genome assembly GCA_033119425.1 of Bufotes viridis. Taxonomy (NCBI): domain Eukaryota; kingdom Metazoa; phylum Chordata; class Amphibia; order Anura; family Bufonidae; genus Bufotes; species Bufotes viridis. The sequence continues at coordinate 59,232,841 of CM065598.1, forward strand.
TATAGAAAATGCCTTTTATTATCCGCAATAGGACATGTTCTATATTTTTGCGGAACGGAAGTGCGGACCCGGAAGAATTTTTTTTTTTTTGGCACAAGTTAGCGGAAATAGTTTTTTTTTTGTTTTGTTTTTTTTTCTTACAAAGTCTCATATTCCACTAACTTGTGACAAAAAATAAAATTTTACATGAGCTCACCAAACCACTCACGTAATACCTTGGGGTGTCTTCTTTCTAAAATGGGGTCACTTGTGGGGTATTTATACTGCCCTGGCATTTTAGGGGCCCCTAATGCGTGAGAAGTAGTTTGGAATCCAAATGCGTAAAAATGCCCTGTGAAATCCTCAAGGTAGCTGCAAAAAAGTGTCACTCATGTGGTATCGCCGTACTCGAGAAATAGGGCAATGTGTTTTGGGGTGTATTTTTACATATACCTATACTGTGTGAGAGAAATATCTCTGTAAATGACAACTTTAAAAAAAAATTTATACAAAGTTGTCAATTTACAGAGATATTTCTCTCACCCAGCATGGGTATATGTAAAAATACACCCCAAAACACATTGCCCTACTTCTTCTGAGTACGGTGATACCACATGTGTGACACCTTTTTGCAGCCTAGGTGCGTAAAGGGGCCAAAAGTCCAACGAGAACCTTTAGGCTTTACCAGGTTGCTCACAATTTAGCCCCGCCCAAAATGCCAGAACAGTAAACACACCCCACAAATGACCCCATTTCGGAAAGTAGACACTCCAAGGTATTCACTGAGGGGCATAGTGAGTCCAGGGGAGATTTTTTATTTTTTTTGCCAGAAGTTAGCAGAAATGGAAACTTTATTATTATTTTTTTTCTCAGAAATTGTCATTTTCAGCTAACTTGTGAAAAAAACTAAACCATACATGAACTTACCATGCCCCTCCGTGAATACTTTGGGGTGTCTTGTTTCCAAAATGGTGTCATTTGGGGGGTATTTATACTATCCTGGCTTTCTAGCACCTCAAGAAACATGACAGGTGCTCAGAAAGTCAGAGCTGCTTCAAAATGCGGAAATTCACTTCTTTGTACCATAGTTTGTAAACGCTATAACTTTTGCGCAAACCAATAAATATACACTTATTGGATTTTTTTTTATCAAAGACATGTAGCACAATGAATTCTGACACAAACTTGCATAGAAATGTAATTATATTTGAACAATTTTACCAGAAAAAGTAAAAAATACACTTTTTTTGAGAAAATGTAGGTCTTTTTTGATTGATATCAGAAAAATGAAAAATCTCAGCAGTAATCAAATACCACCAAAAGAAAGCTGTATTTGTGAGAAGAAATTGAGGTAAAATTCATTTGGGTGGTAAGTTGTATGACCGAGCAATAAAACGTGAAAGTAGTGTAGTGCAGAATTGTAAAAAGTGGTCTGGTCATTAAGGGGGTTTAAGCTAGGGGGGCTGAAGTGGTTAAAAGAGAAAGCACTTTCTATGTGCAGAAGCCACACTTTTTTTGTCCTGTTGCAATTTTTTTACAGTTTATAATCCTACTAAGAATTTTAATAACGATATTTTAGTGCGTCAACTGCAGTATATATTTTGGTCTCACCCAGGGATAAGATGAGTCATAGAAGACCTCAGAGCATCATTTATGAATTTTAAGGCCAATTGGAGCATTTTTGATTTGAATAGAAACAATTCAGAAACAAATCAAATTTTTTGACCATGCCAGACTATACATATCAGATGTCTAAATGACCAGCGCAAATTAGAGATCTCATTTTAATAATTTCATTCGGTGTCAATTTGCAAATTTAAAGAATACAAGGCTCCAGAGTAAAAAAAAAAAAAAAGGTGCTGTTTTCATTTTTGTACGGTTTACCCCAAATAAAGCTTAAAAAGAAAAAAATTATTTAGAAAGTGTTTCAATAAACTGCCTTATGTGACAAGAAAACACATGCCACAAAAATTATCTTGGTAGACCAAAAAATTCAAATCTTAAGGTCTAAATGCCTAAGCCCGAACCCTGCAACCAATTTTCACAAGATTGATTCATTTAATCAGCAGGATGAACCCTACCAGGTAGCATGCCTGGTATAAAATGGTTGATCCTGTCAACAGGTCCTCTCTAAGGGTTTATTAGAACTAGTCATTAAGGGGATAAAGAAAGCTATTCTTTGTGTCCCAGGAGTTTCATCCCACCTCCTCACGATCTGTATCTGGCTGTAAGGCTACATGCACACGACAGTTGTTTTTCTCAGCTTCCGTTTCAGTTTTTTTTTTGTGGATAGGAACCCATTCATTTCAATGGGTCAGCAAAAAAATGCTGACAGTTCATCCATTTGTGTTCGGCGTCCGTTGTCCGTGTTTCCCTTCAGCAAAAAAAGTAGTGCATGTCCTACTTTTTTCTCATTTGCGGACGAGGATAGGCTGTTATTACAAGGGATCTGTGAAAACAAAGGAATCCTCCAAAAAAAACTGATGGACCATCAGTTTTTCTTGCGGATCCCTATTTGCGGACAGCAAAAAACAACTGTCGTGTGCATGTAGCCTAAGACAATGGGCTGCCGCAGGAGCATGCCTTTTTTGCCCTGACTGAAATTGGAAATAAAAGTAGTTAAGCCCCACCACTTAGCTAAGCTGAGTCAGTTTCCAGACAGAAATGGAAGATAGCAGCAGGTGATTAATTTCTACAAGACTACAATGCATTCAAATCTGCACAGATTTTTTGCAATGCATATTTTTAATATGGTACTCACCCAGGAGATGAATCTGGCAATATTTTTTTTATGGCAGTCGTCACAAAAATCACAACTTGTTCAAGGTCCTCCACAGACATAAATTGACAAGGATAAAGAGAAGTATCTGTTTCTAATACAGCCTGTTAAAACAAATGTTAGATAATTAAAAAATAAGATTAGACCTGCTTTGTTTTAAGAATGCTAAAAGAGAGCTTCATACAGATACCCATCAAATGACGTGTTAGTGACAATCACCGTAGTGGGGAGGGGTTAAATGGTGCAGTTGTGTACCTTGCATGCCACGTTATACATACTAGCAGAAGGACCCGGCTTCTCACGGGTATATTTAATCTATTTAACTTAAAGGGAACCTGTCACCAGGATTTTTTGTATAGAGCTGGGGACATGGGCTGCTAGATAGCCGCTAGCACATCCGCAATACGCAGTCCCCATAGCTCTATGTGCTTTTATTGCATCAAAAAAAGGATTTTAGAGATATGCAAATGAACCCGATATGACTCCTGCGTCCGGAGATGAGTCAAATTTTCTGAGCGCAGCACCGCCCCGCGTCCTCCGAATCTCCTTCTTGCTGGCCGACGTCACAGAGCTGGAGCACCGAAATCTCGCGATGCACGAGCTAGCGCATGCGTAGTTCGTTCCCTGTGCTGGCACAGGGAAGGAACATGATGCCGACACTGCGCATGCGCTAGCTAGCACATCGCGAGATTTCGGCGCTCCAGCTCTGTGACGTCAGCCAGCACGGAGGAGATCCGGAGGACGAGGGGCGGTGCGGCGCTCAGAAAATGTGACTCATCTCCGGACACAAGAGTCATATCAGGTTCATTTGCATATCTCTAAAATCCTTTTTTTGACGCAATAAAAGCACATAGGGCTATGGGGACTGGGTATTGCAGATGTGCTAGCGGCCATCTAGCAGCCCGTGTCCCCAGCTCTATACACAAAATCCTGGTGACAGGTTCCCTTTAATGTGTGTGCGTTTTCTTTAAAAGATATCGACAGTATCCCCCATAACCATGAACTCCACAGCCTCCGTACTGCTTAAAACTATCCCCCCACAGTGCCCAGCCTTCTTAAAGTTGCACCTCAACAGAAGCCCATCCCCTTAACTTTGACCTTCACAGCAGCCTGCCCCTTTAACAGTGAGTTTCACAGCACTCCACCCCCTTGACAGTGACCTCCTCAGGGGCCCGCACCCTTAGTGACCTCTACAGAACCCCACCCCTTAACACTGAACCCCATAGGGGACCGTCCCCTTATCTGTGTCCTCCACTGTTCCCTGCCCCCTTAACAGAGATCTCAACAGCACCCGTCCCTTTAACAGTGACCTCCACAGTGCCCCGCTCCCTTAACAGTGACCTCACAGTACCCTGATGCCCTAATAGTGACCTCCACAGCAGCTGCTCCTTTAATTGTGGCCCCTGCCAACTTAACAGTGTCCTCCACAACACCCTGCCCGTTTAATAGTGGCCCCTACTCCCTTAACAGTGACGTCCACAGCGCCCTGCCCCTTTAAGGCTAGGGCTACATGACGACATGTGTCAGGCAACATTTTGTCGTACCAATGTCGCTCAACAATTTTTATAATGATAGGCTATGGTGTCGCCCTGCAAAATGCTGCGACTATGACACGACAGTCGCAAAAAATCCATCCAGGATGGATGCATGTAGCAGTGTGATTGTGCCCTATGTGTCGTGCAGCCCTAGCTTAAAGCTGACCTACAGCAGTCAAGAAAAATCGCTGGGTTGTTATGGAAACCTGGAGTAAAACTGTGTGTATGTGGACTAAGGGCCTGCAAGCTTCTATGGGATGATAAGGGACATGTGACCATGTGTATGGCAGTTGGAATATGAAGAGAAACACTTGCAGGCTTGTATTGGATAATATAGATCATTTTTGGAGAATATATCAGGAACGGTATGTCCTAGAGAGCTGTGACCCCCACAAGATTTCTTTCCAGGTAGCAAGGGATGTGTATACCAAGTTTCGTTGAAATCGATGGTTGCGTTTTTGAGTGATTGCAGAACATACATACATACACACACACACATACATACACACATATACCGTATACGTCCTTCTTGATAGATATATATATATATATATATATATATTGTTGAGGAACGGTTGAAAATATATATATACATATATATGTATGGCAGTCTATTTGGGCTGCATTTGTGGGAGGGGCGGAGGCTCTACTTAAACCAGGCACAGCCCCACCTAGGGGCGGGCGTTTTCTCAGTTGCACAGGGGATGTTGATGTGTCAGCAGGGTGCTCTCTCCTCTGCTCGGAGGTTTCTTTCATTACAGTATGGAGCTGGAATGGAGCTTTTCTTCTGCTCGTGGCTACCGTAGGGACGCGTGCGCCATTTACGTAAGTTAATCGAGCCGTGTCCGTCTTTCCGGCCGGCTGGAATCTGACTTTTCTTGCGAGCGGAAGGCATCGCCTCAAAATCGTCCGCCTCAGGTTTGTTTTGTCGGAGTTAATCAATTCCTTTCCCTTTGTTTGTTAGGTAATCTGATTTAGTTCCCCTTCTATCTCACGTGTTTTACGTTCACGTTGTTTTGCTTTGAAAAGTTGCTTCAGCCTGCGTGCAGTAAGGAAGGTTTACCTGGGCTGCATGTGATGTTATGCTGGAAATTGGATGCAGCTGTTGCTTGTTACGGCTCTTGCTATAGCAATTACTTCCCATGTGACCCGCCCCTCCCCCGCAATCAGGGCTGTGTTTATGCTTCAACTCTTTACGCCAGGTTTGCCCTGTCAGTTGAGACGCTGCCTTCTCATGTCTGCTCTTTCAACATGCTGATTTTCTGAGCGGTGCTCTCGTCCGCTCTCGCATCACGTTTACACTCCACGCATGGTCACAACAGCGGGTAAATCTGTCTTATTCTTTGTGCATTTATTTATTTTCTGTCATCCTGTGTTTTGTATTCATACCTCTTTGCTTTTATATGTTTGCTTGCACCACACTCAGACCGGTGTCACACGTCCACTGTTGCTTAGGCCCATTGCAAGAACGCGTTCATGTCACCGTTAGTTTGTTTATGCCTCGTTCACTGCAGGCTGCGGTCATACCAAATTTTACACTTGGCCTATTGCCAGAGTTGGGGTTCACACTACTGCTGTGACTCCGGGTTTTTACTTTCACGTTTACGTCTCAATGCGATCTGACAGGATCTGAGGGCCGCCCGAACTTCCAGGTACTGAGACGCATGGGGAGGGCGGACGTTTAAGCGGCTGACGTCATCGGGCTGCGCCCGGATGTCCTGCGCTTTGGCGCCAATTTTCAGGTATTTAAATGTGGATGCAGGCTGGAGCAGGTTGCCTCTTGTGCCTGGCAGCTGAGCTCCTGGAGTAGCAAGGTATTGTGTCAGCTGGATCCCTCCTGACATGGGTCACCTTAGTTGGATACTTAATGTATTATACTTTCTTTCCAGATGTCCAGTCTGTCCAGCTCAGGGGGGAAAAAATCTAAGAAACACAGACACAGATTTTGCCTATCCTGTGAGCAGCCCCTGCCTGATGAGCATCCAGTTGACTATTGTGAAAGCTGTAATGCTGATTCCATTCATTCTCAAAGATCTTCTGCCGGATCAAAAAGACAAAAGAGGAAACAATCCCTCTGCATATCATGTATTCAGCCCTTGCCAGATGACTCACGGTCTAATATCTGTGCTTCCTGTACTCAGCCTGAAGAAGTATCTGATGCAGAAACTAAGAGGTTAATGGGACTTTTTAAGTCTTTTTTGGCACAGGCAAAAAGAAGGTGCCAAAAAGAAACCGCGATCCTTCTCCGTTGTCCACCTCTGACGATTCACTGAGATCTGAAGGAGAACTTTCATTAGATTCTGATTGGGAAATTTCTAATATAGAGGAAAACTTCCTTTTTGATAAAAGAGATGCGAACCGCTTAATCAAAGAGGTTAAAAATATTATGGAAGCTAAAAAAGATCCGGTTGCCGAGCAAGACAAGGAGAGTCTTTTTTACTTTCCAAAGAAAAAAGCCTGTGTATTCCCAAGCCACCCAGTCCTGGAATCCATGTTCCAGAAAGAATGCAAGTGTCCTCTGAAGAAAATGGATCTTGGTTCCAGATTCCGTTCCGTCTATAAAATCGATTCCACCGAGTCTTCAAGCTGGGAAGTCCCTGCCAGGGTTGATCTGGCGGTAACCAGGTTAGCTAAAAAGTCCTTCTTTCCCGCGGATGACTCTACTCTACTCAAAGACCCTATGGACAAAAAGACGGTTAACCTACTGAAAAGACTCCATACTTACCTGGCCGCCTTAAATAAAGCTGCAATGGCTGCGGTACCAGTAGCCCAAGCTCTCAGAGTCTGGTTGAGTCATTTAGGAAGAGATATTGAGGACGGGGTCTCCAGAGAAGACCTGCTTCTTCAACTTCCATTCCTTAAGATGGCAGCTGAATTTTTATGTGACTTTCCGGTGGATGAACTAAGACTCCTTGCTAAGGACATGGCGCTCTCGAATTCAATAAGAAGAACCCTGTGGCAAAAATTATGGGCAGGAGATGCTGCTTCAAAAACCAATCTCTGTTCCTTACCCTTTGAACCAGTGAAGCTGTTCGGTTCGCAATTGGACAAATTGCTGGAAGCAAATTCAGTAGAAAAATCCTTGAATTTTCCTCAGTACAAAACTAAGAACCGTGCTAAATTTTTTCGTCCCTATAGAAGACAATCAGATCATAGATCAGGGTTTCGTGGACAACCCAACAGAGACAGAACGGATAGAAGAGTCTGTCCTAGTTCATCTGAAAAAACAAGAAGAAAAGGGGACATCAACAAGAATACCAAACCGGAGTTCTGACGCCAGAATTCAGTCGGTAGGGGGGCGTCTGTCTCGCTTCTATGCAAATTGGGAGAAGATTACCACAGACAACTGGACTGTGGATGTAATAAGAGAATGATATTCTCTAGAATTTCTACATTACCCAAGAGACAGATTTCTTTATCAAAAAGAAAATCCTCGAATAAGTCACCTCGTAGAACAATTCTTACAAAAAGGAGCCTTGGAGCTAGTGCCAAAAGGTCAGGAAAAAACGTGAATTCTACTCCAGACTGTTTCCGGTTCCAAAAGCGGGCGGAAAATGGCGACTTATTATAGACCTCAGATACCTAAACCACTATCTAAAGAAAATCCATTTCAAGATGGAGTCCATAAGATCAGTCACGTCTGTTTTTTAACAAAATCATGTCATGGCCTCCCTGGATTTGGAAGATGCCTACCTACATGTTCCCATAAAATGTTTCTTGAGAGTGGCAGTCAGCAAGGCAGGGAAACTCATGCACCTCCAATTCAAAGCATTGCCCTTCGGGCTGACGTCCGCACCCAGAATTTTTACCAAGATCTCAGTAGTGGCTGCTGTAAATGTACGTCTACAAGCCATTCATGTTTGTCCATATCTGGACGATTGGCTAGTTGTGGCAGCTACGCAGAAGCAGCTGGAAGCTCATCTCCAAACAGTCATTTCTCCAGTCCCTTGGATTTATGATGAATTGGAGAAAATCCCAACTCTCTCCAACAACGTCAAAGAGGTTCCTGGGGTTGATAATAGACACCCGTTGCATGAAAATTTTTCTTCCTCCAGAGAAGATTCAGACCCTGAAAAAGGAAGTAAGAACCTTAATATCCATACGCAAGCCGTCTGTCCACAGAGTCATGTGGACCTTGGGCTATCTAACTTCTACTATAGATGCAGTTCCGTGGGCAAAGAACCATATGCGAGACCTCCAGTTGAATATGATTCAGGCAAAGCAAGCCAACCATCACAACCTAGAAGGAAGATTCAGCCTGAAGCCAGCAGTAATCCACAGTCTGAACTGTTGGTTACAAACGAAGAATCTGACCAAAGGGAAGTCCTTCCAATATGTACCTCCGTTAGTGTTAACGACAGATGCTTCAGCCAAGGGCTGGGGAGCCCATGTGCAGTACAAGTGAGTTCAGGGACAGTGGTCGCTTCAGGATCTACAGCAATCTTTAAAAGTCAAAGAAATGAAGACAGTTCTGAAGTCGTTGTTCCATTTTCAAACTCTCCTAGAAGAAAGATCTGTTTTGATTCAATCAGACAACCTTCCCACAGTTTTTTACATCAACAGGGGGGGACAAGGAGCCTGTCCCTGATAAGATTATGCAAACAAATTTTCATCTGGGCAGAATCACATCTTGCAGAGTTGAGAGCGATTCATATAAGAGGTTGTTACAATACACAAGAGGATCTTCTGAGTCGCAGGAAGATGAATCCATCCGAGTGGGGTTTGAATCCGCTTTACTTCAATCAGATTGTATCCCGATGGGGCTGTCTAACTTGGGACTTAATGGCATCCAGAAAAAAACGGGAGCTTCAAAATTTCTGTTCTCTGAACAAATTAGACAGACCGACAGTGGTGGATGCGTTTTCGATGTCTTGGGAGCACCTGTTTGTCTACATATTTCCACCAGTGCCCCTCATCTTGAAGGTCCTGCAGAAGATAGTGGTAGAAAAACCCAGAGCAATAGCAATCGCACCATTCTGGCCCCGGAGGTCATGGTTTCCTCTTCTTCTCCAGCTATCCAGAGGAAATTTTTGGAAGTTCCCGATCTACTCCTCCACCAGGGACTATATCATCAGAGTCTGAACAGGCTTCACCTCACAGCCTGGATGTTGAAAGAACCAGTTTAGAAAAGAAGGGCCTGCCAGCTATAGTCATCAATACGCTGTTGAATTCCCGCAAACACTCTACTAATTTAAAATATGCCAAGGTTTTAAGAAAATTTAGGTCTTGGTCATCAGAGAAAAATTATACTGAAATAGATATCCCCATAATTCTTCAGTTCCTTCAAGAAGGATTTGAAAAAAGGCTAAAAACCAAATACTTTAAAGTCCCAAATGACTGCCATCAATATCATGACAGAGAACAAGTTCATCTCTCATCCCTTGATATTCAGATTTTTCAAAGCCCTAAGAAGACTAAAACCGGTGGTGCACAAACCTTTTCCTGTTTGGGATCTATCCCTAGTGCTTAGGGGGCTTACAAAGCCACCTTTTGAACCATTGGAGCAAGTGGACATTAGATTCCTCTCCTGCAAAGTCTTATTCCTCGTAGCCATAACTTCAGCAAAAAGATTGGGAGAGCTGCGAGCCCTTTCATCCAGATACCCATATTTACGGATCCTTCCTGATGGAGTATTAATTAGAACCATGCCATCTTTCCTACCAAAGGTCCCTTCCACTACAAACATCAATAAAGTGACTTTTTTGCCGGCATTCTTTCCTAATCCGACTACTGAAGAGCAGGAACAATTACATACGCTCAATGTAAAAAGAGCAGTAGAAACTTATTTATGTAGAACAGAAGAGTTCCGAATAGACGAGAGTCTTTTCCTGATATATTCCGGACCAAGAAGGGGTCAAACACCATCCAAAGATTCACTCGCCCGTTGGATAAAAACCACAATAATGGAAGCCTACTTTCTAGAGGGAGAGACTCCACCACTTTCCATCAAGGCTCATTCCACGAGATGTGCAGCAGCTTCCTGAGCAGAATACGCTCAAGTATCCATACGAGAAATCTGCAACGCAGCATCTTGGTCCACTTCTTTGACCTTTGCGAAGCATTATCGGCTGGACGTCGACTCTAGGAGCTCAGCCTTTGGCACAGGCATCCTTAATTCAGTACTGGTATAATTTACCCCCCCCCCCCCCCCTTTGGAATCTATAAAAATCCCATTCTGTGCTGCCAAGGATGATATGGGAAAGTAAAAAATTGGTACCTGGAATTTTACTTTACTTAAGTCCGAAGGCAGCACAGGCTTACCCTCCCTAATTAATTTTTGGTTGACTGAAACTGTGTGAATCTATTTTTTCAATACAAGGAGCAGTTGCATCTACCTGTGTTTTATAACCATGTTAATTAATTATTTAAATCTAGGTGGGCGGTCCTACAAACTGATGAGGCCAACATTTAACCCATTCTGTGCTGCCTTCGGACTCAAGGAAAGTAAAATTCCAGGTACCAATATTATACTTTACATAGATATATGAGTATAGATGTGCCCCAGGTATCTATACCCATATAGTCTAAATAGCCTTTGTCCAGATGCCCCCTAGCCGCTTCCTGCATTTCTGCAGGAGGTGGAGTTGTCACCAGATGACCAGACAATTAGGTCCGGCCAACTAGTGACTTCAAAAGGCACAGGTTTGATAAGATACTGTTCCTTTTGATTAACTGTCTCCAGCACTGCTGGGGATAGTTAACATAACAGAGAGAGGGAAGCAAACGTCCCTCCCTCTGTTTGTTGCATATGCCTGGTATGGTAATCACTGCACCTGGGATATACTCCCCCCACCTTATATGGGTGTGTGTGTGTTGCCATGGTGCTCTCATTCAGGATGCATGCATTTCGTCACACACACAGGATTATTTCACATACCTACACCTTGGGTGGAGTAGAAAGGGGGTGGGGGCGGTCAATGGACTTATATTAGTCCAAGCCAGGACAAAGGGGGGCTCTGCTGAGCTCAGCACCACACAGAGAGGAAGGGCACAGATGGGACCTGGAGATGGCTGAGTACCCCTAATACCCCTGACCCTGATTTCCCATATCCTTGCATTCCCATGTACCCCTTCCCTGCCCAGCAGCATCACCTCCTGCTGCTGTGTACCCCTTAACCCCCTAGTAACCCCTTAACTGCTACAGCCCTTATCCAGCCCAGCAGTACCCCAGAACACTTGCAGTGCCCAGCAGCCCTGTAACCCTGAACCCCTTCAAGTCTTCTGTGTGCAGATTGACCCCTGCAGCCCATGTTGTGTTAACCCTTACAGTGTCATTACCCCCTGGACTGCATTGTGGTTTGAATTAACCCTTTCTACCCTGTAGGGACAGTGTGTAGTCAGGTGGGTAGGCTGCTATTGAAGTGTAACTGTATGTATAGTTAGATTTTGGGGAGGAATTGGGATTGTATGTAGTGTAGTTAAGAATATTGTATGTGTAGTAGTGTTGTAATTGACTGACTGTATTACTGTGTGGCTATAAATATATATGTTCATATTCCTTTTTATATGGATATATATAATTATATCAATAATTAGACTATAGACTTGTATTGTATTAATAAATATTTCTTTGTTATTTTACAGAGTGTCTAGTCTGTTATTCCTTAGTAGTATAGTAGCAATAGCGCAGTAAGTAGTAGTTGAGTTCAGTGGATAGTGTAAGGCAAAAGGAGGTATTTATATCTTTATTTAAGGTATAAATAGGTAGAGTGATCAGTAGACGATCCCGCCTATTTATGAATATGAATTATTGATATTTGCATAAGTATTGATAATTAAGATTCTCCCTTAATATATATATATATATATATATATATATATATATATATACACACATATACGTTGAAACAACAGGCAGCACTCCAAAGTAAACGTGGATCTTTTATTACACCTCCGCATATATACACCTATACACACATATATATATATATACAAATAAAAAATCAGCAGCACTCTCATGAAGTAAATAAAAAGGAAATTTTATTCACCCATGTGGACGAGATTTTTCGGCTCAAACACTGGAGCCTTTCTCAAGCCTTGAGAAAAAGCTTGAGAAAGGCTTTAGTGTTGGAGCTGAAACAACGCGTCCACATGGGTGAATAAAATTTCTCTTTTTTTACTTTATGAAAGTGCTGCAGATTTTTTATTTGTTGATAATTTGGACTATAGTCTCAGTCCTTTGGGCTTGCACCTCTGCCATTTTTGTTTAACCCCCTAGATGTTCCACTGCCAAAGCAGTGACAGAGTACAAATCTGACATGTTTCACTTTATGTGGTAATAACTTTGGAACGCTTTTACTTATCCAGGCCATTCTGAGACTGTTTTCTTGTGACACATTGTACTTCATGATAGTCATGAATTTGAGTCAATATATTTCACCTTTATTTATGAAAAAATACCAAATTTACTAAAAAAATTAAAAATTCTGCAATTTTCAAAATTTCAATTTCTCTGCTTTTAAAACAGAAAGTGATACCTCATAAAATATTCATTACTTAACTTTCCCCGTATGTCTACTTTATGTTGGCATCATTTTGTAAATGTATTTTAATTTTTTGAGGACGTTAGAAGGCTTAGAAGTTTAGAAGCAATTCTTAGAATTTCTAAGAAAATTTCCAAAACCCACTTTTTAAGGGCCAGTTAATGTTTTAGCCTGAGAGCCATAGTTTTTTTATTTTTTGGGCGATTGTTTTAGGTAGGGGCTCATTTTTTGCAGGGTGAGGTGATAGTTTTGTTGGTATTATTTTGGGGGACGTACGCCTTTTTGATCACTTTGTGTTGGAATTTTTGTGATTTAAGGGGTTGGATCATGTGATATTTTTATAGAGCTGTTTTTTACGGATGCGGCGATGCCAATAATGTGGCCAGCACCGATCTGGGATGTAGCAGCAGAGTGTTGGCTGTGAGTCACAGCTAACACTCACTGCTGATTACAGCCGGCAGCACGGACGAGCAGAGCAGAGGGGAAGGCACAACCAGGAGCAGAGGGGGGGTAATCGGGGGCACTGGCCACATAATGGGGCATATATTCTATATGGGGCACACAGGAGGGGCAAATAGGAGGGGCTTATTTTTAATATCAGAATCTGATTGTTTTTAGAGAGTTTGACTGTAAGTGGATCTGATAGTAGGATATTGCATGTGATTACGCAACTAGCAAAACACACTAATATAGTTTATAGTAGATAGTAGGGGAGTGCACACCCATACGTGACTGCATTAGTACGAGTAGGTTCGGATCCATAACTACTGACCAAACAAACTTTTAAAGTTAGCTCACGTCTTGAATAACTATTTTAAATGTAATAAATAAAAGTTTAGTTTTATATCAGGGGCAAGAGAGGTATTTATGGCTCGCTAAGGGCTTGGTTTGAATTTTGTTAAAAAACTTCATTCTGATATGGTCCTGAAAAATTTGTTTTGTTATAATACTCTGCACTACATAGGTAGAACAGTGTAAGTCATCAAAGGATTGCAATACAAAGTCTCTTTGTGAGATTGATAAGTGGTAAAGTGGTAAGTGGTAAAAAAAAAAAGAGTTAACGTTTTATTTAAAAAAAAAGTGGTAAGAAAAGAAAAAGATTTTTCAATGGAAAAAATTAAATCTTCTCCACATTTGGTATATCATAAACAAACAAATTGCAACGCCACACTTCTTGAGAAAGTGATAAATACAAACTTCATTAAAGGTAAAATATTACGATACAGTACATAAATAATTGTTTTAAACAGCAGTTATAACAAAATGAAGGACATAGGACCAAGGAGGAGGCTGAGGGGTCAGCACATACGGGACACTGTGGACAGCATGAAAAAAGCAAGTATCCACATTCACCTGTCTGTAAAGAGCAAAAAACTCTGGGACAATACCAAGGAAAAAGGAAAAGAGCAATAGTGACACATGGAAAAATATAAATATAGTAAATACCCGCCGTGTGCTGGCTCCTCAGCCGCCGCCTCCAAACGCCGTTTCACCAGACACGCTGGCTTCTTCCAGGGATGGTGTGTAGGTGGTACTATGGTTCTTTAATAGTGATCTTAACCCATTCAGGACACATGACATACCAGTACGGCATGTTTCCCGAATCCTTAAGGACACATGACGTACCGGTACGTCATGTAAATAAAAGAAAATCGCGGTGCTGCAGGGGTTAATGGGGACAGGATGCCTGCTGAAATCATGCAGCAGGCATTCTGTCACAACGCTGAGGGGGGTCATGTGACCCCCCCCCCCCCCATATCTGCGATTGCAGCATACCGCAGGTCATTTCAGACCTGCGGTTTGCTGCGTTTCCGGTCCATTCGGGTCTCCGGTAACCCGATGAACCTTAAAAGGACAGTGATCAGTGGTGTGATAACACCACCAATCACAATCCGAGCATTGGGGGGTGGCAGTGCTGTCCTCGGTGCTGATTCGCCGCCCCAATGCTGTCCAAGGTGCTGATTCGTGCAGGGAGAGAGGCGGGAGATTCAAACTCCCGACGCTCCTCTCTCCCCTCCTCTTCCTGCTCCTGCTGCTGCTGCTGTGAGGACGTCCAGAGAGATACTGTCTGCACCCATCACCCTCCTGCACCCATCACCCTCAAGGTAGGTCAGGGTCAGTGAGGGAGAGGCACGATTTAGCCAGGGATAGAAGGGACAGAATAGTTTGGGTAAAAAATAAATAAAACTTAACTGTTTGCGTGCAGCACCCAAATCTGGTGGTTTGGGTCCACAATACTTAGCTGTGAGACCCTAGACCCACCCAGGGGTGCTGTTACTTGGACCCCGGTCAGTGCAGCCGAGATGAGGACGTTTTGGGGCCCCGTGCTGCATATGGGTCTAGTTCAAAAACCAAGCGTCAGGCAATACTGGAGTGGGGACGTCCTCTACCAGACCCCACTGTACAGTATTTCCATGACACGCTCATGGTTTGAGGCCATCCATAAATGCCTGCATTATGCAAATAATGCAGCATGTCCCCCCCGCAGTGATCCTGCCTATTACCGTCTGTATAAGATACGGCTGGTCATCGATCATTTTGGGGCCAAATTTGCACAGGCCTATGTAGCTGGAAGGGAGGTCGCGGTTGATGAGTCTCTCCTTGCTTTCAAGGGGAGACTCAGTTTCCGCCAATACATTCTTTCTAAGCGAGCGAGGTATGGCATGAAAATGTACAACATTTGTGAGAGTACCTCTACGCCAGATCCACATTCGCTTGTGGGACCTTGCGGAAAAATTAATCGCGGCCTCCTTACCCACCCCCTCCAGAAACCTATCCCCAGGGGTGAGACCCGTGTCCTTACCAGTGGAAACCTGTTGCTGGTCAGGTATAAGGAAAGAGGGATGTCCTTATGCTGTCCACAATCCACGGTAACAGCACCACCCCCGTCTCTGTAGGAGGTACCATGGCAATGGTCCTCAAGCCCGATTGTATCATCGACTACAATCGGTATATGGATGGAGTTGATCTATTTGATCAAGTCCTCCAACCATATAATGCCATGCAGAAAACCCAGTATGGTAGAAAAAGGTTGCGGTCTACATAGTGCAGGTTGCCATGTACAACGCTTTTGTACTGTCCCGAAGTGCTGACAGCACAGAGACGTTCCTCCAATTCTATGAGGCAGTCCTCAAGGACCTGATTTTTTCAGACCGGGAAAGAGCAGGTCGGAGTATCTCGGGAATTGGTGGCGCCCGGATCGTCCCTGGCCAACATTTTCCAGATGTGGTCCCCCATACTGGAAAGAAGGGACGAACCCAAAAAATATGCAGAGTGTCTCACAAGAGGGGGATACAGAAGGACACCACCACTCAATGTGACACGTGCCCCGATCATCCGGGCCTCTGCGTTATCGGTTGCTTCAGGGAGTATCACACTTCCATGGAGTACTACATTTTTATAATTCCCGACGGTCCCCTAGAAAATATATAAAAAAAACTATGGGTCTCAGACTTTGGAGACACAGAATTTTTTTTTTTTCCAAGCCTTCCAGATGTTGAAAAACTACAACTGCCAGCATGCCCAGCTACAGCTATCAGCAGGCCATGGTGGGAATTGTAGTTTTACATCTGGAGGGCCGCAGTTTGAGGATGCCTGTTTTAGTGTCTCCTAAGTCTGAGAGCCATACATCTTGGGCATCGCCGCGTCCGTAAAAATCTGCTGTATAAAAATACCCCATAAACTAGCCCCTCGGATAAACGACTTCAAAAAAATAAAATAAAAACGATGTAAAAAAAGCCATTTTTATTGTCACCTAACATCACAAAAAGTGTAATAGCGAGCCATCCAAAAGTCATATGCACTCATAAATAGTGCCAATAAAACCCCCATCTCGTCCCACAAAAAATGAGCCCCTACATTAGATTGTCTCCCCCCAAAAAAAAAACTGTAGCTCCCAGGCTATGGAGATAGTAAAATTATTTATTTTTTGTTCCTAAAATGATAATATAGTGTAAAATCTAAATAAATAAAAAAAAGACATATTAGACATATTAGGTATCGGTGCATCTGTAATAATCTGCCCTTTAAAAATAACATTTGACCCAACCCATCGGATGAACAGCGTTAAAAAAATAAAATAAAAACAATGCCAAAACACCAATTTTTTTGCAAAATTTTCGTTTTAATCCATATTTTCAGGAAATAAAGCAAGGGTTAACAGTCAAACAAAAACTAAATATTTATTGCCCTGATTCTGTAGTTTGCAAAAACACCCCATATGTGGTCGTAAATGGCTATATAGCCACATGGCAGGGCATAGAACGAGGGAAACGCCATATGGTTTCTGGAAGGCAGATTTTGATTTTTACACCATGTCCCATTAGAAGCCCCCCCTGATGTAGCCTAGACTAGAAACTCCAAAAAAGTGACCCCATCTAAGAAACTACACCCCTCGAGGTATTCAAAAATAACTTTACAAACTTTGTTAACCCTTTAGGTGTTCCACAAAACTTAATGGCGAATCTAGAAACAATTTTAGAATTTGTAACAATTACTGTGTATCGCTACAGCTGGATCAGGATAAAGTGCTCTTGGTCCTTGTGACCCACCCGGTCACTAAAATGAAATTAAATGTATATAAATGTGGCCAGGCACTCAAATATAGAATCAAGTCAAAACCTTGCAGAAATAACTGTTTATTGGGCTAGATAACCCTAAAAAGGCAATATAGTGAAAAAAAAAAAACATTAAAATATTAACACAATTAAAACAAAAAATAAGAAATAGCAGCAATGGCAAAATGTTGTCTAATAGCAGCAATAATCCCAACTGAGTACTCAATTATAACTTCACTGGAGTGGAACACTGTCACAATTTTGCAATCCGGTAATGGCAGATAATACTGTTAAAATTTCGCAATCTTACAGTATGCTTACGTCCTGATTTTCCAGAGAGCAAACCATGCGCAAACTTTTATAGATGTATTGAATTCAGATGAAAAACTATGTGCAAACAGTTATAAAATTCGCAGTCTCATAGTATACAATGTCAAGCGGATTCACACATTCGCAAGAACTTGGGGTAAATATCAAATAGACACAGTGCAGTGATTCGTCTGGGTGGCATCCCATCACTTAAAGCAACTGTGTCAATATTACCTGCATCCGAATTTGCCCATGCGACACTCCGTGTCCAAGGATATTCACTGGCCTGCGATTAAGATTAGGCGCCAGGCGAATGTCCGCTTTGCGTATCTCCCTGGGACTCACGTGACTCGTAGCTTTTGAGCAAAGGTTCCCTTGGGATCGTGGGTATCTAACACGACTTGTTAGAGTTGGTCTTTGGGTAAGTCACTATGCCAGCATGCCAGAACAAGGTTTTCTACCATACCCGTTTCGGGGTTTGTGGATGACCCCTTCCTCATTGACCCAATAAACAGTTATTTCTTCAAGGTTTTGACTTCATTCTATATTTGAGTGCTTGGCCACATTTATATAAATTTTAGAATTTAAAATTTTTTGTTAGCTTGCCTCAAAAAAGTGTAATATAGAGCCACCAAAAATCATATTTACCCTAAAATAGTCCCAAAACAACAACCACCTTATCCCTTAGTTTCCTAGATGGGGTCACTTTTATGGAGTTTCTACTCAAGGGGTGCAGCAGGGGGCTTGAAAGGGTACATGGTGTAAATAAACCAGTCCAGCAAAATCTGCCTTCCAAAAACCATATGGCGTTCCCCTCCTATGTCCTGCCGTTTGGCCTAACAGTAGTTTAAGACCACATATGGGGTGTTTCTGCAAACTACAGAATCAGGGCAACCCATATTGAGTTTTGTTTGGCTTTTAACCCATTTTTTCCAGTAATGAAGTAAGGGTTAAAATGGAAAATTTTCCAAAAAATCTAAATTTCAAAAATGTTTCTTCATCTTCCATGAACTCTTGTGGAACACCTAAAGTGTTAAGAAAGTTTGTAAACCCAGTTTTCAATACCTTGAGGGGTGTACTTTCTTGGATGGAGTCACTTTTTGGGAATTTCTATTCTTGGGTGCATCAGGGGGGCTTGAAATAAGGCATGGTGTTAAAAAAAAAACAGTCCTGCAAAATCTGCCATTCAAAACCTATATGGTGTTCCCCTCCTTCTATGTCCTCCCGTTTGGCCAAAGTTTAGGACCACATATGGGTCTTTTTTTTGTAAACTAGAGAATCAGAGCAACCCATATTGATTTTTTTTTTTGGCAGTTAACCCTTACTTTATTACTGGAAAAAATGGATTATAATGGAAAATTTTCCAAAAAATCGAAATTCTGAAATTTTATCTTCATTTTCCATGAACTCTTGTGGAACACTTAAAGGGTTAACAAAGTTTGTACAATCAGTTTTGAATGCCTTGAGGGGTGTAGTTTCAAAAATGGGGTCATTTTTGGGTGGTTTGTATTATATAAGCCTCACAAAGTGACTTCAGACCTGGACTGGTCCATAAAAAGTGGTATTTGGAAAATTTCTGAAAAATTTCTAAATTTGCTTCTAAACTTCTAAGCTATGTAACATCCCCAAAAAATAAAATGGCATTCCCAAAATGATCGAAACATGAAGCAGACATATGGGGAATGTAAAGTAATAACTATATTGGGGGTATTACTATGTATTAGAGAAGTAGAGAAACTGAAACTTTGAAATCTGCAAATTTTTCCTAATTTTTGGTAAATTTGGTATTTTGTTATGCAAAAAAATTAACTTTTTCACCCCATTTTAGCAGTGTCATGAAGTACAATATGTGACGAGAAAACAGTCTCAGAACGGCCTGGGTAAGTAAAATCGTTTTAAAGTTATCACCACATAAAGGAACACTGGTCAGATTTTGAAAAAATGGCCTGGTCCTTAAGGAGAAATAGGGCCGTGTCCTTAAGGGGTTAATAAGAGGATAACAGATTGGTGTGCTAAAGGAACACCCACAGTGGGTGGACCGATGGACCATGTTACCAGGAAGTCACTCGTAAATAGTTAAAATCCAGTGTTCAGTCAGATGTATAATCAAGGTGAAGATAAAGTAAAACTTTGTAGCTAGTAGTCTATGGTATAAGAAGGAGGCACACCGCAAGAACACTGCAAAAATTATGCAGAAACAGAATATAAGTTCAAGGTAAAAAGAACTTTTTGACGTAAGGTTGTGGGTGTGGCCGAACCCCACATGACACAGATCATGTGAGGAGGCTTGTAGTTTCATACTGGTAGAACCTTATGACGCAAGTTTTTATAGGCGTGACCAAGCCTCGCCTGACATGATTTATGGGCGTGGCTTAGCCTCACATGACATGGTTTACGGGCATAACCAAGCCTCGCATACAATGATTTGTATGCTCAACTAAGCCATGCATCACATGATCTGTGGGCGTAGCCAGACCTCACATGATGTAATTTGTGGGAGCAACTAAGTTCTACATGATCTGGTTAGTCACTGTTGTCCGCATGTAATAGAGAAACTAGATGAATGCTGGACCCAGTATATACCAAATACGTAACTACACAGCGTATTGATAATAATACACACAACATAAGTAAGTGAACAGATATATAAAAGCATGATACATAAAAAATATATATGAACATAGTAATAGTGATATCATAATGATGCCCTGATAGAAATATCAGAGTGATTAATAAAAGGTGCCTAAAAAACATGAATATATGTTAATAAATACTCAAATGGTACTAATTTTACCAACCTCAAAAGAATGGAAGGCTGAGTGGACCCCACCGGGATCAAACCCACAACCCAGGTGATCACAGATTGCTGCAAAGGAGCATAAGTCCACTGCGCCATCTTACCGACTATTAAATGGATAAATAAAGGGGATGGCATAAGTGAGGACCAGTGCAAAAAAGTGATGCGCACGGTGAAGGGGAAGGGGGAGGAGTGAGGATAAGTGATTAACATACCAAATAAATCATGAAGGTGATGTGAACCACACCGTGAAGTGATGCAAGAAAGAAAGTTCATGGATAAGAGAAATCAGCAAATGGTAAGGATTGATGGGAATGGATGGCAGGCTCTTCTTCCAGGTATTCATTGTGTGGCTAAAGGTACCATAAATCATGTAAGGCGGATAAAGCATTGGGAGAAATTTCCCATAGGTAAATAGGGGTTGTTCCAAGCACACCAAAGGAAACACCCCCTGCAGTGAAGAATTATCATTTAATTTATCCCCCATGATGAACACCATAAAATATGCCAATACTGCTGTATTCTTTTTTTATCCACCATGTGGTTGACATATAGCCTGGGTCAACTATTCCTCAAATCGATAGCACAACACCAAAATTTAATCATATAAAAATATTATTTTATTAGAGATAATTTAAAATTACAGCCAATTTAAATTAAGGAAACCATTCTTACAAAACGCCATCCTTCCTGCATAATAATCAAATGAGAGACTGGTGATACTAGTAATAGGTAATCTATCAATATACCCTCCTTATAATCCACTATCCCGATAGTTCCTGTGGTCAGGGAGACAAATGCGCCCACCGGCTTCTGGAGTCTTCCTACACTAAACCACACCTATCATAGGCATAATAGTATAAAATATTAAAACATAAAGCAACATCAGGAGGAGAGCCTCCTCCTGACGAAGCGAATACGCGAAACGCGCGTAGAGGGGACGCCATTCCTGCGGGATTTAACAAGAGAATCATTGAGGGTATGTTGCTTTATGTTTTAATATTTTATACTATTATGCCTATGATAGGTGTGGTTTAGTGTAGGAAGACTCCAGAAGCCGGTGGGCGCATTTGTCTCCCTGACCACAGGAACTATCGGGATAGTGGATTATAAGGAGGGTATATTGATAGATTACCTATTACTAGTATCACCAGTCTCTCATTTGATTATTATGCAGGAAGGATGGCGTTTTGTAAGAATGGTTTCCTTAATTTAAATTGGCTGTAATTTTAAATTATCTCTAATAAAATAATATTTTTATATGATTAAATTTTGGTGTTGTGCTATCGATTTGAGGAATAGTTGAATACAGTAGAGGGTAGCACCCGATACTAATATAGTGATCTAACTGAGTATATATAGCCTGGGTCAGACAATCAGTGGGGCAGAAGGTAAGGAGATTCCTGAGCAGAATATTCTGTCTGTGTTAAACTGTTAATAAGGGTGGATGGATGTACGAAGTAAAAACGATCTTAGACACTAAACAGAGTCACAAGAAAGTATCTCTTCTAGTGTAACAGAGACAGTATGGGAAAAGAATAGAAATAAATAATTGTGTAGAATACTAGGGACTTTGATTAGGGAAAACAATTTGAAAAAGTGAGGGGCTGTGGCACAGTGCTTAATAATTTAGCTGCTGCAGAATTTCATTCTTGCCGTTCTGCGCTATAAAACCAGCCACTTGCAAAAAAAAAAAATATGTTTTTCTCATTTGAACAGAGACAGTTGTTTTTTGTTTTTCCCCCCAAAACCTCAAGTATCTACATAATATTATTATTTCCATTACAGCACACAAATAGCATTCTGCTGCTGAGCAATTGCAATATAGCACAAGCATTTTACAGGAACAACGTCATTTTTATACCAGAGAAATTAAATGCAAATTACACAGTATAAACAGAAATATTACAGCAGATAATATAAGCACATTACAAGTCTGCAGTAGAGAACAGTCAAACACAAATAACACAGTAGTCAAGTCTTCCACCAGCCTTTCCTATATCGTTATATAGGTGTTGTGGGGGAGGGGGGAACCTTAACAGCATGAATACTGCATTATTCCCAAAGTAAATTGTTAGTAGATGTAAATACATTGCGCTTCTGTCTTTAAGTTACAGAAAACACCCTTGCAATTTTGCTATAACCTTTCCATAATTTGTGTGACTGTGTACCAAACTCATGTTTGTAGATGGAATGTAGGTAGTAGCAGCACTGGCTATCTGGCCAGAAGTTGTAGTAATAGTAGATCACAGTTGTCGCTGGCTTCAGAAAGACACAACATTATCATTAGTGTTGAGCGAATCGAAGCATCTGAAGTGGAATTCAATCTGAACTTTAGGAAAAAATAAAAAAAATTCGCCACAAATTCGAATTTCCTCAAGCTTCGTGGTAACTAATAGTTTTTTTCTAAAATGACAGCTACACATGTTACAAAGTAAAAGTAAGAAGTCTGGGACCGTAAGACCATCCATAATGCTATGCAGCCAGCCAGTTTACAGATAGCCATCCCCTATGATGTCACAGCCATACAAAATCCTCATCCAGCACAGTCTCTGCTATTTCGTATGAGCTGAGCTTAGGGAGAGACATGACAAGAGCTTAAGCACTACGAACACTGTTGCAGACAACAGTTTAACAAAGAATATTGGATAGGGAAAGTAAAGAGACAGTACAGGGACAGTGCAGGGAGATTGTAGGGAGAGTTTTTTGAGACTGTAGCGAGAGCATAGGGAGACAGCAGGGACACTGCAGGTTGAGTGTAATTGCCATGTGCATTTTGTTGAACTGCTGCAGCATTCATAGTTAATCTGTTATTTTACACATAGACTCACTATGCGTCACACTCAGTATTAAAGGGTGGTCTAATATATTGCTGCGTTTATCTTGTTCAACTGCTGCCACATTCTTAGTTAATCTCCTATTATATAGAATTACTGTGCGTCACACTATGTATTAAAGGGAGGTCTAACATATCATCGTGTGTATGTTGTTCAACAACGGCGACATTCATAGTCAATCTGTTACATAGTTACATAGTTAATACGGTTAAAAAAGACATAAGTCCATCAGCTTAACCAAGGGATAGGTGGGGACACGAATCCCAGAAGGAAATAAGACTCAGATTTCTACACGTTATCATAAGCATTAATGTCATTTACTTTTAAGAATTCATCTAAACCCTTTTTAAAACTCTCCACTGTTCCTGCTGTGACCACATCCTGGGGAAGTCTATTACACAGATTCACAGTTCTTACAGTAAAGAAGTTTTGACGATTCTGGAAACTGAACTTTTGCTTCAACAGTCGGAGGCAGTGCCCCCTTGTCATTTGAGGGCATTTGACATGGAACAGTTTTTCACCTTATTTTTTGTATGGCACATTTAAATATTTGTATAATTTAATCATGTCCCCCCTTAAATGTCTCTTCTCAAGACTAAATACATTTAATTATTTTAATGTTTCTTAAAAACTAAGACCCTCCATGCCCCTTATCAGTTGAGTCGCTCTCCTCTGTACTTTTTCCAGCTGCAGAGCGTCCTTTCTATGGACTGGTGCCCAGAACTGAACTGCATGTTCCAGATGAGGCCGCACCAAAGATTTGTAAAGTGGTAGTATTACATCCCTGCCCCGCGAGTCCATGCCTAGTTTAATACATGACAAAATCGTGGTAGCCTTAGAAGTAGCTGATTGACATTGTGTGCTGTTATTTAATCTACCATCTACAAGGACACCCAAATCCTTCTCTAAGTGACTCTCCCAGTGTTACAGAGGTATGCGAAAGTTTGGGCAACCTTGTTAATCGTCATGACTTTCCTGTATAAATCGTTGGTTGTTAAAAAATGTCAGGTAAATATATGATATAGGAGACACACACAGTGATATTTGAGAAGTAAAATACAGTTTATTGGATTTACAGAAAGTGTGCTATAATTGTTTAAACAAAATTAGGCAGGTGCATAAATTTGGGCACCACAAAAAAGAAATGAAATCAATATTTAGTAGATCCTACTTTTGCAGAAATTACAGCCTCTAAACGCTTCCTGTAGGTTCCAATGAGAGTCTGGATTCTGGTTGAAGGTATTTTGGACCATTCCTCTTTACAAAACATCTTTAGTTTATTCAGGTTTGATGGCTTCCGAGCATGGACAGCTTTCTTTAAATCACACCACAGATTTTCAATTATATTCAGGTCTGGGGACTGAGATGGCCATTTCAGAACATTGTACTTGTTCCTCTGCATAAATGCCTAAGGCTGGGAACACACCTAAGCGTTTTTGGAGCGGGCGTTTTTTTGAGCGTTTTTTCGCGCGACAAACGCGCGTTTTCATGGGCATTTTTGCATTTAAGGAACGCGCGTTTTTGAGGCGTTTTTTTGATTGACAGGTTCCAGATCCACTAAAAATGTAGGCCCACCTATATGAAAGTTGCAGACTGTTAGCCAAATTGGGCCTTTTTATGCTGGGTCAAGTGAGAAAAACGCGCGATCGTATGCGCGTTTTTTAAACAGAAAACGCGCATATCTTCAACTTGGAGCGTTCCCATGCATTCCAATGGGTGGAAACGCTTGAAAAAATGCCCCAAAGAAGCTCAAGCACTAGCGTTTGGGTCAGGCGTTTTTCAGCGCGTTTAAACGCGCTGTAAAACGCCCGAATGTGTACCATGCCCATAGGGATACATGACATTTCACATGTTGTGCGTTTTTATGCGCGTAGGAACGCGCTGAAAAACGCTTAGGTGTGTACCTAGGGTTAGTGGATTTTGAGCAGTGTTTAGGGTCGTTGTCTTGTTGAAAGATCCAGCCCCAGCACAGCTCCAGCTTTGTCACTGATTCCTCTACATTGGTCTCCAGAATCTGCTGATACTGAGTGGAGTCCATGCGTCCCTCAACTTTGACAAGATTCCCAGTCCCTGCACTGGCCACACAGCCCCACAGAATGATGGAACCACCACCATATTTTACTGTAGGTAGAAGGTGTTTTTCTTGGAATGCTTGGTTCTTTTTCCTCTATGCATAACACCCCTTTTTATGCCCAAATAACTCAATTTTAGTTTCATCAGTCCACAGCACCTTATTCCAAAATGAAACTGGCTTGTCGAAATGTGCTTTAGCCCACCTCAAGCGGCACTTTTTGTGCTGTGGGCGGAGAAAAGGCTTCCTCTGCATCACTCTCGCATACAGAATCTCCCTGTGTAAAGTGCGCCGAATGGTTGAACGATGCACAGTGACTCCATCTGCAGCAAGATGATGTTGTAGGTCTTTAGTGCTGGTCTGTGGGTTGACTCTGACTGTTCTCACCATTCGTCGCTTCTGTCTATCCGAGATTTTTCTTGGTCTGCCACTTCATACCTTAACTTGAACTGAGCCTGTGGTCTTCCATGTCCTCAATATGTTCCTAACTGTGGAAACAGACAGCTGAAATCTCTGAGACAGCTTTCTCTATCCTTCCCCTAAACCACGATGGTGAACAATCTTTGTCTTCAGGTCATTTGAGAGTTGTTTTAAGACCCCCATGTTGCTACTCTTCAGATAAAATTAAAAAAAGGAGGGAAACTTACAATTGACCCCCTTAAATACTCTTTCTCATAATTGGATTCACCTGTGTATGTAGGTCAGGGGTCACTGAGCTTACCAAGCCAATTTGAGTTCCAATAATTAGTTCTAAAGGTTTTGGAATCAAAAAAATGACAACAGTGCCCAAATTTATGCACCTGCCTAATTTTGTTCAAACACTTATAGCACACTTTCTGTAAATCCAATAAACTTCATTTCCCTTCTCAAATATCACTGTGTGTGTCTCCTATATGATATATTTAACTGACTTTTTTATCGTAACAACCAATGATTTATACAGGAAAATCATGACGATTAACAAGGTTGCCTAAACTTTCGCATCCCACTGTATATCCCCTAGGACAGGGATCGGCAAACTGCGGCTCTCCAGCTGTTGTAAAACTACAATTCCCACCATGCCCTGCTGTAGGCTGATAGCTGTAGCCAGACTGGGCATGCTGGGAGTTGTAGTTTTGCAACAGCTAGAGAGCCGCAGTTTGCCCATCTCTGCCCTAGGACATATGAAGCACAGAGATTATTACTACCAAGATGCATAACTTTACATTTATCCACATTGAACCTCATTTGCTAAGTTGATGCCCAATCACAGAGTGTTCAAGTCGGCTTGTATTTTATGGACATATTCCATAGACTGCACAGTACTACATAGCTTAGTGTCATCTGCAAAAATAGAAATGGTGCTATTAATCCTGTCCTCAATATCATTAATAAATAAATTAAATAATAGAGGACCCAGCACTGAACCTTGGGAAACACCACTTATAAAACTGGACCTTTCTAAATAGGAATCATTGACCACAACTCTCAGGACACGGTCCGTCAGACAGTTTTCAATCCAATTACAAACTATACTTTCCAAGCCTATAGACCTTACTTTACCTATTAAACGTCTATGAGGGAAGTATCAAAAGCCTTTGCAAAATCCAGAAAAACTACATCCACAGGCCCCCCCCCCTTCTGTCCAGGCTTCTACTCACCTCCAACTTCTGTCCTTGGTAAACCCACGTTGGTTATCACTTATAATATTATGTACAGTCACATACTCCTGTGTATATAGTCCCTTAAGAGTCCTTCAAACATTTTCCCACAACAGCCCTCCCTGATGCAGCACAGACAGAATGTTCTTCCTGTTATTAGTGACCATGGTTCCTATCTTCAGTTGGCGAAGAGACAGCCAGGATTCGATTTCTTGGTTGATGACAAAGAGCAGTTCCTCCGTTCAACCAGGCTGACCAGGTGCAGAACTATGTGACAACGCCATGTTTTGCGTAGATGGTATGCTGGAGGGCCATTCATAACTTTGCCTACAGTGGAGGCTGAGGACAAGGTGGAGGATGAGGAGGCAGAGGAGACCATTGGCACAGAAATCCCACGATTACAACGTCTGTATGTGGGTAAGTAACTGGCTGAGTGATAGAAAACAAGGGGTGGTTATTAACAGTACACACTTAGATTTGGTCACTGTCACTAGTCAAATACCACAGGGATCAGTATTGGGTCCTATTCTCTTCAATATATTTATTAATGATCTTGTAGAAGGGTTGCACACTAAAATATCAATTTTTGCAGATGACACTAAACTGTGTAAAGTAATTAACACTGAAGAGGACAGTTTTCTGCTACAGAGGGATCTGGATAGATTGGAGGCTTGGGCAGATAAGTGGCAGATGGGGTTTAACAAATGTAAGGTTATGCACATGGGAAGGGAAAATGCAAGTCACCAGTACATGCTAAATGGTAAAACACTGGGTAACACTGACATGAAAAAGGACTTAGGAATTTTAGGGAACAGCAAACTAAGCTGTAGAAACCAGTGTCAGGCAGCTGCAACCAAGACCAGTAAGATAATGGGTTGCATCAAAACGGGCATAGATGCCCGTGATGAGAACATAGTCCTACCACTTTACAAATCATTAGTCAGACCACACATGGAGTACTGTGTACAGTTCTGGGCTCCTGTGAACAAGACAGACATAGCAGAGCTGGAAAGGGTTTAGAGGAGGGCAACTAATGTAATAACTGTAATGGGTTGACTACAGTACCCATAAAGGTTATCAAATTTAGGGTTTTTTACTTTAGAAAAAAGATGACTGAGGGGAGATCTAATAACTATGTATAAATATATCAGGGGTCAGTACAGAGATCTCTCCCATCATCTATTAATACCCATGGCTGTGACTGTGATGAGGGGACATCTTCTGCATCTGTAAGGTTTCTACACAAACACAGAAGAGGATTATTTACTGTAGCAGTGAGACTATGGAACTATCTACCAGAAGAGGTGGTGATGGTGAATTCACAAAAAAAAAATTCAAGAGGGGCCTGGATGTATTTCTGGAGTGTTACAATATTATAGGTTATAGTTATTACATTTCTGGAGAAGGATACAGGGCGTTAATCTGATTGCCTGATTGGAGTCCTCTGGATCAACTTGCAGGATAACAGGCTGAACTGGATGGAGAAATGTCTTTTTTCAGCCTTACAAACTATGGTGGTCATTTATCAAACTGGTGTAAACTAGAACTGGCTTAGTTGCTCATAGCAACAAGATTATACCTTTCATTTTGGACAGCTCCTTTGGAAAATGAAAGGAGGACTCTGATTGTACTATGGGCAACTAATCCAGTTCTACTTTACACCAGTTTGATAAATGACCCCCTATGTTACTATGTAAGTATGAATGGTGCAGCAGGTAAACCAAATAAATGCGCCTATATATCAGACAGACTGTTGACACTGAGTCTGACACACAGAAAGTCTATGTATTACATAACAGATTAAGTATGAATGGCACAGCAGGGTGATTATAATCATCCTGCACTTTCCCAGCAGTCTCCCTATGCTCTCACTACAGTGTTTAAAAACTCTCTCTACGATCTCCCTACACCGTTCCTGCACTCTCCCTATCCAATATTCTACAATTAAAAGCTTTCTAAAACACTGTCCCTATGCTCAGCTGACATTGAAATGACTGTGAAGGATGAGGTCTTTATAGTGTTGTGACATCACAGGGAATGGCTATCTGTAGATTGGCTGGCTGCACAACATTATGGATGATCTTGTGGTCCTGGGATTCTTACTTTAACTTTGTAACATGTGTAGCCACTATTTTAGGGAAAAAAACTATTCGTTGCCATGAAGTGTGAGGAAAATCAGATTAGCTGCAAATTAAATTTTTCCTAAACTTCGGATTGAATTCCACTTCAGATGCTTCAATGGTGATTTAGCGCAAGAATTGAGCAAAAACCAGATCAGCCAATCAGGGGGCTGTCTTCAACCAGGTCCTTGTGCTCAGAATGAGCCAGGTGGTCATTCTGTTCTCTGCTGTATTGGGCATTGTTCACATTTTGGTGTCCATTTGACATTCATGAAAAAATTAATCAATGTTTCATCCATGAAGATGACCGTAAGTGATCCATGTTTGGTCCGTGTGTCAGTTAGTCATCTGAGTCAACAGACAACTGCTCAGCTGAAAATTAATACCAGAGCATCTCCTGTCAGTGGTCAGTGAAAAAAGGACCAAACACATCTGTGTTGTCATGTCTCTGTGATTTTTTTTTCACTGACCCACTGGCAGTAGAAAACTAGTGTTGACCAGAAAACTAGTGTTGAGCAAAACAAAGCATCCAAAGTACAATTCAGTCAGAATTTTAAGAAAATTTTCATTCTAAACTAAGCTGAATTTCCTTGCGGTAATGAAATGTGGTAACAAGTTTAAAGGCTGGTTACAGCCTGCATTTGTGGGAGGGGCTGCTGCTATATAACCCCGGGCAATCACTCCTTGGGGAGGGCGACCTTCACGCGCGCTTCCTCCTGTTGGGTCATCGTCGCTTCCGATACGTCACCATCCTCGCAGCGTACGTCACTTCCGCGGTAAGACGCAGTTCTCCTGCTCCCCGGCCTTGCAGCTTCCCCGGCCGGGGGCGGCAATCCTACCGGCCTGCAAGCTCCGGTCACGCCCGGGGCTTCCTCCCTCCTTCTGCCCCCGGTCTGCCTCCTCGTGGGCAGCCTGGGCACTATACAGCCGCCTGGGGTTTCTCAAGGCAGCCGCAGCGCTCCAGTTCAGGCTGACAGCCTAGCTAGGCACGGCATGCGGCGCTGCCGGTAAGCGCAGCAAAACCCAGTGTCCATTTCTCTCCCACTGCTGGGAAGCCAGCCTGATTCGCGGCTCTGCACCTTCCTCGGCCGGAGGCTGTTGTACTACCGGCCTGCTGGCACCTGTCGTGGCCCCGCTTTTCCCCCCCAGAGCCCGGTCTGCCTCCCCACTGCAGCACCGGCCCCACACAGCTGACCGGGAGAGCTCCAGGTGAGACAGTCCACTACCCGGGGCATGGCTCGCGGCGCTGCCTGCCAAGGGCTGCAGAACCCAGTGGTATGAAATCCCCCCCCCCCATCGCCCGCCTCTCCCTACCTTCGGAAGCTCCTCGAAGGCTGTTGGTGGATTCCCTGGTTCCCTGGAGTGCTCACCCTGGGGCTGCCAGACCGGAGCAGGTAGGGCAGCGCCTGTTCTGCTGGCATGCGCCGCCACTGCTAGCTCCGGAACTGGCGTGAGGGGCCCTCAGTAGGCCGGGGACACACCCACGGGCGGCCCAGAGCGGGCACGCTCGTGTCAAGGTAGCGCCGGCCGTGCAGCCCCTGCCGCCCTCGGGCAGAGCCCGCTGCCTCCCGCTCCCCAGACAAAAAAAAGCAGGCCCTGCTTCCAGGACCGTTGCCACCATAGGGGAGGGGACATTTCTTATTTCCTCCCTAGCCCAAATGAGCTGTGTGGCCACGTCATCCACATGTAGCAGAGCTGAGCATATCAGAGACATGCATCACGCACCTTCCAGTGCAGTTCTGCGGGACCTCAGTCAAGCTCTCTGCACAATCCGGGGCTACTGGGCCAGCTCCACCACAGGTAACAACCTCAGCCCCGTCCCATCGGTCGTCCTTTTGTCTTGCTTCAGCTCTGTTTATATTCTAATAATAGGGTGTGTGCACAGGGGTTTTTAGGCTTCTTTTCAGTGGTCTGAATCACTCAGGTCGTCTTTGGCCGGTCCCGGAACGACTTGGGTCCCCAAATCGCTCAGGTAATGTATTCATTCATGTGCAGTTGCAGGTCATGTATCATATTTGCATTATTGCCGAACCAATCAGGTCACGTTGCACTCACACGTATTTGCCCGTATCGCTTAATTCATGTGCCAGACTTTTGGTGCCGTAATCACTTAGGTTCGTATTATACATATGCTGTGGCCTGATTCGCTCAGGTCGGGTGTCCCACATATATAGTTGCCTGCATCACTTGGGTCATGTATCATACATGTGTTGTGGCCTGAATTGCCCAGGTCATGTATCATACATGTGTCTTTGCCTGAATCACTTGGGGCACGTATTATTCTCTTCAGATGCCTGAATCGCCCAGGCCACGTACCATACATACTATGAGGCCTGAATCGCCCAAGTCATGCATCATATGTCTTTAGTTGCCTAAATCGCCCATGTCATGTTTCATACATGTTTGCTGCCTGAATCGCTCGGGTCACAGTTGCTGCACTGCTCAGGTCACGTACTACTTATGTGCGTTCGCCTGAACTGCCCGGGTCACGCCTCCTACACGCATAGTTGTCTGAACCGCTCAGGTCATATATCATACCCGTGTCATCGCCCTAATCGCTCGGGGCACGTATCTTCGGTATAGATGCCTGAATCGCTCAGGTCACGTCCCATACACATTCTGCAGCCTGAATTGCTCAGGTCATGCATCATACATACATAATTGCCTTACCACAAGGCCATGTATCATTCATGGGCATTCGCCTGATTTGCCCGGGTCATGTTTCATTTATATAATTACCCGAACCGCTCAGGTCTTGCACCATACATGCGTAGGTGCTTGAATCACTCGGGTCATGCTTCCTGCATAGTTGCCTGAATCACTAAGGCCCGTTCCACACAAATACAGCTGCCTGAATCACTCAGGTCACGTATCATGCATGTGCGGCCACCTGGGTTGCCCAGGTCACCCATCATTCACATATGGTTACCTGAATCGCTCACGTTATATATCATACCTATTCAGTTGCCTGAATCGCTCAGGTCACATACTAACCGGTATCGCTGCCTGAATCGTTCAGGCGATGGTTCTCGCTGTGCAGATGCCTGAATCGCTCAGGTCGTGTATCTTGTAAATTTCATGGCCTGTATCGTTCAGGTCACGTATCATACATGCATTGCCTGAATCGCTCAGGTCACATATCATACATGCATTGCCTGAATCGCTCAGGTCGCAGACCATCCATGCATAGTTGCCTGGATCGCTCGGGTCATGTACCATACATATGTGTTGCCTGGACTGACAGGTCATGTAGCATACATGTATGGCTGCCTGAATCACTCGGGTCGCTTTTCATTCTGCACCATTGCCTGAATCGTTCAGGTCACCTATCATTCATATACTGTTGCCTGAATCGCTCAGGTCGTGTGTCATCCATGTATAGCTGCCCGAACCGCTCGGGCACGTTTCATTCTGCGTAAGTTGCCTGAATCGCTCAGGTGATGGTTTTTCCCGTATAGATGCCTGAATCGCTCAGGTCGTGTATCTTACATTTTTCATGGTCTGAATCGCTCAGGTCACGTATCATACATGCATTGCCTGAATCGCTCAGGTCGCAGACCATCCATGCATAGTTGCCTGGGTCGCTCGGGTCATGTTCCATACATGTGTGTTGCCTGGGCGGCCCGGTCATGTAGCATACATGTATGGCTGCCTGATTCACTCGGGTCGCTTTTCATTCTGCACCATTGCCTGAATCGCTCATGCCACCTATCATTCATGTACTGTTGCCTGAATCGCTCAGGTCGTGTTTCATGCATGCATATTTGCCCGAACCGCTCGGGTCACGTTTCATTCTGCATAAGCTGCCTGAATCGCTCAGGTCATGTATCATACATATTCAGTCGTCTGAATCGCTCAAGTCATGTATTCGTATGTATAGTTGCCTGAATCGTTTAAGTTATGGCTCATTCTGTATGGACGCCGAATCGCTCAGGTTGTGTTTCACACATTTCATGGACCGGATCACTCAGGCCATGTATAATGTATGATTCTTGCATAGTTGCCTGAGTCGCTCAGGCCTTGTATAATTCGCGGTTAGTTGCCCGAATTGCTCAGGCCACATTTCTCTCACTCCTAGTTGCCTAGATCAGGCCCTGTTTCACATAGTTTAACGTTGCTTCCCGAATCGCTCGGCTTATTTTTTCACCCCACCAATAAACCATCCGTCCTTCAGCCCATCTGGGGTCATTCCCAAACTTCTCAGTTTTCTGCTGTCGTCACGCGGTCAATACCGGTCCTGGGGCACTCCTCTTCAGGCGACCGGGTACTCGTTGGCAACTTCAATTCTCACACGATCCGATTTTCTCACTCGGTGCAGTCTCGCAATTTAGGCATAATTGAATCCCCTATCCTTCGGCTGTTTATCTCTTTTCATTTCCAGTTCAGGTTCAATGTTAGCGAGAGTGGTCATCCTGGTTCGGGTCCACAATATGTTCGAATTCCGTCCAGGTGGTTGCACGGTCTTCTGCGGTGTCCTCCAGGTCCGGCTCGCGGCTTCATGTGGTGTAAGTTGGGTCCTGAATCACTCAGGTCATGCATCGTTCACGTATTATTGACTGTACCGGTCAGGTCATTCTTCATGCGGCGAAACGTAGGTGCTGAACCTCTCAGTTCATGTTTCTTCCACGTATGATCCACTGGATCGCCCTGGTCAGGTATCATCCATGCATGATCGCCTGAATCGCTCAGGTTATTCTACATGCCGCGTCACGCTGGTGCCCGATTCGCTTAGGTCACCCATCAGTCCTGTACAATTGCCCGTTCCACTCGGGTCATCCTCGCGCAGGGTGACGCTTGTTCCTGAAACACCCTGGCCGTGTCTCATTCTGCCAAGTAGCCTGGATCATTCAGGTCATCTTGGTCACCAATTTTGTCTCATGTCCCGCATCAATCAGGACACGTGCCTGCCAGCCCATTCGGCATCATTCCAATCCCAGACTATCCTGTATCCTCACCCGGTTATCACTGGTCTTCGCGTTTAGGCACGTCCTCGGGCAGCTTCCGTTTCACACGACCCCAATCACCTTACCTCACTTTCCTGGTACGATCATTCAAGCATCTATTTGTCCGCTTGATTCTTCGGACTCCATCCTGTTCTTGTTTCTTCGTGCTTTCAGGTCTCGGTACATTTTTCTGGCTGCCAGTTGTATTACATGGTAGGCCAAACGCATAGGTTCCTACAGATCATTTCCTTCCTTCATTCTTGTTCATACCAAGTTTCCAGGTAGGTTAAGAATCAGTTGTGACATACAGTCACTCCACTGTTGGGTATCCTGCCTTCTATGGTAAGTATCATTTCCAGGTCCCAGGTCAGTCGGTTCGGGTAGGACTCAAGAATTACTACTTCCGCACGCTTCCAGTCTTGCATCTCCCGCCTCGTACATGGACCAGCGCGGGGCGTAGGCAGCCCATGTCGAGCGATCAGTGTAGGAGCTGTCCCTGGCCCTAGATGGTGCTCCTTTTGGGTGCCCAACTAGCATTTTCAGCAACACTGACATGCATTCAGGATCTGATGGGTTTCTCAGGCCAGGGAATTCTCTGCATCACGCGTTTATGCTCTACCCTTCGCAAGTGGCACCTTTGTCCGGCGTGGCGTTCACCTTCCCCGCTCCTTCCGCCTTCTAAGCCATCAGGAAGGTTCTCGCGGGGGTCAAGTCTTCCCGTCATTCAGTAGGTGCCTAGTAAGGCGTTCAGGATTCTCTCCAAGGGCTCCAGTATATGCTTCAGACGACCGCCGCTGCCACCGCGGGATAGGCCTTCACTTCCCCTCAGTCCATTTCGCATAACCACCCATCAGCAGCAGGGTCAGGGCACAATCCTGTCTCCACCACCAGTCATTCCTTCCGCTTAGGAGCGGCCTCTCCAGCCTCCTGGCTCCATGTGCCAGTACGTGCCATTCGCGGGCTGCGATGAAGGAAGACGTCAGGTTGATTCAGGTACATCCGCGATCCCCAGGTCTAGGATCCAAGGTGTTCCAACCCGTAGCTCCATGAATTACTGTGATTCGCAACATTAAGACCCTCGCACCTAACAGGTCGTGAAGTCCTTTTGCCCACTTATCCAGGCCTTACCCCGCTCCTGGCTCCAGGCACACCCCAGCCAGATAGGTCATGGGGGAGGCTAGGCTGGCCTTCTCACTCTCCCCTTCGTCTCTTATGTCAGACCCATACCACAAGTTTAAAGGCTGGTTACAGCCTGCATTTGTGGGAGGGGCTGCTGCTATATAACCCCGGGCAATCACTCCTTGGGGAGGGCGACCTTCACGCGCCCCACCCTCCCTTTGCCCCCCTTTTTTATTACTCCAACTCCATTGGGTGGCCCACTTATCCAGGCCTTACCCCGCTCCTGGCTCCAGGCACACCCCAGCCAGATAGGTCATGGGGGAGGCTAGGCTGGCCTTCTCACTCTCCCCTTCGTCTCTTATGTCAGACCATACCACAAATAATTTTTCCTAAAATGGTGTCTGAAGTTGTCTTAGAAAGAACGAAAAAAAAAAAAAACTCATCCACTTGCTCGTGCAGAGTCAGTCCGCTCCTCACTTGATTGAAAAAGACCTACTTAAGGACCTGCACTGAGAGTAATGACATCACTGCACGCTCCCAGTGGGTACTATAATAGGCAATCTTTTGATCACTTCTAAAATACATTGCATTATTCCTGTAGTGTAATGTATTTTAATGCCAGTGCTACACTGACATTCACCAGCAGCCTGCATCGAAGAGGCACAGCCTGCTGGGACAAGCTATAGGCAGGCCTGGGGCCTTCACCAGGCTTTGGCCTGTCAGCACTGACATCGGCACGCCACAATCTCATTTGTGGGGTGCCAATGGGACACAGAAGGAGTCCTCTCTCTCTGTAACCACTTTACATGCTGCACTTCACAAAGGTCATTGCGACCACAAACCCTTTTAGGGCGTCCTGACATATTACTAAAACATAACCTTTATTTTTAAACTAAGAAAAACTACACAAGAAAGGAAAAAATATTTTAAAACTATCAGGGCATCAGGGGACAATGTAGTTATATGGCACTGATTATCCACCTATACACCAGTCACCCACTCTTGGGGTATAATAGATTTGGCACTATACGCTGTTTGTCTCAATATATTCTCTTATTTTACTTTATTCAGATAGCTCATTAGGGCCATTCTATATAGGTTAGGTGTATGAGGCAGTTCTTACACTTCCTTTTATGTGTTAAACAGTTAATAACTGCTGCTTCATTCTTTGCAACATAATGTCAGCTATTCAATCAGCTCAGTGTTTGTTAGTATGCACAAATCACTGACAAGCGCTCATGTAACACTTCTCATACATCAAGCACAATGTTGCCACTTTCTCTCTGCACACATTGACCACTCAATCACGCTCAGTGTCTGTTTGATTTCCTACACAGACAATTCTGACTGCTGCTGCACGTGTTGCTACTGCCAAATTCACACCAACCTATGTACTCATATGGTGGATCTATTATGTCCTCTTTTCAAACTAATCCACATTTGCCCTCTCTAAAATATATGGCACACTGTCACCCCTCCCGACATGTTTCACCGCTGCTGCGGCTTCGTCAGGGGAGTTGGGGCTATACTAGTGTGCCGCGCGCCCCCAGTGACGTCCTTTTATGCGCTTCTTGCGCTACCCAGCCTGCACCTCCAGTCCCGATCTTCAGACCGCTCCAATAGATCGCTGCTCACATCCACCAGGCCAGACCAATCGATGACTGCATTACAGATTCGTTGCATGAAAACAGGGAAATACCTATTCTATTTCTAAACATATTACTCTCAAACATTAATTTATCCTTTAATACAATGTTACACTTACCATTTTTGGACCGCATGATTTTTACATTATTTATTTATATGAAAACTTGCATACCCTATTCTATTCCCGAGAATTCATATTATGATAGTAGGAATTTCATAATAATTCCCTAAATGAACTGTCATAATTTTTTGGTTTTCACATTATTTTATATGAGTTACATAGTATTGCATTGTTAATTGTTTATTGACAAATATCATTTATTTAATCTAGACATCTCATAAAGAAAATACTATTCTGTACATAGGGGTATATATTCTTGATGTGTATCAATCTATTATCAATTTCCCATATTTATTAGTATAATACAGATACATATCATGATTTTACAATATTTTACAACCTGTCCCTTAATGTTTTTAGTTTAATTATCTTAATATTTTTAATTATTCATTTATCTTCTTAAGGGGCCCTATATCTGATGTACTTAATACTGTATTTAACATGTATACCCTATTGTACAATTACAGTTCATTGACGTCATTACTTCAATATTTCAGGAGTCCTCAATCATTTATTTTGAATATTTCACTTTTTATTAAAAGGGCAGATGAGTGATTGGCAGGAGTTATAATGTTACTTTTTTATATATATATTTAAAGAGGGGGGGAGGGCAGGGGATTGGTGGGCAGGAATTATACTGTATCATTAACATCAATTTTGGAATCACTGGAATCTTCTCTCATGTCAATTATATTTTCACTTTTATTTTAAATAAAGGCAGTGTAGGAAAAACCTTCATTTAGTCCCTGTGGACTCATCGTCTTCAATCTCCAAATCCATTTCGCTTCAGATTGTAATAATCTGCGATCAAGATCGCCCTTCCTTGGGCCTAGTTTTATCTTTGCGATCCCCCAAAAAATGAGCACTTCCACATTATTGTTGTGCATGTAGGAGATATGTCTGAAAAGCGGGGTTTCTTTTCTCGTGTTAATAGAGCTTACATGCCCTGAGATCCTCCGTCGCAATTCTTGAACTGTCTTGCCAACCTATAGCTTCGGACAAGTATACGATGCTATGTATACAATACCGCTACTGCGACAATTGAAAAACTCATTGATGGTATACTCTCGACCATCCACAGGATTCGTAAATCTCTTTATTCTGGGTAGAAACTTACAAAAGGTGCAGTGTCCACATGGGTATGAACCTATCGTTTTTGTACTCAACCAACTTTCATTGGATAAAGAGTCCTTTGGCAAGAAGCTATGAACAAGGAAGTCTTATGTTTTTTCCCCTTCTAAAGGTGATACTTGGATGTGGGGTCAAGACTTCTCTCAAGTCACCATCGCTCATCAGGATATGCCAGTGCTTTCTTAAAATTCTCATCATCTGTTGGTACCTACTATCATAAGTGGCAATACATCTTATTAATTTCTTCCCCTCGACCTCACTTTTACCTTTTACTGACAGAAGTTCCTCCCTATTTTCATTTTTCGCACGATTGTATGCTTTTTTTAAGACCTTACGGGGGTAGTCTCTTTCTCTGAATCTCATATATAATTTATCCGCTTCCTCTTGAAAGGTTTCCTCAGAAGTACAATTTCGCCTCGCCCTCAAGTATTGGCCTACTGGGGTCCCGCTTCTTAATGGTTTCGGATGCCAGCTCGACCAGTGAAGGAGACTATTTGTCGCCGTCGGTTTACGATAGATTGTAGTACAGATATGTCCATCCTTATCTTTTTGGATCAACAGATCCAAGAAACAAATCTTCTGGGGATGAATTTCATACGTGAATCTCATTCCAATTTTATTGTTGTTCAATTTATCAACAAATTTAATAAACAAATCCTGTTCTCCTTCCCAAAAAATTAAAACATCGTCATCGTCAGCCAAAGGCTGTCCGAGCATGCTGGGAGTTGTAGTTTTGCAACAGCTGGAGGCACACTGGTTGGGAAACACTGTTTTAGAGGGTCAGCTAACCAGCAGGCCCTCACCTACAATCTTTTACAGGGTCAGCTCACCTGCAGGCCCTTGTATATAATGTTTTACAGGGTCAGCTCTCCAGCAGGCCCTCACCTACAATGTTTTACAGGGTCAGCTCATCTGCAGGCCCTCACATATAATGTTTTACAGGGTCAGCTCACCTGCAGACCCTCACATATAATGTTTTAAAGGGTCACCTCCCCTAACTGGCCCTCACCTATAACCTTTTAGAGGGTCAGCTCCCCTGCAGGCCCTCACATATAATGTTTTACAGTGTCAGCTCACCTTCAGACCCTTGCATATAATTTTTTGGAGGGTCAGCTCACTAGCAGGCCCTCACCTACAATCTTTTACAGGGTCAGCTCCCCTGCAGGTCCTCGCATATAATGTTTTACAGTGTCAGCTCACCTTCAGACCCTTGCATATAATTTTTTAGACGTCAGCTCACTAGCAGGCCCTCACCTACAATCTTTTACAAGGTCAGCTCACCTTCAGGCCCTCACATATAATGTTTTACAGGGTCAGCTCACCTGCAGGCCCTTGCATATAATTTTTTACAGGGTCAGCACACCTGTAGGCCCTTAACTAGAACCTTTTAGAGGGTCATCTCACCAGCAGGCCCTCACCTACAATCTTTTAAAGGGTCAGCTCACCTGAAGGCCCTCGCATATAATGTTTTACAGGGTCAGCTCACCTACAGGCCCTCGCATATAATGTTTTAAAGGGTCAGCTCACCTGCAGGTCCTCGCAGATAATGTTTTACAGGGTCAGCTCACCTGCAGACCCTCACCTACAACCTTTTAGAGGGTCAGCTCACCAGAAGGCCCTCATCTACAATCTTTTACAGGGACAGCTCACCTACAAGCCCTTCCATATAATTTTTTAGAGGGTCAGCTCACCATCAGGCCCTCACCTATAATCATTCACAAGGTCAGCTCACCTGCAGGCCCTCACCTACAACCTTTTAGAGGGTCAGCTCACCAGCAGGCCCTCACCTACAATCTTTTACAGGGTAAGCTCACCTGCAGACCCTCGCATATAATGTTTTACTGGGTTAGCTCACCTACAGGCCTTCGCATATAATTTTTTAGAGGGTCAGCTCACCAGCAGGCCCTCACCCACAATGTTTTACAGGGTCAGCTCATCTTCAGGCCCTCACATATAATGTTTTACAGGGTCAGCTCACCTGCAGACCCTCGCATATAATGTTTTACAGGGTCAACTCCCCTAACTGGCCCTCACCTATAACCTTTTAGAGGGTCAGCTCACCAGCAGGCCCTCACATACAAGCTTTTAAAGGGTCAGCTCACCTGCAGACCATCGCATATAATGTTTTACAGGGTCAGCTCATCTGCAAGCCTTTTCATACAATTTTTTTGAGGGTCAGCTCACCAGCAGGTCCTCACCTACAATATTTTAGGAGGCGAAGGAAAGACCGGCACTTCACTTACTTACTAGAGGATTGAAGCACAAGGTGACACGTGTTTCGTCTCGAATCCGAGCCTTTCTCAAGCATGAGAAAGGCTCGGATTCGAGACGAAACACGTGTTGCCTTGTGCTTCAATCCTCTGATGCTTTAAAATAAACTACAATTCCTTGCAAGTAAGTGAAGTGCCGGTCTTTCCTTCGCCTGTTGATGTGGGTACCTTCCCTGGACGCGAGCACCACGCTTCCAACAAGAGAGGAGTGCCGACTGTTTGTACTCTGTGGATACAATATTTTAGAGGGTCAGCTCACCTGCAGGCCCTTGCATATAATGTTTTAAAGGGTCAGCTCACCTGCAGGCCCTCGCATATAATGTTTTAAAGGGTCAGCTCACCTGCAAGCCCTCACATATAATGTTTTACAGGGTCAGCTCACCTGCAGGCCCTCCTCTACAATCTTTTACAGGGTCAGCTCAGCAGCAGGCCCTCGCCCCTAAATTTTTAGATGGTCAGATCTGCAGGCCATTGCTCCAAATGTTTTTGAGTGTCACCAGCAGGCCATCAATCATAATTTTTAAAGGGT
The DNA here is from genome assembly GCA_033119425.1 of Bufotes viridis. Lineage (NCBI taxonomy): Eukaryota > Metazoa > Chordata > Amphibia > Anura > Bufonidae > Bufotes > Bufotes viridis. Next base: position 59,273,707 of record CM065598.1, read on the forward strand.
GTGTATGATGCCCTTCTTTTATGTGTAACATAGGGTGTATTGGAGTGCCGGTTCCTTGTAATTTTTGGCAGCCCTTTCACTTAGTGCATAGGCTTTATGAATGTAGGAGTCCTACTACATGAACAATTATACCACAATGTGAATGAGGCCCTCCTTTATGTGATATACAGGTTGTATCGGAGTGCCTCTTGGTTGTAATCTTCGTCAGCACTTGCGCGTTATATACAAGTAAATATAGAGGAAGGAATGTTTCCTAACAATTTTTCCTCTAAAATATTTTTTTTATTTACTCTTTGGTTTTGTGCGTATTATTGTCAGTCTGTAAAAGTTACTTACCTGGGAGTCCAAGTTGCATCCAGACATCCTCCCCATGCTGTTCCCGAACCATTTTGGTGGTGTTTCCATCAATTTCTGACCTTTTCCTATGAACCAGGCACCCTCCCCTCTTCAGAGCAGGGGGTGCCTGGTTTAATGCTCGGGTTCTCCCATTGACTTCCATTATACTCGGGTGCTCTGTAGAGCACCCGAGCATCCCGATGTGTTTGGCCCGAGCACCCAAGCACTAATAATAGTTGCAACTCATTGGGCTACATTTTACATCCTAAGAACTCGCTATCTCTGCCATGCTTATTTTATATAATTATGGATCTATACTATTAATAGCTGCTGGGCCCGCAGGCTTACTTGTGGACTGGAACCTATTGTGTTTTGCACACAATATATGTTTTTAGATTGGTTTACTGGTATATTTTTTATGTCATTTATATTTATTATTTTCTGTTTGTCTTTTTAGTCAAATAAGAGTGGGTTCACACTAGCTTTAGGGATTCCGTTATGGCTTTCCATTATAACATGGTTATAACGGAAAACAACAGAATCCATAAGATGCAAGGATGGATTCATTCTTCTGTCCATAGACTTGTATTATAATGGAATGCAAAATGGAAGCCTTTAAAAGGCATTCCATTTGCTTTATGTCCTAATAGAAGTCTATGGGAATCAAAACGTAATGCAAGACGGAAAACAGAGTCTACAGGACTTTGCTTTCCGTCTTGCATAGCGGGAGCCAAATGGATCTAATATGCTTTCCCATAGACTTCTATTAGGATGGAAAGCAAACGGAAAGCCTTTTAAAGGCTTCCATTTTGCATTCTGTCTGGGCATTCTGTTATTTTCCATTATAACCATGTTATAACGGAAAGCCATAACGGAATCCCTAACGCTAGTGTGAACCCACCCTAAATTATGTATTTTGGAATATGGAACATCTCACAATTAATAGCCCGGAGTCTACTTGAGGTGCCATCACTGGTATATTCCAATAGAGACATGCAGGTGGCAGCACTGCATTAGAATATACTGAATGCTGTGTCCTGTGATGGATAAAAAAAAACATCACAGAATACAATTGGCAATTTAATGATTGCTCATTATAGTCAGCCTAGTTCAAAGAACCTCCTTTCCCAAAAATAAAAATAAGTAAACAATTAAAACATTATATATATATATATATATATATATATATATATATATACATACACACATTATATATATATGGCTTGAAAAAGGCTTTATTGTTAAGCCGAAACGTTGCCTTTCCACTTGGGTGAATAAAAGAACCTTGGATTTTCCTTTGAAGTGCTGTCCGTTTTCTACGCTATTTTTGTGGGTTGCTCACACCCCTGGACCTTGCACCCACCACATTGCTTGAGGTTTGGTGCTGCCTGGTTTTTTCTTTATATATATATATATATATATATATATATATATATATATATTCACATCAAAACATCAAATATAAAAATATTTATCCCATAGCAGTGCAATGGGAAAAAAAATTTAAATGGCTAAATTACTATTTTTTTGTCACTTAACCACCACAAAATGATTGAATAAAAAGTGATGAAAAGTACAGATCGCTCTGAAAAACATTATCCCACACATAGCTCTATAGACAAATATAAAAAAGTTCTAGGGGTAAAAATATGGCAAAAAAAGAAAAAATATTTTTTTTTTGCGGAATTGCATTTTATTGCTAATATCAACCCATTGGGAATTTTAAGTAAGGGCTCATGCAGACAACCATGGTTTCTTTCCGCATCCGATCTATTTTGTTTGCGGGTCAGATGCGGACCCATTCACTTCAAAAATATAGATAGCACACTGTATGCTGTCTGCATCCTTATGTCCATTCCGTGGCCCCACAAAACAATAGAACATGTCCTATTCTGCATTACGGACAAGGATAGGACTGTTCTATCATGGGCTGGAAGTTCTGTTCCACAAAAGTGTTCATCAGCCCTAAGGGAAAGTGCTTACTGGTTATTGCAGGGCACCTATCACTGGGGGCAGGAGGGGGTATTATCCAGTGAGCGCCATCCTCTGCAGTTAAGGAAAGTGCTATTTATGAATATGAGGAAAGATGCAAGGAAAGGGGTTTTCTGGTAAAATAATTTTTACTGGGAAATCCCTTTAAACCCCAATAAACTGCATAATATTCATCCAATCACTGGGAACAAGGGTTCATAGAGATGCCCATTCCTGATATCTGGCCTGTATAAGAGTGCCGCTTATCAGCCAACAAACGGCTGATTCATATATGTTATCAGGATGAAGATGTACAATAATCGTCAGCACATCTCCCTGTGTTAATCAGGAATGTGCTGTCTATAATCAATAGAACTAAATGAAGACCCTTGTGTAATACACCGTGCAAACAAGTGCCGGCCTCTTGAAATAGAGCAATGTGAAATTGTGGCCCTCAGACTAAAAAAAGATTATGCACCCCTGTTCTAAGGGTTTAATGCTCCCTGCATGGTGCACATGATTAACTTAGTCATACTATGCTTTTTACAAAAGTACACTGGCTTGTACAAGGTGCTGGCAATGTCCAGGAGACTGTCCGTACATTTAAGCCATCCTTACGTGGCAACTGCATCGACAGAAGGGATTTTCACACTCCTCTAGCTGAGGCTGTTAAATATATGTCACTGCACCTGCCTGCCTGCCTACCATCATTTTCCAGACATCTGCTACTGCTGCCATCATGCCACTGTCTGCCTGCCAACATGTACCGTATGTTTTTTCCTGCCGCCACCATCGTAGCTCTTACTCCTCATAGTTAGTCCTGTCCTGCTACCAATATTAACGCTACTCATCTGCAATTACTACCACCCATAAACAGCCAATCTACTGCCTTGTATGTTCCATGCTATGCTGCTACTGCTGCCACTACTGTTGCAGCCACATGCCTTTCCCCACTGTAATCCTTCTCCTATCAATTAAAAGGGAGAATTTTTCTAGGCTCACTCAGAACCACTCACTCAGCCACTTTTTCTTCTGACATTTAACACTTGTGGTTGCATTCTGCCCATGTTAATAATTTTTGTAGACTTGGTCCCAACAAGCCACTCTTTTTTCTGACAGGTAGCACTGTGTGCCAACTATAAATGTTGTTCAAAATTGGGCACAACTTGAGTGAGCATTTGAAGTGCAAAGGTGGGGGGTCGGTGCAGCTGGTGCTATCTGGTTCTCCAGGGGCAGCTGCTGGTCAACCACTGGAGTAGAATAGGGGAAACCAGTGGACTACTTAAAGGGATTCTGTCACCAGGATTATGGCTATAGAAGACGTTTATACATTCTGATAGTTCTCCCAGAGCATCTCCACAATATACCTTTGTTATTGACATGAATCATTTTGTTGATTCAGAAAATCAATTTTATATATATATATGTAAATCACCTCAAAAATGAGCCGTAATCTTGCGCATGCGCACAGACGCCACGCATAAGCAGAGTATGCAGACAGCTGGCGCATGCGCAGTCCATTCCCCGAGACTGCAGCCAAAACAGGAATGGAAAACCAAGCGGGTGCTTATGAGGCATCCATATGCATGCGTGAGATTACTGCGCTTCTTTTCAGTGACGTCAGGGCTGCAAGGAGGGCAGTTTGGGCATGGCTGGGCGCTAAAGATGTAGAGGATAGCCCCTTGGGTTCTTTTTGGAGGTAATTTGCAAATATCTAAAATCAATTTACTGAATCAACAAAATCATTCATGTTAATATCAAAGGTATATTGTGTACATGCTCTGGGAGAACTATGAGAACGTACTGTATGAACGCCTCTATAGGAATAATCTTGGTGACAGAATCCCTTTAAGTCCCATTTTTAGATGAAAGCTGGCAGGCGCAAAACTATAACCGGAAGGTGACAAATATTAAAAAGCTTTATTGAGTATTCTCATATAGATAACATGTTTCAGGGAACTCAGGACCCCTTTATCAAGTCTAATGCCGCACATGTCTTGTGTCTGCTCCGTTCTGCTTGCAACCCTGAGTAGCGCTCACTCCAGAGCAGCACCTCACCTATCAGACTTGATGAAGGGGTGATGAGTACCCCCAAACGTGTTATCTATGTGAGAATACTCAATAAAGCTTCCACAATTTGTCACCTTTGCGTCATGATTTTGCACCTGCTAGCTATCATCTAAAAATAGGACTCAGGTAGACCACTGGTTTCCCCTATTGCATTCAAGAGCTTAGGGAGGGGGATAGAAAATGCTAAAATTTTACAAAAATGAACAAAAAGAGATAACATAATTTTGTGAATATTCTGAGTCCTAGAAGACTAGAGGGTGTTATATAACAATCTCCGGTAAGATATCAGTGAGGGAAATGAACACGTAGAGTCACTGTGGGTAGAAATACATGGAGGGAAAAACACAAATAAAATACTTATAGGGGTTTCTTATAAGCCACCTAAGTGGCTTATAAGTCCACAGAAAATCTACAACTAAGGCCTCATGCACACGGCCGTTGTGTGCCCGTGGCCATATTGCAGCCCGCATACGTCAGGTCCTCAATACACGGGCACTGGCCCGTGTGCACTCCGCATCACGGATGGGGACCCAATCACTTGAATGAGTCCGCAATCATGGAGATGCGTAACAGAAGCACGGATCGGAACCACACGGAAGCACTACGGAGTGCCTCCGTGGTGTTTCTGACCATATCTCCGCGCTGCAAAAAAATATAACTTGTTCTATTTTTTTGCGCTGCGAACGGATCACAGACCTATTCAAGTTGAATGGGTCTCGATCCGTTGCGGTTGCAGCAAGGAGGTTGCCCGTGCATTGGGGACTGTAACCGACCCACAATGGCCGTGTGCATAAGGCCTAGGGGAAATAGATGAGGCAGCAAATCATAATGAGGTAGTTATTATGGGGGACTTCAACTACCCAGATATAGACTGTAAAACTGAAACCTTAGGATTTCATAAAGGAAACAAGTATTTTGTCAATAACTAAAGACAATTAATTACCATTCTCAACTGGTACAGGCGCCTACGAGAGGGACGGTCATACTGGACATAGTATTAACCAATAGACCTGACAGAACAACAGTAGTGATGAGCAGCATAGGCAATATTCATATTTGCGATATATTTCGAATTTTTGGCCTAATATTCACCATAAGTTCGTAAATTCTAGAATTCGTGATCTCCAGTCATTATTTTCTTTATTGCGAAAATCGGCAATTAGAAAATTTGCGATAGAAAATTTGCGATCAACACTACTCCTAAAGTCAAAGATATTGCAGCTTTCTTATTGGCCCACAAGCAAGAAGCAGTGAGTGATCATGGGTACTGATAAAAAAATGAAATCTAGAATATTCACGATTACAAGAAATAGCACTATATTCTAGATATTTGCAAATTCTCGAAGTGCCAATATTTGTGATAAAAATTCGCGATTAGAATATTCGCGATCAACACTTAACAACAGAAGTGCGGGTTGAGGGACACCTGGGAAATAGTGACCATAATAAAATAAACTTCCAATTGCCATTTAATAAGGTGTTTTTTTAGGACTTCAGGAGCGCAAAATTTGACCAGGTTTGAGAGGCAATTCGCCTCATTAATTAGGATAATGTCCTCAAAAAATACAGACACAAAATGGGATATTTTTAAAAGCATCCTAAATTTTCATTATGAGAGGTATAAACCTTATAGAAAAAAATGTTAGGGACAGGAAACAAAAGCATGGATAATTAGAAATTTAAAGGGGACAATTAATATTATAAAGAAACACTTAAATTACTCAAGCAGAACAGTAATAAAAAACTAAAAGGAAAAAAATAGAATTTGTAAAAGGCAGATAAAGGTAACCAAGCTGGAGACAAAGAGGCTCATTGCCAAAGACAGTAAAACTAAGTCTAAAATGTTCATCAATGATATAAATTGTAAATAGGTTAAACCCAAAAGTGTTGGTCCTTTAAAAAGTGATGAGGGAGGAGTTGTAAAGGGTGATAAGGATAAAGCATATATAAAAAGCTATTTACAAAAAGGGCATATACTAAAAGCAATTTCCTACAATACAAATGTTGAACTGTTTGAAATACTGAGCATTTGGACGTGTATTTTTGGCGATTCTAGTAAATGCTATGAACGTCGCTTTTTCTCAAAAATTCTCAAAAATTCTATTCGGCTGGTTTGCTGAATTTTCCGGAAAAAATTTGGTTCGATCCGAATTTATTCGTGGCGAATTGTGTTAAAAAAATCCCTATTTCCTGGCTGCAGAGAGCCTTTATAGTTGTGAAAAAAACTGTGCCTTGCAGTAACACGCATAGGGAGTCTGCTGTGGTAGTGAAACAATACTGTGAGTCAGTATGACATGTAGATCACAGGCATCGCTCTTAGAATCACAGCACATTTAACTTATTTGGACAGTTACTGGGCCAAAACTGACCAAATAACTCAAATGTGTACTCAGCCATTCAGGTCAATGTTAGCGCCAGGTATAAAGAACCGTGCAGTGGCCCAAGATCCTACTAGAGCAGGAAAGAGTGCACTCCTTTAACACCAATTTACTGATTCCACATAGATTTCTACAGAACCTGTTCTATTAAATGCTTATACAAGTATAGCCCCCCCGACAGAGTGGAGTGGATGTCAGCAGTAAGTTTGTGTTGACGTCACCGATTATTTTGTCCTTCCTCTGATCTGTCAGATCAATAATCCCCAAAAAATGGATCCTGTCTGTTGAGCATCCACCTTCACTTGGTCAGCATTTGGTGAGTAATCCATCAGTATTGCTAAAGCAAAAAAAAACAGGAGTGGAACCAAAACAGAGATGACACGTAAATGGAATATTTGCATGTCTTCTGTGTTTTGTACCCAATCCTGCTTTTGGCTACCAAATCATAAGCCAATGCTGATGCAAAATAGGGACCATGTTATGCAGGCCTTACAGCTGTTACATAGACAGGACCCATTGTGTATCTCATTTTTCCTTCCTTCTGACAGATCAGAAGATGTGTCAAATAAATGATGATGTCAGCCAGGCCGAAAGGCAACATAGTGGCCCAGTCATGAAGTGGGGAGGGTGGTAACAGAATGAGAAGTCCACAAAGTGGCCCTATGACATAATAGTGAGGTAGAAGCAGCATGAGGAGACCACAGAGTGGCCCAATGACAGAGTGGAGGTGGCAGCAGCATCAGGAGGCCACAGAGTGGCACAATGAAAGAGTGTGGAGGCGGCAGCAGGAGGAGGCCACAGGGTGGCACAATGACAGTGTGGAAGTGGCAGCAGCAGCATTAGGAAGCCACAAATTGACAGAATGACAAAGTGTGGCGGCAGCAGCAGCATCAGGAGGAGGCCACAGGGTAGCACAATGACTGTGCAGAGATGGCAGCAGCAGCATCAGAAGGCCACAGAGTTGCACAATGACAGAGTGCAAAGGTGACAGCAGCAGCATCAGGAGGAGGCCACAGGGTGGCACAATAACAGTGTGGAGGTCGCAGCAGCAGCATCAAGACGCCACAGAGTGGCACAATAACAGAGCGTAGAGGTGGTAGCAGCAGCAGTATGAGGAGGAGGCCACAGGGTGGCACAATGACAGTGTGGAGGTGGCAGCAGCAGCATCAAGAGGCCACAGAGTGACACAATGACAGTATGGAGGTGGCAGCAGCATCAGGAGGCCACAGAGTGGCACAATGACAGAGTGTGGAGGTGGCATCAGCAGCAGCACCATCAGGAGGAGTGTAAAGGTGGCAGCAGCATCATCAGGAGGCCACAGGGTGGCACAACGAGTGTGAAAGTGGTGGCAGCAGCCTCAGGAGGAGGCCACAGGGTGGCACAATGACAATTTGGAGGTGGCAGCAGCAGCATCAATAGGCCACAGAGTGGCAGAATGACAGAGTGTGCAGGTGGTGGCAGCAGCAGCATCAGGAGGAGGCCACAGGGTGGCACACTGACAGTGTGGAGGTGGCAGCAGCATCATCAGGAGGTAACAGAGTGGGAGAATGACAGAGTGTGGAGGTGGTGGCAGCAGCAGCATCAGGAGGAGGCCACAGGGTGGCACAATCACAGTGTGGAGGTGGCAGCAGCAGCATCAGGAGATTTGGGTGGTGAGGTGGCAGCAGCATCAGGAGGCCACAGAGTGACCCATTGACTGAGTGGGGAGGTGGGTGGCAATATCAGTACCAGCTGAAGATGGCACAATGACAGAGCGTAGAGGTGGTGGCAGCAGCAGTATTAGGAGGAGGCCATGGGGTGGAACAATGACAGTGTGGAGGTGGCAGCAGCAGCATCAAGAGGCCACAGAGTGGCAGAATGACAGAGTGTGAAGGTGGTGACAGCAGCAGCAGCATCAGGAGGAGGCCAGAGTGGGGCACAATCACAGTGTGGAGGTGGCATCAGCATCAGGAGATTTGGGTGGTGAGGTGGCAGCAGCATCAGGAGGCCACAGAGTGACCCATTGACAGAGTGGGGAGGTGGGTATCAATACCAGTACCAGCTGAAGATGGGTATAAGAAGGAGCACTTGGCATCAGATGTGTGGCATCAGGCAGGTGGCAGCATCAGAATAGTAGCTGAGGCAGGTAACCAGAAGAAACCGGTCTCTTTTGTCAAAGTGTTGGTGTGGCAACATGCACGATCTAGTCTGATGCATCAGGCATTGGTGGTTGGAAATCCTGGCTGATCCATGCCTGATTCATCTTGACAAAGGTCAGTCTCTCCAGTTCTTCTTGGGGTAACTATGGCCCCCACCACACTAAACACCTTCTGATGCCACACTACTGACCGGGCCGGACAGCTTTTCCAGGGCAAACTCTGCCAGTTGCGTCCACAAATCCAGTTTGGCTGTCCAGTAGTCCAGCAGAGCTTGGGGGGTGGCAGGGAGCATTCCACCACCTGCTGATTCAGGTTCTGCTCCAGGTCTAGCTGCTGCTGCTGCTGGTTAGTAGTTGCTTCACTAGGCAGGTGAAGAAAGCTGCCCATCAGCGACTCTAGACTTAAGTTGCTGCTGATGGAGCTGGAACTGCTCCTACCCCCCTACCCTGCCACAGCAGCCATGGCAGAGGAATATGATCGCAGAGAGCCGCAACCCCCCACGGTCAGACCTGCAAGAGGATGTACGATGGCGCAGATAGGCAGCGGCCAACTGACTACATTGGATGCCTCTATAGTAGTTTAGTTTGTCCTCCCTCTCAGCAGGTGCAAAAAAGACCCCCATTTTTGACCGTAGCGAGGGTCCAACAAGGTGGAGAGCCAGAAGTCATCCCTCTGCCGAATTCTGGCAATTCGGCTGTCACTACGCAAGCAAGTGAGCATGCATCAGGTTATTTGTGCTAGGGACTCCCTGCCTCCATCTCCACTGCATACTTCCACGGTGTGTCTGAGTCCTCTGCCTCGTCTTCCTCATTGCCTTGTAGTTCCTCTGGATGCTACTGCAAATCCTCTCCTGTCACCTGTGTATAAAAACCACCCATTTCTCTACACATTGCTTGTGCTCCAATGTCCTCCTCCTCCAGTTCAGCCCCCACATGGCTCATGTGGCCGTGAGACCTAGGAGCCACGTTTCCAGTCCCCTGACCAGCCAGATTTACCAGCATCTGTTCCAGGACATGAAGCAGTGGAATGACGTTGTTCATCCCGTAGTCCTGGCGACTGACAAATAACATGGCCTCTTTAAAGGGCCTGAGCAAACGGCAGGTGTCCGCATGAGCTGCCACTGGCTGACATCAAAGTTTCACAGGGGAGTACTCATGTCCACTTGGATAATCAAGAAATCGTTATGGCCTTTCTCTGTTCGTATAGTCGGTCCAACATATAGAGGGTGGAATTCCAACGGGTGGAAACGACGCATATCAGCCTATGTTGGGGAATGACGTTCGGCCGCTGCAGCTCAAGGATGGTGTGCTTTGCGGTGTACGAGTGGCTGAAGTGCATGCAAAGTTTCCTGCCCATTTTTAGGATGTTTTGCAGATGGGTGGAAAACTTCAGGAGCCACTTGACAACCAGATTGAACACGTGTGCCATGCAGGGCGCATGGCTCAGCCCTCATTGACGCAGTGCTGACACCATGTTCTTCCCGATATTCTGGAGGAGCACTGCGAATTGTCCCTGCAGTGGAGGCTGAGGACACAGTGGAGGACGAGGAGGCAGAGGCGGACATTGTCGCAGGACCAACAGCGGGAGAACGTGGAGGCAAAAGCGGCGTCACCTGGCAAAGTTGCTGGTGTGTTTGTGCAGAAACCACATTCACCCAGTGGGCCATAAAGGACATGTATTTTCCCTGACCGTAGTTAAAGCTCCACACATTGGTGCTGCCGTGCACTTTGGTAGACACTCACAGGCTCAAGGACTGGCCCACCTTCTGTTCTACATACGTGTGCAGGGCTGGTACTGCCTTTTTGACCGTTGGATGAGTGCGCGCATGCTGTTGTCTCTTGGCAATTGCTTTAGTGATTGATTGCTGACGTAATGACTGAGGAGGAGTAGGAGGAGGAGCAGGAGCATCAGGACCAGTAGATGATGAGAAGGAGAGACAGCTCCCTTCGGCTGAGGTGGTGGAGCCTTGACTGCCTGATATCGGGTGCGGCAGGTTGCTGCGGCAGGCTGGACCACCACATCGGAGCCACAGTTCTTTCATGCCACTTTATGGTGACGCTGCATATGTTCATGCAGGGCCGTGGTGCCAACATTGGCACCCTGGCCATGCTTCCCCTTCTGCCCACAGATTCTACAAATGACCATGTTCACCTCCTCCGGCGGTTTAACAAAAAACTGCCACACCGCCAATTACGTGATTTTACCCCGAATACTACGCACTGACTGACTGCTACCACCGCTGCTTCTGAGAACCCCTGCACCACTACTTCCCAGGCAGGTAGGCTCCTGCAAAGAGGGTGGTCTACCCCGGGCATGTTTAGTTCCCGACCTCCCACTGCTGCCATCCTGCTGACTCCAGGTCACCCAAGCAATTTGCTGGCTCTGCCGCTGCCTCACGGGGAAGCTGCCACCCCTTTTTCCCGATGATAATGAGCCCCTAACTCACCCGACTCCCAAGTGCGATTAGCTACATCATCATCATCGAGTACTGTCTGCCCGTCACAGATGTCCTCCTCAATGGTCTCTGGGTCTGGAGCCTGACCGCTTGCAACACCAGCTCCCATACAACTCTCCTCATCACTACTTGCCTGCCTACTGGAGGAAGTGGCGGATGTCTCCTCCACATCTTGGCTGGCCAGTAGCTGCTGACTGTCCTCTAGTAGCTCGTCCTCACTGTATAGTGGAGCTGAGCCCATAACATATGATACTTGTCTGGCTGAGGGAACAGAAAAGGACAGAGGCAGGTTGAGGACAGGTTAGGGCACAGGGCCTGCTCCTGGGCCATGCAGACTAAGTGTAGTGTCTGACGAACCCACGGACTCTTGGCTGGGGGTGTCTGATGTCACTTGTGATGAAGTGGATGACCGAGTCAACCATTCAAGAACTGCTGGGTTGCTGGTCAAGACAGGAACGCTAGATGACACCTGGAGCTCAGGCCTCTTGCTGTGACTCCTGCTGCCACGCCCCCCTACTCTGCTGCGACCTGTGCCTGCACCAGAAACAGTTGGGCCTCTGCCACTCCCCTGTGCAGGGCCTGGAACTTCTCTGTCTGACATACTGTTAGATCAAATAAATAAATAGGAAATTAAAATACCCCAAAAAAGTCTGTAATTTTCTCACTTCACCACACAACGGCTAATAAGCCCTTTTAGTTTTTCCACTAATACATGCCAAAGAAGGCTTTAGAACATATAACTGCACCGCTGAACGGCAAATATATATATTTTTGCCACTAATATATGCTAAAAAGGGCTATAATTTTCTCACTTCACCACACAACGGTAAATACTTTTTTTTGTGCCAATAATACACGCCAAAAAGGGCTTTACAACATATAACTGCACCGCTGAACGTCAAATAATATATATTTTTGTGCCACTAATACAAGCCAAAAAAGGCTTTAGAACATATAACTGTACGGCTGAACAGCAAATAATATATATTTTTTTGCCACTAATACACTCCAACAAGGGATTTAGAACATATAACTGCACCGTTGAACGGCAAATAATATATTTTTTTGCCACTAATACATGCCAAAAAGGGCTTTAGAACATATACCTGCACCGCTGAACGGCAAATAATATATATTTTTTGCCACTAATACACTCCGACAAAGGCTTTAGAACATATAACTGCACTGCTGAACAGCAAATAATATTTTTTTTGCAGCAGCCATTTTAGGAAAAAAATGCGATTCAATACCATGAAGCGTGAGAAAATTCGGATTTGTTGCTAATCAAATTGTTTCTGAAATTCAGATCAAATTCTACTTTGTGAACTTCGATTCGCTCATCTCTAGCTATGATCTTTGTGAGTTCAACGAAAGACCTTAAAATGTAAGTTTAATGATAATATCTCCAACATTTGAAATAGATAATTTTTCTCAGCACAGTTATTATTAATAATAATTTTATTGTTAAGACTATTAACAGTAATTGTCATGTTTATTATCGACTTGAAGAGAACCTGCCATTAATTTCCATGAAGGCAACATAAAGTAGTGACAGACATGCTGATTTTAGAAGTCTGTCAATCATGAGTTAATATTTGGAGGTTGATGAGAATTTTCTGTATAATCCTCATAGCTTTCTGCTGGAAAGTAGTCATTCACTAAAGAATCTGATTTATTTATGAGCTTCAGCTATCCTCCCCCACCCATCAATGATTGACAGTTTTCTCCAAGTAAAAAAACTAAAGGAGAAAACTGCCAAAGATCATCGGCTGGGCGAGGAGAGCAGGAGCTTATAAGCAGCCCTAACTTCTCTAGTAGCAGATTAACCTTTTCTATCACGGGTTGTAAAGATTATACAATTAATATTAGACCATGAGTGACAGACTGCTAAAACCAGCCTTGTTGGCGCTTGTTTAAAGCGGTATTCCCATTACATACAATGGGGGCATATTGCTAGGATATGCCCCCATTGTCTGATAGAGGTGGGACCCACACCTACAAGGAGAACGGAGCGGGGAGAGCTGTAGCTGGAGGACCCCGCTGCTCTCATACAAGTGGATTCGTTTCTATGGGGCAGATGGAAATAGCCGAGCCAGCACTCGGCTATTTTCGGCGGCCCCATACAAATAAATTGAGGGTGGCTGCACTTGCGCAGTGCTCCCTCCGTTCATTTCCCTGCTCCGTTCTTGTTGTAGGTGCGGGTCCCAGAGGTGGAAACCGCACCTATCAGACAATGGGGGCATATCCTAGCGATATGCCCCAATTGTCTGAGATGGCAAAACCCCTTTAACTACTTTATTTTGGAGTAAATTGTGACTTTTCTGCTGTTTTCATTGTTGTAAGACAAATCTATCATGTTAATTTTTGCTTTTGCTATGTCAACTTCAGAAATCCAGCTATTTTGTGGGTATTCCTGTGAAGTAAGTTGCATTTTGGCCTTATTTATCAATAGGAAAAGTCTAAAAAAAAAATTCTTAACAACACTTCACTCCTGACCAGCCATAGCAGTCACAGATGAAAGTAAGTTAGAATGTGATAGTCTGCTTGTGCTAAATTTAACAAGTTCTGTGTGCCACTATCATAAATTTGGCTCACAGACTGTAACCTTCAAACTTTAAGTTGTCCCCTGATGATAAATTAAGGTAATATACAGTTTCATTGGTGTCGACAGCACATCCCTTTTTACATAAGTTAATAGGCTTTCAATAACTGAAGCCTTAGGTACACATAAGAAATCTGTTTAGCTGGGCATGTTTACAATGATCGGAAATGTACTCTCCACTAGGCCTGTGATAAAGGGCCTTGAGGGTATGTCGACATACAGCAGATTGGTTTCAGAAATTCAGCAAATGTACCATTATTGTAATTGGGCCTTATAGAAATGTAGTGTTGCAGAAACAACCCCATTCAGATATAAATGATGACTTTTTCAGAGTCTGCCATGTGTGAACACACAATTTTATCCTGAATATTACCTATAGTATATAGAGACTATTTTTATCAGTGGTTAACACCTTTTTGAATTATTAGAATTGATTAATCTGTGTGATTGGTTTCTGTTGGTTAGTTTTTGTTTGTAGCTTGCATTGATTTATTCAAATAAATACTGTAAAAAGAAAACTAAAGTACTTACCAGTTTAAGATCTTGAATATCAATGGCAGTAATTTCTAAGTAGCTCAATGTACTTTCCACCTAAGTCATTAAAACAAAGTAAATAATAATGAAGTTAAAAATGTTTCTCATCATCAATGTAAAAAATCAAACTCAGACATCATATATAGAGATGAGAGAATTTCTCCAAAAATTAGATTTGGTCAGTTCGCAGAATTTTCCGAAAAGATTCGATTCGATCTGAATTTATTCATGAGGAATTGAGTTAAAAAAACAGCAATTTCCTGGCTGCAGAGATGCTACATATTGGTGTAGAACACTGTACCTTGCAGTAATGCGTACAGGGAGTCTGCTGTGGTTGTGAAACAATACTGTGAGTCAGTATGACAAAGGTCGCTCTTAGAATCACTGCACACTTCACTCATTTGGGCAGTTATGGGACCAAAACTGACCAAATAACTCAAGTGTGAACTCAGCCTTACAGGTCGATGTTAGCGTCAAGAAGCGTACTCCTTTACACCATCGTCAGCTGATTCCACATAGATGTCCACAGAACCTGTTCTTTTAAATGCTTATACAAGTAGAGCCCCCCTGACAGAATGGAGTGGGTGTCAACAGTAAGTTTGTGTTGACGTCACTGATTATTTTGCCCTTCTTCTGATCCGTCAGAACAATAACCCCAAAAAAACGGATCCTGTCTGTTGAGCATCCATCTCCACTCGGTCAGCATTCGGTCAGTAATCCATCAGTATTGCTAAAGCCCAAAAAAAAACAGGAGTGGATCCAAAACAGAGATGACATGTGAATGGAATCTTTGCATGTCTTCTGTGTTTTGTACCCACTCCTGCTTTTGGCTACCAAATCATAAGCCAATTCTGATGCAAAATATGGATGTCATAAAGGCCTTACAGCTGCTACATAGACAGGATCCGTTGTGCCTCTCATTTTTTCTTTTTCTTCCTTCTGACAGATCAGAAGAAGGGTCAAATAAATGATAATGTAAACCAGGCCAAAAAGGCAAAATTGTGGCCCAGTCATGGAGTGTTGTGGTGGCAGCAGCATCAGGAGACCACAGAGTGGCCCAGTGACATAGTGGTGAGCTGGAAGCAGCATGACAAGACCACAGAGTGGCAATGTAGCAGCAGCATGAGGAGACCACAGAGTGGTGAAGTGGCAGCAGCATGAGGAGACCACAGAGTGGTGAAGTGGCAGCAGCATGAGGAGACCACAGAGTGGTGAAGTGGCAGCAGCATGAGGAGACCACAGAGTGTGCCAGTGACATAGTGGAGAGGTGGCAGCAGCATGAGGAAACCACAGAGTGGCCCAGTGACATAGTGGGGAGGTGGCAGCAGTATGAGGAGACCACAGAGTGGAACAGAGACAGAGTGGGGAGTTTGGGGGCAATACCAGTACCAGCGGAATATGGTGGCTGACAGTAGGAGCACCTGGCAGCAGGTGTGGCATCAGGCAGGTGGCAGCATCAGAATAGTAGCTGAAATAGGTACAGTAGCAAGAAAAAACAGTTTTTGTCAAAGTGTAGGAGTGGCACCATGGATGATCTAGTCTGATGCATCAGGCACTGGTGTCTGAAAATCCTCACAGAAAAAAGATACAAAACATCCTGGTGTTTAAAAATCTTGTCTGATTCACTCCTGATTTATCTTCACAAAGGTCAGTTTCTCCACATTTTGGGTGGACAGGTGAGTTCTCCTTGGGGTAACTATGGTCCCCGCTGCACTAAACACCCGCTCTGGTGCCACACTGCTGGCCGGACAGGGAAGTTTGTCCAGGGTAAACTCAGCCAGTTGCAGCTACAAATCGAGTTTGCCTGCCCAGTAGTCCAGGGGATCTTCGATGTGGGATGGCAGGGAGCACTCCAAGTATGCCACAACCTGCTGGTTCAGGTTTTGCTCTATGTCTAGCTGCTGCTTGTGAGTAGTTTCTTCAATAGGGGGGTAAAAAAAACTGCTCATTAGCGACTCTAGACTTAAGTTGCCGCTCATAGAGCTGGTACTGCTCCTGCCCCCCCAGCAGCCATGGCCGTGGAACGTGAGCGCAGATCTGAGATCTAGGTGTCACGTATCCAGTCCCCTGACCAGACAGATTTACCAGCATCTGTTCCAGGACATTAAGCAGTGAACTGACATCATTCATCCTGTAGTCTTGGCGACTGACAAATAACGTGACATCCTTAAACTGCCTAAGCAAACAGCAGGTGTCACGCATGAGTTGCCACTGGCTGACATCAAGGTTACACAGGGGAGTACTCCTGTCTGCTTGGATCATCAAGAAATTGATTATGGCCATTCTCTGTTCGTATAGTTGGTCCAACATATGGAGGGTGGAATTCCAACGGGTGGAGACGTCACATATCGCCCTATGTTGGGGGACCCCGTTCTGCCGCTGCAGCTCAAGATGGGTGTGATTTGTGGTGTACGAGTGGCTGGTGCATGCATAGTTTCCTGTTCATTTTTGTGATATCTTGCAGATGGGTGGAAGACTTCAGGAACCGCTTGATAACCAGATTGAACATGTGTGCCGTGTAGCGCACATGGCTCAGCCTGTCTTGACGCAGCGCCGACACCATGCTCTTCCCGTTGTCTGTTACCATGGTTCCGATTTTGAATTATCGTGAAGAAAGCCAGGATTCGATTTCTTGATGAACGACACGGAGCAGTTCCTCCCCTGTGTGACTCCGTTCGCCAAGGCAAATGAGGTGCAGAACAGCATGACACCGCCGTGCCCTGCATATGTGGTATGCTGGAAGGGCACTGTGAATTGTCCCTGCTGTGGAGGCTGAGGACTTGGTGGAGGATGAGGAGGCAGAGGCAGACATTGTTGCAGGACCAACAGTGTGAGAACATGGAGGCGGAAGTGGAATCACCTGGCCAAGTTGCTGGTGTGGCTGTGAAGGAACCACATTCACCCAGTGGGCCATAGCCCACGCGTCGGTGCTGCCATGCACTTTGGCAGACACCAACAGGCTCAAGGACTGGCCTACCTTCTGTTCTACATGTGTTGCAAGGCTAGTACTGCCTTTTTGGCAAAGAATTGACAGTTTGGGACTCTGCATCTTGGCTTGGCATCAGCCATCCATTCTCTAAAAGGTGCAGGGTCCACCACTAGTAAAAGGAGGGACAGCAGCACCAGTTTCTGCACCCTTGGATGAGTGCACGCATATTGTTGTCTCTTGGCAATTGCTTTGGTGATCAATTGCTGACGCAATGACTGACGAGGAGTAGGAGGCCAAGTAGCAGGAGCATCAGGTCCAGCAGATGATTGAAAAGACAGACAGCTCCCTTCAGCTGAGGTGCTGGAACCTTGACTGCCTGAAATTGGCTGCGTGCCACTGGGTGATGCAGCGGCTGCTGCGGCAGACTGGACCACCACATCGAGCCTCGGATCTCCCAGGCCACTTTATGGTGACGCTGCATATGTTGACACAGGGCCGTGGTGCCAATATCCCTCCCTCCACAGATTCTACATATGGCCATATTCACCTTCTCTGGCGGCTTAATAATAAACTGCTACCTGCTGAGTGAATAATTTTACCCCCAACACTACGCACTGACTGACAGCTACTGCCGCTGCCTCCGTGAACACATGCACTACTACTTCCCGGGCAGGTAGGCTCCTGCGAAGCGGGTGGTCTACCCTCTGGCACGTTTGGCTCCCGACCTCCCACTGCTGCCACCCTGCTGACTCTCAGCCATGCTAGCGACTTGCTGGCTCCGCCGTTGCCTCAAAGGCAAGCTGCCACCCTCGTCACCCAGCTCCCAAGTGCGATCAGCTACATCATCGATGAGTACTGTCTGCACTTTACTGATGTCCTCCTCAACGGTCTCTGGGTCAGGAGCCTGACCGCTCGCAACACCAGCTCCCACACCACTCTCCTCATCACTACTTGCCCGCCTAATGGAGGAAACTGCAGATGTCTCCTCCACATCTTGACTTGCCAGTAGCTGCTGACTGTCTTCTAGTACCTCGTCCTCACTGTATAGTGGAGCTGAGCCCACAGCATACAATACTTCTCTGGCTGAGGGAACAGAAAAGGACAGAGTCAGGTTGAGGACAGGTGAGGGCACAGGGCCTGCTTCCGGGCCATGCCAACTAAGGGTTGTCTCTGACGAACCCACTGACTGTTGGCTGGGGGTGTCTGATGTCACTTGCGACGAATTTAAAGATCGAGTCAACCATTCAAGAACCGCTGGGTTGCTGGTCACGACACGACCGCTAGCTGACACTGGGAGCTCAAGCCTCTCGAAGTGACCCCTGCTTCCACGGCCCCTTACTGTGCTGTGACCTCTGCCTGCGCCAGAAACATTTAGGCCTCTGCCACTCCCCTGTGCAGGGCCTAGCACCTCTGTCTGACACAATGTTAGATCAAGTAAATAATTAAATTGAAACACCCCAAATAGCAATTTTCTCACTTCACCACACAACGGCTAATAAGCCCTTTTTTCCCCCACTAATACACGGCAAAAAGTGCTTCAGAACATATAACTGCGCAGCTGAATGGAAAATATATTTTACTTTTGCCACTAATATACGACAAAAAGGTTTTTTTAACATATAACTACACCACTGAACAGCAAATATATTATTATTTTGCCACTATTACATGACAAAAAGGGTTTTACAACATTTAACTGCACCGCTGAACGGCAAATATATTTTAATTTTTCCAATATTACACGACAAAAAGGGCTTTAGCACATATAACTGCACCGCTGAACGGCAAATAAATTTTTATGTTGCCACTAATACACGACAAAAAGAGCTTTAGAACATATAACTGCACCGCTGAACGGCAAATATATTTTTTCTTTTTCCACTAATACACAACACAAAAGGCTTTAGAACATATAACTGCACTGCTGAACGGCAAATATATTTTTTCTTTTTCCACTAACACATGCCACAAAAGGCTTTAGAACATATAACTGTACTAGTGATGAGCGAGCATGCTCAGCCGAGTACCGGTTCGGCTCGAGCATCGCTATGCTCGGCACATGGCGGTACTATGCCGAGTACCGCATGTGCCCGAGCAGAATGCTCGAGTTTCCGCCCCGCACGTTTTGCGGGTTTTAAGCAGCCAATAAAGGTTCAGGCAAGTACTGCCCTCACTGTAATGCTGGAGGTTATATAGCACCAGATGACGCATGTTCGCATCAGACATAGTCAGGGAGAGCATCGGGTAGGAAGGGAAAGACAGAGCAGGGAGCGAATTTCAGCGATTTTAGTTAGAGAAAGCTTTTCAAAGATCCAAAAGTCTGTTTAAGGACTACTGTGTGTGTGTTTTAGATCAACAATATATTTAACATCAGTGTCAGGGACATCTGTGCTAAGGAAGGGACAGATAGTGCAGGGAGAGAAATGTGTTGTATTTAATACCAAAAGCTTTTCAAAGACCCCACAATAAATTTTAATGACTACTGGGTGTGTTTCACAGCAGCAAGATATTTTTATTTTGTTCCTATTAGGGTGGGTTCACGCTAGTGTTAGGGATGGTTATAACGGAAAATAACGGAATCTTTAAGACAGAAGAACGGATCCGTTCTTCTGCCTATTGACTTGTATTACGATGACAGAATGCAAAACGGAAACCTTTAAAAGGCATTCTGTTTGCTTTCTGTCCTAATAGAAGTTTATGGGAATCAAAACGGATCTGTCTGGTTCCCGTTATTCAAGATGAAAAACAAAGTCCTGTCGACAGGACTTTGTTTTCCGTCTTGCATAACGGGAACCAGAAGGATCCGTTTTGCTTTCCCATAGACTTCTATTAGGACGGAAAGCAAACAGAATGCCTTTTAAAGGCTTCTCTTTTGGATTCTGCCTGGGCATTCCGTTATTTTCCGTTATAACCATGTTATAACGGAAAGCCATAACGGAATCCCTAATGCTAGTGTTAACCCACCATTCGTGACATATCGTTTACATTATCCGCAGACTGTGTCTCTAATAATCTGGCTCACATCTAGTGACCATAGTGTGTGGCTTTGTGTAAAAAGTACAGTCCTACATCAGAAAACAGTGCAAATTCCATTAATCTGGGTCTAATAGTGTTCATATTCTGTGGATTTATGTGACATACTGTCCGGCCTTCCCAAACAGTTTCTGTTTTTAAAATGACATTAATCTGGGCATAATATAGTGTAATAATAAAATAGTCATTTTATGAAGAGTGAACAAGATTTAGGATTTATCTTTATAAAGGCCACAACTGGCTGTCTCATAACTCTTCTACTTCAGACCATCATTACCAACCTGCTAACTAAATAGTTTACTAAATTTATAATAAAAGGGTTGGCCCATCTTGGACATTGGGGCATACCGCTAGGGTACGCCCGCAATGTCTGATAGGTGTGGGTCCCATCTCTGTTTTCTCTCTATCTCCTATGTGCTGGAGCAAGATGAGCCTAATTTATCAAGAGGCAGGTGCCTGTTAATAAATGATATGCATCTCTAGCGCTCCATGCTGCAGAAACTCAAATCTACTCCAGCCACTAGTGAGTCATAAATTATGGCACAGGATACATAAGTTTATATTTTAATTGTTAATTGTATTTTGGTGAAAATACGGTGAAAAACTTCCATGTAAAATGCCCTCAAAAGACAAGGGGGCATTGCCTCTGACTGGAGAAGGAAACGTTCAGTCTCCAGAAGCATCAAAGCTTCTTTACTGTAAGAACTGTGAAGCTGTGGAATAGACTTCCTCATGATGTGGTCACAGCAGGAACAGTGGACAGTTTTAAAAAGGGTTTAGATGAATTCTTAAAAGTAAACAACATTATTGCTCATGAAAATGTGTAGAAATCTGATTCTCACTTCTGGGATTCGCGTCCCCACCCATCCCTTGGTTGAACTTGATGGACTTATGTCTTTTTTCAACCGTATCAACTATATAACTATATTCTGTGGGTTTATGTGACATATACCATCCGGCATACGATAAAAGTGTCTGTATTTCAGATTGCAACAATCTGGATCTAATATAGTGTCCATATTCTGTGGTTTTATGGGAAAAAAATATTGGAGTAATCTAGTGTCCACAGCGTGTGCCTCTCTGTGTCAAATACTGTACCTCAGGTGAAACTAGTGTATTTTGGGGAAATGTACATTATTTGTGCAACATCTACTGTCCACAGCGTATGCCTCTCTGTGTCAAATACTGTACCACAGGGGAAACCAGTGTATTTTGGTGAAATGTACATTATTTGTGCAACATTTAGGGTCTACAGCATGTCCCTCTCTGTGTCAAATACTGTACCACAGGTGAGACCAGTGTATTTTGGGGAAATTTACCTTATTTGTGCAACATTTAGTGTCCACAGCGTGTGCCTTATTGTGTCAAATACTGCATAACTGTTGAAAACAGTGTATTTTGGGGAAATGTACATTATTTGTGCAACATCTACTGTCTACAGCGTGTGCCTCTCTGTGTCAAATACTGTACCACAGGGGAAACCAGTGTATTTTGGGAAAATGTACATTACTTGTGCAACATCTACTGTCCACAGTGTGTGCCTCTCTGTGTCAAATACTGTATCACAGGTGAAACCAGTGTATTTTGGGGAAATGTACATTATTTGTGCCACATCTACTGTCCACGGTGTGTGCCTCTCTGTGTCAAATACTGTACTACAGGTGAAACCAGTGTATTTTGGTGAAATGTACATTATTTGTGCACCATTTAGTGTCTACAGCATGTCCCTCTCTGTGTCAAATACTGTACCACAGGTGAGACCAGTGTATTTTGGGGAAATTTACCTTATTTGTGCAACATTTAGTGTCCACAGCGTGTGCCTTATTGTGTCAAATACTGCATACCTGTTGAAAACAGTGTATTTTGGGGAAATGTACATTATTTGTGCAACATCTAATGTGTTTGCATTTCATACATATCACTGACATATACTGTACTTTATCTGAAGACTGTGTATGCTACTTTGTGACATTATCAGGGCTACATTTCCTGTGTAAAGTGTGAGCATCCCAAATACCTGTTTTTATTTATTGGCACATACACTTACAAATCCTACGCTACTGTAAATGTGACATACTTTTAAGCATATATAACATTTAATATTAACAATGCGGCCAGTAAGGGACGTGCAAGTGGCCATGATACTGATGGTGCACGCATGGGCAAATGAAACTGAGTAAAAGAATGTAGCAGAGGGCCTGCAGGTGCGCTAACCCTATAAAACAGTGATGTAGATGACGAACCTTTTAGAGACTTAGTGCCGAAACTGTAACCCAAAACCCATTTATTTATCGCCCACATGGTATTTACCCTGAATACTACAGTCCAACTTACGAGTAAGGCTACGAGTAAGGACTAGCAAGTCCAAAACATGTCAGCCTAAGCGGTGGAGGGAGATGGTGTCCACGTCTGTGAATTGTGACCATTACGAATAAAGTGAACGCCAAGTTTTTACCCGAAATGCTGGAACCTTTGTTTTTTTCATAGTCCAATATAGTATATCTTCCATGTTTCTTATCATTTAGCTATAACTGTAGAGTGCCAATTCATGCCTCTTTGGACATCCAGTAGTTATAAGGCACAGAAGGATAACTGAGGACGCTGACACGGTCTACTATGTACTCCTTCGCCATCTTCCACATTTTTTTCCATCCTTGTGACACTAGGCATCAAGGTTAGGGTGCTGGCGGGGTGTCATGAAGCTGTCCCAGGCCTTGGAGATTGTTGTCCTGCCTCTGTTGGAACCGCTGTGTGTTCCCTTCCTCTTCCCTCCTCAGTTGCCCAAGGAACTACGTACTCTGCCGCCAGCGGTGTCAGATGGAAAGTTACTGAGCAATTTTTAAAGTAAGACCTTCTGGTATTGCACCATTTTGCTAGTCCTCTCCACCACAGGAATTAGAGATGATAAGTTCTCTTTGTAGCGGGGGTCGAGAAGGGTGAACTGAACAACCAGTAATCGCTGCTGTGCAAAATGCGTAGAATGCGAGGGTCACAGGAAAGGCAGCCAGGGTCGGTTCTAGGTGAAATGGGGCCCCTGGGGCAAAAAACAATATGGCCCCCCCCTCCATGTCACATCATCACCCCTTTCTTTTTACATCACCTCATTCGTGTCACATTATTCCCCCCCCCCCCTCTATGGCAGCATACCTCCCACCATCCACCCCACCCCCCACTCCGCCACGGAATGGCACATTTCTCCCCCTCCATGTCACGTCATCACCCCCTCCTTTTTACATCACCCCCTCCGCGTCACATTATTTCTCCCCTTCCCCTCCATAGCAGCATACAAAAATACAGCGCCCCATACCTCTTACATCCAGTGACGTATCTTTTGATGTAGATGTTCTCTGTCCTCGACTTCTCCTTTCAGACCTTCAGACCAGACCATCATTTTGTCGCCATTTAACGTCTCTGCAGTTTGACAACAAAAAAGTTAGTTTACTACTTTTCCATTATCCTCCCATCTTCTGGACAAATCATCCTACTACCCCCAATACTGCCCCGCTGTGCTCCCCAATACAATACTGCAGAAACAGATAATACCCCTGATAATACCAGTACCTCACAGAGCCCCACATATAAAATACCCGTTCTTTGTGGCCTCAGTAGAAGCTCCCATAGTGCCCTGTAATAATGTGCCAGTAACAAGTGCCTATTTTTCCCCCCTATGTGCCAGTAACAAGTGCCTCTCTTCCCCCACCCATGTGCCAGTAACAAGTACCTCCCCCCATGTGCCAGTAACAAGTACCTCCCCCTATGTGCCAGTAACAAGTGCCTCTCCTCCCCCCCTATGTGCCAGTAACAAGTGCCTCTTTAACCCTACCCCATGTGCCAGTAACAAGTGCCCCTTTAACCCCCCATCCCATTTGCCAGTAACAAGTGCCTCTTTAACCCCCACCCCATGTGGCAGTAACAAGTGCCTCTTTAACCCCCACCCCATGTGCCAGTAATAAGTGCCTCTTTAACCCCCCCACCCCATGTGCCAGTACCAAGTGCCTCTTTAACCCCCACCCCATGTTCCAGTGACAAGTGCCTCTTTAACTCCCCCCATGTGCCAGTAACAAGAGCCTCTTTAACCCCCCATCCCATGTGCCAGTAACAAGTGCCTCTTTAACCCGCCACCTCATGTGACAATAACAAGTGCCTCTTTAACCCTCCACCCCCATGTGCCAGTATTAGATAATCTGGTATATAAGAAGAAAAAAAAGAAAAAACTTTTACTTACCTCAATGGCAGCAATGCGATGAAGGCCTCTTCCGGCCTATGTCCCACGCTGTACAGCTCAGACGTCATGACGCCACCTGCACCGGCCTCTGATAGGCTGCCGACACAAGGCCCGCAGCCTATCAGAGGAACAGGGAAGGAAGACGCCTCTCCCTCCCCTGCCCCATAGCACAGCCATCTGTATCGCTGTCCTGAAGACAGCGATACAGATGACTATGGAGATGAGCACTTCTATTGTGGAATCATTCATCTCCCTGTGCCCTGCAGGTGCCGGGTGCATGGTGGGCTTGGGGGCCCCTAAGGACTCGGGGGCCCAGGGGCAATTGCCCCCCTTGCATATATGGAAGTGCCGGCCCTGAAGGCAGCATAACATAAAGTCAGCCATGTGTGTCAGAGTCCCAACAGACAAGACTTTGCTGTCCTCATCAGGAGGATGACTCTCAATCTCCGTATCCTCTTCCTCCTGTAAGATTTTTTAACTTTTTGGTATTTGTGTCATTTTATTTCACTTTGTATATATTCATATCTATTGTAATGTCTTAGCTTTTGACCTCTAGTTGTAAAGATACATTCCTCTCCAAATCAGTTAGAGCTAGTTAGTGATATCAATATAGGGTCCATCTGGTAAAACCTACTTAATATAAAAGGCAACAACAATGACTGACTCTTGTTCAATAGAGTTCTAAACATTCAGGAGAATGGTGAAAACTGCTTCCATTAGTACCTGGAAAGTGCTAGAAAGCTAACATAAGCTACCAATCAGAACCTGCCAAGGTATCTCATAGTAGGTTCGAGAACTAGCTCTTAAACATATAAGTACCTAGAGGGGAAGGCAGAGGGGGACTGATCAGGAAGGAAGACTATTAGGAGGAAGAGACTAAAGATACCAGAGGGAAGCCACCAAGAGGACGCCAAGGGTCTATCACCTAGAAATTCCAGGATCAAGACACCTTTCATACAACTCCACTTTGCTCCAGCCAAGTGAGAAAGGGGAAACGCTACCAAGTACAGAAGGGAGAGGTATACTAGTTTGTCTTTGTTCCTTGAAGGTCAAAGGCTGCAGATTATTGGGTTATGTTGTTCTGTGTGTCTCTTTTTTACCACTATATTGTGGTAGTGTGCTCATCTGTGTGTGTTAAGGTGGTAGGTTTTGTAACAAGTGATTTTCTCATCATATAAATATTCATCTTAAAACACAATTTGTTGGTCTGTTATTTCTTTGCCACATCATCCCAGAACTTTGACCAAATATTCATAGTAGCTGATTTCTTACATAATTTGGCTGAGCCAGGTAGGAAGGATTTGATTGTGGCACTGAAATAAATATTAAAAAGTTTATATAATTTGGAGATCACTTGGGTACAATATGGAGCAAATTAATAAGATAATTGCAAAGGTTAAGAACACTGATGAGTTGGTGAGGTGTATGCAGAATGCAGATAATCCTTGGCAACAGGTCAGGAATTTTGTGGATGATGTTATTAGGGAAAAGAGATTGTCATCAAAGAAAGCAAGAAGGGCTTTGTTGTTTTCTACGTGTTGGATTGCAGGGAACCAGAAAACCCTTTTAGAAAGGATAAAAGATATTAGAAGAAAGGGTTCAAGATTTAAAAGATAAGATCGAAATGCTTAAGATCAGTGCGAGTCATGATTCCACCATGAGTATCGGACATCAAAAGATTGCCCAGGAGAATGAGCGGTTACAGAAGGAAAATGATGAGTTGGTAAAAAGGTTAAAGGCTGCTGAGGGAGCTATAAGATATCTGACTACATCCTCTAGTCATGGGGAAGTTGGTCACGGAATGTTGCAAAGAAATTCAGAATCTAAAAGAGCAGAGACATGCTGTGGCTGCTGCTTTTAATGCTCCACATATGACTGAAGATATTGAAGAAGTCGAGCAAGAAGATACTGTATTTAGTAAACATGATGAAGATTATGTTTACCTTGTAGCGCCGGTCTCCGTGCATGTAAGAACTGGGGAGAACGGGCAGGAGTTATGTAGGACTAAAGTGGAGACTCCGCTTTCTAGTGCTGATGTGGGGACACTGAGTAATGAGCTGGGGTCTATTAAAATTGGTGCTGATCCTGTAGAAACTATGCTCCGTATTCAGACCTTTCAAAAGGCGCATGGTCACATGAAGGAAGATAGTGAAATATTTGATGTGGTTGTTAGTAGTTTGGATCATGGTCTTAAAGCTAGTATACAAAGTTTAGTCTTTAAGGCGCATTCTTTGGGTATACTGGTGAATGCAGTGTTGGAAGTATTAGGATGGGATGAAGGAAATGCTCATGTTGCATTTGTAAATTGTATGCAAAAGAAAGGGGAGCCTATCCAAGCATTTTCAGACCGACTATATGCTCTGTATAATTTCACTATCCAAAAGCCACAGAAGCTCATGTGGAAGACAAAGTTTTTAAGAGAGACCTTATTAAACAGTGTATCCCAGAAATTAATAGATTGATAGGCTTAACAGTGAGTCCTTCAAATACTTACAGAGCAGTGATGGACTGTTCAAAAAGGGCAGAGCTTATGGTGAGAGAGCAGCAGAAAGGTGTTAGAAGGCGAGTTGCTGCAGTAGAAGAATTCCCTTCACAGAGACCTGGTGTGAGGAAAGCCACAAACCTTAAAGGACCTTTGATAAACAAAGGATAAGCCTTTAAATGTTATAAGTGTGGGCGATCTGGACATATCATAAAAAAATTGTCCTTTTGTAAGCGCAAATGCACCACCTACACAACCAAAGTCATTCAGAGAGCAAACCTATGAACAATTGGCCATTGCGAATTCTTGTGAAAGTTTTTCATTTGCTGACATGCTAAAGGAAATTGATAGACTAAAAACATTAAAGATTACTGAGCAGTTCACTAGCAATTCGGCATAGGGAAAAGTTGCCTTCTCTAAGCCTGCAGTAAGGTTCAGGCGTGATGGATGGAATCATGCTGTTGTTTTGGCTGCTGTTGATGGAGGCCCACAGCAATTTATCTTGATTGACACAGGAGCTTCTGTATCCATCATACACACCTTACAACTAGTGTTGAGCGAACAGTTCGAGCATAGTTTTTTTTTCAAAAAAGTTCAGGTTCGGGTTCGTTGTTTGGCGATTACTTCCCGCTTTCTGAAGGGCTGCACAGCAGCCGATCAGCTAGCGTTTTACTTCTTGCCCTAAGAGCCCATTACAGCCATGCCTACTAATGGCATGGCTGTGATTGGCCAAGTGCAGCATGTGACCCAGCCTCTATTTAAGCTGGAGTCACGTAGCGCTGCACGTCACACTGCTCTGATTAGTGTAGGGAGAGGATGCAGCTTCTGTGAGTGCGAGATTAGGCAGGGAAAAGTCAGCAACAGCACCTAATGAAGTAATCGATCTACAGCTGTGAATGATTGAACTTCTGCTAGTTACTTGCTCACTGGTTTTTAGGCTGCACAGAGCGTTTTTCTGTCACTTATTTTCTGGGGTGATCGGCGGCCATTTTGTGACTTGTGGTGCACCAGAACAAGCTGCCACCAAGTCCATCAATCCATAAATACTAGTTTTTTTTTTGCTAAATCCTACATCAGGGGCTTGGCTGTGCTAATTGTCACCCCTAGAAACTCAGGATAGCAATTTCTATATTTTATTAAGGAGTTAAATACAATTCCCCAAATACCAATCCCCTAAATCTGGTGTTCCAGCTTTGGCTAGCCAAGTATAATACTGTCTGCTGTCTGGCAAAGGATATATTATTTTCTGTGTTGAAATTCAATTGCCAAAATAGCAATACCATAAATCAGTGGTTTCAGCTGTGGCTGGCAAAATATAATAGTGTCAGCCAAAACATATATTTTGTTCTGGGGTGAAATTCAATTGCCAAAATATCAATACACTTAATCTGGTGTCCCAGCTGTTGCAGGCCAAGTGATAATCTGTCCGTAAAAGGGTATATTTTGTTCTGGGGTAAAATTCAATTGCCAAAATAGCAGTACCCTTAATCTGGTGTCTCAGCTGTTGTAGGCCAAGTGTTAATCTGTCCGTAAAAGGGTATATTTTGTTCTGCAGTGAAATTCAATTGCCAAAATAGCAATACCATAAATCAGTGGTTTCAGTTGTGGCTGGCCAAATTTCATAGTGTCCGCAAAAACATATATTTTGTTGTGGGGTGAAATTCAATTGCCAAAATAGCAATACCCTGAATCTGGTGTCCCAGCTGTTGCAGGCCAAGTGTTAATCTCTCCGTAAAAGGGTATATTTTGTTCTGCGGTGAAATTCAATTGCCAAAATAGCAATACCATAAATCAGTGGCTTCAGCTGTGGCTGGCCAAGTTTCATAGTGTCCGCAAAAACATATATTTTGTTGTGGGGTGAAATTCAATTGCCAAAATAGCAATACCCTGAATCTGGTGTCCCAGCTGTTGCAGGCCAAGTGTTAATTTCTCCGTAAAAGGGTATATTTTGTTCTGCGGTGAAATTCAATTGCCAAAATAGCAATACCATAAATCAGTGGCTTCAGCTGTGGCTGGCCAAGTTTCATAGTGTCCGCAAAAACATATATTTTGTTGTGGGGTGAAATTCAATTGCCAAAATAGCAATACCCTGAATCTGGTGTCCCAGCTGTTGCAGGCCAAGTGTTAATTTCTCCGTAAAGGGTATATTTTGTTCTGCGGTGAAATTCAATTGCCAAAATAGCAATACCATAAATCAGTGGTTTCAGCTGTGGCTGGCCAAGTTTCATAGTGTCCGCAAAAACATATATTTTGTTGTGGGGTGAAATTCAATTGCCAAAATAGCAATACCCTGAATCTGGTGTCCCAGCTGTTGCAGGCCAAGTGTTAATTTCTCCGTAAAAGGG
Source organism: Bufotes viridis (assembly GCA_033119425.1). Taxonomy (NCBI): domain Eukaryota; kingdom Metazoa; phylum Chordata; class Amphibia; order Anura; family Bufonidae; genus Bufotes; species Bufotes viridis. Next base: position 59,303,205 of record CM065598.1, read on the forward strand.
TATATTTTGTTCTGCGGTGAAATTCAATTGCCAAAATAGCAATACCTTAAATCAGTGGTTTCAGCTGTGGCTGGCCAAGTTTCATAGTGTCCGCAAAAACATATATTTTGTTGTGGGGTGAAATTCAATTTCCAAAATAGCAATACCCTGAATCTGGTGTCCCAGCTGTTGCAGGCCAAGTGTTAATTTCTCCGTAAAATGGTATATTTTGTTCTGCGGTGAAATTCAATTGCCAAAATAGCAATACCATAAATCAGTCGTTTTAGCTGTGGCTGGCCAAGTTTCATAGTGTCCGCAAAAACATATATTTTGTTGTGGGGTGAAATTCAATTGCCAAAATAGCAATACCCTGAATCTGGTGTTCCTGCTGTTGCAGGCCAAGTGATAATCTGTCCGTAAAAGGGTATATTTTGTTCTGGAGTTAAATTCAATTGCCAAAATAGCAATACCCTGAATCTGGTGTTCGAGCTGTTGCAGGCCAAGTGTAAATCTGTCCATAAAAGGATACCTTTCATCCAGGGCCTAAATACTAGTCCTAAAAGAGATATTCCCCTAAATCAGTGGTTACTGCTGTGCCTGGATTAGTGTAATACGCTACATAAATAAATAGGCAGATAGTGTTAGGTGCCTGTAAAAAAAAGGCCTGAATTTGAAATCAATGCATTGGGCCAAATATTCTTTTTTCTTATTGTGGTGCTTGGTGAACGGTAACAATGAGGAAAACATCTAGTAAAAGACGCGGACGCGGTCGTGGTGGTGTTAGTGTACCCTCTTGTGCTGGGAGAGGACGTGGCCATTCTGCCACAGCCACACGTCCTAGCGAACCAACTACCTCAGGTTCCAGTACCCGCCAGAATTTACAGCGATATTTGGTGGGGCCCAATGCCGTTCTAAGGATGGTAAGGCCTGAGCAGGTACAGGCGCTAGTCAATTGGGTGGCCGACAGTGGATCCAGCATGTTCACAACATTATCTCCCACCCAGTCTTCTGCAGAAAGCGCACAGGTGGCACCTGAAAACCAAGCCCATCAGTCTGTCACATCACCCCCATGCATATCAGGGAAACTGTCTGAGCCTCACGTTATGCAGCAGTCTCTTATGCTGTTTGAAGAATCTGCTGGCAGGGTTTCACAAGGGAACTCACCTAGCCCTTCCCCAGTGGTGGAAGACATAGAATGCACTGATGCACAACCACTGATGTTTACTGATGATGAGGACATGGGAATACCACCTCATCGGAGTCCGCACGTCTCTGATTTTGACGAAACACAGGTGCCAACTGCTGCGTCTTTCTGCAGTGTGCAGACTGTGTGGAAGACGATGCAGGGGACGATGAGGTCCTAGACCCCACATGGAATGAAGGTTGTGCCACTGACTTTCATAGTTCAGAGGAAGAGGCAGTGGTGAGACCGAGCCAACAGCGTAGCAAAAGAGAGAGCAGCGGGCAAAAGCAGAAAAGCCGCCTCCAAGAGAGTTCGCCTGCTACTGGCCACCGCCACCAGGGACCGAGCACCCCAAAGACAGCTTCAACGAGTTCCCTGGCATGGCACTACTTTAAACAATGTGCTGACGACAAGACCCGAGTGGTTTGCACGCTGTGCCATCAGAGCCTGAAGCGAGGCATTAACGTTCTGAACCTTAGCACAACCTGCATGACCAGGCATCTACATGCAAAGCATAAACTGCAGTGGAGTAAACACCTTAAAAGCAAGGAACTCACTCTGGCTCCCCCTGCTCCCTTATCTGCTGCTTCCTCGGCCTCTTCCTCTGCCTCGGGAGGAACGTTGGCACCTGCCGCCCACCAAACAGAGGATGTGCCACCAACAACACCACCTGCGTCACCAAGCATCTCCACCATGTCACACGGCAGCGTTCAGCTCTCCATCTCACAAACCTTGGAGAGAAAGCGTAAATTCCCACTTAGCCACCCTCGAGCCCTGGGTCTGAATGCCAGCATTTCTAAACTACTGGCCTTTGAAATGCTGTCATTCAGGCTGGTGGACACAGACAGCTTCAAACAGCTGATGTCCATGGCTGTCCCACAGTATGTTGTTCCCAGCCGCCACTACTTCTCCAAGACAGCCGTGCCTTCCCTGCACAACCAAGTATCCGATAAAATCAAGTGTGCACTGTGCAACGCCATCTGTGGCAAGGTCCACCTAACCACAGATACGTGGACCAGTAAGCACGGCCAGGGACGTTATATCTCCCTAACTGAACACTGGGTAAATGTAGTGGTGGCTGGGCCCCAGGTGGAGAGTTCCTTGGCGCATTTCCTTCCACCGCCAAGGATCGCAGGGCTTCATTCCTTGCCTCCTGTAGCCTCCTCCTCCTACTCGGCTTCCTCCTCCTCTGCTTCCACCAGCTCATCCAGTCAGTGGCCTTCTCCAGTGGTGGGTGATATGACGCATGATTCCTTGCTGTGGGACCTGTATCCTCGGTCTGGGTGCTGGGCAGAAATAACTGAAAGTGGCCTTCTCCAGTGGTGGGTGATATGACGCCTTATTCCTTGCTGTGGGACCTCTCTCCTCTGTCTGGGTGCTGGGCCTAAATAACTGAAAGTGGCCTTCTCCAGTGGTGGGTGATATGACGCATGATTCCTTGCTGTGGGACCTCTCTCCTCTGTCTGGGTGCTGGGGCCGAAATAACTGAAAGTGGCCTTCTCCAGTGGTGGGTGATATAACGCCTTATTCCTTGCTGTGGGACCTCTCTCCTCTGTCTGGGTGCTGGGGCCGAAATAACTGAAAGTGGCCTTCTCCAGTGATGGTTGATATGACGCATGATTCCTTGCTGTGGGACCTCTCTCCTCTGTTTGGGTGCTGGGGCCGAAATAACTGAAAGTGGCCTTCTCCAGTGGTGGGTGATATGACGCATGATTCCTTGCTGTGGGACCTCTCTCCTCTGTCTGGGTGCTGGGGCCATAATAACTGAGTGGCCTTCTCCAGTGGTGGGTGATATGACGCATGATTCCTTGCTGTGGGACCTCTCTCCTCTGTCTGGGTGCTGGGGCCGAAATAACTGAAAGTGGCCTTCTCCAGTGGTGGGTGATATGATGCATGATTCTCTGCTATGGGACCTCTCTCCAATTGATATTGGTTAATTTTTATTTATTTTATTTTATTTTAATTCATTTCCCTATCCACATTTGTTTGCAGGGCATTTACCTACATTTTGCTGCCTTTTGCAGCCCTCTAGCCCTTTCCTGGACTATTTTACAGCCTTTTTAGTGCCCAAAAGTTCGGTTCCCCATTGACTTCAATGGGGTACGGGATAAAGTTCGAGTCGAGTTCTGATCCCGAACCCGAACATTTTCGGGAAGTTCGGCCGAACTTCCCGAACCCAAAATTCCAGGTGTTCGCTCATCCCTACTTACAACCTCTGAGCCATCCCTTGTCCACTGGACAACGGATGACTTTAGAAGCCTTTCAGGGTTCTTATGCTGAAGCCTATAAAGCAAAATGATTGAAAATACAGCATTTCAATTGGATGCCCTTTTAATGTGCTTGTCTAACAGTATGTGTATTTTGGGGTCTGACTTTAACCCCTTAAGGACACAGCCCTATTTCACCTTATGGACCAGGCCATTTTTTGCAAATCTGACCAGTCTCACTTTATTTGGTGATAACTTTAAAACGCTTTTACTTATCCAGGCCATTCTGCGATTTTTTTTTCGTCACATATTGTACTTCATGACACTGGTAATATTTTGTCAAAAAAGTTCATTTTTTGTATAAAAAAATACAAAATTTACCCAAAATTTTGAAAAATTTGAAAATTTTCAAGTTTCAATTTCTCCACTTCTATAATACATAGTAATACCTCCAAAAATAGTTATAACTTTACTTTTTCCAAATGTCTACTTCATGTTTGGATCATTTTGGGAATGCCATTTTATTTTTTGGAACGTTACCAGGCTTTGAAGTTTAGAAGCAAATCTTGAAAATTTTCAGAAGATTTCAAAAACCCAATTTTTAAGGACCAGATCATGTCTGAAGTCACTTTGTGAGGCTTACATAAAAGAAACCACCAAAAAATGACTCCATTCTAGAAACTACACCCCTCAAGGTATTCAAAACTGATTTTACAAACGTTGTTAACCCTTTAGGTGTTCCACAAGAGTTCATGGCACATGGACATAAAATTTCAGAATTTCAATCTTTGGGCAAATTTTCCATTTGAATCCATTTTTTCCAGGAACAAAGCAAGGGTTAACAGCCAAACATAACCCAATATTTATTGCCCTGATTCTGTAGTTTGCAGAAACACCCCATATGTGGTTGTAAACTGCTGTATCGCCAAACGGCAGGGCATAGAATGAAAGGAACGTCATATGTTTTTTCGAAGGCAAATTCGGATGGACTGGTTTATTTACACCATGGCCCATTTGAAGCCCCACTGATGCACCCCTAGAGTAGAAAATCAAAAAAAGTGACCCCATTTTGGAAACTACTGGATAAGGTGGCAGTTTTGGTGGTATTATTTTTAGGGTACATATGATTTTTGGTTGCTCTATAACACATTTTTGTCAGACAAGGTAATAATAAAAAATAGAAATTCTGAAATTTCATCTCCATTTGCCATAAACTCTTGAGGAACACTTAAAGGGTTAATAAAGTTTGTAAAATCAGTTTTGAATACCTTGAGGGGTGTAGTTTCTTATATGGGGTCACTTTTATGGAGTTTCTACTCTAGGGGAGCTTTAGAGGAGCTTCAAATGGGACATGGTGTCAAAAAAACAGTCCGTCAAAATCTGCCTTCTAAAAACCATATGGCGTTTCCTTTATTCTATGCCCTGTCGTTTGGCGATACAGCAGTTTACCACCACATATGGGGTGCTTCTGTAAACTACAGAAACAGGGCAATAAATATAGAGTTTTCTTTTACTGTTAACCCTTGCTTTGTTAATGGAAAAAAAATGATTAAAATGGAAAACTTGGAAAAAATAGCTGTTTTGGGACCGTTTTTATTTTATTTTTGTGACTGTGTTCATCTGAGGGGTTAGGTCATGTGTTATTTTTATAGAGCAGATTGTTACGGACATGGGAATACCTAATATGTCTGCTCTTTAAAAAGTTATTTAGATTTTACACTAAAATATCGTTTGTTAAACAAACAAAAAACTATTTTAGTATCTCCATAGTTTGAGAGTCAGTTTTTTTTAGGTTTTGTCTAATTGTCTTAGGTAGGGGCTCATTTTTTGCGGGATGAGATGACGGTTTTAATGGCACTATTTTGGGGTGCATATGACTTTTTGATCGCTTGCTGTCACACTTTTTGTGATGTTAGGTGACAAAAAATGGCTTTTTACAGTATTTTTTATTTTTTTTTGCGGTGTCCACCTGAGGGGTTAGTTCATGTGTTATTTTTATAGTTCAGGTTCTTACGGACGCGGCAATACTAATATGTCTACTTTTTATTTATTTATTTAGGTATTACACAATCATATAATTTTTGAAACAAAAAAAAAATCATGTTTTAGTGTTTGCATAGCCTAAGAGCCATAATTTTTTTATTTTTTTGGGCGATTTTCTTAGGTAGGGTATCATTTTTTGCGGGATGAGATTACGGTTTTAAAGGCACTATTGTGGAGTGTATATGACTTTTTGATCGCTTGCTAATAGACATTTTGTGATGTAAGGTGACAAAAGATAGCTTTTAACATAGTTATTTTATTTTTTAATTTTTTTGCGGTGTTCATCTGAGGGGTTAGGTCATGTGTTATTTTTAAAGTTCAGGTGGTTATTACGGACGCGGTGATACATAATATGTATACTTTTTATTTATTTATTTAGGTTTTACACAATCATATTTTTGAAACAAAAAAAAAAACATGTTTTAGTGTCTGCATAGTCTGAGAGCCATCATTTTTTTATTTTTTAGGCGATTTTCTTAGGTAAGGTATCATTTTTTGCGGGACGAGGTGACCGTTTGATTTGTACCATTTGGATGTAGATACAAGCAAACAGTGTCTGTATTACAAATTCAAATAATCTGGGCCACATCTAGTGTCCATAATCTGTGGTGTTCTGTAACCAATACTGTAGAACATCTGAAAACAGTGTCTGTATTACAAATTTCAATAATCTGGGCCTAATATAGTGTCCATATTCTGTGGGTTTCTGTGACATATACTGTACTGCATCCGAAAACAGTGTCTGTAGCGCAAATTTAAATAATCTGGGCCTAATATAGTGTCCATACTGTGCTTCTTTCTGTGACAAATTCTGTAGTACATCAGAAAACAGTGTCAATAGTGCAAATTTAAATAAGTTGTGCCACAGGTACTGTGTGTACGTTTAATACATATCACTGACATATACTGTACTTTATCCGTAGACGGTGTATGCTAGTCTGTGACATTATCAGGGCTACATCTCCTGTGTAATGTGTGCGCATCTCAAATACCTTTTTTAATTTATTGGCACATACACTTACAAATCCTACGCTACAGTACGTGAGACATACTTTTAAGCATATATAACATTTAATATTAAGAAGGCAGCCAGTAAGAGCCGTGGAAATGGACGTGACGCTGATGGTGCACACAGAGGCCGTGGCCCTGGGCGCAATGAAACTGAATAAAAGAATGTAGCTGAGGGCCTCCAGGTGCGCTAACCCTCAAAAACATTATTTGGAAGGGCCTTCCGGTCAGCTGATCCTCTAAAACATTACTTGCGAGTGCCTACAGGTCAGCTGACCCTTTAAAAAATCATTTGTGAGTGCCTTAAGGGCAGCTGACCCTCTACAACATTATTTGCGAGTGCCTTCAGGTTGGCTGACCCTCTAAAACATCATTTGCGAGTGCCTTCAGGGCAGCTGACCCTGTAAAACATTATTTGCGAGTGCCATCAGGGCAGTTGACCGTGTAAAACATTATTTGTGAGAGCCTGCAGGTGAGCTGACCCTCTAAAACATTATATATAAGGGCCTGCAGGTGAGCTGACCCTCTAAAAAATTATATGTGAGGGCCTGCAGGTGAGCTGACCTTCTAAAACATTATATGTGAGAGCCTGCAGATGAGCTGACCCTAAAAAACATGAATTGCGGGGGCCTGCAGGTGAGCTGACCCTGTAAAGCATTATATGTGAGGGCCTGCAAGTGAGCTGACCTTCTAAAACTTTATGAGCGAGGGCAACCTTAAAAGCATGTTGATATGATGGAGGAGGAGTAGAGAAGTCAAGGGCACTCCAGGACTTGTTCATTTTTATAAGAGTCGACCTGTCAGCATTTTCAGTTGACGGACAGATACGCATATGAATTATTGTGCCCCCAGCAACACTAAATACCCGCTATGACAAAACGCTGGCAGCAGGGCTGGCTAGCACCTCTAAGGAGTAGAGTGGCAGTTTGTGCCACGACCCCAGCTTGGACACCCAATAGTTGTAAGGCACAGAGGGATCACTGAGGATGCTGACACGGTCTGCTATGTACCCCTTAACCATCTTCCAAAATTTTTCCCGCCTTGTTGTGATACTTTGAGCGTTGTCAGCTGTAAATTTTTCCGCAATGACATTCTGTTCTATTATTATTAGGGTTTGTGGTTGTATTATTGTTGGTATTATTATTGTTATTTTGGTTTATCCCCTTAAGGACACGGCCCTATTTCACCTTAAGGACCAGGCCATTTTTTCAAAAGCTGACCAGTGTCACTTTATGTGGTGATAACTTTAAAACGCTTTTTCTTATCCAGGCCATTCTGAGATTGTTTTTTTTTCGTCACATATTGTACTTCATGACAGTGGTAAAATGAAGTCGAAAAATTTCATTTTTATATATAAAAAATACCAAATTTACCAAAAATTTTGAAAAATTAGCAATTTTCCAAGTTTCAATTTCTCTACTTCTATAATACATAGTAATACCGCCCAAAAAAGTTATTGATTTACATTCCCCATATGTCTTCTTCATGTATCGATCATTTTGGAAATGCCATTTCATTGTTTGGGGACGTTACAAGGCTTAGAAGTTTAGAAGCAAATCTTGAAATTTTTCTGAAATTTTCAAAAACCCACTTTTTAGGGACCAGTTCAGGTCTGAAGTCACTTTGTGAGGCTTACATAATAGAAACCACCCAAAAATGACCCCATTCTAGAAACTACACCCCTCAAGGTATTCAAAACTTATTTTACAAATGTCATTAACCCTTTAGGTTTTCCACAAGAGTTAATGGCAAATGGAGATAAAATTTCAGAATTTCGATTTTTTTGGAAAATTTTCTATTTTAATCCATTTTTTCCAGTAACAAAGCAAGGGTTAACAGCCAAACAAAACTTAATATTTATTCACCTGATTCTGTAGTTTGCAAGAACACCCCATATGTGGTCGTAAACTGCTGTATGGCCAAACGGCAGAGTGCAGAAGGAAAGGAACGCCATATGGTTTTTGGAAGGCAGATTTTGCTGGACTGGTTTTTTGACACCATGTCCCGTTTGAAGCCCCCGATGCACCCATGGAGTAGAAACTCCATAAAAGTGACTCCATCTAAGAAACTAAACCCCTCAAGGTATTCAAAACCAGTTTTACAAACTTTGTTAACCCTTTAGGTGTTCCACAAGAGTTATTGAAAAATGGAGATGAAATTTCAGAATTTCTATTTTTTGTTACCTTGTCTCAAAAAAAGTGTAATATAGAGCAACCAAAAATCATATTTACCCTAAAATAGTACCAACAAAACTGACACCTTATCCTGTAGTTTCCAAAATGGGGTCACATTTTTGGAGTTTATACTGTAGGGGTTTCAAAAAACCAGTCCAGCAAAATCTGCCTTCCAAAAACCATATGGCGTTCCCTTCCTTCTGTGCCCTGCCGTTTGGCCATACAGCAGTTTACGACCACATATGGGGTGTTTGTGCAAACAAGAGAATCAGGGCAATAAATATTGAGTTTTCTTTCGCTGTTAACCCTTGCTTTGTTACTGGAAAAATGGATTAAAATGGAAAATTTGCAAAAAATTTGCTGTTTTGGGACCGATTTGTATTTTTTGTTATTTACATCGTTGAACTGACAGGTTAGATTGTGTGATATTTCTATAGAGCAGGTTGTTACAGACGCGACAATACCAAATATGTCTACTTTTTGGGGTTTTTTGTTTCAGTTTTACATAATAAAGCATTTTTGAAAACAATTTTTTTTTTAGTGTCTCCACATTCTGAAAGGCATTTTTTTTTTTTTTTTTTTTTGGGCGACTGTCTTATGTAGGGGCTCATTTTTTGAGGGATGAGATGGCGGTTTGTTTGGCACTATCTTGGGGTGCATATGACATTTTGGTCGCTTGCTATTAAACTTTTTGTGATGTAAGGTGACAAAAATTGCTTTTGACACTGTATTTTTTTTATTTTTTTTGCTGTGTTCAGCTGAGGGGTTAGGTCATGTGTTATTTTTATAGAGAGGGTTGTGACGGACGCGGCGATACATAATATGTATACTTTTTATTTATTTATATAAGTTTTACACAACAATATCATTTTTTTTAAAAAAACAAATCATGTTTTAGTGTCTCCCTAGTTTGAGAGCCATATTTTTTTTGGGGGGGGGCGATTGTCCTATGTAGGGGCTCATTTTTTGCGGGATGAGATGGCGGTTTTAATAGTACTATCTTGGGGTGCATATGACTTGTTGATCGCTTGCGATTGAACTTTTTGTGATGTAAGGTGACAAAAAATTGATTTTTTTGACATTTTTTTTATTTTTTATGTTTACGGCGTTCACCTGAGGGGTTTGATCATGTTATATTTTTATAGAGCAGGTCCTTATGAACGCAGCGATACCTAATATGTATACCTTTTTTTATTTATTTTGGTTTTACACCATAATATCCTTTTTGAAACAAAAAAAAAACATGTTTTAGTGTCTCCATAGTCTGAGAGCCATATATTTTCCAGTTTTTAGGCAATTGTCTCAGGTTGGGTATAATTTTTGCTGGATGAGGTGACGGTTAGATTGGCACTATTTGGGGGGTCATATGACTTTTTGATCGCTTGCTATTACACTTTTTGTGATGTAAGGTGACAAAAAAATGGCTTTTTGACAAATTCTTACGGAAGTGGAGATACCCAATATGTCTACTTTTTAGTTTTTTTTTTACATTTAACACTAGAAAGCATTTTTGAAACAAAAAAAAAACATGTTTTAGTCTGAGAGGCATAGTTTTTTTATTTTTTGGCCAATTGTTTTAGGTAGGGGCTCATTTTTTGCGTGATGAGATGGCGGTTTGATTGGTACTATTTTTGATCGCTTTGTATTACACTTTTAGTGATGTAAGGTGCCAAAAAATGGCTTATTTACACAATTCTTTTTTTTTTTTTTATACATAATATGTGTAGTGTATTTTTATTTTTATTTTTTTTATTCAGTGATATCTTTTTTTAATTTTTTTACATTTTTTTGGACCCCGACCCACTTGGTTCTTGTAGATCCAGTGGATCTGGTGTCTGTATATTACAGTACAGTACACTATATAGTGCACTGTGCTGTATTTTTTACTTTACAAAGTCTGAATAGACCTTTAGCAGGTCTATTCAGACTTTCAGTATCATGGAGAGCAGGACGCCTCTGAAAGCATCCTGCTTCCATGGCAACCATCACTCGCTGCCATAAGAGAGCAGCGGGTTATGGATGGGGAGGGAGGGGGGCTCCTACCCTCTGCGATCCCCTCCTGTCGGGGGGCTGCAAAAGCACAGCAGACCCCCAATGGGAGAGGGAGGGAGCTCCCTCCCTGTTAACCCTTCCATACCGCGGTCCGTACGGACCACGGTATGGAAGGGGTTAAACGGCTGGCATCTGATCAAGCACAGATGCCAGACGTTTCTATCAGAGTGTCAGCAATGTGCTGACATGCTGATAGATCCACTAGGCAACAGGGAATATTACAGAGGAGGCCTCCCGCACCGCCTCCTGCCGCCCGCAACCACCCCCCCTGAACCCCCGCAGCCACAATATGATTGGGGGCTGCAGGGGGGGTTAAAGTTTACAACTTTGGGGGCATTAACTCTCTCTGATCCCCGCGGTCCCAGACCGCGGGGATCAGAGATCGCACAAAGCGCTGCAAACCGCAGGTCTGAATTGACCTGCGGTTTGCAGCGATCTCCGATTTGGGGGGGTCACAGGACCCCCCTAGGCATTTGAACATGGTTCCTGCTGCACGATCACAGCAGGAATCATGTTTCTAGCCCGTTTATTTATTTTTTTAGAAGCGATTTTATTCAGGACGTATGGGTACGTCCTATGTCCTTAAGGGGTTAAAGTTGTAAAATATGTTATTGTTATTTGGTTATTGTTGAGTTAATTAACAGACAATGCCATTGGTTTATCTCCACTCTCGTGTGTTATGTTTTTAGTTATATTAATGTATAAGTTTGGGATGTTTGTTGTGCATGGGGCATACATGCTGTACAATTTCCATGTGTGTGAGCTTGCCAAGCTCCAAAGCAGCCAACAAGTTACTGCTATTATCAGACACAACAGCCAACCCTGCCTGGTTGTAGGTTGGGTGGCGAGAGCCACAGCTCAGTCTGTTCCATTATACCCTGCCACAGAACTGCGGCGGTGTGCTGTTTGTCACCTAAGCAAATGAGTTTCAGCACGGCCTGTTGCCGCTTCCCCACTGCTGTGCTACACTGCTTCCAGCTACTGACTGATGGCTGACTGGTGCTGCAAGATCAGAATTTAGAGGTGGAAGTGGAGTAGGAGTAAGAGAAGGGGGGTTTGCTGCAACTAATGTAGATGGTGGTAAAAATCATGATGGAATGGGGGCCCGCGATCCTTGGCGTTGGTAGCACCTGTGCTATCCCAGGGTACGACTAGCTACCGGCCTCCACAAGGTTCACCTAGTGTGCCGTCACGGAAATGTAGCGTCCCTGGCCAAAAGCACTTGTCCATGTGTCAGTCGTTAAGAGGACCTTCCCAATAACTGCCTTGGTCAGGGCACGGGTAATGTTACGGGACACAATTGCTGGTGTAATGTGGGGACGGCACACCAAGAAAAATAGTGGCAGCTGGGGACTGAGTAATGAGGGACGGCCGCCGCCATGAGACTGAGGAAAGCCTCAGTGTCCACAGGCCTAAATAGCAACATTTTCAGGTCCAGCAATTTTTAAAGGTGTGCATTTAGTGCTATGGCCTGTGGGTGAGTGGCTAGGTATTTGCGTTTACGTTCAAAGGCCTGGGTTAAGGACATCTGTACGCGGGCCTATTTGATGTGGCCCGCGTTCTGCCTTTTGCCATCCCTCAGCCTCTTCCAGCCTGTTTGCTTGGCTTGTCACCTTCCCAGGTTGGGTCAGTGATGTCATCGTCCACCACCCCCTCTTCAACTTCCTCACTCGGGTCATCCTCCTGACTTGAGTTGTTAACATAACAAGACCCTCACTTATTGACAACTGTCTCTGATCCGCATCATCCACCTCATGAAACACTAATTGCCATTCCCCACCGTTAACTTCTTCTGACTGTGGATGCTGAAGAGTTTGGGAATCAGTGCACAAGATCTCCTCATGTCACTCTTCAGGGAGGGTCAGCTCACCTGCAGGCCCTCACCTACAATATTTGAGAGGGTTAGCTCACCTGCAGGCCCTCACCTACAATATTTTAGAGGGTCAGCTCACCTGCAGGCCCTCACATACAATATTTTATAGGGTCAGCTCAGCAGCAGGCACTCACCCATCATTTTTTGCAATGCTCAGCAGCAGGCCCTCGCCCCTAATGTTTTAGAGGGTCACCACTAGGCCCTTGCTCCAAATGTTTTTGAGGGTCACCAGCAGGCCACCAATCATAATTTTTCAAGGGTGTGTATGATGCCCTCCTTTATGTGTAATAAAGGGTGTATTGGACTGCCGATTCCTTGTAATTTTTGGCGGCTCTTTCACTGAAGTGCATAGGCTTTAGGAGTGTAGGAGTCCCACTACCTGAACAATTGTACTACAATGTGAATGAGGCCCTCCTTTATGTGATATACAGGCTGTTTCGGAGGGCCTCTTGCTTATAATTTTTAGCAGCACTTGCGCGTTATATACAATTGAATATACAGGAAAGAATGTTTCCTAACAATTTTTCCTGTGAAATTGATTTTTTTGGGGGGGGTTTTGTCTGTAAAAGTGATGTACAACTCTGACAACATGGTTCCCAGCAGCGACCTGGGAGTCCAAGATGCATCCAGACATCGTCCCCATGCTGTTCCCGGTCCATTTCAGTGGTGTTTCTGTCACTTTCTGACCTTTTCCAATGGACCAGGCATCCTCCCCTCTTCAGAGCAGGGGGTGCCTGGTTGTCTCCCATTGACTTCCATTTTTCTCGGGTGGTCGGTCGAGCACACGAATATATCAATGTGTTTAGGCCGAACACCCGAACACCCAAATACTTTGGTGCTCGATCATCACTAATTAAAACTCATTGCGGTGCTTCACTTTCTTTGCCTATCTGGTCTTGACCAATATAGGAGAGGTGAATAGATGTGTGGCAATAAAACAGTCATTGGTGTATTGATGAATGGTTGCACATGCTGAAGTGGTCTGAGTGGAGTTATTGGAGAGCAGCGCGGTTTCAATATTGTGAAGAGTGGAACTAGGTGTGAACAGGACCCACCATACCCGTAACCTGCAGCGCTCAAAGTAGGGTTGACAATTCGGAATTTACTTTTTTTAACTTTTCTCCTTGATGCAGCACCGACACCATGTTCTTTCCGTTGTCGGTCATCATGGTTCCGATTTTGAGTTGTCGCAGAGTCCACCACTTGGGAAAGAAGGGACTGCAGCACCAGCAACTTGGCCAGGAGCATGTTCAGCTTCTGTACCATTGGATAAGTGCACGCATACTGTTGTCTCTTGGCAACTTCGCATCAGGACCGGTAGATGCTGAGAAGGACAGACAGCTCCCTTCAGCTGAGGTGGTGGAGCCTTGACTGCCTGAAATCGGGTGTGTGCCACTGGGTAATGCAGTGGTTCCTGAAGCAGGCTGGACCACCACATTGAAGCCAAGATTCTCCCAGGCCACTTTATGGCACCCTGGCCACGCTTCACCTTCTGCCCACAGATTCGGCAAATGGCCATGTTCACCTCCTCCGGCGACTTAACAAAAAACTGCCACACCGCAGAGTAGATAATTTTACCCCCAACACGTCTTACTGACTGACTGCTACCGCCGATGCCTCCGTGAACCCCTGCACCACTACTTGCCAGGCAGGTAGGCCCCTGGGAAGCATGTGGTCTACCCCGGGCACGTTTGGCTCCCAACCTCCCACAGCTGCCACCCTGCTGACGTTCGGCCACACTAGCGACTTGCTGGCTCCACCTCTGCCTCACTCGCCACGCTCTTCTCCCAATGATGATGAAGCCCCTTTGTCACCCGGGTCCCAATTGTGATCGGCTACATCATCATCGAGTACTGTCTGCATGTCACTGATGTCCTCCTCAACAGTCTCTGAGCCAGGAGCCTGACCGGTTGCAACACCAGCTCCCACGCCACTCTCCTCATCACTACTTGCCTGCCTACCGGAAGAAGCGGCATATGTCTCATGTAGATCTTGGCTGGGCAGTAGCTGCTGACTGTCCTCTAGTAGCTCGTTCTCGCTGTATAGTGGAGCTGAGTCCACAGTATATAATACTTCTCTGGCTGAGGGAACAGAAAAGGACAGAGGCAGATTTAGAATAGATGAGGGCACAGGGCCTGCTCCCAGGCCATGCCAAACAAGGGTTGTGTCTGACGAACCTACCTATTCTTGGCTGGGGGTGTCTTGTGTCACTTGGGACAAAGTGAATAACCGAGTCAACCATTCAAGAACCGCTGGGTTGCTGGTCAAGACACAACCTCTAGCTGACACTGGGACCTCAGGTCTCTGGAAGTGACCCCTGCTGCCAGGCCCCCCTACTCTGCTGCGACCTCTGTCTGTGCCAGAAACATTTAGGCCTCTGCCACTCCCCTGTGCAGGCCTGTCACTTCTCTTACTGTTAGATCAAATAAGTAAATAAAAAGTAAATAATACACCCCAAAAAAGGCTGTAATTTTGTCACTTCACCAAACAAAGGCAAATAATACATTTTTGTTCACTAATACACGCCAAAAAAAACTTTAGAACATATAACTGCACAGCTGAATGGCCAAAAAAGCTTTAGAAGATATAACTGCACTGCTGAACAGCAAATAATACATTTTTGTGCCACTAATACACAACAAAAAAGGCTTTAGAACATATAACTGCACCGCTGAACGGCAAACAAGCCCCCTTATACATGCCAAAAAAGACTTTAGAACATATAACTGCACTACACAAGGGCTAATAAGACGTAGAAATATTTCCTAGTAATACACCCTGTTAATGGCTGTATCACGCAGCACTTGCACCCCAATAAAAAGAACGGTTTGCTGGAATTACAGAGGTATCATCTATTGCAAACCTGAAAGCAGCAGTATAATGGCAATTTGGATCCCCAGTCAGTGCAGCAAGGTGTAATAGGATTGTTCCTATGACCCAGGCTGTAAACTCCCCTACTGAACCCCATTCTGCTTCAATACTGTGGAATAATTCCTCACTATCCTTACCCTACACTTCTAATGCTCTTTCCCTGAACTTCTATTTAGCAAAATAAAAGTTTTTAAATCACTTTCCCTAGCGCCTGCTGATTTCTCTTCCTGCACTAAGTACACTGGAACATGGCTGAATCCAAGATGGCTGAGGCTATTTATAGGGCTGTGACATCATAGGACTGGCTGGCTGCTGATTGACTGCATGCATGGCATTGTGGGTGATCCCTCGTTCCCAGAGTTCTTTGCTCCATGTCCTAACATGTGCAGCAGCCATTTTAGGAAAAAATGTGATTCATTACCACGAAGCGTCAGAAAATTCGTATTCAGTGCGAATCAAATTTTTCCTAAAATTCAGATCGAATTCCACTTTGTCAACTTCGATTCGCTCATCTCTAATTTAAACTGATTTCTCAGAATCAGACTTTCATCTCTAGTGGTAACTCAAATAGAGCAGCACAACTCCATTAGTGCTTCTTACTGTTATGGCTGTGCTCCTTGCCTGCTGCTGTCCTGCTTTGCAGGGTGGTCACGGGCGTCGCATCTCTCCTCCTCCTGCTGATGCTGCTGCTAGAGTCCCAAGACTCCAGTCCCACCAGTCCCCCATGGCTCCACCTCATGGCATGCTGTTGCCTGCTTCTGCTGCCAAGGTCCCTCCATCCTCTCTCTTTATGCTGGCCACTTCCTCTTGAGGAAGGTACATGAGCTTTAGGTGACATAGATTGTTATTCTAAGTGAAGTGTTTGGCTGCCTGTGTACTGACCCCTGCCTGTTTACCACTTTGACTCTACTCTGCCTTACCTTATCATAAATTGTTTACCGTATTGACACTGCTGTCTTTCCTGACCTCAGACTAGTTTCACAGATTTGCACATCCTCTACCTTCCTTAGCCTGTGCCTGTTTTCTGTCTATACAGAAATATATACATATATATATATATATATATATATATATATATATACCTGCTCACAAAAAGATGAAAGGTGAAATTTTAGGATGAATCTAAAATGCACTATAACCTTTATAGGTGAACTTAATGTGACCTTCTCTAAACTTTTGAATGCACATGTCTAACTGTTCAATGCGTCAGTACTTTTTGCACAACTTGCTGTTCGCTAACATGACAAATTTCATAACACGTGTTTGTTCCATGAATCGCCCAATACATTTCCTGTTTCAATTAGAATTGTTATTTAAAAAGTCCTTCTCATCATGCTGTTCACAAGATCTAAAGGAAAATGGTTTTTGGAGGGCAGATTTTGGTGGAATGGTTTAAGGGCACCTTGTTGCTATTGATGAGCCTCTAGACACCAGTACAGCTATTTTCTGACAACCATACATTTTATTTTTCTCTCAACAGAGCTTTATCATTGGTCTATTATGGGGTAGATACAACTTTTTGATAGTTTTTTATTTAGCTTTTTGGGAAGCAGGATAATGATTAAGCAGAAACTCTGCCAGTGCTTTTTGGGATTTGTTATTAGGACGAACACCATGAGGGCAAAATGACACATTATCTTTATTCTGCTGGTCAGTATAATTACAGAAATACAAATTTTATATAGTTTTTTTTGCATTTTACCACTTTTGCACAAAGCATTTTTGAAAAAAAAATCCTGTTTTTGTGTCACCATTTTCTGAGAGGCATATATTTATTTATTTTTTCCCTATCGTCTTCTGTGGGGCTTATTTTTTGCAGGGTGAGTTGACATTTTCATTGGTACCATTTTGGGGTACATAGTACTTTTTGAACGTTCGCTATTACGCTTTTAGTAAGGCAAGGTGACAACAAATGGCTGTTTTGACATCTTTGTTTTAGTTTTTAGTTTTTTTTTACAGCATTCACCTGAAGTGGTAGGCCATTAGATATTTTTATAGAGAAGATCATTACAGATACAGCGATAACTTTATTTTTGTTTGCAATATTACACAATTTTGGTGTTGCCATTTTCTGGGAGCCATATTTTTTTATTTTTCTGACGATCATCTTGTGTAGGGGCTCATTTTTTTGCAGCATGAGTTGACGTTTTAATTGGTACCATTTTGGGGTACATAGTACTTTTTGGCCACTTGGTACTACACTTTCTGTAAGGCAAAGTGACAAAAAATGGCTGTTTTGACATTGTTTAGAAAAAAAAAATCTTACAGCACTTATTTGAAGGGGTAGACCATCAGATATTTTTATAGAGCAGCTCATTATGGATGCAGCAATACTTAATATGTGATTTGGATATATGATCTGGGCACTCTCTGATACTGAGAACAAAATTGATGGGACTAGAGACAGATATGGATAAATTGTAAACAGTATTTATTAACATTGATAAAGTAACTCACAGTAGTGGCCTTATCAGGGCTACTTAATACAGAAAAAAGTGCGCTTGATCTGCACTATTGCCTGAAACCACTAAAATCACTAAAATAAGCTGGAATGGATAAATACTGCAGGTATCGTTAGTATAAGTCTCTATTAGAACTTATTGGAGTTTTGCTGATAGTTCAATATCAATATAGTTGCAGACAAAGTACCACCATGGAATAAATACTTTTAGGTATAGTTCATGTGAGTGCGGCGTCCCGCTATTCACATGCTATTAGCGCCGTCCCACTAAATGAGAGTAGTTACAAGTCTTGCTTATGATCAGTATAATATGTAACAGTCTTACCGGGAGTGTTATTGAAGCTTGGTTTGGAGCTGGGCCCTTCGTTAACTAACTTTTGATCCAGTTAGTGCTGTGTGTTTGCTCCGTTCCTTCTGACTATTATCCGCACTAGCAGCTCGGCGTCACACGTGGGCTTTTGTGTCTTTCTGACTCCTGTGTCTGCGATGCTGCTTCTCACGTGGTAAGCAGTCTCCAGGCTTATTTCTCCACTATCATCCGGTGTATACTCGAGTATTCTCACGGCAAATGGTATAGTTCGTTTGATTCGTACAACGAGGGGGGGATCTTTTACCAGACGCGTTTCGGGGTTGAAAATTACCCGTTCCTCAGTGGTTTTTTATTTTTGTTTGCAATGTTACACAATAAAAGCTTTTTTGAAAAATTGTTTTTGTGTTGCCATTTTGAGAACCATATTTATTTATTTTTCTGCCGATCGTCTTAAAGTATGTAGGAACTCATTTTTTGCGGGATGAGGGGATGTTCTCAGTGGTACCATTGTGGGGTACATTGTACTTTTTGATTACTTGTTACTACACTTTTTGTAAGGCAAAGTATCCAAAAAATGGCTAGTTTAGTTTCTAATTATTATCTTTTTCATCGCTTTCATTTGACGGGGTAGATCATGTGATATTTTTATAGAGCCGGTCATTACGGACATAGCGATAACATATATGTCTGTTATTCTTTTTTTTCTATTGTTTACAATTTTATGTGTTCATTATGGAAAAGGGTCTTTTTTTGTTTTTCTTTGCTTGAAACTTATCTTTTTTATTATGAAAATCACTTTTTTACTTTTTATTTTTGTCTCACTGTGGGACATTAGGGGAGGGGTATGATTGCCTCTACAATGCATTACAATACATGTGTATTGTAATGCATTGGCTGTCAGTGTATACCCGATGTAATACACTGGCAGCCTTTTTGCCTGAGAGATCCAGGGGGCTGGGTCTTACAGGCTTCCTTAGAAGGCAGCTCCGACGCCTATGAAAGTTATCTGTCTGCCTTCTCAGCCATCTGGTCCCCGTCACCGCAGCACGGGGACCCAATGGGGATGGGAAGGGAGCCCCCTCCCTCCACAAACACCGCACATGCCACGGTCACTGCTGACTGCAGAATACAAAGTGTTAAAATTTGGCCATCTCTGTATTCACCGATACCAACAGAAACAGCAGGACCCCTGCCATAGATCGGGCGGCACAGCTCCTGCACCCGCCCGATCAGCAACCTCTTACCCTGGCCTTCCTTGAGGCTGTGGAATGACTGAAGGGTGCACATCTTTCCTTGGGGCACTCTCTGGAGTTGGGATTCCTGCCTGGTGGCAGTTGGGGTGCCCTTGATGTTAGGCGTTTGTCTGGGTGCAAGGTAGCTGTGCAGGTGAAGTGGCAGATGAATGTTGGAATCAATAACTAGGCTGTTGATTTCAATAAATAAGTCTATTTTTACTGAAGTGTAAATGGGAGTGGTAGTACATCTGACAGTAACAAGGCACAGTTCCAAAGTATATCACAGTGCCATCCTTTTCCAGTAGCAGTATATAGACAGCAACAGTGATGGAGGTTGTAGTACCCCTTATATCTCTCTCTAAAAGCACTTTGCATTCTCTCTGCAAAACCACAGACAAGCAATAGTGTTCTTGTTAAACGCTTCTGCAATTTCTTGACTGAGGGGTGCAGAATTGAGGTTATGGCTAGCCAATCTGTCTTAAACTGTGGCAGGGTGCTTTAGCAATTTTCCCCTCGCACAGCAGCAAAGTCTTTCTGCCATAAACCTGCACAATACTTTGCTGTCTAAATCCATTACAGGGTTCTAGACCTTCTAAGATCTTTCTCTTAGAGATACTTTTGTAGTGAAGTTGTTTCCTTGGCAGTTGGAGTCTCAGAGATAGAGGTTCTCTGAATTTGGGCCTAGCTCTCAGGAGCTTACAAATGTAGGTCTTCACTGTAGCTCAGCTACACTCAACTCCTACATCACACAATGACTACCAGGGGGCAGACAAAGTACATTGCCTAGCAACCTAACACAGTTACGCTAAGTACGCAAACATAATTAATCACATTTAACTCAAGGTAACTTACACAGTGACCACATGAAAGATGTGATTACCTGATGAACAATTGTTCCGCTTGTTCATTGGGTACTTAGCGGCACATTTACACCTTTAGATAATTACTAACGAGCATTTATATGAACGCTTATTAGCGCTAATTTGGCAGAGTCTCAGTCTGTGTAAAGGGCCATTTAATAATATTGCATTAACACTGTTATTAGCAATTAACCCTTTACTGTAGTCATTCTGGGGTACTGCACTTTTCACAGAACATGTGAAGAATTAAAGATACAGTAGCCAACCCCTTAAAGAACTTTTTTTATTACTTTGTTTTTAAATTCTTTATTTATGTCTCCATTACAATAAAGCATGTAACATAATATTGCACAAAAGTATGGAGTATTTTTTAATACAATTCCTATTGTTTGTAACAAATTAGTAACAATTAAACGGATATTATTCAATGTCACAACCAGACCAACATTAGCCTAGTTGTTATAAACTGATTCATGTTCAATAGACAGCCTATATCTTTAGGCAGAGTATAAGGTTCAGCAGTAAGTCAAAATACACTAACGAGAAGGGCAAATGCAGAAAATTAGAACCTTAGCATTATAACATTTGGCGATGGAATGCGCGGGGGGGCTCCTTCAAGAACCAAAAGGTGTCAAATGTCTGTTTCACTCCAAAAAGAGTTGACGTGTCTCTGGTTTGCTAGC
Source organism: Bufotes viridis (assembly GCA_033119425.1). Classification (NCBI taxonomy): domain Eukaryota; kingdom Metazoa; phylum Chordata; class Amphibia; order Anura; family Bufonidae; genus Bufotes; species Bufotes viridis. The sequence goes on from CM065598.1 coordinate 59,324,144, forward strand.
GAAATTCCACCAGAGTCCCCATTGTTTGTTGTACTTGACCATAGCCCTATGGGTGAGGACACCCATCTCCTCCAGCCTACCTACTTGGTTTAATTTGTTCAGCCAACGAGATAGGGGTGGGGTCACCATTTGCTTCAAATAAAGAGGGATCATGCTTTTCGCTGTTAACATCATATGTTTCTGAAGGGCAATGTTGAATTTAGTCGGAGAGTCAGGGGTAATGTTTAAAAATAACAAGACCGGGGTGATCTTAGGGGATCCTACATACACTTTCTGTAATATTTTGTCCACTTCATTCCAGAATGGGAGAATCAGTGAACAAGTCCCCCATATGTGTACATATGAGCCAATATCAGAATTGCATCTCCAGCAAGAGGAGGGTATAAGTGGGTTGAAAGCATGCAAAACCACTGGTGTTTTGTACCACCTGCTGACAACCTTATAAGATGTCTCTTGCATAGTAATATATCTGGATGGGCCACATGCATATCTATATACCATCGCAACGTTTTCTTTTGTTCATTTTAGGTTTAATTCTTTCTCCCACGCTTCTATGTATGAGGGGGCAGGGCCATCATCTGGACACACCAGCAATTTGTATATCGAGGAGATCAGTTTTGGAGGTGGGGATCTGTGCTGCCAGCTATTCAAACCAAAGATAGCATCTGTTCCAGGAATCGGAAAACCGGACACTTTTAAAATTGTTTTTAATAATCTTTGTTTGTCCAGCCAGTATGTAGTAAATGATTCTTTAAGTCGTAACATATCTCCTAAAGTTAGCAATGGTGAGGGATGAGCCCACAACTTGTGTGTGTTATGCGTGGTTGCCCAAACCACTAACGGAGCCTTCGTCGACAAGGGGAAGGTTATTGGAAGGCCGAGTACCCATTCCTACTCCTGTATGTGCCTGGGTTAATGAAAAGCCCACAACCTCCTCTTCAATCTGAACATACAGTTTAGAGGAAGGGCTCCGAAACCAGTCTAGTACCCTAGTCAGTTGAACTGCTTCATATATATATTTTTAATGTCAGAAAATCCTATGCCCCCAAATCGCTTAGGTTTGACTATAGTGGAGTGTGCAACTCTACAGATCCCATTTGCCCATGTGTATTTTAGAAAAACACTTTTGAGTTGGGAAAAGAATGCTCTCGATAAAAATATGGTTAATGTTTGAAATAGGTACATCACCTTTGGCATGATCAACATCTTTAGTAGGTTCACCCTACCCATCCATAAAATATATGGGATTTTCAATGAATTTATTATGTCCTTTATTTGGCGGAGTAGTGGAATGTATTTTAGTGCATACCAGTTATCCGGGTTTGGAGATATTTGTAATCCCAGATATTTTATGTGGCTGTTTGACGACGGGAAGTCAGTGACTGTCTGAGCTCGTCTCATTATATTCTGTGGGCAGGAAACATTCATTGCTGTAGATTTAGACGGATTTATTTTAAAATTTGAGATCAAGTGGAACTCTTCAAACAACTGCGATAGAATAGGGAAAGAGGTGTCCGAATTGGAGGTTATGACTAACAAATCATTTGCATACGCAGCCGTTTTATGGCACTGTCCCCCAGTTGTGACTCCCTTAATTTCTGAATGCTGTCTTATACATTGAGTGAGCGTTTCCATAGTGAGGACAAATAAGATTGGAGAGAGCGGACAACCCTGTTGTGTTCCATTAGTGATCCTAAAGTTAGAGGACAGGGTCCCGTTTATCTTGATTGAGGCGGACGGGTTAGTGTACAGTGAAAATATAGCGGTAATGAAGGGGTCAGGGAAGTTAAATTTTTCTAACGTTTACATCCAATCTATCCTGTCAAATGCTTTTTCCGCATCAGTGGATAATAAAGCTACAGTATAGGGACATGCTTATTTTTTGCATATTGTATCATCTGCAGAACCCTTAAGGTGTTGTCCTTTCCCTCTCTTCCTTTTACGAAACCGACCTGTTCCTGATTAACCAAGGAAGAAAGTAGATGTTGCATCCTGTTGGCCATCATTTTGACATACAGTTTGATGTCCACGTTTAGCAAGGAAATAGATCTATAGCTGCTACATAATTTGTCATCTTTTCCTTCCTTGGGTAGTACAGTGATATGTGCAGCTAATGAATGTGTGGGAAAATTACTGTCTTTGGCTGCTAAATTGAAAGCCAGCAATAAATGGGGAGAGAGTTCCTCTGAGAACATTTTATAGGAATTTTATCGAGAACCCATCTGGACCAGGGCTTTTACCTGAGGGAGGTACAAAGCAGTTTGTAGTTCTTGTGAGGTAAAAGGAGTCAAGAGCTGATCTCTCTGCGAGATAGATAAAGATGGTAAGTGTAAGGAGTGTAGACATTTTTCCATATGTTTCTGTCTTATAGCTTGATCTTGAGATGAATCCTCAGTTCTCAAATTATAGAGAGCGGTATAAAACTTTTCAAACTGAATCGGTATGCCCTTTGTGTCTGTTGTCGCCCCCCGATGGTGTATGAATCTATTTAATAAACGCTTGGTCTTGTCTGTGTTTCGCCATCAGCGCCAGTAGTCTAGAGCCTCTATTACCGTGTACGTAAACTCAGTGTTTGGCATACATGTAAGCTTTGGAGGCCTTATAGTTCAGCAATTGGTTCAACTTTTCTCTTTGAACCGTGAGTTCGGTGAAGTCTCTCAGAGCCAAAGAGTACTTGTGTTTCTGCTCTAGTTTGGCGATGGAAAGTAATGTGTCATCTGTCTTTTTGCCTTTGCTTCTTGACAAAGGTCCCAAGAGCTATTAGATCCCCACGTACAACTGTCTTATGAGCTTCCCATATCACAGAAGGGGATATTTGAGGAGTGGTATTTTCTGGAAATAGATACTGTTTTAGTTATCCTATCTCTATGTGGGGTTGACTTAAGTAAAGGGTCGTTCAGGCGCCATGTAAAGGATCTCTTGGGTAGAGATTAAATGTGGAGAGAGATACAGACCGGGGCATGATCAGAAATGCCTATGGTACCTATGGAGGAGTGTGCCATATCAGGGAGAAGTGCTTAAGGGATAAACAGATAATCTAATCTCTGATAAGATTTATGTGCTTCAGAATAATAAGTGTAGTTCTTGTCATGTGGGTGTGCTACCCGCCATGTGTCTTGTAGCTGCATCGTAGCGAAAGATTTTTTTAAGGCTGTGAGTTTCCTTTCGAAACAGTCAAACATTTCAAAGTGGAATCTACTGTGGGTTCTAAGACTAAATTGAGGTCCCCTCCTACCACAAACTTCCCAGTCCCAAAAGATTTCAACTTTCCCAATGTATTGGAGAGCCAAGCAACTTGATCGGTGTTTGAAGCATATAAGCCCACGATAGTGACTGGGGTGTGTTCTATCATGTCTTTTAGGAAAAAAAACCTACCATCTGGGTAGATCAAGCTAGATTGAAGTGTAAATGGGACATTTTTCTTAATTGCAATGGTTACACCTCTGGGGCGTGCTTCACTGCAACAGGAGTGGAACCATTGTGCAAAGTACCTCTGAGGTAAAGCAGGGGTCTTACTAACTTGAAATGGGTCTCTTGTAGGATCACCACTTCTGCCTGTAGTGATCTCAGATGTTGGAGGACCCAGGATCTGTTCTGTGGTGAATTCAAACCCCGAGTATTCCATGTCACAATTTTAACAGAAACCATGGGAACAAATAATACAATTAAATAAAAACAATAGAAACATTAACTTTAGTGAAAGAAGTTATAACCAAGGAGAATTTCCTTTTGAACTTCAATGCCTCGGCAAGAGGTAGTGGACCCCCTATGTCCTAGCATTGTAAACAATACTAATAAAGCTATCATATACTGGAGATATCAGGTTGAAAGAAAGATCTCCAAAAGATCTGGAGTCAGACCTTGAGATGTACAGAGTGGGCTGGACCACAAGTTTGTGATTAATGCCCCATCTCGATGCCTGAGGCGGACAACAGAAACCTCTCCCCGAGATACATTTAAACCACAATAGAATACACACTAAGGCTACTTTCACACTGGCGTTTGGGGATCCGCTTGTGAGATCCGTTTCAAGGCTCTCACAAGCGGCCCCAAACGGATCAGTTTAGCCCCAATGCATTCTGAATGGATAAGGATCCGTTCAGAATGCATCAGTTTGGCTGCGTTCAGCTTCCATTCCGCTCTGGAGGCGGACACCAAAACGCTGCGTGCAGCGTTTTGGTGTCCGTCTGACGAAACTGAGCCAAACGGATCCGTCCTGACTTACAATGTAAATCAATGGAGACGGATCCGTTTTGAATGACACAATATGGTGCATTTGAAAACGGATCTGTTCCCCATTGACTTTCAATGGTGTTCAAGACGGATCCGTTTTAGACTTTGTCATTTTTCTTTTAAGTAATGCAAACGGATCCGTTCTGAACAGATACAAATGTTTGCATTATAGGTTCGGATCCTTCTGTGCAAATACCAGACGGATCTGCACCAAACGCCAGTGTGAAAGTAGCCTAACTAGGGAGGAGGCAATAATGATTTGACCATCATTACACAGCTGACATGAAAGCAAGAGCATTGTGGATCACTTCAGTCCTCCATCGTAGGGCGTCTTTTACGTGGTTGACGACCTTTAGCAGATTTCCACCGAGCCACTTCTGCGAGTTTCGGAAGATCCGTTAGGTCTGTGATTTGCAGCCAATGGATGGAATTTTAGAGGCTGGTAGATCAATAGCGTCACATAGAGGAAGCAGGTCATCTGGTCTCCTGATAAACTTGGTGGATCCCTGAATTACAAAGGATATGCCAAAAGGAAATAGCCACCGGTATTTTACTCCTTTTGCACGTAGGGCGTCAGTGACAGGTTTCAACTGCCTCCTCTTGTTCAGTGTGGCCGGGCACAGATCCTGAAAAAGGGAAATTTGTGCACCTTCAATCCCTTGTCTCCCTGGCGGCCTGTAGGATTGCGTCCCTATGTTGTAAGAGCAGGATTCTGCATATAATGTGTCTGGGAGGTTCTCCATCTTTGGGTCTGGGTCTCAGTGCTCTGTGAGCCCTTTCTAGTATCTGATCCTTGGCCACATCAGAGTCCAAAAGGGGTCTCAGGATGGAGTAGGTGACTTCCATTATGTTAGATTCAGCTAGTGTTTCTGGAACCCCTTTGATTCTGAGATTGTTCCTCCTACCCCTATTGTCCTGATCCTCAATATAAGCCAGGAGATTGTTCATTCTTGCTTGACCCATATGAAGAGCCTCCAAACGTTATTAAAGAAGCTTGCTTTTCTTCCAGGTGTTCTACTCTCCCTCCATGTCTCCTATATCTGTTTTAATATCTGAGAGGTCAGCCAAAACTGGTTAAAGAGCTGATTCAATTATTTTCTGTAAGGCCTTTTGTGTGGTGACCAGTTGAAGATCTTTGGATGATGGTCGTTCACCCCCTACACTTTCTGCATCAGAGGACTCCAGGGGATCCGGAATCATAGAGCTAATTGTATGTGAATGCTGATTCTGCTTGGAGTGAGAGGAGTTTTTATGCAAGAACTTCTCCATGTCTTGTTGCGATTTTTTCTGCTTTGGGACAGTTGATGCCTCTGACTTGCCCACTTTGACCATATTGGGGGGAGTGAACTATTAACTGGTATTTGGAATACAGATGGGGTACACTTCTCTCTTATGGCTTTGCTTGAAGATATCATTAGGTGCTGGGTACAGATAAATTAATTGCAATGGACTGACGATGTAGTCCAGAACAAATTGTCAATCATGGCTGTACCTATAGGAGGTGCTGAGTACAGGAAGAAGGTCTGATGAGGGGAGCTGAATATATGAAAGAGCTGAATACAAAGATATTGGATACTGTAGCCTGCCTATGCTGTCTTGAAGAGTCCTGCTACTCCTGACCACACAGGTAAGAGGCACTGAGTACACTGAAATCTCCTAGTCGGAGATGCTGAGTACATAAAAGTGCTGAGTATATCCGAAAGATTGGGAGCTCTCCAGCTCTATTAGAATCTTAATTTTATTCCTGTATGATGCAAGGGGTCTGTGACTTCCCCGTCTTATTTGGAATGCACTCTGGATAAGGGGGTGAGGAAGCTCAGTCAGGTTGGTGGAGACTGTCACGGCAGAGCAGCAAACATCCGGCAGATCTCAGTGATCTCTGCCAGTCTGGGGATGTGCAGACAATATCTTCTACTCACTGTCTTGAGGAGCGCTGTTCCTGGATCATTTGATGCTCACTCCAGACCGTGGACCCCGTTGTGTAGCTGGTAAGGTGGTGCGGTCTTGTTGAAGGGCTTACACTGATTTAGCGAGACGGCTGCAGTGGGAAAATTGGCAATCAGTGTGTGTGCTCCTATTAAATGGTTCCCCCGCTGTTCTCAGCAGTGGTCCGGACCCTGGCTTGTCCCTCTTTCAGCAGCAGAACGATCGGGTGCTTTCCTGGGTGTGTAGGAATACCGCGCGCCGGGCATGCGACACTACTTTAGGCCGTGGATTGGCGCGAATAGTAGGCCCCGAAAATATCTTCGCTCCTACACGGGCTAGGAGCAACCTTTACAGCTCAAACTGTAGTGGGTAGTATATCCAACAATAATAGTTTTAGATAGTGGTACTGTGTATCAAGGGGCAGGGTAGATGCCGATGGATTATATTCCTCAATGCCAGAACTTTTTTTAATACTTGCATAAGAATAGCTGTGTGCAATATGTAGCTCTATCACAGCCAGGAAACTTCCATAAAAAACACTGGCTTTTTATTCTGCACCTACTGCAAATGGATAGAATAGGGAGCACTCTTTATCATCAGCACTCTCTCCCTTCAGAACACATATGCACCCAGCCAATTCATGAAGAGGCCACTTTTAAAATGGAAAAACAACGGCCTCAATGCAAGCTATAGTTATTATTTTCTATTTACTACTTGTATATGGAACCTCAGATTTGGCTTGCTTGACTCCTCTTCTGCATCCCAGTACACTCCACCAAATAAGGGCTTTGTCCAACTACCATTACCATAAGTTTCACACATATGTGTGTCATTATCACCCCGTAGATGAAATCCAGACTGGCTGACCATGCTTCTGTTTCTTAGATGTCTGTGATGTCCTTCCTGGTACATTTGGAGGTTTTGTTTATTTATTGCTGCCCGTCATAATAACTACAAATATTTTCCTTTTATCTACTTCCTCTCCTGCTCCCATATCATTTCTCAAATTAGTAAATTTTTAGGTCCTGGCATAAAGTGGACTTTAGTAGCCCACAACAGTTTGCTTAAAGGCTCAGTTAAGGTTTATCAGTACTTTAGCAATTCCAAAGATTTAGTAGCTCTGTCATCAAGCAAATTAGTGCTCCACTACTTAAAATACAGTACAAATGATCCCCAAGTTCAGAGATTTAGGCTACTTTCACACTCGCGTTTTGTGCGGATCCTTCATTGACGGATCCGTTCAGATAATACAACCATCTGCATCCGTTCAGAACGGATCCGTTTGTATTATCTTTAACATAAAAATCACAGAAATATAGAGGCCAATATGGGGGAACTGCTCAGAACCCAAAAACTGTAGCGTGTTTCTCATTGGGGGAGCAGTCCCACCGCATGTGGACCACAGAAAACGGCCATCCCCAGCAAAAATTGCGTACAATGGAGGATGCCGGCACGGACCACATGCACCACAAAGGCATCCTACACAAAATGGAGCATTGTGCGGATGAAATATATAAATATAAAAATCACAGAAAAAAAGCACCAAAGGGATATGCCACTGACTATACTAGCTAGTCAAACAAGCAGATATTAAAAGCTAAGACTGTTTGCCAATATATTCCTGTCAATAACACATCGGGGCCCCTCATGCACCACAGCACGGTCACTCAGCATGTCTCCTATATCTGTTTTAATATCTGAAAGGTCAGCCAAAACTGGTTGAAGAGCTGATTCAATTATTTTCTGTAAGGCCTTTTGTATGGTGACCAGTTGAAGATCTTTGGATGATGGTCGTTCACCCCCTACACTTTCTGCATCAGAGGACTCCAAGGGATCGGAATCATAGAGCTAATTGTATGTGAATGCTGATTCTGCTTGGAGTGAGAGGAGTTTTTATGCAAGAACTTCTCCATGTCTTGTTGCGATTTTTTCTGCTTTGGGACAGTTGATGCCTCTGACTTGCCCACTTTGACCATATTGGGGGGAGTGAACTATTAACTGGTATTTGGAATACAGATGGGGTACACTTCTCTCTTATGGCTTTGCTTGAAGATATTCTGAGATCAGAACCAGACAGACTATGCAATACCAAACGAGACACATAAAGTGGTCAGAAGACAAGCCGGGGTCAGAAATATGAGCAATCCAATAAAGCACAGGAACAGGAACCAGGGACACAGCTAGTGAGTCAAAGACTATCACTGGCAATGGTGTACGGTCAGAAAGGAATTTAAATAACAAGTCCATGGATCAGAATCTGATAGGTCCATTGACTCAGAGCTCCATTAGTCAGACACACTAGTACACAGTAATAGAGCAGCTGAGTTAATCAGTCCACTGATAATCTCACCGAGTACACACCAGCTTCGGGGACAAACAGAGAATTGCATCCTGTTATTAAGGATGTGGTTTCGTTACCAGGGGGTGTAGCTTAGCAGCATGTTTCTCACGCCCAGCAAGAGAGACTGCAGAGAGAGTGTCTCAACCAAAGGGCTTAATTCATATCCATTCAGGTCAGTACTTTTCTGTCTTCCAATAATCCTGGGGCTGCTTTTGAATTAAGAGAACCTGTCACATTGAACATAGTGTCTGAACTGAAAGTAGCATGTTATTTTGCAGGAGAAGCTGAGCAGTCATATATAGTTTTATGGGACAAGATTCAGTAAAACTTGTAATTTATCTATCTATTTATGTATATATTTGCTCATTCTGGGCTTTGATGTCGAGGAGGCAGTTCTATTCAGTGACTGACAACTTTCTCACTATGACTGTGAATGCAGAGATAACGGTCAATCACTGATAGGACCACCTCCTTGATGTCAAAGCCCAGAATGAGCAGGAATTTAAATGAATGAAACACAAGTTATACTGAATCTTTTTACACAAAACTATATATCATTGTGCTCCTGTCACCTCACTTCTGAAGTCTATGAGCCAGTGGAACGGCGCAAGTGATCGCAATAACCTCACCATGAACTCCTGTGCCAGGTCTTGTGAGATGAGGTGATGGCGCAGCGCAGGGGGGAACAGTGATGTGTTTGTGACCACCTGCTCTTTTTTTTTTTGTATGTACACTAAGGCATGAAGTACTGGGGGCACTATAGGGGTGGGGGGAATTATAAATGAAACTGAGTTGAAATACATACACTAATGCAAACGGGGCCATTATACATAGAGAGAGGGGGCCAATATAGATATATAGAAAGATTGGGCCATTATATATACCAGGGATGCTCAACCTACAGACCTCTAGCTGTTGTAAAACTCCAACTTCCTCCCTCCATGCCCTGCTGTAGGCTGATAGCTGTAGACTATCTGGGCATTCTGGGAGTTGTAGTTTTGCAACAGCTGGAGGGGTGCATGTTGGGCATGCCTGATATATACTAATAACACAGAGGGGGCCATTATATATTCTCATACAGAGGGGGCCATTATATATTCTTATAATACAGAGGGGCCATTATATATACTAATAATACAGAGGGGCCATTATATATACTAATAATACAGAGGGGGACATTATATAAACTAATAATACAGAGAGGGCCATTATATATATTACCACAATACAGGGGGGGACATTACATATTCTAATAATGCAGGGGGAGCATTATATTTTCTGATAATACAGAGGGGGCCATGATATATACTAATGCTAAAGAGGGGCACATTATTAGACTAATAATATAGAGGGTGCCATTATATACACTAATAATACAGAGATGCCCATTATATATGCAAATAATACAGAGTGGGGCATTATATATAGAGAGAGGGGGCCAATATATATTTTAATAATACAGGGTGCATTTTATATAGAGAGAGGGGGTACTATGTATACTAATAATACAGAGGGGGGCATTATTTATTCTAATAATACAGAGGGGGCCATTATATAGAGGGGGCCATTATATTTATATTAATAATAGAGAGGGGGCTATTATATATGGAGAGAGTGGTCCATTATATATGGGGAGAGGGCGCCGATATACATACTAATATCACAGAGGGGGCCATTTTATATTCCAATAATACAGAGGGGCCATTATACTGTATACACTAATAATACACTGGGGCATTATATATATAGAGAGGGGGCAATATATATTCTAATAATACAGGGGGCATTTTATATAGAGAGAGGGGGTACTATGTATATTAATAATACAGAGGGGGCCATTATGTATACTTATAATATAGAGAGGGCCATGATATATGGGGACCATTATATATACTAATAATATGGGGGGATTACATATACTAATAATACAGGGGGTCCATTATATATACTAATAATACAGGGGGACATTATGTAAACTAATAATATAGGGGGGCCATTATATATTCTATGAATACAGAGGGGGCCAATATATATACTAATAATACAAAGGGGGCATTATATATACTATCCATACATAATGCATTTTACATATGGGCACTATGCGGGGGAGGGGGGGTCTTATCTATTAGCACTACAGGTGGCATTATAATACAGGGTACATTATAGAGGGTCATTATACCTACATAAGGTACTGAAGCAGGTCTTTATAATTACAGGAACTACTACAGGGGTCTTTATAAATACTGTAGGAGGCATTATAACTTTATTACTACTGCGGGAGCTTATAGGGGTACCTTGTTACTGCTGGGGTCACTATAGGATGCCTTATTTCTACTAGGAGCCTTATGGGGGCATTATTAATATTGGGGGTGTTGTGGGGGCATTATTGGGCACAATATGGAGGGAATTACTACTAAAGGGGTTGCTATTGGAGGTACTGTAGGGAACACTATTACTAGAGATGAGCGAAGTTCTAAAACATTTGATTCGGCTACTTAGCCGAACTTCGTCAAGAAATTTGATTCATTACTTTGTATACCTGTCTAGTGGCTTTAGTGCCTCAAGTTTTGATATCCAGTAGTTACTTTCTGTTACAAGGTTGCAGTTCAACTGCACATAACAGCTGAGGAAAATGTATATGGTTGATATATCACAGATATCTGCCATCCAGAGACCTGCATACACATTACAACATTGACTCATGATGCCGAAATTGGTCAAGCATCACCAACATTGTTGTAATTTGTATGGATAGTTTAAATTAACCAACACTACTTTCACTGCAATCTTAATGAGTCCACACCTGGATTAATCATCCATAAATATTTTAAATATATAAAACTTGAAATATTATTTCTGTAACAAGCTAGTTACATCATATTAGTATTGGACAGTACAATGCTTTGCTATATTTCAGCTTACTCACCTTCCGTTGAGGTGTGTTATGCATCATGAATGCTCTGCATGAAGTCAGTACCTATGGATGGTATGAGAACATATTACAGCACCAGTGATCGGTACAATAATCTCTATTTCCTTTCATGCTAAAACAGTAATATAATTAATATTTTGTAAAACCACTGGTGACATATCAAACTGAAACATAGGCCTTAGGCCTCAGGAACACAAACGAATTTTGGGTCTGCGTCCGAGCCGCATATTTTGCGGCTCGGGCGCGGACCCATTCACTTCAATGGGGTAGCAAAATATGCGGACAGCACTCCGTGTGCTGTCCGCGTCCTTTGCTCCGTTCCGTGGCCCCGCAAAAAAAATATAGCATGTCCTATTCTTGTCCGTTTTGCGGACAAGAATAGGCATTTCTACAATGGGCCGCATTTCCGTTCCGCAAATTGTGGAACGGAACGAGGAACAGCTTCCGTGTCTTGCGGATCTGCGGATTGCAGACCGCAAAACATCTACGGTTGTGTGCATGAGGCCTTAACTGCATAAACTGGGATAATGTCCACAAGGCTAAGCAGGATATTTCTAAAAACATCATGTATAGGTCCTGTAAAAGTATAAAAAGAAAGCATTTAATCTACTAGAACAAGAAAGTAGTGTTGAGACATTAAAGAATTATAGAGAATAAAATGCTCTGTAAAATGCAAATAGAATAATTGCCAAAAAAGGAAAAATAATCCAAATTATTAAGTAACATTGGGTAACAAAGACTTGGGGATATTGACAAACAGTAAAGAGAAGAAACTGTCACCACAAAAGGCAGTGCGATCTGCAGGCAGCATGTTATAGAGCAGGAGGAGCTGAGCAGATTGATTTGCGGGAAAAGATTCAGAAAATAATGTAAAGTATACATTAAAATCTCTGCTATTACTGAGATGCATTGCCCAGGTGGACCTTGGACTGACAGCTAGGTATACACACTTACACAGGTGAGGCCCCATTCACACATCCATGTATTTTCACGGACTGTGGTCCGTGAAAACCTGGCCTACCGTCCTGCTGAGTGCATGAGCGCACAGCGTCACCGGTTGCTATGACGCTGTGCGCTTTGTGCTGCCGCCGCTATACAGTAATACACTTGTATATTTTATATAAAATTTATACAAGTGTGATATTGTTGTAATCGTCTTACCTGGAGGATTAAAGTAACCATGTCAATTGTACCACATAGTGAACGCCATAAAAAAACAAAACATAAAACTGGGGCAGAATTGTGTTTTTTTTTCCAATGCCACTCCATTTGGAATTTTTCTCTAGCTCCCCTCTACATCATATGCAATATTAAATAGATCCATCGGAAAGTACCACTTGTCCTGCAAAAAACAAGCCCTCATAAGGCCATGTGAATGGAAAAATAAAAAAAGTTATGGCTCAGGGCGGGGTGTGAAAAACAAAAATGGAAAACTGCAAGATCCTCTAAGGCTTAAAGTAAAAATGTACAAAAATGCATCTCTATGTCCAAATTTGCCCACACTATAAAATATAAAAAAAAATCATACAGTGATTGGTGTAATGGAATAAAAAATTAATATGGCCAATTTTATGTTTTTTCATTGTTTAATCTTAAAAATAAATAAAAAGCGCTCAAAAAGTCATATACAGAACAGATGAAAAGTTTTTATTTTATTTTCAGTATAAAAACAAGAAAAATTATATAAATCGGGTATCGGTGTAATTATACTGACCCAGAGAATAAAGGGAACAGGTCAGTTTTACTGCATAGGGAACACCGCAGAAACAAAATTCATGGGAACACTGCAAAAACTAAACACATAAATCTGTGGGGGAATTGCATTTTGTTTCCAATTACACCAAATTTGTAATTTTTTTCCAGCTTCCCAATACATCATATGCGATATTAAATAGTGGCATTAGAAAGTAAAACTTGTCCTGTAAAAAACAAGCCAGAATATGGCTATTTGAACAGAAAAATAAAAAGGTTATGGTTCTGGGAAGCAGAAAGTGAGAAACGAAAACGCAAAAAATGGAAAATCACCATGGGTTAAGAAGGCAGCTCGCATACCCAGGTCCTTGGAAAACAGCACAAGATTTGTGAGTAAGGACAACGGCAGCACCACTTATGTCATTTCCCTCTTACCCTGGGTTCACACCTGAGCGTTTCTGAGACGCGCGCTTTACATGCGTTTTTGTCACGCGTATTACAGCGCGTTTTCGCAAATACGCGAGTTCGTGACTCTGGAGACCAATTGAAAAAGGCATATCTACACTTTAACCCTCAGTTCAAACTTGCGCATTTTACAGCGCGTTCGAACGCGCTGTAAAACGCATAACCGATGCAAACCAATGCTTCCCTATGGGACTGGTTCACATTTTCGCGTTTTACAGCGCGTTCGAACGCGCTAAAAAACGCCCGACGCATAAACAAGTACTTGAGCTTTTTTGGGGGCGTTTGTCGCACGTTGTGGCCCATAGACTTCAATGGGAACGCGCAACTCTTGTATTTTGCGCGTTTTTGACACTGAAAACGCGCGTTCGAACGCGCGTTTATGAATTTGCAACATGCCGGAAAGGCCAAACTTCACATAGACAGGGATATTTGGTCATTGGACAACACTGCAGTCAATCACTAATTTTGCTAAAAACTAACATTGCTAAAAACGCGCACAAAAACGCGCGTAAAAGCGCGGCAAAAATGCGCGAAAGACGCGCGTCTCAGAAACGCTCAGGTCTGAACCCAGCGTAACGCGTGTTAAACGCGCATTTTACGTGCGTTTTACGTGCGTTCCCGTTGAAGTCTATGGGTGCAAACGGGCGACAAACACCCCAAAGAAGCTCAAGAACTTCTTTGAGCGTAGGGCGTTTTACAGCGCGTTCAAACGTGCTGTAAAACGCTCAGGTGAGAACCATGCCCATAGGGAAACATGAGTTTTCTCCTGTTGAGCGTTTTACAGCGCGTTCGAACGCACTGTAAAACGCGCAAGTGTGAACTGAGGGTTATAGTAAATAGTCGGTATAGTCAGTACACATCCAGTATATAGTATATAGTCAGTAATGAGGACACATGCAGTATACAGTGTATAGTCAGTAGCTAGGACACATTCAGTATCTAGTGTTTTTAGGAAAATAAAATAAAAATACAAACACCCTGGACCCCATCCTGACCAGAGTTTCATAAAGCCTGAGCAAGAATCTGATGTTATACCTTCACTTGAAGAAGCAGACTTATCAGATAGTTTCCTATTCACATGCCTTGCCTGCCATGTTTTTTCTGCCCAAGTATATACTCTATTATGAGGAAAATCAAAAGTATATCCCTCAAATTTAGAGCTCTTCTCTTTAAGAATAGTTTGCGTCAATAACTCCAAATTAGTCTCCAGTTTAGAATGGATTTATGCACTTATATAGCACTACTATATTCTGCATCAGTTTACAGACATTAGCATCCAACTGTTAGACATTAGCATACAAGCTCACAATCTAAGTTTCCTATTAGTATGTCTTTGGAGTGTGGGAAACTGGAGTACCCAGAGGAAACCCACGCAAACATGGGAAAAACATACAAACTCCATGCAGATGTTGTCCTCGGCCAGATTCAAACCTAAGACCCCAGTGCTGCAAGGCACCAGTGCTAACCACTGAGCCAACATGCTGCCCATATTTGTTTGTATTCCTCCACTGACTTTGTTTTTTTCAGCTCTTTCTCAATCACTGCAACAATAAGGCCCCTTTCACACGGGCGAGTTTTCCGTGCGGGTGCAATGCGTGAGGATGACGCATTGCACCCGCACTGAATCCGGACCCATTCATTTCTATGGGGCTGTGCACATGAGCGGTGATTTTCACGCATCACTTCTGCGTTGCGTGAAAATCGCAGCATGCTCTATATTGTGCGTTTTTCACGCAACGCAGGCCCCATAGAAGTGAATGGGGCTGCGGGAAAATCGCAAGCATCCGGAAGCAAGTGCGGATGCGTTGCGATTTTCCCACATGGTTGCTTAGCAACGGGACCAGATCTTTATTATTTTCCCTTATAACATGGTTATAAGGGAAAATTATAGCATTCTTAACAAAGAATGCATAGTAAAATGAAGAGGAAGGAGTTAAAAATAATAAAAGTTAACTTACCTTAGCCACTTGATCGCGTAGTTGCGATCTGTCCTCTCTTTCCCAGCATCAGCTAAGAACTAAAGGACCTGTGATCACGTCACATCACACGGTCCAATCACATGGTCCATCTTACCATGGTGACTAAGTGGCTAAGGTAAGTTAACTTTTATTATTTTTAACCCCTTCCACTTCATTTTACTATGCATTCCTTATTAAGAATGCTATTATTTCCCCTTATAACCATGTTATAAGGGAAAATAATAAATTCTCCAGAAGACCCGAAACCGGACTTCAGTTATGAAGTCCGGCTTCGGGTCTGGGTACCAAACATGGCGATTTTTCTCACGGGCATGCAAAACGCATTACAAACGTTTGCACCCGCGAGGGAAAATCGAGCATATTCTCGCAACGCACCCGCCTCTTATCCGGGCGTCAAACATGACGCCCATGTGAAAGAGGCCTAAGGGGTGGTTAGTATAACTTTGCTGAAAGAAAAGGAGAGAAAGTTTGGAGAAACTGCTCTGGCTAATCATTTTTTAAACACAAGCATCAACTAGGTAATTTGAGATAGCAAGTTCTGGAAATTGTGAATAGAACCGAGAATGAGAGAACAAGAGAAAGTTTCTACAGTGAAGGGTTGATTGGATTGATAAAATGGATTTGGTTACATCAAAGGGAGGTATGCAATTTGCTGTATTTTTATAATCCTGTGTTATTAGATGGTGTTGTATCCTTTTGTAAATAACTAATTGAATTCATGGAAATTTTTACTTTTTCTATGATAATTCTTCTGTCAGGGAATAGAGATATTTAAACCTGTGTCTAGCCCTCATTGTTACACATGGGTAAGCGGTGGTGTCCCATGCACGAAAAGTCACACTTGCTCAGGATATGCTAAAGGTCTGGTGAACTCTGTAATTGCTATTTGTGATTGTAATTGGGAAAATGTACAAGTTCGAAGAATAACGTGAAGGTATTGTTATACTGAGAGGAGAGTGAGCAAATTAATGAATTGTGTTTGGAGTATGATGTAGCTTCAGTGCGGGAGCCACTTTGGAAGTATATTTGCAACGGGCCGCCTCCCCCCAGGGCCCTCTATATCGCGACCCAGGTCCAGTAGGAATGCCGAGTGGTGTAGTGCGGCCTAAATGTCTCTCTATGCGTGTCACTGTGCTCCTACCTGGATACTGTTGTACCCCAGCCATTGGTTCCGAAGCAGTGAAAATGGGGAATAATTGAAGGATTGGAAAGAACTTGAGTCCAGATCTTGAGATAAAGTTCAACAGCAGCTTTACTTTGAATAAACGTTTCTTCTAACAGTTTACAGGCTTTGTCTTGGTTCCAGCAGGCTTTAGCATTAAACTGGCAGGCAAACTCAACTCTCCTCTATCCTTCTCTCACTATGCTGTACTGTCAAGCTGACTTAGTAACTGGGCTTCTTCTTTATGCTGCACTTCACTCTAGTCGGACTTATCTTCAGCCGAGGAACTAATCTCCTGGCTCCTGAGGCTTTAGGCTTCAGCCTCCCTGGCCAGCAGAGCTTAAGGTGCTCTGGCTGGCCTGGGCATGTCCAGCAGAGACATGCCCCTGCACACCTTTCCCCTTGCTGGGGGTAAACTGCACTAACTCTTATTGGTTCCCACACTTCCTTCAGAAAGTAGGCCTAGCCCACTTTTCTCCAGAGGGAGGTTAGAATGGAAAGGAACGCTCCTTTCTACCTACATACAGCTCTGCCTTGTTTTCTGCCACCTGCTGGTGAACCATGCATATTACATGAACAGGTACATAACATTAATATAAATGCACAGTGTTGAGGGACCTGGAAATAACTATATAGATAACATACAGGTTAGTCTATAAAAGATAGTAGCAAGGTGCAGAAGTGATAACACCACTCTGGGGTGTTAAATATTGCATGGTGTTCTTTGGATATTTTGTGAATATGAAATGGATCATGCCTTGGGAAAAAGGTCAACTGCTGTCACCTTAACAGGAACTCACAACAGCCAGTTTACGTTCATTAACCATCTAGTAGTCTATTAAGTTGGTAGCGGTCCCACAATCAATAACCTTTTTATCAAGTTCAGGTTTGGTTTTTCCAGCAGCCTGCATTTTGGACAGGAGCAGAGTTGATGTCTTAGATTCACACAACAGAAGCATAGTCAATGCCCTATCCAGTAGTTTTTATGATAACAGGCAGATTGCATTATTCTAGTTGACATGGGCTCATCTGTAGAGGAAAGAACATCTTCCACCCTGGGAGGCAGGGTAGTAGAAAGCTCCAAGCTACATCAACCCTAAGCGTAACTGGAAGTGGAGGGCAGACTGATTGGCCCACCGACTAAACTCAGTGCAAGATTTTTCAACAAGATGTTTACTCTGTCTTAAAGACATTATGTTGGTCTTTTCTACTGTAACATGGTTAGTGATGTCGCCGAGTAGGCCAAGGGACTTGAACAAGGTGTACACAGAAGTCAGCTCAGGAGAAAGAGAAAATACCCAGGTCTGATGGTTTACCAAAGGTAGAGAAATAGCTATGCCTATCCACTGAGCCTCTGAACCTAAAGACTAGGACAAAGCAAAACATAAAGCTTAAGTCTCTCCCTAAACGTGGTAAATTATTTACAGTTACCCAAGATCCTATCATAGAGGTTCTTTAGGTTCTTGCATAGAGGGAGCAATGCAGCTTAGCTGCCTTAAAGGGGTTTTCTGCGAATTTTATACTGATGAACTATCATCAGTATCGGACCGGTGGGGCTCTGTGACCCAGTACCCCCGCCAACCAGCTGTTTGAGAAGACACCGGTGCTCCTGTGAACACCGCGGCCTTCTCCCTGCTTACCAAGCACAGTACCATGCATTGTTTAGTGGCTGTGCTTGGTATGGCACTCATCCCTATTCACTTCTATGGGACTATGTGGGATACCAAACACATCACTATACAATGTATGGTGCTGTTCCTGGTAAGCGTGGAGAAGGCCACAGAGTTCGTGCCTTCACAAATGGACCCCCACCAATCAAATACTGATGACCTATCCTTTAACCTTAACTTCCTGTACCTGTAAACGAATAGCAAGGTCCTTTACAAGCCTTGCAACCTTTCACAGAAGTTGATAGATTAGGATTTTATTTTGGACCAGTTACCCCGTAGTAAAACTGATGGGACACAAGTAACCAGTCCAGAAAACAAGAGCTGTCAGAATTGCTCTGCAATAGCATCACTACATGGCCCTGCCTACAGCAGAATAGCTACCCTGATCAGAGAAATCCCATAGGAACCTAACTAGATAATTAGAAGCCTAACTAGATAACCCTAAGCAGTCCCTGTGGGTGGAATGGAATCTACCTTGCATTCAGTGGATAGCTGCTGGCAGGTGGAGCAGACAGGTTGAGTAGTTGTACTAATCAGGGTCAGAATCAAAGTAGTCCAATGTCAAAGCCAAAATAGCATCCAATTGCAATGTCAGAAACAAGCAGAATCAGAACCAAGAGAGACAAAAGGTACGGAGACGCAAAGTCAGGAGAATGGTCACTAAATAGAGAATTGAAATAGAGAACAAATCTCAAATATTGGCTCTCGATATAAGACACTCCTTCTGCTTCTGTTCTACAGAACAGGTGAACTCATCAGGCTACATACACCCTTTCCTACCCTTTTAAATTGAGCAAAGAGTGGGATGCTAGGTTCACACTAGCATTAGGAGATCCGGCAGCCTTTTCCTGCATAAATGGTGGCTGATCATTAAGCAGTTAGTTGTCTTTTTGGTGCTTAAGTTTGATATATTGCAGATTAGGTTGTTGGATTACTGGGAGAGGCTGTCAGTTATGGTGCACATTGGCACCCATGACAACATTAAAAATGATTTCAGGGATTTAGATCATAAACTTTAAGGGGTATTCCCATCTTAGACATTGGGGGCATATCGGTAGGATATGTCCCCAGTGTCTGATAGGTGTGGGTCCCACCTTTGGGACCTGTACTTAGAACGGAGCCCGCAAAATGCTGGAGGGCGCAGCGCGAATTCGCGGCCACCCTCCATTCATTCCTAAAAATGGCTGAGTGGTGTGCTCGCCTATTTTTGGAAGTCCCATTGAAATGAATGGGAAGTGCATCGCACAAGCACGGCCACCATTCTATTCACTTCTATAGGGCTTGTGGAAATAGCCAAACCAGTGCTAAGGTATTTCCAGTGCTTTCATAGGAATGAATGGAGGGCGGCCAGGCATGCATGCTACGCTCTCCGGCACTTTGCAGGCACTGTTCTAAGTATAGGTGTGGGTCCCAGAGCTTGAGATATATCCCCAATGTCCAAGATGGGAATAACCCTTAAAGGTATGGGCCTCAAAAGTAGTATTATCCAAAAATGTACCTCATGTTACACCAGACATTAAATAGGATCTTTCATGTTTTTTTGTTTTTAACTGAGTACCTTTACATGGAGAGTACCCTCCACTGATGCTGCCAGAATTTTATTTTTTTGAAAGACCTCTTATCTGCCAAGCTATGATCCCACAAAGTTTTGGTGCTCAATATGTTAATGTTGAGCATCGGTACAAGGAGGAGGAGACTGCAACATTTCTCAGTGGGCGTCTCCTTCTTCCTGGCTGTGGTGATGTCCAATCAAAGCAAACTGCATCACAGCCCGGGAGAAGGTGAGCTGTTTTTTTTCAATGGCTGTGATGCGGTCCACTGTGATTGGACCACGCCACAGCCAGGCAGGAGACTCCCACTGAGAAACACGGCCGTCTCCTCCTCCGTGTACCAATGTTCACCACCCCAAATGTTTCCAATAATCTCTGCTGCCTCTTTAACCTAATATATATAATTTATTTATATATAACAGTTTCATGCATATGCAGCGGCCTGGGAGGAGCGGGAGTGGAAGGTGAGAGTGATAGCAGCTCTGGCTATTACAGTCAATCACAGTGTCTTTCCTCACACCACTGCCCCATAGAGCTATGCAGTGAAAGGAAGATGCAATGTTTCTTTCCCCAGGGCACACCCTGATGTTGGGGCATCTGCTTTATGGCAGTTTACTGTAACCGTGATGTTGAGTGTTTGCATAGGTAGAAGGCAGGGTGTCTAAAGAGCAATGGCCAGCGTACGGTGCAGGAGTCTGATCAGATGCCCATTGTGTTTAAAAGTACTGGTGTTTATACACTCAGTGCAAAATAAATAGTTGGTATCTTCTATGCAGTACACTAAGAAATAGCTCATTAGCTCTGGGAGCTTTTTCATTTTTCATCTGATGGACTGAATTATAGAGTTCCCCTAATGTGAGAAGAGCCTCCAACCAACCCCTCTCCTCAGCAGACAATACTTGGAACAGGACACTCTCCAGATAGGTCAACAAGGACTTCTGGTCCTAGAAGACCATAGATTTCCACAGAGTAGAGTAGAAGTTAAAGAAAATCTTGAGAATGTCTGAGGTATCTGATACTATGTTCCCTTCGGCATCTTAAATGCAATTAATAGAATTAGACTCCTGTTGAGCCTTCTCTATCACAAAAAATAATAAAATGCTAAATAACTGTGGAGCCCCAGTTATGGGTCTTCAATACAGTGAAAGCCAGATATCCCTTGAAGGAAGGAAAACCGAGCAAAGGGGTGTCCCCATTACAGAGATCACCAAATCCACCATATTAAGTGGCCCCTATGTCAAGATCCCGCTCTTTTACAAGCCTTAAGGATGTGACAGGGAAGACATAAGCCAGTTATCTATCCACATACAGCTGTTTCGGGGTGTTGCCCCTCATCAGTGTGGAGTAGGATTCTGGCTAACCGGGAGCAATGCCTTGGAGACTACTCAAACAAAACAATAGCTGATCTTAGGGAAACCAGCTGCAGAAAACACTGTGGAGCCTCATTTAAAGTGTAATTGCCGTTAAAAAAAATTTTTTGCTAATGGTTGGGGCAAGTGATAGGTAACATTTTTCTAATATACTTTATTTATCTAAAACAGTTACTTTTATTAGAAAACTGGGGCTAAAATGGCCCATAGCAGCACTCTCTGAAATGAGCGTTGCTAAGGGCCATCCGTCTCTTATTTATAAAAGGGAGACGGGCTGTGCGGGCGCTGTGCCTCCCGTGCTCCCCTGGTGGCCACATGCATTTTAGGAGTTAAAATTACAGCTATATTCCCCCTTTCTATGAAATCTAATCTTCTTGTCCATTCACTAACCTGTGATAATCACTCATGAAGCAGCCGCCTGAAGTAAGCGCTGACTGCACACAGTGCTTCTACTTCCGGCAGCTGCTTCATGAGTAATTATCGCAGGGATCGCAGGTTAGTGAATGTATAAGAGGATTTAATTTCATAGAAAGGGGTAATATAGCTGTAATTTTAACTCCTAAGACGCCTGTGGCCACCGGGGGAGCACAGGAGGCAGAAGCACAGCGCCCGCACAGCCCGTCTCCCATTTATAAATAAGAGACGGATGGCCCTTAGAAATGCTCATTTCAGAGAGTGCTGCTAAGGGCCTTTTCAGCCCCAGTTTTTTAATAAAAATAATAGTTTTGGATAAATAAAGTATTACTTGCCCCAACCATTAGCAAAAAAAAATTTAAACGGCAGTTACACTTTAAGAGTCTCAATACAGCAATCCAAAGTGCAAAGCTCCCTGGGAAAGAGTAATATGCAAAATAACTGTGGAGTCCCAGTTATGGGCCTTCAACACAGTGAAAGCTAGATATCCCTTTTGGCCTCATGCCCACAACCGTTGTTTTGGTCCGCATCCGAGCCGCATATTTTGCTGCTCGGGCACGGACCCAGTCAATTCAATGGAGCCGCAAAAATGCGGACAGCACTCCATGTGCTGTCCGCATCCGTTGCTCAGTTCCGTGGCCCCGCAAAAAAATAGAGCATTTCCTATTCTTGTCCGTTTTGTGGACAAGAATAGGCATTTCTACAATGGGCCGCATTTTTTTCTGCAAATTGCAAATTGCAATTGCAAAACACATACGGTCGTGTGCATGAGGCCTTAAAGGAAGGAAAACCGAGCAAAGGGGTGTACCCATTACGGAGATCACCAAATCCACTATGTTAGATGGCCGCTATGTCAAGATCCCACCCTTTGCTCGGTTTTCCTTCCTTTGAGGGATATCTGGATTTCACTGTGTTGAAGACACATAACTTGGGCTCCACAGTTATTTTGCATACACTGTTTCCCAGGGAGCTTTGCACTTTGGATTGCTGTGTTGAGACTCTTAAATGAGGCTCCATGGCGTTTTCTACAGCTGGTCTCCCTAAGATCAGCTATTGTTTTGTTTAACAAAAAATAATAAAAAAGAACAAGTTTAAATTACTAATGCAATAAATCAGGCATGCTCAACCTGCGGCCCTCCAGCTGTTGCAAAACTACAACTCCCATCATTCCTGGACAGCCTACAGCTATCAGCCTACAGAAGGGCATGGTGGGAGTTGTAGTTTTACAACAGCTGGAGGGCCGCAGGTTGAGCATGCCTGCAATAAATGAAACAACAGTCTATTCGTGTGAATGTGTCAGCACAGTTTTGACCATGCTAAATGATCATGCCAAATGCAGATCCTAAGTGTTGGGTCATCATGATCTAAATCTCAGATTTAAAAGTGAATTTTAAATCTCTCTAGTCAGGCAGATCAACATTTTTAGGACAGCTAAATAGCAAATACAGGCATAATTCCACCTTTGAATCCATAATTTGGCAGATTTGTTTTTCAGCAGGTTTGAAAAGCTCTGTAGCATGTAAAGTATGCAGAGGCCAAACTATGCACAGTATATTCCCTTTTTATCCATTCTCAGTGACATGTGAAAGTGGATACTTTTATACCTACCAAAGCTAAGTCTTTGCTTTGTGATTTCATTTTCAGTTGAATAGGTTTGATTAGCATTACTTGCCTGGGATGAAAGAAATCAGCGATATATGCTGCAAATAAAATAAGTTACAAATTAATAAGTGAACCTCAATTGTTTAGTAAGAGTGTGTTAATAAGAGAGTACAATAGAACATTTACAACATAAAAGTAAGGAGGCACAGTTGAAAAATGGATTTGTTGTTTTATATATATACCCACCAGGCCTTATATAAATTACCAAACTTAGACCCCAATGGGAGCTCTGATCAATTGCAACTAGTAATGGTTTAAGATGTCGATGTATCACTTGTACAGAGTTTTTGGGACTACATAAACTATAATAACGTCAGCTTGAAGTTTTTGGGAACCAGCAGTATTTAACAGGTTTCTATTCTAGACATTACCTTAACGGGTGACAGAGAAAATGGTAAGGTAATGATATCATTGTATTGGAAGCCAATTCAAATACTATTTTGGATGTGCATAGCTGCTATCCTAAGCATACCATTAAATCTATTCCTGTAGGTGAGTATACAAGAAATAAGAGAATTTGCAACACACCTCACACCTATGGTGACGCATGTAAAGATATAGATGCACGATTGAAAAAAGTTCATAAAAGCTGTCCCAGAACCTGAAGCACCTGTCAAAATCCTGCCCCCTAATTAGTTCACAGGCTGACAGAAAGTCTGTAAGCCAATCAGAGCAAGCTTCCCTCCATCCCAGGGTCATGTGATCCTCTATCGTCATTCTCCCTGTCCTCTTTCCTTCAAATTTTTACAGTAAAATGGCGCAGGTGTTTTTTTGCATGATTCATTAAAACTTCGCTTGTTTAGCAGCAGAATTTTTGTGAAATTCGTAATGGATCCAGTTAGTTTAGAATCAATTTATTAATTTCTTGTGTATATGCTGAAGTGTTCCTGACATCAAGATACACACCAATGTGCCCATAGACCTTATTATCCAAGTGTGTATGACTTTTTACTGGTTCAATTTTTATTTCTTTTACTCACTTCTGATCCGTTTCAGATGAATCGCATAAAACAGCACGTAGCATCATTTTACTGTGAGAAATGATGGGGAAATACCACAAGGGAGGATGCTCACATGACAGAAGGAGTGTGGGGGGAGGGCTTGCCCTGATTGGCTCACAGGCTGATGGCCTAGATCAGCCAATCAGGGGGGGCAGCAGTCAGGGGTGTGCCTGTGCATAACAAGCAGAACGTCATTCTGCTTTGTACTTGCAGCCTGGCAAGAAGCTGTGCCGTGTGGCTCTATGTCTGCACACCTATGTATATATGGACAGTATAAGATAATAAGGAGATAAAAGTATCCTAATGTCCCATGAAAACCATCAAACTCTGTGATGAAACTGGCTTTCGTGAGGAATGCCCCAGGAAAGGAAGACCAAGAGCTCTGCAGAGGAGAAGTTCATTAGAGTTACCAACCTCAGTAACCACAAATTAACAGCACCTTAAATTACAGCCTACTTAAATGGTTTACAGATATCAAGTACCAGACAGATCTCAACATCAACCGTTCAGAGAAGACTGTGAGAATCATCCCATTATGGTCAAATTGCTGCAAAGAAGCTACTACTGAGTAACAACAACAAAAATAGAATTGCTTCAGGTTAAGAAACACAGTGTGGAGATCTGTACTTTGGTCTCATTAGTCAAGATTTTTGTTTTCCAACTGTCATGTTTTTGTGAGACATAGAAAAGGTACACAGATTCTATCTACATTTGTGGTTCCCAACATGAAGCATAGAAGAGGAGTTGTGATGGTGTAGGGGTGTTACCAACTAAATACTGTTGCCAATTTATTCAAGATTCAAGGCACACTTAACAAGCATGGCTACCACAGCATTTTGCAAAAACGTGCCCATTTGGTTTGTGCTTACATCTGGTTTGGGCTTAGGTGGATCATCATTTGGTTTTCAACAAGAAAATGACCTAAAAAACTCCTCCAGGTGATGTGAGGGTTATTGGTCCAAGAAAGAGAATGTTGGAGTGCTGTGTCAAATAATATCCACAATCACCCAATCTTAACCAAATTGAGATGGTTTGAAATGCACTGAAGGAACAACAGCCACCAAATGCTCAGCACCTCTAGAAACTTCTTCAAGACTGCTAGAATACTATACCAGATGACTACATCCTGAAGCTGATTGAGAGAATGTCAAGAGTGTGCAAAGCTGTCAATGCAAATGGGAGCTACTTTATAGAATCTAAGATATAAAACATATTCTGGTTTGTTTAGCACTGTTTTTGTTTACTACTTAAAGGGTTATTCCCATCTCACACATTGATGGCATATCGCTAGGATATGCCAACAATCCCAAATAGGTGCAAGTCCCACCTCTGGAACCCACTCCTATCTCCAGAATGGGTTGCCCGAGGTGAAGAAGAGGGTGCTGTGCATGCACAGTGTGCTCTCCATACACTTCTACAGGAGTTTCAAAAATAGCTAAGCGAGCTCAGCTATTTTCGTAAGTACCATAGCTGTGAATGGAGGATGGCCGTGCTTGTGCTGTGCACTCCTCTTCACTTTGCAGGGTCCATTCTGGAGATAAGCGTGGGTCCCAGAGGTGGGACCTGCATCTATCTGGCATTGATGACATATCCTAGCGATATGCCATTAGTGTCTGAGATGGGAATACCCCTTTAATTTCACATATGTTCCTTCAACATTAGCATGTCTTTAATGTGAATCTACAATGTATAAAATAAAAAAAATGGGGGGTTGTGGCCAGCCATGAGAGAGTGAAGACGTGATCTGCTACACCCTTGGCCAAATTCTCTTTACACCAGTTGCTCCTGATGGGAAAGACACTTAAAAAGGGTAGAGCCTGACCACCGGCTCCCCTGACCTCCTCCCAAGGCGACTTACCCCGCTTCTTCACCCGGCATTACGCCTCACTGGGCCCCGCTATATATTGCCACGCCATGCGCTCTCAAGATCCCACAGCCCAGGCCAGACTTCCCCGGCATCGACTTTATTGTGCTCCCCACACGCACGCATCAGCCCTGCCTCTATTCATACACCGCAATCCCTGCAAGCCTCTACACCACTGCATAAACAGCTTAGACACACGCCAGGGGCTCCTCTGTGGTCACCACCTTACTTTAGTCATCATCTCCAGGGACGCCCCTTGGACCACCATCCAAGGTCCCCTGACCACCTCATATGGCATGTCCCTTCTCCTCCCGCTGTGCAAGACCCCCTTCACCTCCCTTCCCACTCCCCAAGTCCATCCCTGGCAGCATCTCCACGTTGGTCCACGGGGTCTTCATGGGACAATTCCCATCCACAGCCGCATGGCACAACCCAACTTGGTTCCAGGGTCAGGACTGGCCTTACAGCTATGCCCCTCCAGAGATCTCCTTTGCACCCCGCATCAAGACTTCCACCATCCGCAGATCTATTTGATGAAGACGCTAGACCGCCAACTATCTGCGCTCCCTTATTTGCTATCTACCTTCTAAAGCAGACCTATCCAGTTTTGCTACCAACATCCTACAAGAATGTAAAATGTAGTTTTCTCAGGTCCGCTCCAAGCTGGCTGTGCTTGACACCAAGGTTAACTAAGTCACACAAGACCATCCAACCCCGTCTGCAACTGTACAAGCTCTACAAGAGAAGGCCCAAACTTATGACGCACAACTTTATATTTTATAACAACATCTGGACGTTTTAAAAAAACCTAATCGCTGCAGTAATATACGGATCAGAGGCCTTCCAGAATCAGTAAGAACAGCAGACCTACTGCCCACGATTGTGAGAATATTCAATGGAATTCTAGGACGTCCGCCAAGCTCTCATATAGAGATCGACAGAGCGCACAGAGCCCTTAGGCCTCCCAACCCTGATGGCACCAAGCCCAACTGCAGGACCTTTCATGTCACACTTTGTCACAACGAGCTGCCTTACGCCCGCTACTGGATCTTCTCAGGGACCGCAGAATTCCTTATCGCTGGGGTTACCCATTCACCCTTTTTACAGGTCCCAAAGGTCAGGTTGCGGTTCTCCGTCACCCTTCGGACTTTTCACACTTTCTACAAAAACTAGACCTGCCGCCTAGAAACGTCAGAAGGAGCTAGGGACAGTGCTAGAAAAGAGATTTACAAGTGCAGGGAAAGATAATTTGGGGATCCAAATAGCCATTATACAGCTCTGTCATTCCAGCAATATGTTCTTGGGGTGCAAGTGCTATGTTGAAAAGCCTTAAGTGGCGTATTTCAGTAGAAAAAGAAAAATATATATGCAATTCACTTCTGCAGCTATATGTGGTGAAAGCATTTAGTGGAATATTTCAGTAGAAAAAAATATATATATACGCAGTTCACTTCTGCAGCTATATGTGGTGAAAGCGTTTAGTGGCGTATTTCATTACAAAAAGAAAAATATATATATGCAGTTTACTTCTGCAGTTATATGTGATGAAAGCATTTAGTGATGTATATCAGTAAAAAAAGATAAATATATACGCAGTTCACTGTTGCAGTTATTTGCGGTAAAAGGGATTAGTGACGTATTTCAGCACTACAAGAAAAATATATACGCAGTTCCCTGTTGCAGTTATTTGTGGTAAAAGTTTTAGTGAGGTATTTCTGTAGTACAAGAAAAATATATATACAGTTCACTGTTGCCGTTATTTGCGTTAAAAGCGTTTAGTGACGCATTTCAGTACTACAAGAAAAATATATATGCAGTTTACTGTTGCAGTTATTTGCAGTAAAAGCGTTTAGTGGCTTATTTAAGTACAAAAAGAAAAATATATATGCAGTTCACTTCTGCAGCTATAAGTGGTAAAAGCGTTTAGTGACGTATTTCTATACTACAAGAAAAATATATGCGCAGTACACTGTTGCAGTTATTTGCGGTAAAAGCGTTTAGTGACGTATTTCAGTACTGAAAGAAAAATATATACGCAGTTCACTGTTGCACTTACAGTATTTGCGGTAAAAACATTTAGTGGCCTATTTCAGTACAAAAGAAAAAATATATTCTCAGTTCACTTCTGCAGTTATATGTGGTGAAAGCGTTTAGTGGCCTATTTCAGTACAAAAAGAAAAATATATTCTCAGTTCACTTCTGCAGTTATATGTAGTGAAAGCATTAGTGGCCTATTTCAGTACAAAACGAAAAATATATACACATTTTACTTCTGCAGTTATATGTGGTGAAAGCATTCACTGTCCTATTTTAGTACAAAAAGGAAAAAAATATACGCACTTCACTGTTGCATTTGTTTGTGGTGAAAGAGTTTAGCGGCCTATTTCAGTACAAAAAGGAAAAAATATATATGCATTTCACTTCTCCAGTTATATGTGGTGAAAGCGTTGGTGTCCTATTTCAGTACAAAAAGCAAAAAAAAATACGCACTTCACTGTTGCATTTATTTCTGGTGAAAGAGTTTAGTGGCCTATTTAAGTACAAGACGAAAAATATATACACATTTCACTTCTGCAGTTATATGTGGTGAAAGTGTTCAGTGTCTTAGTTCAGTACAAAATGAAAAATATATACACATTTCACTTCTGCAGTTAATATTATTTCAGTAGAAAAACAAAACATATTCAGTGTTCCCTTTGGCAGTAATATGTGGTAAAACCTTTAATGACGTATTTCGGTCGAAAAAACAATATATTCAGCGTTCAGCGCTGCAGTAATATTTGTAGTAAAACAATTAGTGAAGTATTTCGGTAAAAACGATACATTTATTCTGCGTTCAGTGCCACAGTTATATGTGGTAAAGCCTTTAGTTGCGTATTTCAGTATAAAACAAAAAATGTATTCTTATAAAAATGTATCCTTATTAAGGAGGGGTCCACGGGTTCACGGAAACAGCGGCAGTAGCAGTCAGTCAGTGCGTAGTGTTGTCTGTAAAATCACCTACTCTGTGCTGTGGCAGTTATTTGTACAGCCTCCGGAGGAGGGGAACATGGCCATATGTAGAAGTTGAAGCATGCCCAGTGTGCCAATGTTGGCACCACGGCCCTGTGTCAACATATGCAGCGTCACCATAAAGTGGCCTGGGAGAACCGTAGCTCTGCTGTGGTGGTCCAGCCTGCGGCAGCAACCACTGCATCACTCAGTGGCACACCACACCCGATTTCAGGCAGCCGAAGCAAGTTGTCTGTCGATCCCATCATCTGCTGGTCCTAATGCTCCTGCTCCTCCTACTCCTCGTCAGTCATTCCGTTAGCAATTGATCACCGAAGCGAGTAGCGTGCACGCATTCAACGGTGCAGAAGCTGAACGTGCTGCTGTCCAAATTGCTGGTGCTGCAGTCTCTCCCTTTCCAAGTGGTGGACTTTGCACCTTTCAGAGAACTGATGGCTTGTGCCAAGCCGAGGTGGAGAGTCCCAAGCCTTTTGTGACATATTTCGCTCTAAACACAAATTTATTCAGCGTTCAGCTCTGCGGCTATATGTGGTAAAACCTTTTGGGACGTATTTCGGTCGAAAAACAAATTTTATTCAGTGTTCAGCGCTGCAGTTATGTGTGGTAAAACCTTTTGGGATGTATTTTGTTTGAAAAACAAATCCGTTCAGCCCTGCGGTTATATGAGGTAAAATCTCCATGATGTCTCCATGATAAATCTGCAGCATGGGGGCCTCCACACACTTTCAAAATAATCCTTCAGCAGCGCGAATAGATGCCGGATGATCGGGACGCTCCATGACATTCCCAGGAGCTGCTGTCGGGAGCAGCGGTTCATTTCTGAGATGTCCGTATAGTACGGGGAGGATCCGAAGACCCTCTCTATCTCCGTGCTATGTTATATGTGTATAAGTCTTTATTGACGTATCTCGGTCGAAGTTGTATGTGGTAAAATCTTTATTGACGTATTTCGGTTGAAAAACAAATTTTATTCAGCGTTCAGCGCTGCGGTTATATGTGGTAAAATCATTATTGACGTATTTTGGTCGAAAAACAAATTTTATTCAGCGTTCAGCACTGCGGGGATATGTGGTAAAACCTTTTCGGACATATTTCAGTCAAAAAGCACATTTTATTCAGCGTTCACCGCTGCGGTTATATGTGGTAAAACCTTTTGGGACGTATTTCAGTCGAAAAACAAATGTTATTCTATTTTGACTATATACTGACAGGGAGTGCTCCACAGGATTGGCGCATAGCAAATGTGGTGCTAATATTCAAAAAGGGTCCAAAAACAGAGCCTGGAAACTATTGGCCGGTAAGTTTAACATCCGTTGTGGATAAACTGTTTGAAGGTTTTCTAAGAGATGCTATCTTAGAGCACTTCAATGAAAATAAGCAAATAACGCCATATCAGCATGGCTTCATGAGGGATCGGTCATGTCAAACTAATTTATCAGTTTCTATGAGGAGGTAAGTTCTAGACTTGACAGTAGCGAATCAATAGATGTCGTATATCTGGACTTCTCCAAAGCATTTGACACTGTACCACATAAAAGGTTAGTATATAAAATGAGAATGCTCAGACTGGGAGAAAATGTCTGCATGTGGATAAGTAACTGGCTCAGTAATATAAAACAGAGGGTGGTTATTAATAGTACACACACTTAGATTGTCACTGTCACTAGTGGAGTACCTCAGGGGTCCGTACTGGGCCCTCTCCTCTTCAATATATTTATTAATGATCTTGTAGAAGGCTTGCACAGTAAAATATCAATTTTTGCAGATGACACTAAACTGTGTAAAGTAATCGACAAGGAAGAGGACAGTATACTGCTACAGATGGATCTAGATAGATTGGAGGCTTGGGCAGAGAAGTGGCAGATGAGGTTTAACACTGACAAATGTAAGGTTATGCACATGGGAAGGAATAATGCAAGTCATCCATACATACTAAACGGTAAAACACTGGGTAACACTGACATGGAAAAGGACCTAGGAATTTTTGTGAAAAGCAAACTAAGCTGTAAAAACCAGTGTCAGGCAGCTGCTGCCAAGACCAATAAGATAATAGGTTGCATCAAAAGGGACATAGATGCCCGTGATGAGAACATAGTCCTACCACTTTACTAATCACTGGTCAGACCACACATGGAGTACTGTGTACAGCTCTGGTGTCCTGTGAAAAAGGCAGACATAGTGCAGCATTCCACTCGTATACGTGGGCACTGCAAAGTTGTTGTATCTTATGTCATATTGCATTTCATGCCATTAATACAGTTATATCTGGTGAAATCCCTGGTAACAGCCTGTAGGGTGCAGTACATACATCCACCACTAGATGGGGATAGCACCATAGTCTATATATGCCACAGTTCAGGCCTAGTCAGTTAGTTGTTAGTCTAGTTGTTAGTCATGTGAGTCTAGAGTTAGAGGAGCTGGAGGGAGGAAAGGGGGAGAGAGGGGACCCCTTCCTCTCAGCTCTCTCTGGAGCTCCACGGCCCAGAGGAGCCACAGTCCATCTCAAGTTATAAAGCCAAGAAACAAGGCATAGGTGAGACCTTCTTCTACTGTCCACTCTTCCGGGGTGTCAAGTGAAAAATTGCTTTTTAACTGCAGAAAAACAAAGGAAGGATAATAACCATTATACTAGGCTTTTAGGCACCTTTGTACCCAGGCCTCACCTACAATATATTTTTCAGCCAGTCCAGCTGTTATTTGCACTTATGTAGAAGTAAGGATCTAAACCGCCATTACTGAGAATAGGACAAGGCAAAGAGCTGAAGATACCAGTCAAGACTTATCTCCATACCCTAGCCTGATATACACATATATGCAGAAAGACTGTTACCTTGGATTAACAAATTTCTACCTTCATATGCATAAAAGACTGATCACATTTGGAAGCACTTGTGATCAAGAACCTGTGTACAGTAAAAGTTGTGAGTTGGATTTAACCTTTGTCTCACTCGTTAATTAACATAACCACTGCTCTCATCATCTTGCACCGCCAAGGTCGTGACGACCAGCGGCAAAAGCACACCCAACCTGAATCACCATCAAGGGCACCTCAAAACACCAACTGGCCGGTGTCCCCTGTAATAGAGTGTGCCCCGGAGAATCCAGAGCTATTCTCCCACCTGAACTGTGCAGGCCTGCCCAGGGACGACAAAACTGTGAGTAACCAGAACTGTGGTTTTATCCTCGGCCTACCTATACTCACAATGTGACCTCACAGAGATATTTCCCCTGTTGGTCTGGTCCACTGCATCAGAAAAATTGGCGTCACGAACAGGATTACAATCCTCGGCGCCTTGAATGAACTGTGTACGAACTGGATTTCAGTAACAAAATTGTGCACTATAGTGAATGAGCCCCATCTGATTTGCTGTTTTATTGGTCCAAAGAACTGTTCAAAATGTTCACAAAGAGCCTGACTGTGTTGCGCTGATTGTCTGCTATAAAAAAAATCGCATCGCTGAAATTGAGATTTTTCTCGTGTCAATAGCACTGTCTGCTTTAAATGAATGGACATTCCAGAAAGAAGAAAAAATTAGGTTGCACAACGGATACTGTCTGTGTAGCAGTTGTAAAGCCTTTATGGTCCCATCAGAATTGGCTTATGACTTGGTATCCAAAAGCAGAAGTGGGTACAAAACACAGAAGACATGCAAATATTCACATGAAATCTCTGTTTTAGATCCACTCCTGTTTTTTTTTTTTTTTGCATTAGCAATACTGATGGATTATTGAGCAAATGCTGACCGAGTAAAGGTGGATGCTCCACAGACAGGATCTGTTTTTTGTGGGTTATTGTTCTGATGGATAGGAGGAAGGGCAAATTAATCAGTGACGTCAACACAAACTTACTGCTGACACCCTCTCCACTCTGTCAGGGGGCTTTACTTGTATACGTGTTTAATAGAACAGGTTCTGTAGACATCTATGTGGAATCAGTTGGCGACAGTGTAAAAGGAGTGCGCTTCTTCTTGGCGCTAACATCGACCTGTAAGACTGAGTTCAAACTTGATTGTTTTGGTCCATTTCGTCCCCATGACTACCCAAATAAATGAAGTGTGCAGTGATTCTAAAAGCGACGCCTGTCATCTGCATGTCATACGGACTCACTACCAAAGCAGACTCCCTATGCGTGTTACCCTATGCGTGTTACTGCAAGGCACAGTGTTCTACACCACTATAAAGGCTCTCAGAAGCCAGGAAATAGCATTTTTTTAACGTAATTGGCCGCAAGGTTATTCAGATAGACCCAAATTTTTCCCAAACAATTCAGCAAACTGGCGAAGCGAATTTTTCAATAATTCGCTTATATCTAATTCCTCAGAAATTGTCTCCTCTTTCTGCTCTTTCTACTCTGAGCTATACAACCTACCCCGTTCTCCCCCAGCGCAACCTGACCATACGCCTGAACCCCTCTTTCAGCCCCCCAAACTATCTGAGTTGGAGTCTGCTAGCCTAGAAGCGCCATTCATGGAAGCCAAACTCCAAACGGTCCTCAAATCCCTACCACGGGGAAAGAGCCCAGGTCCTGACGGATTCACAGCCAGATTTAACAGGTCCTTCTCGTCTTCCCTCTCCCCTTTCTTGTTCCGGGTCTTTAACGTGGTGTCTCCTGGGCTTTCCTTCCCGGCACAGACCACTCAGGCCCATATTGCAGTCATCCCCAAACCTGGTAAGGACCTGCACTTATGTGTCAGTTATCGTCCTATCTCTGTCCTAAATGTAGAATATTTGTCAAACTATGGGCCAATAGACTGTTGGGGCATAGGCCCGGGATTTCTGTCGAAGATTTCAGTATGTACCAACAACCCTCAGCCCTAGTAAAAATCAATGGCAGCCTCTCTCGCCCCTTTTCCATCCATAATGGAATGAGACAAGGCTGTCCATTGTCTCCTTTGCTGTAGGTCCTGGTTATGGAGCATCTTATGTCCTCTATACGCGCCAACCCGGACAACTCCGGGGTAAAAATTGGAGATCATGAATACAAATGTGCGACTTTTGCAGATGACCTCCTGCTCTATATAACTAATCCCCACATTTCCTTGCCATCTTTGCTCCGTGAGATTTACCATTTTGGTGTCTGGACCAACTTTAAGATTAATATGACTAAGTCTGATGCCCTAAATGTCTCCCTATCTGCTGCCTTGGTCTCTTTGCTTAAAACCACTTTCCCCTTTGCCTGGCCATCAAATGGGATAATTACTGCTGACCTGTCGCGACTCTATAGCTCAAACTTCACCCCTCTCCTCCAGCAGTTCCAGAAGGACTTGGAGATATGGCGTAGACGAGATTTCTCCTGGTTTGGCAGAATTAGTATATTGAAGATGAACTTGCTGCCGAAATTACTCTCTCTCTCCTGCAGACCATCCCCCACTGTGTCCTGGCCGTATTCTGGTCCCAAGTATGCCGCTGCTTTGCACAATTTGTATGGTCACCTGGTAAACCAAGGATTAATTGTGCACTACTGACCCGTTCTAAGGAGACGGTGGGGGGGGGAGGTACTATCATTCTACTGATAATTAACAATAAGGACCTAAGCCTGGGTACAGGTGCATTAATTACAGAATATTTACAAAGCCTAGGCGGCTCTTAACCTTACTTGACCCAGGTGAAGTATCGATATAAAACATCACATTTATTGATACATTTAAAACAACTGTGAGCCAACACACAGGTTAAAAACCTTGTCTGTCACTCCTTTGTGTACTCAGACATCTCTTTTGAGGTTAGTGGAGATGTGCACGGTCTCCTCTAATTCATCAAAGCCCAGCACTTTATAACCAGAATATCCATTTATTTCACTGACCATCAGCAAAGTGATATCTAAAAATGTCTGACACTTTGAAAATGTCTGTCAGACCTATAATTGAACATCAGTTGCTTAACTAATATTCCTTATGCCATAGGTACGTGGTAAAGTTTGTGTGACCTTATATTAAGAACTATCCGTTCTGGGATTGCAGCTCAATTAGTTTGCTGAAGGACATATACTTTCACAGCATTTGGAACTTATCTGACAATATGTCAATAGCTGTCAGATGCTGAATTATTCACATTCGATCATACTACACACATAACCATGTAAGGCTACTACTATCATTCTACTGCCTACGCACGACTCTTGGACATGTTGCGCATTGATACCTCCAAATCTTGGATATGCATAGCAAACGACTCTTCTTCCAGTTCTCTAACAGTACTCCAATGGCTAACAGGCGCCTCACGCTCCATCACTTCTAAGCTCTCCTTCACGGCTCACCACACTTTTGTAATCATACCGTCTATAAACCGCCATACGTCTTTAATCGATCCTAAAGGTCCCTTGGTCCCAATAACTGATCATCCACTCTTCCTTCCAGGGCACTCAACTCATCCCTTTCTCAATTGAACAAAGGCTTGTCCACTTAGACTTTGTCATGTCCTATTGGGATCTTCCTTGAAGCCCTTATCTCAATTGTTGGGGACTCCCCTACCTTTACCACGCAGCTTCTACGAATATTTACAACTCCAGCACTTCTGCTCTTCTATGAGTAAGACCCACACGTTAAATCGAAACCTCACAACATTTGAACAAATGTGCATAGCCCCCTTAGCGGCACATATCAACTGACTATAAAATACTAATACATCAACGCTCCTCACACCTCCCTCCTTTTTGTCAGGTCTGGGAATGAGAATTAAGTGCTCATTTCACACTATTTCAGGGGAACAAGAGTTTTCTCTTGTCTCATAAAGCGCTGATTTCTACTAAAGCCCAGGAAACGAGCTACAAAATCCCGTCCAGGTGGTACAGGGTGCCCACGCTCCTCCATAAATGGTTTCCCACAGTGTCAGACCACTGCTGGAGATTTCACACAGAGGAAGGCATGATGGTCCATATTTGTACACTTGTACACTTTGTACACAAGACCATCATAGAGGTGACGGGCATTCCTCTGCAGAACTCCCCTGAAGCTCTCCTACTTTTTGTGATTGACCTAAATATCTCTGCGTACAAGAACTCTCTTCTGAAATACATGGTATTTCAAGCAGCAAAAGCAGTTACTCCTCGACACTGGAAGTCCCTCTCCCCTCCCTCACAAGAAGAATGGTTAGAGGAAATCACTCTATATCAGAGAATGGAGGATTTAATAAGTGTGACACCCTTAGACTCTTAAAGATTCTTGAAGACTTGGGGCCCTTGGGATGAGTTCCGCTCCTCGGAGACGTTCCGGAATATACAAATGTGACTCTTCATGCCTAGCTCCTTAAGTTTTTCTCAACACAATTTTTGCATTGGTAACACTCTGGTCTTCTACTCACATTTTCTTTTTACTAAAGTCTCATTAAACTATGTCTAAACAATTTCAGCCACTCTTTATCTTTGAAAAGTGTTGGGCAATAGCTAAACATTTCTGATGAACAATATTGAGACAGATATCACCATAACTATATGTAATCACATTATCTAGCCTAATTTTAAAAAACATTATATGCTAAAAAATACAGGCATACATACTCACTACAAGAGCCAGATTAAAGGGAGGGAACCGAGAGCCTTTTATGTCCCCCTACACTAGGCATCCTCAAACTGCGGCCCTCCAGCTGTTGCAAAACTACAACTCCCAGCATGCCCGAACAGCCTACAGGTATCAGCCTACAGCAGATCATTGTGGGAGTTGTAGTTTTACAACAGCTGGAGGGCCGCAGTTTGAGGATGCCTGCCCTACACCTTTCACATAGCATGGCCACATCAGGTCACCCACAGATATCCTGACAAATAATGTTAACCTTGTGTGCAGCCCTTGTTATGTGTGCCACTTTCAGTTCCCCTGCCCCTAGTACCCCCACATTGAGCCCCCTACCCCACAGAATCCTAACTTAATGCAGCATTTACACTAGACTATGGACTGACTGACCGCAGAATTTACAGCTAAAGGCCAATGATCGCTACAAAGTGCATCAAAGGAGGTGTTTGCATAGCCTCATTTAAAACCAAGTTTCACCAGACAGAGAGCATGCCCAGTGACAACCACAGAATGCTGTGAACAGCTAAGAGGCCCGCTAAGACGAGATTCAGATCAAGCGGGTACCATGAGACACCAAGCAGTACAATTCTCACTGTATTGAACGTTATTGGGCTTTTATTTGATAGACCAACACAAAGTAGCAAGTATGTGACAAGTAAAAAGAAAATTATACATGATTTTCAAAATGTTGAATAAATAAAAATCTGAAAAGTGTGGAGTGCATTTGTATTCAGCGCCCTATACTCTGATACCCCTAAATTAAATCCAGAATGGCCAATTGCCTTAAGAAGTCACCTAATTAGTAAATAGAGTCCACCTGTGTGTAATTTATTCTAAGTATAACTACAGCTGTTCTGTGAAGACCTCAGATGTTTGTCATTAGTGATCAAAGATTATTATGAACACCAAGGAACAAACCACACAGGTCATGGATAAAGTTGAGGAGAAGTGTAAAGCAGGGTCAAGTTTTGAAAAAATATCCCAAGCTCTGAACATCTCACGGAGCACTGTTCAGTCCATTATCCAAAAATGGAAGGAGTATGGCACAACTACAAACCTACGAAGGAATGACCATCCACTTAAACTAACAGCACAGCAACGAGAGCACTAATTAGAGAAGCAGCCAAGAGGCCCATGGCCACTCTGGAGTTGCTGCAGAGATGTGCCACACATAGCAAAATGCTATCTGTGGCAGAAAACTAACCCTGCAAGTAACCCTGAACAAACCATCCCCGCCATTAAACATGGTGGTGGGAGAATCATGGTGGGGGGATGCTTTTCTTCAGCAGGAACAGGGTAGCTGGTCAGAGTTAATGGGAATATGGATGGAGCTAAACACAGGGCAATCCTGGAAAACCTGGTAGAGGGTACTAAAGAATTGAGACTGGGGCAGTGGTTCACCTTCTAGGAGGACAATGACCCTAAACATACAGCCAGAGCTACAGTGGAATGGTTTAGATCAAAGCATATTCATGTGTTATTCAGACCTTCCTGACCATGCCTAATTTAGCAAATCTGATGTGTCACTATATGTGGTAATAACTTTGGAACACTTTTACTTATCCAAGCCATTCTGAGATTGTTTTCTCGTGACATATTGTAATTCATGACAGTGGTAAATTTCGCAATTTTCAAAATTTCTATTTCTCTGCTTTTAAAACAGAAAGTGATACCTCATAAAATATTTCTTACTTAACATTCCCCATATGTTTACTTTATGTTGGCATCATTTTGTAAATGTCATTTTATTTTTTTAGGACGTTAGAAGGCTTAGAATTTTAGATACAATTCTTAAAATGTTTAAGAAAATTTCCAAAACCCACTTTTTAACCCTTAGGACACCAGTGCCATACATGTACATACAGAGGCAAGGGTCCGGCTCTCACTGATAGCCGGACCCCTGCTGTATGCGCCGGCGCCGGCATTGCACAGCCGCTGATGTGACGGGGACCCCATGGCAGGGAAGGCAGCCCTATGCCTTCCTTAGGCATTGTGGCTGCCTTCCGGGAGAGCCTGTGAGATCCAGCCCCTTGGATCTCACAGGAAGCAGGCTGTAAGTGTATTACATTAAGTAATACACTTACAGCCAAAGCCATTGTAAAGGGGATCAGACCACCAAAGGTTGAAGTGCGAGAGTGGGACAAACAATAAAGTGTAAAATAAAGTTAAGAAGTAAAGTTTTACAAAAAACGTAAAAGTTTCAAGTAAAAAAAAAAACTCCTTTTCCCAAAATAAAGTAATTTAAAGAAAAAAAATAGGGAAAAAAAGAACAGTAGACATATTAGGTATCACCACGTCCATATCGACTGGCTCTACAAAAATATTACATGACCTAACCCCTCAAGTGAACACCATAAAAATAAATAAAAAATAAATCACTAAAAGTTCAAAACCACCGTAAAAAAAGATCAAGCGATCAAAAAGTCAAATGCACCCCAATCAAACCGTCATCTCATCCCGCAAAAATGATACCCTACCTGAGACAATCGCCCAAAAAATAAAAAAGACTATGGCTCTCCATAGAGACACTAGAACAGGATTTTTTCTTTGTTTCAAAAATGATATTGTTGTGTAAAACTTAAATAAAAAAAAGTATCCATATTAGGTATTGCCATGTCCAATACGGACATGGCAATACCTAATATGGATACCACATGAACTAACTCCTCAGATAAACACCGTCAAAAAAATAAAATAAAAACTGTGCTAAAAAAAAAATTTTTTTCACCTTACATCACTAAAAGTGTAACACCAAGCGATCAAAAAGGCATATTCCCCCCAAAAAAGTACCAATCTAACTGTCACCCTATCCTGCAAAAAATGAGCCCCTACCTAAGACAATCGCCCAAAAAATAAAAATAAACTATGGCTCTCAGAATACGGAGACACTAAAACATTATTTTTTTTGTTCCAAAAAGCTGTTATTGTGTAAAAAATTGTGTAAAAAGTGTTACACTAAGCAATCATAAAGTCATAGGCACCCCAAAATCATACCAATCGAACAGTCATCTCATCCCCAAAAAAATGAGACCCTACCTAAGACTATCACCCAAAAAATAAAAAACTATAGCTCTCAGACTATGGAGACACTAAAACATGATTTTTTTTTCTTTCAAAAATGATATCATTGTGTAAAACCTACAAAAATACAAAAAGTATTCATATTAGGTATTTCCACATCCGTAAGGACAT
Organism: Bufotes viridis; assembly: GCA_033119425.1. Classification (NCBI taxonomy): domain Eukaryota; kingdom Metazoa; phylum Chordata; class Amphibia; order Anura; family Bufonidae; genus Bufotes; species Bufotes viridis. The sequence continues at coordinate 59,364,114 of CM065598.1, forward strand.
GCTGTATACAAATATCACATGACCTAAACCGTAAAAAAATAAAGAGTGTGTCAAAAAAGGCATTTTTTGTCATCTGACTGTCACGACCCGCGATGGTGTCGTGACTCGTGATTGCGGCATGCGGTTGCCGTGGGCAACATGCGTGCCACGACCGATGTTGCGGTCGTGTTTGTTGTACCGCATGCACTTGCCGGCGGCGAGGTTTTGTTGCCGCATGTGAGGGCTGTGTGTTTGTTGCCTCACATGTAGTTGCCGCTGGTTTGTCGTATGTGTGCACAGTGTTTATGTTTGGTGTGCACAGGGTTAAGGTGTGGCTGCTTGGTATGGTGGGTGTGTCCTCAGGTCTCTTTATTACCTAGTGTTTGGAGCCTGAGTGCAGTCTTGTTTGTCCAGTCATGGTGTGAGCATGGCTGGAGTCTGCTGTATGTTGTCCACCTTTATGTCTGCGTGAGCCACCCTTATTTGTTATATTGTTTATATTGTTTTCTATCATCCCTCTCCAGTGTGTGTCTGTGTACTCCATCCCCATCTGGTGTTGTTATATGGTGTGGGTATGTTGGGAGCGTGTAGTCACAGTGTGTTGCTCCGGAAGGGGCTTGCTTACCCGGAGGGGTATAGCATATACCGGATGGTGTGCTGCCAGGCCAGGTCTCCCCCCAGGCATCTGATGTCCGCTTGGGGGTCCGGGAGGTCCTGGCACTGCTTCTCTATCTTGAGCACGGCAGGTAAGTGTGGGTTTCTTGTACCTGTTTCTTATGTTACTTGCCTGCTGTGCGGGCACACACTGTTCGGGTCCCGGCTGCTGTGGGGGGCCTCTGGAGACTCCTGCTCATCCGCGGTCTAGGGTGAGCAGGTGGTCTCTGCCCTGTTTTTATATGATGACAGTATGATTGGTACTATTTTAGGGTGCATATGACTTTGTTTTTTACATGTTCTATTTTTTTCCTTATAGTTTATCAGTGCTTCCTGGCTCCCCTCCTGTTTTAGTGATTTATATGCTTTCTTTTTGTCATTTATTGCTATCTTTACGGTTCTATTTATCCACATTGGTTTCTTATTGTTTCTTAGCCTTTTATTCCTAAAAGGTATGTACCTCTCACAATTAGATGTTACAATACTTTTAAAAATCTCCCATTTTGTGGTTGTATTTTTATTTTTGAGGACTTTGTCCCAGTTAGTTAGGCCTATGGCCTCGCTTAGTTGGCTAAATTGTGCTTTTTTGAAGTTTGGTATTTTTGTTCCTCCCTTTAGAAACTCTCGTTTGAAGGATAATTGGAAGGTTATTATTTTATAGTCACTATTTCCTAGGTCTCCCCCAACCTGCACATCTGTTGTTCTGTCAGGTCTATTGGTTAATACTAAGTCCAGTATGGCCGTCCCTCTAGTCGGGTCCTGAACCAGTTGGGAAAGGTAATTGTCTTTGGCTATTGCCAAGAACCTGTTTTCTTTATGCGTTGTACAGCTTTCAGTTTCCCAGTCTATATCTGGGTAGTTGAAGTCCACCTTAATAACGATTTCATTATGATTTGACGCCTCATCTATCTCGTTTAGTAATAGATTTTCTGTGGACTCTGGTATATTAGGTGGTTTATATTATTGTACTAATATTGTGGAGAGGCGGTGACGAGGAATTTTCCCATTTTGTCGCCACACTAAACAAAAATGACCTGGTTTGCTTTTTACATCCGAGATACATGAAAAAGAAATCACCTTCCTTGATCTGATAATCACGATCGAGACAGACAGAAAGATTACCACCAGACTATTTAGAAAAGAAACAGCTACCAACAGTCTGTTACATTGGCAGAGCGGTCATCCTCTGGCTCTGAAAAAGGGTATTCCGAAAGGACAATACCTCAGGGCCAGAAGGAACTGCTCTAATATGGGGGATTTTAGGTCTGCGGCCTCTGAACTCAAGACCCGGTTTTTGCATCGGGGATATCCGCAAGAAACCCTAAAATCAGCCTTCCACCATGTAATGTGTGTTGACCGTAGTCAATTACTTGTCCCAAAACCAAAATCGGAAGCAATGGCAGTCCCAAGAATAATAGCCACCTTTGATAAAGCTCACATGAACGTGCGGGAAATTTTAAAACGACACTGGCCTATTCTCCGGTCTGACCACCGTATAGGGGAGTCATTATCGGAATGCCCACTGGTAACGTATCGTCGGAGTTCCAATATTCGGGATCATCTAGTACAAAGTTTGTACGCTCGCCCATCAACAGAAACGTGGCTTTCCAATAAGTTGAGAGGCACGTTTCCTTGTGGGTCATACATTTGTTGTAACAACATCACTAAAGGAGCATATTTTTTGAGCACCGCCACTGGCAAAAGATACGTTATTAGATCTATGGTCAGATGCACCACGATGGGAGTAATATACCTGATCATATGCCAGTGTGGCCTACAATATGAAGGAAAAACGAAGCGCGAGCTCCGGAGGAGAGAGGTCCCATAACAGCAAAACTGGCAATGTGTCACCCACCAATGCAGCAGGATATTATCATTAATGTAGGCCCCTGGTACTCAGACAGAGGAGAGAGGTCCCATAACAGCAAAACAGACATGATGTCACCCACCAATGCAACAGGCCACTTTTATCAATTTAGGCCCTATCACCCAGACAGAGGAGAGAGGTCCCATAACAGCAAAGCAGGCATCATGTCACCCACCCATGCAACAGGCCACTTTCAGCAATTTAAGCCCTGGAACCCAGACAGAGGAGAGAGGTCCCATAACAGCAAAACAGGCATCATGTCACCCACCAATGCAGCAGGTGATTATCATTAATATAGGCCCCTGGCACCCAGACAGAGGAGAGAGGTCCCATAACAGCAAAACAGGCATCATGTCACCCACCAATGCAACAGGCCACTTTCAGCAATTTAGGCCCTAGCAGCCAGACAGAGGAGAGGTCATTTGTCAGCAAAAAGAGTTTAATGTCTCCCACCAATACGGCAGGCGATTAAACGAAATATAGGCCCCTGACACCCAGACAGACTGATCAGCATGGCTTTATGAGGGATCGGTCATGTCAAACTAATTTAATCAGTTTTTATGAGGAGGTAAGTTCTAAACTTGAAAGTGGTGAATCAATGGATGTCGTATATCTGGACTTCTCCAAAGCATTTGACACTGTAACACATAAAAGGTTAGTATATAAAATAAGGATGCTTGGACTGGGAGAAAATGTCTGTAAACCAGTGTCAGGCAGCTGTTGTCAAGGCCAATAAGATAATGGGTTGTACCCAGACAGAGGAGAGAGGTCCCATAACAGCAAAACAGGCATCATGTCACCCACCAATGCAACAGGCCACTTTCAGCAATTTAGGCCCTAGACCTAGACAGAGGAGAAAGGTCCCATAACAGCAAAACAGGCGTCATGTCACCCAACAATGCAGCAGGCGATTATTATTAATGTAGGACTATGGCACCCAGAAAGAGGAGAGAGGTACCATAACAGCAAAACTGGCATCATGTCACCCACCAATGCAGCAGGAGATTATCATTAATGTAGGCCCCTGGCACCCAGACAGAAGAGAGAGGTCCCACAACAGCAAAACAGGCATCATGTCACCCACCAATGCAGCAGGCGATTATCATTAATGTAGGCCCCAGGCACCCAGACAGAGGAGAGAGGTCCCATAACAGCAAAACAGGCATCATGTCACCCACCCATGCAACAGGCCACTTTCAGCAATTTAGGCCCTGGCACCAAGACAGAGGAGAGAGGTCCCATAACAAGAACAACAGGCAACATGTCACCCACCAATACAGCAGGCGATTATCATTAATGTAGGCCCCTGGCACCCAGACAGAAGAGAGAGGTCCCATAACAGCAAAACAGGCATCATGTCACCAACCAATGCAGCAGGCGATTATCATTAATATAGGCCCCTGGCACCCAGACAGAGGAGAGAGGTCCCATAACAGCAAAACAGGCATCATGTCACCCACCAATGCAACAGGCCACTTTCAGCAATTTAGGCCCTAGCACCCAGACAGAGGAGAGGTCATTTGTCAGCAAAAAGAGTTTAATGTCTCCCATCAATGCGGCAGGCAATTAAATGAAATATAGGCACCTGACACCCAGACAGAAGGTAAGTCATTTGACAGTAAAAATAGGCTAATGTCCCGTACCAATGCAGCAGGCGATAAAACAAAATATAGGCCCCTGACACCCAGACAGAGGAGAGGTCGTTTGTCAGCAAAAAGAGGTTAATGTCTCCCACCAATACAGCAGGCGATTAAACGAAATATAGGCCCCTGACACCCAGACAGAGAAGTCATTTGACAGTAAAAAGAGGTTAATGTGACGCACCAAAGCAGCAAGCGATTAGCTGAAATGTACGCCCCTGGCACCCAGACAGAGGTGAGGTTCATTCAACTTGGGGTTGCCCCCAACATAATGGTACAATTAAAAAAAGAGGATTCAATAAAGAAGTGCCCTGGAGCAAAAGAATGTATGGTTGAGGGCGAGGCAGTTATAAATGTTTATGCTGCACAAGGTACGGACAAGTCCTGTGGGATCCATGCCTGGTTCATTTTAATGAATGTGAGCTTGTCCACGTTGGCTGTGGACAGGCGGCTGCATTTGTCTGTAATAATGCCCCCTGTCGTGCTAAATACCCGTTCAGGCAATACACTGGCCGCAGGGCAGGCCAGCACCTCCAAGGCATAAAGGGCAAGCTCTGGCCACGTACTGTTCCACCATGTTGTTGAAATGCTGCATCCTGCTAACAAGTTCCCTATCAGCTGGTGGTGCAGTTTGCTGTGGCGCGGTGGCAAAACTTTTCCACATCTCGGCCATGCTAAACCTGCTGTCTGAGGAGCTGGCCGTGACACAACTGCATTGGCGACCTCTTCCTCCGCCTCTGCCTTCGCCTTGTGCTTCGACTTGTCCACCCGTGTCAGTTGGAAATGCCCTCAGGAGTCCGTCTACCAGCGTGCGCTTGTAGTCACGCATCTTCCTGTCACGCTCCAGTGCGGGAATAAGGGTGAGCAGGTCGTCCTTGTATCGAGGATCCAGGAGGGTGGTAACTCAGTAGTCAACACAAGTTAAAATGTGGGCAACTCTGCTGTCGTTGTGCAGGCACTGCAGCATTTAGTCGCTCATGTGTGCCAGGCTGCCCAGAGGTAACGATAAGCTGTCTTCTGTAGGTGGTGTATCATCTGTGTCCTCCATATCCCCCCAGCCACGCTCCAGTGATGGCCTGGAGCTGCGTAGGGTGCCACCCTGCAGTGAAACCGGTTCCTCCTCCTCCTCTACCTCACCCTCGTCCTCCTCAAGTGTCCCCTGGCTGTCCACATGTGTACCTGGCCTCTGCTGGTGCAGGAACCCACCCTCTGGGCCACTTCTGTATGACCTGCCTGAAACCCTGTGAAATGCCCCCTCTTCCTCCTCCTCCTGTGCCGCATCCTCTTCCATCATCACCGTAATATTTTTTTCAAGGAGACATAAAAGGGGTATTGTAATGCTAACAACGGCGTCATCAGAAATGGCCATGTGAGTTGAGTACTCCAAAGACCGCAACAAGGTACACAGGTCTTGCATGCAGGCCCAGTCACTGGTGGTGAAGTGGTGCTGATCCACAGAGCAACTGACCCGTGTATACGGCATCTGAAACTCCACTATCGCCCGCTGCTGCTCGCACAGTCTCTCCAACATATGTAAGGTGGAGTTCCTGGTCGCTAGGTGCCACGGTTACCGAGCCAGCAGCAGAAGAGGGAGCAGGAGGAGCATGAGAGAGTTCCTTGTTTTTAAGGTGTTTACTCCACTGCAGTTCATGCTTTGCATGTAGATCCCTGGTCATGCAGGTTGTGCTAAGGTTAAGAACGTTTATGCCTCACTTCAGGCTCTGATGGCACAACATGCAAACCACTCGTGTCTTGTCGTCAAGACATTGTGTGAAGAACTGCTACGCCAATTAACTCCTTGGAGCAGGCCTCGGTGTGCTCTGTGCTTGGGTGCGGTGGACAGTAGCAGGCGTACTGTCTCTGAAGAGGCCGCTGCGGTTTTGCACCCTGCTCCCTCTTTTGCTGTGTTGTTTTCTCTTCCCCAGAACTGCATGCCTCACTAGCACGACCTTCAGTCCAGTCTGGGTCTAGGACTTCATCATCCTCCACATCATCTTCCACCCATTCATGACCCCTGCCCTCCTCGTCGGTCTGCACATTGCAGAAAGCCACATTTGGCACCGGTGTTTCGTCATCAGAGACATTTTGCGGCGGTATTCCCATGTCCTCATAGTGCAACAAAAGCAGGGGCTGACTGGCAACTTTTGGCCCAGGGGGCAAGTAACACCCAGAGGCCCACTGAGCCCCCCTCTACTTCCTGATTCGCTGTCACAAGAGGCTGGGCGGGGAGCTGCGGGAGGAGAGCACAGCCTCCTTTGACAGCTACCTCCGCCCCCACACCTCCGCTCTCCTTATTTGTCACAGGAGGCTGAGCATTGCAGAGAGGATAGATGTTGGCCACTTACATCGCTCATAGCCCCCCCCCCTTATGTGCCAGTAGCCGCCCCCCTTTATGTGCCAGTAGCCGTCCCCCTTATGTGCCAGTAGCCGTCCCCCTTATGTGCCAGTAGCCCCCCAATATGTGCCAGTAGCCCCCCAATATGTGCCAGTAGCCCCCCCATATGTGCCAGTAGCCCCCCCATATGTGCCAGTAGCCCCCCCATATGTGCCAGTAGCCCCCCTTATGTGCCAGTAGCCCCCTTAGTGCCAGTAGCCCCCTTATGTGCCAGTAGCCCCCTTATGTGCCAGTAGCACCCCTTATGTGCCAGTAGCACCCCCTTATGTGCCAGTAGCACCCCTTATGTGCCAGTAGTCCCCCTTATGTGCCAGTAGTCCCCCTTATGTGCCAGTAGTCCCCTTATGTGCCAGTAGTCCCCCTTATGTGCCAGTAGTCCCCCTTATGTGCCAGTAGTCCCTCCCTTATGTGCCAGTAGTCCCCCTTATGTGCCAGTAGTCCCCCTTATGTGCCAGTAGTCCCCCTTATGTGCCAGTAGTCTCCCTCCCCACCTTATCATGTGCCAGTAGAATCCCCCTCACCTTATTATGTGCCAGTAGAATCCCCCTGCTCACCTTATGTGCCAGTAGAATCCCCCTCACCTTATCATGTGTGCCAGTAGAATCCCCCTCACCTTATTATGTGCCAGTAGAATCCCCCCACCTTATCATGTGCCAGTAGAATCCCCCTCACCTTATGTGCCAGTAGAATCGCCCCCCTCACCTTATCATGTGCCAGTAGAATCCCCCTTACCTTATCATGTGCCAGTAGAATCCCCCCCCCTCACCTTATCATGTGCCAATAGAATCCCCCCCTCACCTTATGTGCCAGTAGCCCCCCAAAAAACAAACAAACAAACAAACAAAAAACACTTATACTTACCTCCAGCGATGCGATGCAGGCCTCTTCGCGCCGCCTGCACCAGCCTCTGATAGGCTGCCAGCGTAGTGCTGGCAGCCTATCAGAGGAACACGGAGGGGACACGCCTCTCCCTGCTCTGCCGCAGCACAGACATCTGTATCGCCGTCCTGAGGACGGCGAAACAGATGACTATGGAGATGAACGCTTCCACAGTGTCAGAAAAATGCTCTGTGGACCCAGAATAATGTTTTTTGGGCCCAAAATACACTGATTCTCAATTTCTATGCGGAAAGGTAAAAAAAATTGGTACGCTGGAAGCACAAGTGGTTTGTGGAACTAAAACAAGTATTTTTGTAATAAAATACTGAAAATTAGTATTTCACTGCTGTAAATTGAAATTAATTATTTATACGCCGGATACACAACTGATTTTTTGGCCTAAAACACAACTTTTTTCAATAAAACCCCAAAATGCAGTTTTTAACTGCTGTACATTAAAAGTAGATATTTATACTATGTATGGACACCCGATTTGGGGACCCAGAGGATTTGGTCACCAAAATTCATTTAACTGCTATAAATTGTAAATAATTATTTAAACGACGGATGCACAGCTGTTTTTTCGGCTTAAAACACAGCTTTTTTCAATAAAACCAAAATGCATTTTTTTTACTGCTGTAAATTTAAATTAGATATTTATACCGTGTATGCACAACTGCTTTGTGAAGCAGGAATTTTGCTTTTTTCCCACAAAAAAAGAATAATGCACTATTTCTTAGCTGTAATGTGAAATCGTATTTAGGCGGTATATTTCAAAATGCTTTGTGGATCATGATTTCCACTTTTTTGGCAAAAAAAATACACTTATGTTGTATTTCACAGCAGCAATGTAAAATAGGTGGTTGGAATGGGTATTTCAGACTGTTTGGTGGACCTTGAATAATGTTTTTTTTCTATAAAAAAACAAAGAAGCACTATTTCCCTGCAGAAATATAAAATATGTCGTTGGACGGTGTATGCAGAACTGTTTTGTGGACGGTTTTTCAACAAAAATTACACAGATTCTCCATTTCACCGCAGAAATTTCAAATATATATTTTGGCGGTCTAAAATAGGCTTGGTGGATCAGGATGACCACTTTTTTTTCAACTAAAATACACTGATGCACTATTTTATAGCTGAAATGGAATATGCGGCTTAGTGCATTGTATACACAAGTGCTCTGTGACACCACAGAGCCCAGGCTAGACAAGTGGACTATGTCACCCCTTAAACATACAAAAGGTAACATAGTGGACTTGAGCAGCCAGAAAAAAAAAACTTTTTTTTCCTTCACTGAGCTACAAAATAGGATTAGGCTGATGTCCCTGGCTGGCTGACACTCATGCAGTACACTGCAGTGGCTAAAGAGGCCGCAAAGCACCACCTCAGTAACAGATGGACTACAAAAAAAAATTCCCTTGCAGTTGTTGGGGCCAGAAATGTTGGATTGCTGAAGCTCCCTCCCTCTCTATATGCCTTATCTTGTGGATTAAAGTAGCACAGGTTCCTCTGATTTCTGTCCCTGATGGCAGCACCAGCATCCTCTCCATATGCTCAAATCAGCAGAGTGACGTGCGGCAGTACATGACTCCAGCTTATAAAGAGGCTGGGTCACATGCTGCACTCAGCCAGTTATGCCATTAGTAGGCATGGCTGTGATGGCTTTTAAGGGCAAAAAGTAAAACACTTGCTGATTGGTTGCTGTGCAGCCTTTCAGTAAGCGGGAAGAAATCGCCGAACAATTGACCCGAACCCAAACCTTTTTGAAAATGTTCGGGTCCGTATCCCGAACACCCCAAAATTCGGTTCGAACTATACAGTTCGGGTTCGCTCAACTCTAACTGTGTACAGTTTTGGGCTCCTGTGAACAAGGCAGACATAGCAGAGCTGGAGTGGGTTCAGAGGAGGGCAACTAAAGTAATAACTGGACTGGGGCAACTACAGTACCCTGAAAGATTATCAAAATTAGGGTTATTTACTTTAGAAAAAGGACGACTGAGGGGAGATCTAATAACTATGTATAAATATATCAGTGGTCAGTACCGAGATCTTTCCCATCATCTATTTATCCCCAGGACTGTGACTGTGACAAGGGGACATTCTCTGCATCTGGAGGAAAGAAGGTTTGTGCACAAACATAGAAGAGGATTCTTTACGGTAAGAGCAGTGGGACTATGGAACTTTCTGCTAGAGGAGGTGGTGATGGTGAGTACAATAAAGGAATTCAAGAGGGGCCTGGATGTATTTCTGGAGTGTAATAATATTACAGGCTATAGCTACTAGAGATGGGTTGATGATCCAGGGAGTTATGCTGATTGCCTGATTGGAGTCGGGAAGGAATTTTTTATTCCCCTTAATTGGGGAAAATTGGCTTCAACCTCACAGGGTTTTTTGCCTTCCTCTGGATCAACTAGCAGGATGACAGGCTGAACTGGATGGACAGATGTCTTTTTTCAGACTTATGTACTGTACTATGTTACTATGTTTTTATTATGTAAGCCTCACAAAGTGACTTCAGACCTGAACTGGTCCTTAAAAAGTGGGTTTTGGAAATTTTCTGAAAAATTTCAAGATTTGCTTCTAAACTTCTAAGCCTTCTAATGTCCCCCCCCCTCCCCCCCCCAAAAAAAAATGCATTCGCAAAATGATCCAAACATAAAGTAGACATATGGGAAATGTAAAGCAATAACTATTATATGAGGTTCACTATTAGTTTTTAAAGAAGAGAAATAGAAATTTGGAAAGTTGCGAATTTTTCAAATTTTTGGGTAAATTTGGAATTTTTTATAAATAAAAATGAAATTTTTTGACTCAATTTTACCACTGTCATGAAATCTCAGAATGGCCTGGATAAGTAAAAGTGTTTTTAAGTTTTTACCACATAAAGTGACGCATGTCAGATTTGCAAAAATCGGCCTGGGATTTAAGGTGAAAAGTGGCTCAGTAGTGAAGGGGTTAAGGACCAGTTCAGGTCTGAAGTCGCTTTGTGAGGCTTACGTAGTAGAAACCCCCCATAAATGACCCCATTTTAGAAACTACACTCCTCAACTTACTCAAAACTGAATTTGCAAACTTTGTTAACCCTTTAGGTGTTCCACAAGAATTAAAGGAAAATGGAGATTACATTTCTTAATTTCACTTTTTTAGCAGATTTTCCATTTTAATCCATTTTTTTCTTAAACACATCGCGGGTTAGCAGCCAAACAAAACTCAATATTTATTACCCTGATTCTGAGGTTTACAGAAACACCCTTCATGTGGTCGTAAACTGATGTAAGGGCACACAGCAGGGCGCAGAAGAAAAGGAGCGCCATATGATTTTTGGAAGGCAGATTTTGCTGAACTGGTTTTTAGATGCCATGTCCCATTTGAAGCCCCCCTGATGCACCCTTACAGTAGAAACTCCCAAAAAGTGACCCCATTTTGGAAACTAGGGGATAAGGTGCCAGTTTTATTAGTACTATTTTGGGGTACATATGATTTTTAATTGCTCTATATTACATTTTTTGTGAGGCAAGGTAACCAAAAATTGGCTGTTTTGGCTGTTTTTATTCTTTACTTTTACAACATTCATCTGAGACGGTAGATCATGTGCTATTTTTTATAGAGCTGGTTGTTACGGATGCGGCAATACCTAATATGTCTACTTTTTTATTTATTTCACTAACAATAACACAATAATAGCATTTTTTAAACAAAAAAATTATGTTTTAATGTCTCAATGTTCTGAATTATAGTTTTTTTTTTTATTGATTTTCTTATGTAGGGGCTCATTTTTTGTGGGATGACGTGACAGTTTGATTGGTACTGTACCATATTGTGGGACAAACGCCTTTTTGGTCACTTGGTGTTTCACTTTATGTGATGTTAGGTGACAAAAAATAGCTTTTTGGCACTGTTTTTATTTTTAAAAAATTATGGTGCTCATCTAAGGGATATTGTGATATTTTTATAGAGCTGGTTGTTACGGATGCGGCAATACATAATATGTCTACTTTGTTTTATTTATTTCACTTTAACACAATAATAGCAGTTTTGAAGCAAAAAACATATTTTAGTGTCTCCATTGTCTGAGAGTCATAGTTTTTTTATTCTTTGACAGATTGTCTTATCCTACATTTTTGATTACTTGGTGTTGCAATTTTTGTAATGTAAGGTTTTTATTTTTATTTTTTTACGGTGTTCACCTGAGGGTCATGTGATATTTTTTATAGAGCAGGTTGTTACATACGCAGCAATACCTAATATGCATACTTTTATTTATTTATCTCACTTTAAAAGAAAAATAGCATTTTTTTAAACAAAAAATTGTTGTTTTAATGTCTCCATGTTCTGAGAAATATAGTTTTTTTTTATTTTTTGAGTGATTTTCTTATGTAGGGGCACATTTTTTGCGGGATGAGGTGTTGGTTTGATTAGTACCATTTTGTGGGACATATGCCTTTTTGATCATTTGGTGTTGCACTTTTCGTGATATAAGGTGACAAAAATGGCTTTTTTTGTTCCTGTTTTTTTTTCTGTGGTTATTACGGATGTGGCAATATAAAATATGTCCTTTTTTTTTTTTTACTTTTTTTAATTACTTAATTAGTGAATTTTTTTTTACATGTGAAACCTTTTCTTTATTTTTTCAAAAAAACTTTATTTTTTATTTTACACTTTGCATCCCCCATAAGGTCATACAAGACCTCTGGAGGACATTTAACTTCACTTTTTTTTTTTACTATTGATTTCTCCTTTATCTGGGGCTGACATACAGTAGTAGCCCCAGTTACAGGGGAAATACACCCCCCAGAGAGGCTATACAGCAGAATACAGTGCTGTACAGCCTTTGCAGAGCTGATCGAGGTCTATGGAAGACTGGACAGCTCCTGCACTCTCCCGGCCGCAGTGGTCACTTGACCACCGGGCCAGGACAGGAAGCGCATATCATTGAGCGCTGTGTATACAGCGATCTAGAAGGCAGGGACACCTGGGACCTGTCCCTGCCTTCTCTCTGGGTTGCCCTGCTGTCACTGACAGTGGGCCCCCCACTTGGCAGCTGCACAATTAGCATGCAGCTGCCATCTCTGAATGGATGTTCCAGAACGTCCATTCAGATATAAACATCCACACATAGGACGTTTATATCCTATGGGCGGATGTGAAGTGGTTAATCAATTTTTTCTTGCAACACAGCAAGGGTTAACTGCAAAATAAACCTCAATATACATTACTCCGATTCTGCAGTTTGCAGAAATACCTCATATGTGGGGGTAAACTGCTCTATCGGCACGTGGTAGTGGTCAGAAGGAAAGGAGCATCATATGGATTTTGGAGGCAGATTTTGCTAGAATGAATTTTAGGCACTATTTTGTATTGAAGAGACCCTAATGTACTCTTACAGGGGAAACCCTCAAAAAATGACCTTATTTTGGAAACTACACCCCTTAAAGAATATATTAAGGGGTCTACTGTAGAGTTGAGTGAACACTTGGAAGTTCGGGTTCGCCGGGTTCGGCCGAACTTCATCACAAAGTTCGAGTTCGGGACCCGAACTTGACCCTGAACCCGAAACCCGAAACCCAAAACCCATTGAAGTCAATAGGGACCCGAACTTTGGGGCACTAAAATGGCTCTAAAAGAGTCATGGAAAGGGCTAGAGGGCAGCAAAATGTGGGTAAGAGCATGACAAGTGCCCTGCAAACAAATGTGGATAGTGCAATGACATAAAATAAATAAAAATTAAAAATAATAATCTTGAACTAGGAGGAAGAGGTCCATATGGAGTAGGAGGTTGAGGTGGACGTGGCAGTGTAGGTGGATGTGGCGGTGTAGGTGGAAGCGGAGGTGGAGAAGGAGGAGGTAGCCAACACTTTTTATTTTTTATTTTTTTATTTAATTTGGTTATATTGTGGAATATTGTGGAGTATAACAATGGTTGTGTGAGGCCGGTATACATGTCTATTCTGTACAAGGTACGGACAAGCACCACCAAGGCATAAAGGGCAAGCTCAGGCCATGTGCCTAATTTGGAGACCCAGAAGTGGAATGGGACAGACTCATCAGTCAGTATGTGTAGGCGTGTGCACACATACTGTTCCACAATGTTGCTGGAATGCTGCCTGTTCCACGTTTCATATCAGCTGGTGGTGCTTGTTCTTGTGGCGTGCTGACAAAGCTTTTTCACATTTTGGCCATGCTAACCCTGCCTTCTGAGATGATGGCAGTGCACCAGCTGCGTTGGCGACTTCTTCCTCTGCCTTCGCTTTGTGTTTCCACTGAGGCGGTGACAGGTGGGAATGCCATCAGCAGCGCGTCTACCAGTGTGCAATTGTAAGAGGTATAGATCACCCAACAATCTATACGCCGCCGAATTTACAGAATATATTTTCCAGTCGGATATGCAGTGTAGGGGTAGTTTGAAATCAAAAAGGGGTACAGATCCCCCAGCAATCTAAACGCCGTCAAATTTAAAGAATATATCTCTATGTCAGGTATGCAGTGCAGGGGTACTTTGAAAGAAAAAAGGGGTATGGATCACCCAACAATCTAAACGCCGCCGAATTTACAGAATATATTTCCTGATCAGGTATGCAGTGCAGGGGTACTTTGAAAGAAAAAAGTGATATATCTAAGGTATGTCAAAAATAGGCACCCCATAAAAATAAACTAATACCTATTACATTCACAGCTCCAGCAATCCAAAAGTATGGCTATAATAATAGGAAAAGCCAAACTCATGGCAATTCTACAAAATTGCCAGTAGATGGCAGCACAGTGCTTAACGCCTGAATGACATAGCACTCCTAATAGCAGGGGGAACTTAAAACACAGACCTTTGGTTCCTGGAGGACAGAATATCTTGTTACTATCCTGTCTCTCAGACTGAAGGTCATATATTTGTCATTTGCAGGTAAGAGAACACATATTAAGGACAATAAGGGTAAAATGATTTAATATACACCCCTGTAATCAGCTAAAGCTGCTAGTGATGCAGTGTGAGTAGATAAGCACTCTCAAAAAATGTGGTGATAAGAAAGCAGGATGCGCTCATACCCATATGCAGTTGTGCATTTCTATAGGGGAGCACATCCTGCACTTGTAGTCCGTTGCTAATGGCAATCACCAGCAAAAAATGCATACAATGGATGATGCCAGCAACGGACTACAAGTACCACAATGGACATCCTACATAAGATGAAATTTATGTGGATGTGGCAAGAATTCAGAACAAACATGTGTGGAGGTGTATAAACTCCAATTCAAATGTGCCTGTTTTTTATCTTCAGGTCACATTTGGGTGCACCTGTTAGGCCTTGGACTATATCAGTCAGTCTTGGGTAGGGCTCATAGACACCTCCCACCTCCCATTGCAAGCATGGCCACATGCTGGAGGTAACAGAGGAGATGTTTGTGAGTCGTCCTAATGCTCCTGTAATTGCCCACTGGCCCCTGATATCGCCCATATGGCGCAGGTAGGTGAGTGTTAGGGCCCACGGGCTACTTGAGAGACCTTGACGCTGGTGCCCGAGGCTTAAGACATGTCCTCCTAGTAGGATATGTCGAACTAACTCTCAATTTTTAACATCAGTGTGAGGGTTTAGTATGACGGCAGTGTGCACCTATCTCTGGTTCTGTGTTTGTTCTGAATTCTTGCCACATCCACATAAATTTCATCTTATGTAGGATGTCCATTGTGGTACTTGTAGTCCGTTGCTGGCATCATCCATTGTATGCATTTTTGCTGGTGATTGCCATTAGCAACGGACTACAAGTGCAGGATGTGCTCCCTATAGAAATGCACAACTGCATATGGGTATGAGCGCATCCTGCTTTCTTATCACCACATTTTTTGATGGTTTATATATATGTATGGAGGTGTATAAACTCCAATTCAAATGTGCCTGTTTTTTATCTTCAGGTCACATTTGGGTGCACCTGTTAGGCCTTGGACTATATCAGTCAGTCTTGGGTAGGGCTCATAGACACCTCCCACCTCCCATTGCAAGCATGGCCACATGCTGGAGGTAACAGAGGAGATGTTTGTGAGTCGTCCTAATGCTCCTGTAATTGCCCACTGGCCCCTGATATCGCCCATATGGCGCAGGTAGGTGAGTGTTAGGGCCCACGGGCTACTTGAGAGACCTTGACGCTGGTGCCCGAGGCTTAAGACATGTCCTCCTAGTAGGATATGTCGAACTAACTCTCAATTTTTAACATCAGTGTGAGGGTTTAGTATGACGGCAGTGTGCACCTATCTCTGGTTCTGTGTTTGTTCTGAATTCTTGCCACATCCACATAAATTTCATCTTATGTAGGATGTCCATTGTGGTACTTGTAGTCCGTTGCTGGCATCATCCATTGTATGCATTTTTGCTGGTGATTGCCATTAGCAACGGACTACAAGTGCAGGATGTGCTCCCCTATAGAAATGCACAACTGCATATGGGTATGAGCGCATCCTGCTTTCTTATCACCACATTTTTGATGGTTTATATATATGTATGGAGGTGTATAAACTCCAATTCAAATGTGCCTGTTTTTATCTTCAGGTCACATTTGGGTGCACCTGTTAGGCCTTGGACTATATCAGTCAGTCTTGGGTAGGGCTCATAGACACCTCCCACCTCCCATTGCAAGCATGGCCACATGCTGGAGGTAACAGAGGAGATGTTTGTGAGTCGTCCTAATGCTCCTGTAATTGCCCACTGGCCCCTGATATCGCCCATATGGCGCAGGTAGGTGAGTGTTAGGGCCCACGGGCTACTTGAGAGACCTTGACGCTGGTGCCCGAGGCTTAAGACATGTCCTCCTAGTAGGATATGTCGAACTAACTCTCAATTTTTAACATCAGTGTGAGGGTTTAGTATGACGGCAGTGTGCACCTATCTCTGGTTCTGTGTTTGTTCTGAATTCTTGCCACATCCACATAAATTTCATCTTATGTAGGATGTCCATTGTGGTACTTGTAGTCCGTTGCTGGCATCATCCATTGTATGCATTTTTTGCTGGTGATTGCCATTAGCAACGGACTACAAGTGCAGGATGTGCTCCCTATAGAAATGCACAACTGCATATGGGTATGAGCGCATCCTGCTTTCTTATCACCACATTTTTTGATGGTTTATATATATGTATGGAGGTGTATAAACTCCAATTCAAATGTGCCTGTTTTTTATCTTCAGGTCACATTTGGGTGCACCTGTTAGGCCTTGGACTATATCAGTCAGTCTTGGGTAGGGCTCATAGACACCTCCCACCTCCCATTGCAAGCATGGCCACATGCTGGAGGTAACAGAGGAGATGTTTGTGAGTCGTCCTAATGCTCCTGTAATTGCCCACTGGCCCCTGATATCGCCCATATGGCGCAGGTAGGTGAGTGTTAGGGCCCACGGGCTACTTGAGAGACCTTGACGCTGGTGCCCGAGGCTTAAGACATGTCCTCCTAGTAGGATATGTCGAACTAACTCTCAATTTTTAACATCAGTGTGAGGGTTTAGTATGACGGCAGTGTGCACCTATCTCTGGTTCTGTGTTTGTTCTGAATTCTTGCCACATCCACATAAATTTCATCTTATGTAGGATGTCCATTGTGGTACTTGTAGTCCGTTGCTGGCATCATCCATTGTATGCATTTTTGCTGGTGATTGCCATTAGCAACGGACTACAAGTGCAGGATGTGCTCCCCTATAGAAATGCACAACTGCATATGGGTATGAGCGCATCCTGCTTTCTTATCACCACATTTTTGATGGTTTATATATATGTATGGAGGTGTATAAACTCCAATTCAAATGTGCCTGTTTTTTATCTTCAGGTCACATTTGGGTGCACCTGTTAGGCCTTGGACTATATCAGTCAGTCTTGGGTAGGGCTCATAGACACCTCCCACCTCCCATTGCAAGCATGGCCACATGCTGGAGGTAACAGAGGAGATGTTTGTGAGTCGTCCTAATGCTCCTGTAATTGCCCACTGGCCCCTGATATCGCCCATATGGCGCAGGTAGGTGAGTGTTAGGGCCCACGGGCTACTTGAGAGACCTTGACGCTGGTGCCCGAGGCTTAAGACATGTCCTCCTAGTAGGATATGTCGAACTAACTCTCAATTTTTAACATCAGTGTGAGGGTTTAGTATGACGGCAGTGTGCACCTATCTCTGGTTCTGTGTTTGTTCTGAATTCTTGCCACATCCACATAAATTTCATCTTATGTAGGATGTCCATTGTGGTACTTGTAGTCCGTTGCTGGCATCATCCATTGTATGCATTTTTGCTGGTGATTGCCATTAGCAACGGACTACAAGTGCAGGATGTGCTCCCTATAGAAATGCACAACTGCATATGGGTATGAGCGCATCCTGCTTTCTTATCACCACATTTTTGATGGTTTATATATATGTATGGAGGTGTATAAACTCCAATTCAAATGTGCCTGTTTTTTATCTTCAGGTCACATTTGGGTGCACCTGTTAGGCCTTGGACTATATCAGTCAGTCTTGGGTAGGGCTCATAGACACCTCCCACCTCCCATTGCAAGCATGGCCACATGCTGGAGGTAACAGAGGAGATGTTTGTGAGTCGTCCTAATGCTCCTGTAATTGCCCACTGGCCCCTGATATCGCCCATATGGCGCAGGTAGGTGAGTGTTAGGGCCCACGGGCTACTTGAGAGACCTTGACGCTGGTGCCCGAGGCTTAAGACATGTCCTCCTAGTAGGATATGTCGAACTAACTCTCAATTTTTAACATCAGTGTGAGGGTTTAGTATGACGGCAGTGTGCACCTATCTCTGGTTCTGTGTTTGTTCTGAATTCTTGCCACATCCACATAAATTTCATCTTATGTAGGATGTCCATTGTGGTACTTGTAGTCCGTTGCTGGCATCATCCATTGTATGCATTTTTTGCTGGTGATTGCCATTAGCAACGGACTACAAGTGCAGGATGTGCTCCCCTATAGAAATGCACAACTGCATATGGGTATGAGCGCATCCTGCTTTCTTATCACCACATTTTTGATGGTTTATATATATGTATGGAGGTGTATAAACTCCAATTCAAATGTGCCTGTTTTTTATCTTCAGGTCACATTTGGGTGCACCTGTTAGGCCTTGGACTATATCAGTCAGTCTTGGGTAGGGCTCATAGACACCTCCCACCTCCCATTGCAAGCATGGCCACATGCTGGAGGTAACAGAGGAGATGTTTGTGAGTCGTCCTAATGCTCCTGTAATTGCCCACTGGCCCCTGATATCGCCCATATGGCGCAGGTAGGTGAGTGTTAGGGCCCACGGGCTACTTGAGAGACCTTGACGCTGGTGCCCGAGGCTTAAGACATGTCCTCCTAGTAGGATATGTCGAACTAACTCTCAATTTTTAACATCAGTGTGAGGGTTTAGTATGACGGCAGTGTGCACCTATCTCTGGTTCTGTGTTTGTTCTGAATTCTTGCCACATCCACATAAATTTCATCTTATGTAGGATGTCCATTGTGGTACTTGTAGTCCGTTGCTGGCATCATCCATTGTATGCATTTTTTGCTGGTGATTGCCATTAGCAACGGACTACAAGTGCAGGATGTGCTCCCTATAGAAATGCACAACTGCATATGGGTATGAGCGCATCCTGCTTTCTTATCACCACATTTTTTGATGGTTTATATATATGTATGGAGGTGTATAAACTCCAATTCAAATGTGCCTGTTTTTTATCTTCAGGTCACATTTGGGTGCACCTGTTAGGCCTTGGACTATATCAGTCAGTCTTGGGTAGGGCTCATAGACACCTCCCACCTCCCATTGCAAGCATGGCCACATGCTGGAGGTAACAGAGGAGATGTTTGTGAGTCGTCCTAATGCTCCTGTAATTGCCCACTGGCCCCTGATATCGCCCATATGGCGCAGGTAGGTGAGTGTTAGGGCCCACGGGCTACTTGAGAGACCTTGACGCTGGTGCCCGAGGCATAAGACATGTCCTCCTAGTAGGATATGTCGAACTAACTCTCAATTTTTAACATCAGTGTGAGGGTTTAGTATGACGGCAGTGTGCACCTATCTCTGGTTCTGTGTTTGTTGTGAGTAGATAAGCACTCTACAAGTGTTAGTAAAGTACACTGATGTGTCATATGGTACTAGTGTATAGTGAATGTGATTGCTATAGGAGCTGATGTTAATCTATATGATACTACTGCACTATTTGCTTATTGTGATGCAGGTTCAGTAATAACATGGTAATGGGTTATCTCTTCTAAGAATGTTATATCTGTTTATATGAATGTTAGTATTGAATAGATAGATGTGTATTAATATGTAGTGACATAATATCTTACTGCTATCCTGTCTACCCATACTGAAGCTCATGTATTTGTCCCTGCAGAAAATTTTCAATAAAAGCACTTCCGGTTTCACCCAGCCCGCTCCCTTCGCACATTGGAATTATTGACCATACTTTCAGCATATGTGCAACAAAATTGGTGGCTCATACGGGGAGTCAGTGAAGTAGACGCGGTCCCGGAAGTGGGAAAAAAAAAGTTACGTGAAGCGTAGAGGAGATATTAACCCTTGCAGAACCGCCAGTTAACACCAATGGATCTAGAGAGACTGCAGGATGAAATCAGTGAACACCTTGTCAGTGGGTGATCTCATCAAGATTTGCTAATTCATCAAAGCCCCCGATGCCAGCATGGCCATTTTATGCGGATCATAAATGAGGTAATAGATGAACTGGTCAAAGCTGAAAGTGAGGAGATGGTGACACACTTTCTGCATGCTACAAACAGATTCATTAGTGGGCTAGAGAAGAAGAGGGACAATGCAGAAGTCCCAAGCTTCAGTGAGAAAGACCCCCAACCAGAACAGAAATCGGCCGACTTGAAGCAACAGTATCACACTATGCAGGAGAAGTTCCAGGAAACGGCCAGAATAATTGAGGAACAGATTAAAGAACTGAGTACCAAAAGTAAAGACTCAAGTAACAGTCAGCCAAAATCAGAGCCAGTTCCGCTTAATAAGAGACTACACCATGGTAGCTTGCCAGAGGTGACAATCAGAAAAGATTTCAAGATCACAGGCCAGATTGGAGAAAAAGAGCAGAAGGATAAGCTGTCCTACACCAATCTAATGCACCAAATCGACTTGGGACTACAGAAAGGATATCCGGAGACTGAGATTGTTGAAGCAGTGGTCAAAGCTATTAGCCCTGAGCTCAGCCTCAGAGGTATGCTGGAGATGAAAAATGGACTGGCTCTAGTGCAACTCCTGAAAAGCCATTACAAGGAGGAGAATGCCTCCGAACTGTACCAGAAAAATGATGAGACTCCGCAGAATTTCCTATTGAGAGCGATTGAATTGAAAGATCGGTTGCTATTTGTCTCTCAAGGGGAACGCTCTGAAGAACATTTTGGGACTGAGCTGATACAGAAGAAATGTCTAAGTCAGTGGGTACTGGACTGAGAAATGACCACATCAAATTTCAATTAAAGCGGTATTTAGATGACCCTTCCATTCCAGATGAGGTGCTCATAGAGAAAACAAATAAAGCTGCTAATATGGAGATGGAAAGGGAACAGAAGCAAAAGAAAGTTCAGCATAGCAGTTCAACCAAAAGAAAGAAATGTGAGTCTAACGCCTTACGGTGTCCTCAGGAACCAAGTGTCCTGACAACAACTGCCGACACAACACCTTGGTCTCCACCACAGGCAAGTGGCCCAACGATTCAACAGCTGTCTAAGAGCAACTCTGAACTGAAAAAGCTGATGCTACAGATGCAAAAAGAGTTGAGAGAGATGAAGACACTTCTCCAAGATTCGAGAACCCGACGAAACCATGAATTCCGAGGGCCTCAGGTAACAGTGGGTACGAGCAATGGATGTTGTCAATCCGGTAAAAGGACAGGTCAGAGAAGTGCCTGCGATCATTGCTTCAAATGTGGACGATCTGGACATAGAGCAAGATATTGACAAACACCCAGACCAAACCATTTAAACGGGAGAGGGTTGCTGTCCAGGGACTGACAGTAACTTGCCCTAAAGCCCCCTGTGTCCCAAAGTGCAGCTTTTGTAGGTAGTAAACCCGCAAGCTCCAAAATCACCATCAGTGCCACGGCTGGTAGAGGAAATCCAGACTCCATTCAAAGAGTGCTCAACTGCTATAACCAGAGATCCCTTCAGATGGCTGAGCAAGTACCAACTCACGTGGATGACGTTACCATGAGACAGAATAGCAAGTTACTAAGTCTCGTTGGGAAAAGGTGCCTTGTGAACTGTGAAATTGGCAATACTCCAGTCCAAGCACTATGGGACACCAGCTCTCAGGTGAGCATCATCAATTAGAAATGGAGATAGTGGGTTCTGCCACATACAGTGGTCCGATCTTTTGAAGAATTGCTGAGGCTTTGAGAAGGCCGCCAATGACACTGAAATTCCTTTCTCTGGGTGAATTGAAGTAGTTTTTCAATTAACAGTGGGAAGTAATAACACCAAACAGCTTGTAGTGCCACTTGTGGTTAGAGATGAGCGAACACCTGGATGTTCGGGTTCGAGAGGTTCGGCCGAACTTCCGGAAAATGTCCGGGTTCGTGATCCGAACTCAACCCGAACTTCATCCCGAACCCGAACCCCATAGAAGTCAATGGGGACCCGAACTTTTGGGCACTAAAAAGGCTGTAAAAGACACCCAGAGGGATAATATACCGCAATAAACGCATTGCGATTACAACTTTGAGCTAACGATCACCATGGGAACGCCTCCTCCAGTAGAATGTACTGTCGGATCTGAGAATTAAGTTGAAATCGCAATGCGATTCTTATATATTTGCTTAATCGCATTGCGATTTCAACTTAGCATTGCTAAATAATTCCATCCATATCGTTAACTTACTGAGTCAGTAAGTTAACGAATATGGATGGAATTATTTAGCAATGCTAAGTTGAACGACAATGCGATTAAGCAGATATATAATATTCGCATTGCGATTTCAACTTAATTCTCACATCCGACAGTACATTCTACTGGAGGAGCGTTCCATGGTGATCGGTAGCTCAAAGTTGTAATCGCAATGCGATTAAGCAAATACATAAGAATCGCATTGCGATTCCAACTTTTAGTACTCAACTTTTAAAATCGTACACCACTTTAAGTTCCAAAGTTGCAATCGCGTTCGAATAGAACTTAAAGCTGTCTCTTAGTCAGTTTTAGTATTGGTGTGCTGTAATAGAAGTTACATTCAGTACGCAAATATAACTTAGAGCAATACAGTCAACTTTACACTGTTAGTTTTATTATCGCGATAATACAACTATTCAAGAATCGTGTACGTGCGTCTGTACGTGTGTGCGTTACCTCGGACACTATTCTATTTTGCCAGCCACAGCTGAAACCACTGATTTATGGTATTGCTATTTTGGCAATTGAATTTAACCCCAGAAAATAATCTATCCTTTGCCAGACAGCAGACAGTATTATACTTGTCTAGCCAAAGCTGGAACACCAGATTTAGGGGATTGGTATTTGGGCAATTGTATTTAACCCATTAATAAAATATAGAAATTTCTTTCCTGAGTTTCTAGGGGTGACAATTAGCACAGCTAAGCCCCTGATGTAGGATATAGCAAAAAAAAAAAACGAGTATTAATGGATTGATGGACTTGGTGGCAGCTTCTTCTGGCGCACCACAAGTCACAAAATGGCGGCCGATCAACCCAGAAAATAAGTGACAGAAAAATGCTCTGTGCAGCCTAAAAACCAGCGAGCAAGTAACTAGCAGAAGTTCAATGATTCTCAGCTGTAAATCGATCCGTTCATTAGGTGCTGTTGCTGACTTTAACCTGCCTAATCTCGCCCTGACAGAAGCTGCGTCCTCTCCATACACTAATCAGAGCAGTGTGACGTGCGGCGCTACGTGACTCCAGCTTAAATAGAGGCTGGGTCACATGCTGCACTTGGCCAATCACAGCCATGCCATTAGTAGGCATGGCTGTGATGGGCTCTTAGGGCAAGAAGTAAAACGCTAGCTGATTGGCTGCTGTGCAGCCCTTCAGAAAGCAGGAAGTAATCGACGAACACCGAACCCGAACTTTTTTGAAAATGTCCGGGTTTGGGTCTGGGTCCCGGACACCCCAAAATTCGGTACGAACCCGAACGATGCTCGAACTGTTCGCTCAACACTACTTGTGGTATCAGCAGATGAGAAAGTCGCTGAGACGCCAATCATTGGATACAATGTCTTAGAAGAACTATTGAAGGAGACAGCTGTCAAAGAAAGGAGAACCATTACAGGGTTCTGGGACCTACTAGGAGCCTCTTTGGGATTGCCGACCCCCAAAGCAGAAATCCTGGTGAGTCAACTACAAGCCAGCCTGAGACAAACTGGTGGTACTGTACTAAAGGCTGGTACAAAGAGCCAAAGGATTCCGGCAACACTGTGACATATCTCAGATGTAGGGCTCATGCCAAACCAGCCTTGCAAGATCAGACGGTATTGTTTAGACCCGATGAGACTAATGTTGTGCCAGACGGACTGTATATCGGGGAGACATTAGTGTCATTTAAAAAGGGACAGTTTTCCAAATTATGCATCCCGGTTTGGAACACCACTAAGCAAAACGTTATCTTACCAAGTCAGACTAGGATTGGGTGCCTCGAGCCCATCTAGACAACATACCCAGCTCAGGTAAAACCAAAAGAATCAGTAAGTGTGACCACTCACTCGATGACTCATAGTCTACAGTCATCTAGATCAGGGCCGGAAGGTTGAATGGACAATTTAAACACGAGTCAGCCACCAGTAAGCTATGCCCATCGAGAACACTGGGATCCACCAGTACCTATAGAATACCTGTCAGAGGAAGAGCAACAGATAGTCAAGACAATGCTAAGGGAAGAATGCCATGCCTTTGCTAAAAATGATTCTGACGTCGGATGCATCCCTTCCCTACAATTGCAACTGCGCCTCAAAGACAATACACCAGTTAGAAGAATTTACATGTCCATGCCAAGGCCATTACACCAAGAGGTGAAAGAATATCTGCAGGATCTGTTGAACCGTGGATGGATTACAGAGTCAAAATCATCATACTCTTCACCCATTGTGTGTGTGAGAAAGAAGGATGGTAGTTTAAGACTGTGATGCAATCACAGGGAATAAACCAAAAGTCCATCCTTGACCGCCATCCAATCCCTAGGATCCAAGACATCCTGAACAGTTTAGGAGGAAGCTCATGGTTTTCGGTGGTAGACCAAGGAAAAGCCTACCATCAAGGATTTGTGGAAGAATCCAGTCGACCTCTGAGTACCTTCATCACACCTTAGGGCCTGTATGAGTGGATCAGAATACCATTTGGCCTTAGTTGTGCGCCAGTTGAATTCCAATGCAGCATGGAAACTTGTCTAATAGGACTGAGGGATGAGGTCTGTCTGCCATACCTAGATGACAAACTGGTTCACAGCAGATCATTCCAAGAACATGTGGAACATATTCGGTTGGTACTGCAATTGTATCAGAAACATGGAGTCAAGTTTACAGCGAGGAAATGTGAACTTTTCCAAAACAAAGTCAGATTTTTGGGCAAGATCGTGTCCAAATATGGCCATTACATGGATCCAGCAGACATTGTGCCTGTGCTGGCCTTGAGTAACAACCAGCCAAAGACCGTTGGAGAACTCAGGAAGTTATTAGAAAAAGTTCCTACTATCGTCCTTACATACAAAACTTTTCCAGGATTGCAAAACCCCTGTATGAATTGCTATCAGCAGATACAACACCTGCCATTACGTCAGTACCGGCTCATCAACCTAAGAAGAAAAAGAAGCCATCACCAAAACTAAAAGGTCAACTACCTTCTTATTAGTCTATATTCTGGAATGACCACCACCAGGTAGTGCTGAACCAACTATTTGAGGTCTTAACACATCCTCCAGTTATGGGTTACCCTGATTACAGCAAATCCTTTGTTCTGCACTGTGATGCCTCGCAAGAAGGACTAGGAGCTGTGTTGTACCACGAACAGGAGGAAAACTTAAAAGTAATTGCTTACGGGCCCAGGACTCTCACACTTGCCGAGAAGAACTATCACATGCATTCAGGAAAACTAGAATTCCTAGCCATGAAGTGGGCCATATGTGAAATATTCCGAAACTACCTATACTACTGTTCATACTTCGTAGTCTATACTGACAACAATCCACTGAGTTATGTTCTAACTACTGCTAAACTAAAAGCAACAGGCCACCGATGGGTTGCAGAACTAGCTGACTTTAATTTCACTATCAAGTATCGTCCAGGAAAGAGAAATGCGGATGTACTCTCTAGTATACCACTAAGTCCTGAACAATACATGCAACAATGTTCGCAAGAAGTCAACCCCAAAGTCATCAGTTGCATAACCCAAGCACTTCAAGTACAACAGAAAGAAGAAACGCCTCGGCTGTGTCCAATAACCATCGCGAATACAACGTCAACAATAGATGGTACCCAAAAGAATGTAGCTCAAATACCTAAAGAGACCATGAGGACAGCACAAAAAGAGGACTCAGTGATCGGTCCAGTGTGTAAGTACAAAAACCAAAACGGGTTCCCATCAAAGGAACAACAAGGTGGACCGCTTGATCTCTTCATACTAATGAAGCAGTGGACCAAATTATACCTCGACAAAGATGGAATCTTGAGACGGAAAACACCCTCAGGTTCACAACTAGTGTTACCCAAGCTGTATTATTCATTGGTGTAAGAATTGCATGAAGAAATGGGTCACCTAGGAGTTGAAAGGACTGTAAACTTGATCAGAGAAAGATTCTTTTGGCCACACATGCAGAGAAACGCCGAGCAATACATTTTCACCAGTGCACCTGTCTGAAAGACAAATGCCCTAATAAGCCTACCAGAGCTGCATTGAACAATATTGTCACCACTTATCCCTTTGAGATGGTCTCCATCAACTTCCTTCATCTGGAAACCTGCAAAGTAGGCTATGAGTACATACTAGTAGTAATAGACCACTTCACCAGGTTTGCTCCTCGGGCCTACACGACCAAAAACAAGTCAGCAAAGACTGTTGCCAATAAGATATTCAGTGACTTTGTCTTGACATTTCAATTTCTGAACAGAATGCACCATGACATGGGAAAATAATTTGAAAACCAGTTATTCTTGGCATTAGGAAAACACTGCCACATTCAGAACTCCCATACGACTCCATATCATCCGGAAGGTAACGGACAATGCGAAAGATTCAATCATACTCTGTTGTATATGCTTCGGACCCTGTGACCAGATTCCAAGAAATGCTGGAAGAGCTCACTTGCCTAGGTAATACACGCATACAACTGCACCAAAAGTGAAGCCACGGGGTATTCTCCATTTTTTCTACTGTTCGGGAGATCTCTAAGACTACCAATAGACAGCATGTTTGACACCCCTGTAACAGAAAAATATAAGAATTACTCTGAGTATGTAAAAACGATAGGATGACTGAAGCCTATCAAGTTGCTTCAAAGGTTGCTAAGCTGCGCAAAGAGGAAAAGAGCACTATGACAAAAAAATTCATGGAGTAGAACTCTCACTTGGCAGTAGAGTCCTTGTAATAAACCTTACTGAAAGAGGAGGACCAGGAAAACTGAGATCGTTCTGGGAAGACGCTGTACATGTTGTTCTGAGGAAAAAGTGTGAAGATAGCCCAGAGTATGAGGTAAAACCAGAAACTGGAAAAGGCCGAACAAGAATACTACACCGCAATTTGTTATTGCCTTGTGATTACTTACACGTCGACCAAGGTCAGCAGATACCTGACAGATCCAGTACCAGAAGACGAGGCCAAGTTTCAAAGACTCTTCAACCAGCAACACAGATATCGGAGGGAATATCGAAAGATGACTCTGATCTTGAACGAGAACAGTGGAGATCGTTCATTCCAGTAACTCAGAGAGACCACACAAGGAAAGACATAGAACTGAATCCTTTTGCAGAGATCTATCTTTGCCAGTTAGAAACAAGTGAGGAAAGTACAGAGGAAGTTACAGAGGAAACTACAGTGGAAACTGCCGAGGACAAGCCTGTAATTCAACCTGAAAACATGACATGTCCATCAGGAAACACAGAAGAAGAAAACTCTTCACCAGAAAACCCAGAAGAGACAGTTGACAGCGATGAAGGCGAGTTTGAGGATGCTTCAGATGCCTTACCGCTACACAGAGTACAATCCAACAGGAACAAGAGACATCCAAAAGTTCTGACTTATGACACTTTGGGTCAACCCAGTAGTGTTGCCAGGAATGCAGCAGTACAGGTCATAGACTGTGTTCATACACCACAGTTTTACCCTAGCTGGTACCTAAGCCTAGATCGTTTTGCTGAGGACTCCAAAAGTTGGTAACCGTATCCATGTCTATAATGCTATGGTTTATTAATGTCTACTTATGTTGAAAATGTTAAATTTTATGTTCTGTTGTTAACAAAAAGGAAATTGCTTGCACTCATATTGCAGATATTCCAGGTAAAATAGCTTTAAATGATGAAAACTAGGTAGAAAGGAAACAACAAAAAGTAGAGAACAATAGGTGGTTATGCTATAATATATTGGTAACGTACCATGGGTATTCCACTTTATTAAAAAGAGGGTGAAAAAAGGACAGAAGCAATAAGGTGTCCGCTAGTTTTCCTTCAACTCTTGTTTTCGCAATAACATACACAAACCTGTGTTAAAGGGGTTTCTTACTAGTTGGCTATAGGCCATAATATCCCAACAGGCTTCATAGCGCTGTGGGCCGGGTGGGAAGCTATGACATAACTGGGAGTAGATGTTACAGGGAGGACAGTTCCTCAACTAATGGTATTACTACTTAACCTTGGCTCCCTATGGTTGTGGAAGATGAGTACAAGAATGTGATTCTCATACTATTTCGGGGACGACATCAAATTTTGCGGGTGAGAGTGCAAGCTATGTCAAAAATAGGCACCCCATAAAAATAAACTAATACCTATTACATTCAGAGCTCCAGCAATCCAAAAGTATGGCTGTCATAATAAGAAAAGCCAAACTCATGGCAATTCTACAAAATCGCCAGTAGATGGCAGCAAAGTGCTTAAAGCCCTCCTAATAGCAGGGGGGAACTTAAAACACAGACCTTTGGTTCCTGGAGGACAGAATATCTTGTTACTATCCTGTCTTTCAGACTGAAGGTCATATATTTGTCATTTGCAGGTAAGAGAACACATATTAACCACCCCAGGACCGCCTAACGCACGGATGCTTCCGACCGGCGGCCCTGTTGCTCTGGCTGGACGCATCCGTGCGTCATCTCCCGAGACGCGAGGTTTGCTGTGAGCGCACGCGCGCGTTTACAGTGGCGCGCGTCTCGGCAGTTATACTGCAGCCTGCCAGCGATGATCAATCGCTGGCAGGCTGTAGAAGTAAAAATAAAAAGCATCAAAGAGGTATATCAGACGCTGTTTTGTTAACAGCGTCTGATATACCTGCTACCTGGTCCTCTGGTGGTCCCATTTGCTGGGATCGACCACCAGAGGACCAGGTAGCTATGTAAAGTTGGACCAAGCACCACACTACACTACCCCCGGTCACTTATTAACCCCTTGTTAACCCCTTGATCACCCCATCTAGATTCCCTGATCACCCCCCTGTCATTGATCACACCCCTGTAAGGCTCCATTCAGACGTCCATATGTGTTTTGCGGATCTGCGGATCGGATCCGCGGATCCGCAAAACACGGACACCGGCAATGTGCTTTCCGCATTTTGCAGATCCGCACATTGTCAGAACTATATAGAAAATGCCTTTTCTTGTCCGCAATTGCGGACAAGAATAGGACATGTTCTATATTTTTGTGAACGGAAGTGCAGACCCGGAAGTGCGGATCCGCAATTCCGGATCCGAGCGGGACAAAGTCTGTCCCCATAGAAATGAATGGGTCCGCAATTCCATTCCGCAAACAGAATTGCGGACGTGTGAATGGGGCATAAGGGTCCCTTATCACCGCCAGTTAGTTAGCTACTTGTTAGGTAGTTAGCGCCCAGCCCACCGCACCGCAGTCACTGATTTTGGCAGAGATTTTTTCATCCACATTGATCAATGCGAATGAAAAAATCTGTGCCGTTCATATTTTTTTTTTTTCAGCCCAGAGGCTGAACGGAAAAAAAAAATCTCATTACCCGTATGCTCAATATAAGGAGAATAGCAGAAACTCCTAATGCTGGCCATACGTGTAATGATTGTGGAGACACTCAAATGCCAGGGCAGTACAAACACCTCACATGTGACCCCATTTTAGAAAGAAGACAGCCCAAGGTATTCCGTGAGGGGTATGGTGAGTTAATGTAAAATTTTATTTTTTGTCACAAGTTAGTGGAATATGAGACTTTGTAAAAAAAAATATATATATATCAATTTCCGCTAACTTGCGGCAAAAATTTTTTTGAACTCGCCATGCCCCTCACGGAATACCTTGGGGTGTTTTCTTTCCAAAATATGGTCACATGTGGGGTATTTATACTGCCCTGGCATTTTAGGGGTCCTAAAGCATGAGAATCCAAATGCGTAAAAATGCCCTGTGAAATCCTAAAGGTACTCATGGGAATTTGGGCCCCTTTGCGCATCTTGGCTGCAAAAAAGTGGCACACATGTGGTATTGCCGTACTCAGGAGAAGTAGGGCAATGAGTTTTGGGGTGTATTTTTATATATACCCATACTTTGTGTGAGAAATATCGCTGTAAACGACCACTTTTTAAATTTTTTTATACAAAGTTGTCAATTTACAGAGATATTTCTCTCACCTGACATGGGTATATGTGAAAATACACCCCAAAACACATTTCCCTACTTATCCTGAGTATGGCAATACCACATATGTGACACTTTTTTGCAGCCTGGGTGCGCAAAGGGGCCCAAATTCCAACGAGTACCTTTAGGATTTCACAGGGCATTTTTACGCATTTGGATTCTCACACTTTAGGTTCCGTAAAATGCCAGGGCAGTATAAATACCCCTCAAGTGACCCCATTTTGCAAAGAAGACACCCCAAGGTATTCCGTGATTGGCATGTCGAGTTCACAGAGAAATATCTCTGTAAATGACAACTTTTTAAAGAAATTTATACAAAGTTGTCAATTTACAGAGATATTTCTCTCACCTGACATGGGTATATGTAAAAATACACCCCAAAACACATTGCCCTACTTCTCCTGAGTACGGCAATACCACATATGTGACACTTTTTTGCAGCCTGGGTGCGCAAAGGGGCCCAAATTCCAACGAGTACCTTTAGGATTTCACAGGGCATTTTTACGCATTTGGATTCTCACACTTTAGGTTCCTTAAAATGCCAGGGCAGTATAAATACCCCTCAAGTGACCCCATTTTGCAAAGAAGACACCCCAAGGTATTCCGTGATTGGCATGTCGAGTTCACAGAGAAATATCTCTGTAAATGACAACTTTTTAAAAATTTTTATACAAAGTTGTCAGTTTACAGAGATATTTCTCCCACCCAACATGGGTATATGTAAAAATACACCCCAAAACACATTGCCCTACTTCTCCTGAGTACGGCGATACCACATGAGTGACACTTTTTTGCAGCCTGGGTGTGCAAAGGGTCCCAAATTCCAACGAGTACCTTTAGGTTTTACAGGGATGCTCACAATTTAGCCCCACCCAAAATGCCAGAACAGTAAACACACCCCACAAATGACCCCATTTCGGAAAGTAGACACCGCAAGGTATTCACTGAGGGGCATAGTGAGTCCGTGGGAGATTTTATTTATTTTTTGCCAGAAGTTAGCAGAAATGGAAACTTTATTTTTATTTATTTTTCCTCAGAAAGTGTCATTTTCCGCTAACTTGTGAAAAAAAATGAAATGATACATGAACTCACCATGCCCCTCCGCGAATACTTTGGGGTGTCCTCTTTCTAAAATGGTGTCATTTGGGGGGTATTTATACTATCCTGGCATTCTAGCACCTGAAGAAACATGACAGGTGCTCAGAAAGTCAGAGCTGCTTCAAAATGCGTAAATTCACTTTTTTGCACCATAGTTTGTAAACGCTATAACTTTTACCCAAACCAATAAATATACACTTATTGCATTTTTTTTTATCAAAGACATGTAGAACAATAAATTTTGTGAAAAATTTATATAGAAATGTAGGTTTTTTTTTTTTTTTTTTACAACAGAAAGTGAAAAATGTCATTTTTTTGCAAAAATTTTGGTCATTTTTGATTAATAGCAAAAAAAGTAAAAATGTCAGCAGCAATGAAATACCACCAAATGAAAGCTCTATTAGTGAGAAGAAAAGGAGGTAAAATTCATTTGGGTGGTAAGTTGTATGACGGAGCAATAAACGGTGAAAGTAGTGTAGTGTAGAATTGTAAAAAGTGGCCTGGTCAATAAGGGTGGTTAAGCTAGGGGGGCTGAAGTGGTTAAGGGCAAAAAGGTAAAGGTAAAATGATTTAATACACACCCTTGTAATCAGCCAGACATCCCAACCTGCGAAAACTTCTCATTTCAGGGAGGTTTTCTTTTTTTTTCTTTTTTTTTTTTTCACAAACTTTTTTATTACATTCATCAGCCCCCAGTGCCTCTCCATCAGCCCCCCAGTACCTCTCCATCAGCCCCCCAGTGCCTCTCCATCAGCCCCCCAGTGCCTCTCCATCAGCCCCCCAGTGCCTCTCCATCAGCCCCCCAGTGCTTTTCCATCAGCCCCCCAGTGCCTTTCCATCAGCCCCCCAGTGCCTTTCCATCAGCCCCCCAGTGCCTTTCCATCAGCCCCCCAGTGCCTTTCCATCAGCCCCCCAGTGCCTTTCCATCAGCCCCCCAGTGCCTCTCATTAGCCCCCAGTGCCTCTCCATTAGCCCACAGTGCCTCTCCATTAGCCCATCGTGCCTCTCACCAGCCCCCAGTCAGTGCCTCTCACCAGTCCATAAAATATATAAAAAAAAACAAAAAACACTTACCCTCTCCTGCTCCTGGACGTCGCGGCTCCTCTTCTGCTACTGTCGGCTGTGCTGTGAAGGCTGCGCACAGTATGACTTCACAGAGCGACTCACTCCTGTGCGCAGGCTGCAGAGCCGACAGCCGAGGACCAGGAAGTGGTGAGTATAAAGCCTTTACTGCTTCCTGGTCCTTTTGCCCTGAATGGGAATGGCGTTCCTGCTGTGAAAAAAGTGCAGGAACGACGTTCCCACCCATTCCCCTGGACTCGAGCCCTGCTTTCCGGGATATGTTGTTTCACATGAGGGCGTTAGGGAGCAGCTATCTAATAGCGGGAGACTCCCTGAATGTCCGGGAGACTTGAGATCCCTGAATCAGCTAAAGCTGCTGGTGATGCAGTGTGAGTAGATAAACACTGTAAAAATGTTAGTGAAGTACACTAATGTGTCATATGGTACTAGTGTATAGTGAATGTGATTGCTATAGGAGCTGATGTTAATATATATGATTCTACTGCACTATTTGCTTACTGTGATGCAGGTTCAGTAATAACAGAGCTGTACATGGTAATGGGATTTTTTTGAAAGTGTATAGAAGCCACACGGGCCCCCACACTGCAGATTTCTCATGGAGATTTTACAACATATAACTATAGCACCCAACAATTTAAACGCCGCCAAATTTACAGAATATATTTCCCAGTCAGGTATGCACTGCAGGGTTACTTTGAAAGAAAAAAGGGGTATAGATCATACGCCAATCTAAACGCCAACAGAACATATTTCCCAGTCAGATATGCAGTGCAGCAGGAACTCACCCTCCCAGCCACTAGTGAATGACTGGCATGATAACCGTGGAAATGATCCCTCTTCCTCCGCCTCTTCCTCCTGTGCCACATCCTTTTCCATCATCGCCCGAATCATTTTTTCAAGGAGACATAGAAGTGGGATAGTAATGCTGAGAACGGCGTTGGTGGAGTAATCAAAGTGCAACAAGGCACACAGGTCTCGCATGGAGGCCCACTCAGTAGTGCTGTTCCACAGAGCGACTCACCCGTGCGTGCTGCAGCTGAAACTCCACAATCGCCTGCTGCTGCTCGCAGAGTCTCTCCAGCATGTGCAAGGTGGAGTTCCACCTTGTGGGCATGTCGCATATGAGGCGGTGAGCGGGAAGGCCGAAGTTATGCTGCAGTGCAGACAGGCGAGCAGCAGCAGGGTAATAACACCGAAAGTGCACACAGACGGCCCGCACTTTATGCAGCAGCTCTGACAGTAGTTTTTCAGGAATTTATGCACCACCAAATTCAGCACATGCGCTAGGCAAGGGATGTGCGTCAAACATGCTAGGTCCAGAGCTGCTACGAGATTTTGCCCATTATCGCACACCACCAGACTGGGCTTGAGGCTCAGTGGCACCAACTACTCATTGGTTTGTTGTTCCATGCCCGTCCAAAGCTCCTGCACGGTATGGGGTTTGTCCCCCAAACAGATGAGTTTCCAAACTGCCTTCTGTTGTTTCCCCCTGGCTGTGCTGAAGTTGGTGGTGAAGGTGTTACGCTGGATAAGGAGGTGGTAGAGGAAGAAGAGGAGTAGGAGGAGGAGGCAACAGGAGGCAAAGAGAAATGCCCTGCAATCCTTGGTGGCGGAAGAACATGCGCCAAACAACTATCCGCTTCGGGTCCAGCCGCCACTGCATTTACCCAGTGTGCTGTTCGGGAGATATAACGTCCCGGCCATGCTTACTGGTCCAAGTATCAGTAGTTATGTGGACCTTACCGCAGATGGCGTTGCGCAGTGCACATCTGATTTTGTCCTCCACTTGGATGTGCAGGTAAGGGATGGTTTGCCTGGAAAAGTAGTGGCGGCTGGGAAATACGTACTATGGGACAGCCACCGCCATAAGGTTTTTAAAACTCTCTGTCTCCACCAGACAGAATGACAGCATTTCAAAGGCCAGCAATTTTGAAATGCTGGCATTCAGGGCCAGGTATCGCGGGTGGGTAGGGGGGTACTTCCTCTTTCGCTCCAGTGTTTGGGAGATGGACAGCTGAATGCTTCCATAGGACCTAGTGGTGCTGCTTGTTAAAGGTGACGGACGTGGTAGCATTGCTGCCACATCCTCCATTTGCAGGGTGGCTGTTGCCACTGTCACTCCAGAGGTGGAGGAAGAGACCGAGACTGCAGAAGAGGAAGCAGGAGAAGCCTGAGACCTTTCTTGGTTTTTGAGGTGTTTACTCCACTGCAGCTCGTGCTTTGCACTTAGATGCCTGGTCATGCAGGTTGTGCTCTGGTTTACAACGTTTATGGCTCTGTTTGCACAGCGTGCAAACCACTCGTGTCTTGTCGTCTGCACATTGTGTGAAGAACTGCCATGCTGGGGAACTCCTGGCTTTGGTGTGCTCTGTCCCTGGGTGCGGTGGGCAGTAGCAGGTGTACTGTCTAGGAGATGGCCGCTGAAGGTTCTGTCGCCTACTCGCACCTGAGGAAGCTGTTTCACTTGGGCATGTAGCTGGCACAGAACGACCAAGTCCTCTCCCTGCAACAGGAGCTCCACCACCAGCACCACGACCAGGGCCACGTCACTTATTTGACGTTCTCCTCATTATTTGCGTTCACCCACCAAACTAACAGATGGTTTATCTCAGGTGACAATTTAACTGCCAATAGTCAACAATTAAGTTCGCTAACAGTAAGGCAGCGCCGGTGTCATAAATGGAATACATTTATTTATGTCACACAACAGTGTAACGGAGCAATTCAATACTTCACTATCACAAAAATGTGAATTTTCCAACCAACAATGTAACAGCTGAAGTTAATAGTTTAAATGGACGGTCAGAAATGCAGCGCAGGATCCAAATGTGCCATCTAGCTAAAAAAAACGGTGTTTTTTGCAAACAACTATGTAAATGCAGTATGTTACAGTTTTATTGGAATATTAGAAATGCAGCATAGGATCCTAATGTGCTATCTAGCACACAGTGTTTTTTTGCAAACAACTACGTAAATGCAGTATGTTACGGTTTTATTGGAATATCAGAAATGCAGCGTAGGCCGCTAATGTGCTATCAAGCACAAAAACTGTGTTTTTTGCTGACAACAATAAAAATGCAGTATGTTATGGTTTTATTGGAATATCAGAAGTGTAGAGTAGGCCGCTAATGTGCTATCTAGCACAAAAACTGTGTTTTTTGCAAACAACAATAAAACTGCAGTATGTTATGGTCCTATTGGAATATCAGAAATGCAGCGTAGGCCGCTAATGTGCTATCAAGCACAAAAACTGTGTTTTTTTGCAAATAACAATAAAAATGCAGTATGTTATGGTTTTATTGGAATATCAGAAATGCAGCGTAAACAGCAAATTTACTATGTAGCACAAAAACAGTTTTTTTTTTTTTTTTATAACAGCAATGTAACTGCAGTATTTAACGTTTTTTTTGGAATGTCAGAAATGCTGTGTAAGACGCAAATTTACTATCTAGCACAAAAACTGTATTTTTTTTACAGCACCAATGTAAATGCAGTATTTTACGGTTTTATTGGACTGTCAGAAATGCAGCATAGCCCGTAAATTTACTATCTAGCAAAAAAAGTGTGCTTTTTTATAGCAGCAAGGTAACTGCAATATTTAACTGTTTTATTGGACTGTCAGATATGCAGTGCCTGTGGCAGACAGATAAAATATTGCTTTAGGTCACAAAAATATGTGACAGACTAATGTAATTGAATAATTTTCACTGCCAGATATGCACTGCAGACCGCAGGGGTACTTGACCAACCAAAAAAGGGAATTTGTCTTCCATTGAGCTACCAGAATAGAATTAAAGTAATGTCCCTGACACACATGCAGTTCACATGCAGTTGCAAGTGCACTGCAAATGCAAAAATGCCCGCCGACGCCCACCGAACTAGCAGATGGATTGAAAGTTATTTTTCAGTGTCACTTGGCTCAGGGCTGGGTACAAAAATGTAGCATAGCACCCTCAATAATCGCTGTAGTTTGAAAATTGAACAACACCAAATACACCAGAATTCTTCCATAATCTCTCCCTCACAGCAGCAGCATCCTATCCCTACACTGAGAAGAGCAGAGTGACGTGCGGCGCTACGTGACCCAAGCCTATATAGAGGCTGGGTCACATGCTGCACTTGGCCAATCACAGCCATGCTATTAGTAGGCATGGCTGTGATGGCTTCTAAGGGCAGACTAGTGAAACGCTCGTTGATTGGCTGCCCAGCCTTTCAAAAAGTGCCAAGAAATCGCCGAACACCGAGCCCGAACTTTTACGGAAATGTTCAGGGCCGGGTCCGGGTACCAAAAACCCTAAAGTTCGGTACGAACCCAAACTTTACAGTTCGGGTTCGCTCGACCCTAGTCTACTGAGCACTTTGACCACCTAAGCGTTTTATGGAATTTGTAAACACTTGGCTGGGAAAATGGAAAAAGTCATTTCTTCCAATAAAATGTTGCTTTAGCCCCAAAAATTTTCATTTTCACAAGGGGTAACAGGATAAATAGCACCCCTTAATTTGTTACCCATTTTCTCCAGAATATGGCAACACCCCATATGTGGCGGTAAACTGCTGTGGGGGCACATGGAAGGAGCACCATATGGTTTTGCAGTGCAGATTTCGATTGATTGGTTTACGGGTGCCATTGGTTTTTATTTTTTGAGTGATTGTCTTATGTGGGGGTTCATTTTTTGCGGGATGAGGTGACATTTTCATTGGTACCATTTTGGAGTACATACGACTTTTTGATCGCTTGGTATTACATTTTTTGTGAGGCAAGGTGACAAAAAATAGGTGTTTTTGCATTTTTTTTTACAGCATTCACCTGAGGGGGCATGTCATGTGGTATTTTTATAGAGCAGGTTTTTATGGATGCGATGATACCCAATATGTCTATTATTTATTTATTTATTTTGTTAAGTTTTACACAGAAAAGGCATTTTTGAACAGATAAAAATCTTGTTTTTCGGTTGCCATTTTCTGAGAGACATATTTTTTTATTTTTTTGGCGATTGTCTTAGGTAGGTGCTCATTTTTTGCGGGATCAGCTGATGGTTTGATTGGTACCATTTTGGGATACATATGATTTTTCAAACACTTGGTATTACACTTTTTGTGAGGCGACAAAAATGGCATAGCTTTTATATTTTTTTTTTTTTTACAGCATTCACCTGAGGGGGCATGTCATGTGACATTTTTATAGAGCAGGTTGGGTTGTTAAGGATGCGGTGATACCAAATATATCTATTATTTTTATTTTGTTAAGTTTTACACAGTAAAAGCATTTTTGAACAGAATAAAATCTTGATTTTGCATTGCCATTTTCTGAGAGCCATATTCTTCAAATTTTTTGGGCAATTGTCTTAGGTAGGGGCTCATTTTTTGCAGGATGAGATGACAGTTTGATTGTTACCATTTTCGGCTACATACGCCTTTTTGATCACTTGGTATTAGTCCAAGGAGGGAGGTCCCGCTGTTGCTGCCTACTCCAAGATCTCAAATGTCAGTGGTGCTGAAGGTGACGATGATGACGTGTCGATGGACGTCGCGTCGGAGCCCACAAGAGAGGAAGAGGAGGGGAGTTCAGAGGGAGAGACGGAGCAGCAGAGAGGAAGGAGAAGCAGGCAAAGCTCGCAGGGCACAGAAAACAAAAAGCAGACTGCAAATGTATCTGGAGCGAGCCATCCACCATGCATGGTCACTTCTGGCGCCAGCACATGGCTCTGAAGTGTGGGCTTTTTTTAACGTGTCAGCTGCTGACAATAGTGTTGCCATCTGCAGCCTGTGCTGTCAACGCATAAGTCGCGGTAAGCCCAACACTCACCTAGAGACGACCGCCTTAAGAAGGTACCTGGCCTTCCATCACCGAGCACAGTGGGAGCAACGCCATCAGAACCCACAAAGCCACACTCCCAAAGCTCCACATCTTCTCCTTCTCCTCTCTCCTCCGATTTGTCCTCCACTCCACCTTCCAAGTGCCATTGTCACATTCATCTGGCAGAAGGCAGGCTTCTGTGGCCCAAATGTTTGAGCGTAAAAAGTTCATGACGCCGGATAACCCTCTTGCCCAATGGCTGACCGCTGGCTTGTCGGAACTGCTAGCGCGCCAACTACTGCCATATAAACTGGTGGACTCGGAGGCCTTTAGAAAATTTGTGGACATTGGCACACCGGAATGGAAGGTCCCTGGAAGGAAATATTTCTCCCAGAAGGGCATCCCAGAGCTATATGGCCACGTTCAGCGGCAAGTGAATATATCTCTGGCACACAGTGTCGGTGCCAAGATACATCTGACCACAGACACGTGGTCTAGCAAACACAGGAAGGGAAGGTACATAACTTTTAATGCCCACTGGGTGAACCTTCTGACGGCCATCAAGCATGTAACCCGTGGCTCCCGTGTGGTTTGGTGTTACTGCCAAGGATTGGGTGCAGGTCTGCATCATCTTCTTCTCCTACCCTTTGTGCGAGGCATCATTCACATCAGGCAATGTTTCTTGGGAAAAGCAAACCCAGAATTCGTGTGTGTTTTTTTATAGGGCAGGGCAGCTATAATCAATCTCACTCCAATTAGCTCTAGGAGATGTCATTAGTCTAGGGGTTCACATACTTTTTCCACCTGCACTGTGAATGTTTACATGGTGTGTTCAATAAAAACATGGTAACATTTAATTCTTTGTGTGTTATTAGTTTAATTACCTCAGGACCGCCTAACGCATGGATGTGTCTGGCCGGCGGTCCTGTTGCTCTGGCTGGACGCATCCGTGCATCATCTCGCGAGACGCGAGATTTGCTGTGAACACGCGCGTGCGTTCACAGCAGATTGCATCTCAGCAGTTATACTACAGCCTGCCAGTGATGATCAATCGCTGGCAGGCTGTAGAAGCAAAATAAATTGCATCAAACATGTATATCAGACGCTGTTTTGTTAACAGCGTCTGATATACCTGCTACCTGGTCCTCTGGTGGTCCCATTTGCTGGGATCGACCACCAGAGCACCAGGTAGCTATGTAAAGTTGCACCAATCACCACACTACACTACCCCCGTCACTTATTAACCCCTTGTTAACCCCTTGATCACCCCATCTAGATTCCCTGATCACCCCCCTGTCATTGATCACACCCCTGTAAGGCTCCATTAAGACGTCCATATGTGTTTTACGGATCCACGGATCCGCAAAACACGGACACCGGCAATGTGCTTTCCGCATTTTGCAGATCCTCACATTGTCAGAACTATATAGAAAATGCCTTTTCTTGTCCACAATTGCGGACAAGAATAGGACATGTTCTATATTTTTGCGTAACGGAGTAGCAGACCCGGAAGTGCGGATCCGCAATTCCGGATCCGAGCGGTACAAAGTCTGTCCCCATAGAAATGAATGGGTCCGCAATTCCGTTCCGCAAACAGAATTGCGGACGTGTGAATGGGGCATAAGGG
Source organism: Bufotes viridis (assembly GCA_033119425.1). Classification (NCBI taxonomy): domain Eukaryota; kingdom Metazoa; phylum Chordata; class Amphibia; order Anura; family Bufonidae; genus Bufotes; species Bufotes viridis. The sequence continues at coordinate 59,403,903 of CM065598.1, forward strand.
TCCCTTATCACTGCCAGTTAGTTAGCTACTTGTTAGGTAGTTAGCGCCCAGCCCACCGCACCGCAGTCACTGATTTTGGCAGAGATTTTTTCATCCACATTGATCGATGCGAATGAAGAAATCTGTGCCGTTCATTTTTTTTTTTTTTTCAGCCCAGAGGCTGAACGGAAAAGAATAATCTCATTATCCGTATGCTCAATATAAGGAGAATAGCAGAAACTCCTAATGCTGGCCATATGTGCAATGATTGCGGAGACGCTCAAATGCCAGGGCAGTACAAACACCCCACAAGTGACCCCATTTTAGAAAGAAGACACCCCAAGGTATTCCGTGAGGGGTATGGTGAGTTCATGTAAAATTTTATTTTTTTGTCATAAGTTAGTGGAATATGAGACTTTGTAAAAAAATTAAAAAAAAAATATCAATTTCCGCTAACTTGTGCCAAAAAAAATTATTTTCTGTGAACTCGACATGCCCCTCACGGAATACCTTGGGGTGTCTTCTTTTCAAAATAGGGTCACATGTGGGGTATTTATACTGACCTGGCATTTTAGGGGCCCTAAAGCGTGAGAATCCAAATGCGTAAAAATGCCCTGTGAAATCCTAAAGGTACTCATTGGAATTTGGGCCCTATTGCACATCTTGGCTGCAAAAAAGTGGCACACACGTGGTATCGCCGTACTCAGGAGAAGTTGGGCAATGAGTTTTGGTGTGTATTTTTATATATACCCATACTTTGTGTCAGAAATATCGCTGTAAACGACAACTTTTTTTATTTTTTTATACAAAGTTGTCAATTTACAGAGATATTTCTCTCACCCAACATGGGTATATGTAAAAATACACCCCAAAACACATTGCCCTACTTCTCCTGAGTACGGCGATACCACATGTGTGACACTTTTTTACAGCCTGGGTGCGCAAAGGGGCCCAAATTCCAACGAGTACCTTTAGGTTTTTCATGGCTGCTCACAATTTAGCCCCACCCAAAATGCCAGAACAGTACAAACACACCACAAACGACCCCATTTTGGAAAGAATACACTCCAAGGTATTCGCTGGGGGACATATTCAGTACATGAAAAATTGAACTTTTTGTCACAAGTTAGCAGAAAGGGAGACTTTGTGAGAAAACCCATGCTGGGGGCGAGAGAAATATCTCTGTAAATTGACAACTTTGTCAAAAGTTGTCATTTACAGAGATATTTCCCACACACAGCATGGGTATATGTAAAAATACACCCCAAAACACATTGCCCTACTTCTCCTGAGTACGGCGATACCACGTGTGACACTTTTTTGCAGCCAAGATGCGCAAAGGGGCCCTAATTCCAATGAGTACCTTTAGGATTTCACAGGGCATTTTTACGCATTTGGATTCTCACGCTTTAGGGCCCCTAAAATGCCAGGGCTGTATAAATACCCTACATGTGACCCCATTTTGGAAAGAAGACACCCCAAGGTATTCCGTGAGGGGCATGTCGAGTTCACAGAAATGTATTTTTTTTTTTGGCACAAGTTAGCGGAAGTTGATATTCTTTTTTTTTTATTATTTATTTTTTTACAAAGTCTCATATTCCACTAACTTGTGACAAAAAATAAAATTTTACATGAACTCGCCATACCCCTTACGGAATACCTTGGGGTGTCTTCTTTCTAAAATGGGGTCACTTGTGGGGTATTTATACTGCCCTGGCATTTTAGGGGTCTCTAAAGCTTGAGAAGAAGTCTGGAATCTAAATGCGTAAAAATGCCCTGTGAAATCCTAAAGGTACTCGTTGGAATTTGGGCCCCTTTGCGCACCCAGGCTGCAAAAAAGTGTCACACATTTGGTATCGCCGTACTCAGGAGAAGTAGGGCAATGTGTTTTGGGGTGTATTATTACATATACCCATGCTGGGTGTGAGAAATATCTCTGTAAATGACAACTTTTTAAAAAATTTTATACAAAGTTGTCCGTTTACAGAGATATTGCTCTCACCAACATGGGTATATGTAAAAATACACCCCAAAACACATTGCCCTACTTCTCCTGAGTACGGCGATACCACATGAGTGACACTTTTTTGCAGCCTGGGTGCGCAAAGGGGCCCAAATTCCAACGAGTACCTTTAGGTTTTACATGGCTGCTCACAATTTAGCCCCACCCAAAATGCCAGAACAGTAAACACACCCCACAAATGACCCCATTTCGGAAAGTAGACACCCCAAGGTATTCACTGAGGTGCATAGTGAGTCCGTGGGAGATTTTTTTTTTTTTTTACAGAAGTTAGCAGAAATGGAAACTTTATTATTTTTTTTTTTTCTCAGAAAGTGTCATTTCCTGCTAACTTGTGAAAAAAAATGAAATGATACATGAACTCACCATGCCCCTCCGCGAATACTTTGGGGTGTCTTCTTTCTAAAATGGTGTCATTTGGGGGGTATTTATACTATCCTGGCATTCTAGCACCTGAAGAATCATGACAGGTGCTCAGAAAGTCAGAGCTGCTTCAAAATGCGGAAATTCACTTTTTTCGCATTAATAGCAAAAAAAGTTAAAATGTCAGCAGCAATGGTGTTTAAGCTAGGGGGGCTGAGGTGGTTAAGCAGACTGTGATTGTCTATTGTTGTGACTCAGATAAAGATCCGATCACATTTTAAGACCAATTTGTGCAGAAATCCATATCATTCCAAAGGGTTCATATACTTTTTGTGTATATACAGTGGTATAAAAGGCCTTTTCTGTCAGGTGAATGCCTAATTGTTTGGGCCTGTACTCCAGTGGCTTACAGTAAATTTTTTATCCAGTGACCGCCTAATGTACTTTCAGCCACATAATCACAACAAGTTATTTTCTGTCAGGTGAATGCCTAATTGTTGGGGCCTGTACTCCAGTGGCCTACAGTAAAATTTTTATCCAGTGACCGCCTAATGTACCTCCAGCCACATCATCACAAGTTCTTTTCTGTCAGGTAGATGCCTAATTTTTGGGGCCTGTACTCCAGTGTGGGGGCCACTGGGGGTCATTATTCTGAATTTGGGGTGACTGGGGTTTATTATTCTGAATTGAGGGCCACTGTGGGATTATTGGTCTACCGGAAGGTATGGAGGGAGATAATCCCGCCTATATGATAAAGGATTTAATATTGGAGAGGTTTGGAAGAGAACATTTTTCTCCATTCCAAATCCAAAAGAGCAGCTCTCACCTCATCCTTCCCTCCCGTGAGCACGGACACGGATTCTGGACACAGCTGATCCCAACAATAAAGGAAATGAAGTCCAGCTCACCAGTGAGGTGTCTTGTTCTTTCTTTCTTTATTAACGTTGTGATAAAAAACTTTTCCAGGTACAGGACAATAACTTACAGTCTACGCGTTTCGGACCTTACACGTACAGTCCTTACTCATGACAACTTTGAAATCAAATGGCTGCAATATATAGGGGAACCACTTCTCCCACACTCCCCCTCACAGCAGCAATTAGCACAAAGTCGTAACACACTTGTTGCACTTAAGTACATGCACATATATACAGACATGCATATAACAGCTCCACATAAAAATATAAAAGCATATATATATGTCGCAAGGTGATCGATACAAAAATTTCATACATATTTCAGTACTGCAGTATTAGATCTTGTCTTTTATTTAAGCCATCCTGTTGTCTGGTGTCCAGCTGGAACATCCAGAATGTCTCCCTATTCAAAAGTATTCGTCTGTGATCGCCCCCTCGTGGGGGTAACGCAAACCTTTCAATACCTTGCACAGAGAGTTGAGAAGTGGCACCCCCATGTACTACTGCGCAGTGCAAGCTCACCGCCGATACATTGCGCTTTTCAAAAAAGGGGACATCTGACAGGTGCTTACGTATGCGGGTTTTAATTGAATTTGTAGTGCACCCTACATATTGTAGCCTGCAAGGAGTGCAGGTAATTAAATAAACTGAAAACTTAGTATTACAGTTGAGATATGTGCTAATTTTTTATTCCCTCCCATTAACCATAGAAATTTTTTTTACGTACGTGTAAGGTCCGAAACGCGTAGACTGTAAATTATTGTCCTGTACCCGGAAAAGTTTTTATCGCAACAATAGTAAAGAAAGAAAGAACAAGACACCTCACTGATGAGCTGGACTTCTTTTCCTTTATTTTTCTTCAATATTTTATGTGGAAAGAGCGCATCGAGATAATAGTCTCATGAGATCAGGACATGATTCTGAGAAGGGCAAGGGAGTGCCCCCCCCCCCTATTTTGTATAATGGCAACAGATTGTCCTTTTTTCCAGGTTTTTCTAAGGATATTTAAGATAAAAGGACAGAGCTACACAGAAGTAAACAAAAACGTCTTCAGAAAAAGGACATATTTGTTTACTCGGCTAAATTGCGGATAATCTTTAACAATGAGACATATTTTTTGATACGCCGGATCTTGTGGTAGACTGGTTTGATCAAAATAATATATGAGCAGTTATGGCGGGGACGAATTGGAGGGGGGGTTCTTAGTTTAGAGATCTGTTACAGAAATGTGGCAGATCAAGAAGTTTGGGGGGGGTTAAAGTTTTTGGGGTGGATTGCGATGCATCTCCTGTTGGGGTTAGGATGGTAGGAAATATGGGTAATTTTGTACTGGGGGAATCTGTGGTTTGACTGATGTCAGTTAGAATATTAACTTGGAATGTCCAGGGACTTGGCTAAAAAGACAGGCGGCCACTGATCTGGTTCGGAGACACCAACCAACGATTGTTAGTCTGGTGGAGACACATTTTACTCAGGGCACGATCCCCCGCCTCGTGGGGGGTGGGCCACGCAGAATTACCACTCGACTTATACTAGCTACTCTAGAGTGACAGTATTCATTCATAACAGATTGATTTTACATGTTTGGCATCCTCTATTGATAAACAGGGGAGATATGTCTTTCTCTATGGAAAGCTCGTTGGTAAATTCTGCATTTTGGCCTTTGTCTATATCCCTCCTCCATTTTCTCTTTACATACTCAATTGCTTACTAACTTTTATGGATCAGTGGCCTGAATGTCCCTCCATAATGAATGGGGAAGTGTTATTAACCCAGAGACAGATAGGATATCCATGGGTGGGAATACTTATGCTTCTGCACAAGGATCACCATTGGCACGCTTCTGATAGGAATTGGGCATTGGGGGTGTATGGAGATTCTTGGCGAAGGGGAAAAGAGCCTATTTCTGTGTAAGTAAATCTGGAAATTCTATGTGCAGGATAGACTTGGCCCTGATAAATAAAACAGATTTGAATTGTATTAAATGGATGAAATATGAGGCAAGGTCTCTATCAGACCACGTACCTCTTTGGGTGGAGTTATGTATGGGTGAAAATAACTTTAATGTAAGACCCCCCATTTAGATTGAATACCCATTGGATTTCATTAATGGATAATCATGATCTGATAAAAAAAATTTGATCATTTCTTTTTGGGACAGAAATTATGGTTCAGTGAAGACCCATTTGGTATGGGATGCATTCAAGGCCTTTATGAGGGGGGTCTTTATTAGTAACATTTGCAATTTCAGAAAATGTTATGCTAGGAATGAGAAATAATTGGAGGAAGCAGCATTGGCTGGCCTGGAATTAACTTGTTTTCCAGGAATGAAACGAAAGAAAATAGGGGGAATTATGCAGGAGACAAGTCGGGCTTATTCTGATTTTCTCCTGGATAAGGCCTAGGAGAGGCTTTTCTTTAGAGGACAAAAATATTGTTGTTTGTGAATCGGGTCGTCCTGGGAAAATGTTGGCTAGGGTGATCTCCAATCAGGAAAGGAAAAAAAAAGAGATCCTTAGTATTTGTTCCCCTGATGGTAATGTTACTGAGGATCAGAATTGTATAAAGGAAATATTTGTGAATTACCTTTTGGAATTATATAAATCAGATAATATTCTTTGAGATGAAGCGATTGATTCATATTTGGATACCATTTCTCTTCCAGTGCTTACAGATATTCAAAGAGAATCTCTTTAAGGTGCAATTTTCTCTTCAAGAGTAGTGATGAGCGGCAGGTGCAATATTCGAATTTGCGATATTTCACAAATATATGGTAGAATATTTATCATATATTCGCGAATATTCATATTCGAGATATTCGTTTTATTGCGAAAAATCTGTAATGAAAAAAAAAAACGCATAATGCGAATTTGTATGCGAAAAAAGGTGTTGGTCAAAAACGAGTATATAGCACTACAGAATATACTGCTATATATTCGTTTTTTAGAATATTCGTCATTTTTTCCATCTGAACAAATGATTCCTCCCTGCTTAAAATGCTTGTGGATCAATGAGTCATTGGCCCACAAGCAAGAAGCAGGGAGGAATCATGACTTTAGATGTTGAAAAAAGACGAATATTCTAAATAACGAATATAAAGCACTATAGCGAATATATTCGTTTTGACATTTTTTAGAATATTCGTCTTTTTTTTTTCTCTCCAAACAGTACAGTTAAACCCCTTTGGCATACTACTCCCCACAAGCATCCCCGTCACCATGGGAATGCCTGGTGGTTAGAATATACCATCGGATGTGAGTTAGATCGTGAAAACTCAAATCCGATGGTATATTCTAACACAGAGGCGTTCCCATGGTGATGGGGACGCTTGAAGTTAGAGTATACCAACAAGCGCATTCATACTGGCCCCCTGCTGCCTGGTAGCACCTGACCTCTGACAGGGCGATTTGATCCACGGCACCTGACCTCTGACAGGGCGCTGTGATCCACACAAGTAGCGTCCTAGTTGCCATGGTAACCGATAGGAGCCTCAGCATTACAGTGCTGGGACTCCGATTGGAACTGCCGCTGCCACCAATGATGGGGGGGGGCGCACTGCCAGCAATGATTAAAACGCGTGGGGGGGGATTGTCGGCGCACTGCCAGCAATGATTAATAGGGGGGGAGGGATTGTGGGCGCACTGCCAGCAATGATGTTTAATACGGGGGGGGGATCCGCACTGGCCACCAATGATTGTAATACTGGTGAGGGGGGGTTTAGGGCGCACTGCCCATGAATGATTTTAGTAGTGGGGGAGACGCACTGCTGCCCAGCGGCACCCGACCTCTGACAGGGTGCTGTGATCCGCACAATTAACCCCTCAAGTGCGGCACCTGAGAGGTTAATTGTGTGGATAACAGCGCCCTGCTAGAGGTCAGGTGCCGCCAGGCAGCAGGGGGCCAGTATATATGCGCCTGTTAGTATACTCTAACTTCAAGCGTCCCCATCACCATGGGAACGCCTCTGTGTTAGAATATACCATCGGATTTGAGTTTTCACGATCTAACTCAGATCCGATGATATATTCTAACCACCAGACGTTCCCATGGTGACGGGGACGCTTGTGGGGAGGAGTATTCCAAAGGGGTTTAACTGTACTGTTTGGAGAAAGAAAAAAAGAGGAATATTCTAAAAAATGTCAAAACAAATATATTCGCTATAGTGCTATATATTCGCTTTTTTCAACATCTAAAGTCATGATTCCTCCCTGCTTTTTGCTTATGGGCCAATGACTCATTGACCCACAAGCATTTTAAGCAGGGAGGAATCATTTGTTCAGATGGAAAAAATGACGAATATTCAATATAACGAATATTAAGCAGTATATTCGTAATATTCGTGAATTATCGAAGTTGCGATATTCGCCATTAATATTCGCTATTTGAATATTCACGCTCAACACTATTCAAGAGCTGGAGGGTGCAATTAAGGTTTGCTCAGGAAACCCTTCTGGAACTGATGGATTCCCATATCAATTTTCTCGCAAGTATAGGGAGGTTATTTTCCCCTGTCTTTTGAAGGTATTTACTGAGTCATTAGAGAAATGTATACTTCCAGAATCAATGACAGAAGCTGTGATAATAGTGATTTTGAAAGAAGATAAGGATCCCCTTGATTATGGGGTCTTATAGACCCATCTCTCTTCTTAATACTGATTTTAAGCTTCTCTCAAGGATTCTTGCTACAGGGCTCTCTAAGTTATTCCATCAATTATACATCCTGATCAAAATGGTTTGATTCCTAATAAGGGTACTCATTATAACTTGCACCGTCTCTTCGCCAATATACAGTCTCCTAGTGGGGTTTCCCGGTCCATCCTTTCTTTAGATGCCTCTAAGGCTAAGATTCCTCTGGAGAGTGTTACAGAAGATGGGATTTGGTATTAGATTTATAAATATGATTAAGCTTTTGTATAGATCCCCTAGTGCGAGATTGAATATAAATGGCTTTCTTACAAGGAGTATTTCTTTGAATAGAGGCACCCATCAGGGATGACCTCTTTCTCCGCACTTATTTGATATCTATATTGAGCCCCTTGCTGCTAGGGTTAGACAAGACTCCCAGATGGAAGTCTTTGGGGTATTAGGAGTAGAAGATCGTATTTACCTATATGCCCACGATATTCTATTTTATATACAACATGCGAATACTACACTCCCAAAAAACATCAAAATGGTTAACTCTTTTGGAGAAGCCTCGGGTCTTGATATAAACTGGTCAAAAACTACTCTTATGCCTTTAGATAGACTCGAACTTCCCCAAGATGGGTCCTTAAATATTTTCAGGATTTCTGATTCATTTGAATATCTAGAGATAATAGTATCTCCTAAGATTCAAGATTTTCTACAGCTTAATCTTATTCCATTGATGAATAAACTGAGGTCCAAAATAACGATATGGGTCCAGCTTCCCTTATCGAGAGCTGATAGAATATCCATAGTGAAAATGGTGATTCTGCCCAATTACTTTATATCCTCAGGAATTCCCCAGTGTGGTTCGAAGATAAGTTCTTCAAATTAATTGATAGAATTATTAATGATTTACTCTGGGGGAGAAAACAGGTAAGGCTAAAATTGGAGTGTTTCTATAAGCCAATGAAACAGGGAGGGTTTAACCTTCCCTGTTTCCAGGGATATTTTATAGCTGTACAGCTGTGGTTTTTCTGTGAATAGAAGAATAGCCCACTTTGTAGAACTTTGGTGAGGAAATCTCAGTATGACAATATGTTCACTTTATTAGAATCTGGTCAGCTAATTAATTTCCAAAAGGATTATAGAGCCGCAGGGAAGTTATTCACTAACTCGTGTAGTAATATTAGAGACTGGCTGGGTATAAAGGGCACTCAATATAGGCCCCTCTTTGGTATAATTATCATTTTCAAGCTCTAGACGAACTGGCTAGTGATCATTATTGGCAAAAAAAAGATATTTTTTACGTTGCACAAGTGGTGCGGAACGGTGATATACTTTCGTTTTTGGAGCTAACACAAAACGAAAATATATTGAATTTATCCTTGGTTCAGGTATTTTCAGCTACGATCGGCCTTAGCGAGTGTAAAGGAAAAAGTTCTTTTTGAGATAGACAGATCTATTCTACACCTTTGAATCACTTTAAAGGGAATATGGGTCAGAAGCTTAAGATTTCTCAACTTTATAAAGTTTTGCTTAAAACACGATTTAATAATACATGTTCTTCGGTAGAAAAGGGTTGGCAAATTGATTGTCCGGGAATTTGCCTAGAAGATTGTAATAGTATATTGGGGAACTTCAGTTTAGTCCACGGTGTGATTCACCTGGGGTGGATCACTTGTATATGTTTTGGTCATGTATAGAGATTAAACAATATTGGGGGGCAACTTATAATTTTATTATCCAGGAATTGAAAGTTGAGAGTCCATTTATAGTGGGATGTTGGGTACAGAGTGACCTCTCCAAGGTAGGATGTCAAAAGGATTCTTTTGATCAAAATAATGTTTTTGGCGAGATTTTTGATTTCCCAGGCTTGGTTTTCTCGAAATACTCCAAGTGTTATCACATGGCTAAACCTTGTTAATAAGATTGAGAGATACGAAAATACTTTATATAGGCAGAGAAGTACTGAGAAAAAATGGATTAAAATTTGGGGAGAATGGAAGTTTTAAGGTTTTCCCGCCTCTATTCCCTCATTTTCCCCCCCTTTTTCATTTATCGATGGGGGGGATGGGAGACGCATCGCAAAGGAGATAGTTGGTCGGGTAGAAATAGGGGGGTAAGATTTATTAGGGGAAAAAGAATATAATAATTCTATTGCTTTCATTAAGTTGTATTGTATGAATTTCTAATAAAATTTTGGGAAAATAAACACAACTTTGGTGGATCCACCGCTGCTTCTAAATGTAAGACAGCTTCCTAGTTGTCTTACATTCAGACCTTTTTCTACGCTTTAAACAGGTGTATTTCATATTCATAATTAACCCCCCACGTTTCTATAGAGCCCTGCCACAGGCAGGGGCGCCATAGGAATTAATGTGCAGTAACTTCTGTTCATTCAGGAGGACAGAAGCTGCCGGACACAGCATTCAGCTCCCACAATCCTCACCGGGGGGAGCTGGAGTACACCTGGAGAGAGCATTTCCTGGTGTTTGCTCCCTTAGATGTCGTGGTCACATTTGACCACAGCATCTGAAGGGTTAAAAGTCAGTGGTTGGCAGTACCGCCGTCTCAGACATTAGTTCCAGGAGCCTGCTGTTTAAAGAGTAGGCACCCTGCGGCTATGACGCACTCTCCGTTTGCTGGTTAGGAAGGGGTTAAATCTTGCATATCCTGATGGTATGTAGAACAACAAAAAACTTGAATAACCAGTTGCACAGAGGAAAACCTCTGCATGAACGGATCATTTGATTATAAGAATGGTGCATAGTGAACTTTGTGTACTGTAAGTGAAACTGGACTTCACGTCCCCAGCTTAGTGTGGCAAATAGTGTCTACACAAACCATCAGAAGGCATTTGCGCAATATTGGGCACTGTTGCTCAGTGGTCATCACTTCTACCCTTTATAGTCTGACCCCACCCTTCTGACTATGCGGTAGATAGTTTATTTTGGGTTTGCCAGAGCTGGAGTGAGGTTGCCTCTGGTGTTCCTGCTCGTCCATTACTCATCTATTGACCTCACAACATCGCTCCAAAAGGCTATCATGGTGTACAAAAACACAGCAGTGGAAGCTGGAATGGAAGTCTGTCCTTGGTGATGAGTTCTGCTTTGGTTTCTGATGCAATGATAGGAATATTGGTCTGTAGACCACAAGGGCAATGCCATGAAGAGGCCTTCTTAAGGGAACATCACAAAGGTCCTACCTCTTGAATTATGGTGTGGGGGGACATAATATACAGTAGCCAGACCCCCCCTAGTGTTTATTCAAGGTACACTAACTAATTTGATCATAAAAACAGTGGTACGCCAGGCAACAAGTTGCTCATGCTACCATGAGCAGCCCACGTGGCTTAAACTAGACCTGGGATGATTGGTTGGCAATTGCAAAAAGAGCTGCCAGCAGCTGATCTTGATGATTTGTGTGCCCAAGTGCATTCAGTGTGGCAAAACATTCCTAGGACAATCATTAATAACCTTATCTCAGCTGTTGCTCAGTGGTCATCACTTCTACCCATTATAGTCTGACCCCACTCTTCTGACTATGCGGTAGATAGCTTCTTCTGGGTTTGCCAGAGCTGGAGTGAGGTCGCCTCTGGTGTTACTGTTAGTCCATCACTGCTGAAGTTAAGTGTCGCTTTTGTTTGTATTTGGTTGTTCCCTTGTGCTTGTTAACTAGGCCTCAGGGAGATGCTGGTTCATTCACCTGGGAAGAAACGGTAGTCTCTTTCCCTTTTCACTACCTCTAGGGCATATCAGGGCTCCTAGGGTGTTTAGGTTCCGGCGTATGTATTTTCCCATCTTCGGGGTCTATACGGGGTCTATACATACTGACAGGAGTCAGGGCCAGTTCTATTGGTTTCCTAGGAAGTGACCTTTTCCTTCTCCCTAGCTTTGAGGCCTAGTTGTTTGTCCTCTCTCTCCTGGTTGTCTGTTTGGTGTTTCCTCCCATACCTCATCCGTGACATATATATAATATATATAGTAAGAGTAATATTAATAGAATGCAACAATAGCAAAAATACAAAAATGCATACTATTAATAAGATAAGATCGACGTCCAGCATCCATCCCGATGCGTGTTTTGGCTTCCAAGCCTTTGTCTTGGAAGCATTTTGAGGAGCTGAAAGCAGAAATGTGTGTTGTGGTGGACATGCATTTTTTATAATTTTCCCATTGTTGCATTCTATTGATGGCATTCTTGCCCATATATATTAATGCATGGAGTTGACATGTAGATATAGTTAGCATGTACTAAATAACATTCAGGTAATTATTTTTGCGTTACTTTTCAAGTTATGCATGGATTTATTAAGGGGAGAGGTCTGGGTTCTTTTCTGTGATTCATTTTTACAGATCAATAAAGGTTACTTTTATATATAGTTATATGTGCCATTTATGCACATCTTTTGACGACAGGTGATTTTATGCATTTCTTTTAATAAGAAAAGACCCCCAAAAAATCACCTAAGTAAACAAAAATGCATTTACAAAAAAAAACGCTTGTATGACCTGCATTTCATGTTTCCCATAGACTTTCAGCTAACATCTGGAGCTGGAATTTTTACAGCAGGAGAAAAAGAAATGCCACTAAAAATGAAAATGTGCGCAAAAGTGCCATTAAGAAAAAAAAAGTGGTTAACCTCTTAATATCCAGTTAACATAGGCTCTGGGTAGTTGGGATTACTCTTACGAAATACAAGTGGGTGCCAAAGATATTGTGATGATTGGAAATCTATGTTTTTAGTGAAAAATATAGAGATCTCTGAAGAACTCAAAAATATACACAGGCCTTATTCACGTGTCTCATAGAACCTGTGCAAATTTTTCATTTATACCTTAGCTTGTTGGAGAATACAATTCTAGTTTTAGATGACGATCACTGGTACAAAACACTGATGTATGAATGAGGTCTAAATGTTTCTTTGAAAACAGGTGTGCACAAATTGAATTTACCTACTTATTACATTATCTGCACAGGAAACCACATGCTATGTCAGATCAATTGCTTGATAACACACCCACATCTTCCGTTTCTGTTATTGTTGTTCTGATAGTGTTTTAAGCTCACTGAGTGTTCATGGATACTAGATTTTATGACACTTGAATGTACATAAGACTAAAGAAAAATATTTTAGAAGATCATAAAACAGGAACTAACTAATGATGACAGACTGGTGCAGAGTGGGAGAGGACCCTGCCTGAGAGGACTTAGGGGAAAGGGAAGAAGACAGTAGATGAGGACAGAAACTGCTCAAATTGTAATGTACTGAACAAGTAGATTTTTTAGTTGCTTTTAAAGGTTTTGATGTAGGGGTGGAGAAGTGTTTGACATGTTGGAGTAGAAAGTTGCAGAGTGTGGGGGATGTGCAGAGGAATCCTTTAAAAGATTGTGCGAGGAGAAAACATGAGGAAAGCAAAGAAAGAGGTGATGTATCAGGATATAAAGTCAGAGATGAGTCTTCAGGCCCTTTCACTTTTTTTATTTTGTTAGGTTGCGGTCTTGTACTAAAATAAAAAATCACGTTTTTCACCATCATTCTGTACTCATTACCCCATAATGACAAAGTGAAAACAGAATATTCAAAATCTTTCTTAATTTATTGAAAAGGAAAAAGTAAAATCTTGCATTGACATAAGTATTCAGACCCTGTACTCCTTAGTTAGTTGAAGCACTTTTGGCAGCAATTAATGACTCCAGTCTTCATTGGTATGATGCCACATGGTTCGTACACCTGGATTTGGGGTTTTTATGCCATTCTTCTCAGAAGATCCTCTCAAGTTCTGTCAGGTTGCATGGGAACCATCGGTGGACAGCCATTTCCAGGTCTCTACAGACATGTTTGATTGGGTTCAAGTCAGGGCTCTGGCTAGGCCTCTCAAGTACATTCACAGAGTTGTCCCTAAGCCATTCATGTGCTGTCTTGGTGGAAGGTAAACCTTTGGCACAATCTGAGGTCCAGAGAACTCTTTATCTCTTTATCCTGACTAGTCTCCCTGTCCCAACCACTGAAAAACACGATGCTGCCACCACTATCCCTTACTGTAGAGATGGTATTGGGCAGGAGATAAGCAGTGCCTGTTTTACTCCAAACATGCCGCTTAGAATTGACACCAAAAAGTTCAATCTTGGTTTCATTAGACCAGAGAATCTTGTTTCTCACAATTTAAGAGTCCTTTAGGTACTTTTTTTGCAAACTCCAGGTGGACTTTCATGTGACTTTCACAGAGGATAGGCTTCTGTCTGGTCATTCTGCCATAAAAATAACAGATTGGTGGAGTGCTGCAGTGATGTTTAACCTTCAGAAAATTTCTGCCATCTCCATACAGGATCATTGGAGTTCAGCCAGGGTAAACATTGGATTCTTGTTCACCTCCCTTACCAAGGCCCTTCTCACCCAGTCAGTTCTCTGAAGAGTCCTGGGTGTTCCAAACCTCTTCCATTTAAGAAGTTTTCTTACCCTTCTCCAAATCTGTACCACCACACAATCCTATCTTTAAGCTCTACCTTCAATTCTTTCCTCATGCCCTTGTTTTTGCTCTGATATGCATTGTCAGCTGTTAGTTTAGAAATATACACTCCTGTCTATATAAGGTCTATGTCCAATCAACTGAATATGCCACAGGTGGACTCCAATCAAGATGTAAAAACATCTCAAAGATGACCAAGTGAATTGGGAGTCCCTGACAGCTAAATTTAAAGCGTCATAACAAAGAGTCTAAAAAAAATTTTCCATGTTAAATTTTATTATATCCTTTTTAGTAAAATCGCTTGCTTGTATTTTTGCAGAAATAATTAAGTGGCCTATTTCAGTACAATACGAGAAATATATACTCAGTTCACGTTTGTTGTTATTTGCACAGAAATAATTTAGTGGCCTATTTCAGTACAAAGTGAAAAATATATTCGTTGCTTTTTCCATTTCATTTCTTTAGTTCAGCTACAAGTATGTCAGGCAGAGAAGTGCCAGGCCATGCACAGAGGAGTGGCTGAGGCATTAATGTTTCTGGCGCAAGCAGAGGTCGCAGCAGAGTAAGGGTCATGGCAGCAGTAATTGCTGCGAGAGGCCTGAGCTCCCGGTGTCATCTACCGGTCGTGTCTTGACCAGCAACCCAGTGGTTCTTGATTGGTTAACTCGGTCATCCACATCCCAAGTGACATCATACACCCCCAGGCAACAGCCGGTGGCTTCGTCAGACACAACCCTTAGTTGGCATGGCCCAGGAGCAGGCCCTGTGCCCTCACCTGTCCTCAACCTGCCTCTGTCCTGTTCTGTTCCCTCACCATGAGAAATAGTATATGCTGTTGGCTCTGCTCCACTTTTCAGCGAGGAACAGCTACTAGAGAAAAGTCAGCAGCTACTGCCCAGCCAAGATCTGGAGGAGACATCCGCCACTTCCTCCGCTAGTCGGGCAAGTAGTGATGAGGAGAGTGGCATGGGAGCTTGTGCTGCGAGTGGTCAGGCTCCTGACCCAGAGGCTGTTGAGGAGGACATAAGTAATGTGCAAACACTAATCAATGACGATGAAGCCGATCTCACTTGGGAGCCGGGTGCAGAAGGAGCTTTTTCATCATTAGGAGAAGAGGGTGTCAGCCTGCCCGTGAGGCTGCGGCGAGCCAGCAAGGTGGTAGCATGGCTGGGAGTCAGCAGGGTGGCAACAGTGGGAGGTCAGGAGCCAAACGTGCCCGGGGTAGACCACTTGCTTAGCAGCAGCCTACCTGCCTGGGAAGTAGTGGTGCAGGGGTTCACGGAGGTAGCGGCAGTAGCAATCAGTCAGTGCGGACTGTTGGGGGGAAAATCACCTACTCTGCGGTGTGGCAGTTTTTTTTCAAAGCGCCAGAGGAGGTGAATGCCCTGCATGGCACATGTGTTCAATCTGGTTGTCCAGCGGTTCCTGAAGTCTTTCACCCATTTGGAAGACATCCTAAAAATGGGCAGGAAACTTTGCATGCACTTCAGGCACTCGTAATACCACAAAGCACACCCTCCTTGTGTTGCAGCGGCAGAACGGCATCTCCCAACATACTCTGATATGCGACGTTTCCACCCGTTGGAATTCCACTCTTTATATGTTGGACCGACTATACGAACAGAGAAAGGCCATCAACGATTTCTTGATGATGCAAGCGGATAGGAGTAGTCCCCTGTGTAACCTCGATGTCAGCCACTGGCAGCTCCTGCGTGACACCTGCCATTTGCTCAGGCCCTTTGATGACGCCATGTTATTTGTCAATCGCCAGGACTACGAGATAAACGTGGTCATTCCACTGCTTCATGTCCTGGAACAGATGGTGGTAACAATGGCTGGTCAGGACAGGAGACTTGGTGCCTCAATCTCATTGCTACATGAGCCCTGTGGGGGCTGAATTGGAAGAGGAGGGGGAGGAGGACATTGGAGCACAGGCAGTGTGTAGCCAAATGGGTGGTTTCTCTACTCGCAGCCAAAGGAGCTACAGGACGATGAGGAAGACGAGACAGAGGACCCGGACACACCGTGGCAGTATGCAGTGGAGCTGGAGACAGGGAGTCCCTCCGAGTCACTTGCACAAATGGCCCGCTGCATGCTCACTTGCCTGTGTAGTGACAGCCGAATTGTCACCATTCGGCAGAGGGATGACTTCTGGCTCTCCACCTTGTTGGACCCTCGCTACCGGTCCAGAATGGGGGCCTTTTTCTACACCCGCCGAGAGGGAGGACAAACTAAACTACTACAGAGACATCCTATGTAGTCAGTTGGCCGCTGCCTATCGGCACCATCGTCCATCCTCTTGCAGGTATGACCGGGGGGCCCTCTGCTCTCACATTCCACTGCCATGGCTTTTGGGGAGGGGTTGGGTGACAGGAGAAGTTCTAGCTCCATCAGCAGCATCCTGAGTCTAAAGTAACTGATGGGGAGCTTTTTTCACCCGCATAGTAAAGAAACTACTCACCAGCAGCAGCAGCAGCAGCAGCTAGACCTGGAGCAGGATCTGAACTAGCAGTTGGTGGCATACTTGGACAGCATCCTGCCACCCCACATTGAAGATCCGCTGGACTACTGGTTAGCCAAACTGGATTTGTGGCCGCAACTAGCAGAGTTTGGCCTGGAAAAGCTGTCCTGCCCGGCCAGTAGTGTGGCATCAGAGTGGGTGTTTAGTACGGCGGGGGCCATAGTTTCCCCAAGAACTAGCCTGTCCAACCAAAATGTGGAGAGACTGACCTTTCTCAAGATTAATCTGGCGTGGATCAGCCAGGATGTCCAACCACCAATTCCTGATGCATCAGACTAGATCATCCATGGTGCCACACCAACACTTTGATACAAGAGACCGTTTTCTTCTGACTACCTGCCTCAGCACTACTTTTATGCTGCAATCCGCCTGATGTCACACATCTGATGCCAAGAGCTTCTTATTTCACCCACCTTCTTCAGCGGGTACTGGTATTGCCACCCACCGCCCACTATCTTACCTGGTTTCTTTCAGGTCTCCTAATGCAGCTGCTGCTGCCATCTCCAAACTATGTCACCTTGCCACTCTGTGGTCACCTCTTGCTGCTGCCATCTCCACACTATGTCACCTTGCCACTCTATGGTATGCTCCTGATGCTGCTGCCGCCGTCTCTACACTATGTCAACTTGCCACTCTCTGGTCTCCTCATGCTGCTATGGTATGCTCCTGATGCTGCTACTGCCATCTCCACACTATGTCACCTTGCCACTCTGAGATCCTGCTGCTGCTGCCATCTGCACACTATGTCACCTTGCCACTCTGAGATCCTGCTGCTGCTGCCATCTGCACGCTATGTCACCTTGCCACTCTGTCGTCTCCTCATGCTGCTGCCATATCCACACTATGTCACCTTGCCACTCGCTGGCCTCATCATACTGCTGCCATCTACAGACTCTGTCATTGTGCCACTCGGTGGCCTCCTCATACTGCTGCCAACTCCAGACCCTGTCATTGGGCCACTATGTCATAGGTCCACAAAGTTCACTTTTATTTGATCTTTCTTCTGATTTGTCAGAAGCAGTGGCGTCCAGACCGCCATGACAAATTCTTTCAGCCGCAATTCTTTCGTCTCTAGAGTTTGTAACACAGACATGTTAGATCTCTCTAATTGTGACCCATTGTGCCCCCCAATGCCCCAGGTACTATACGGCTGAAAAAATAGTGACCCCAGTAGACATAATTGGGGTCATTTATCAAACTGGTGTAAAGTAGAACTGGATTTCCAAAAGAGCTGTGAATAATGAAAGGTGGAATCTGATTGGCTGCTATGGGCAACTAAGACAGTTCAACTTTACACCAGTTTGATAAATTACCTCAAATGTTCCTATAGTGTCCACAGCAGCTATAATGTCCCCTAGAGTGCCCCCAGTAATAATAACACCCTATACTGTGCTCCAGGCAATAATCCCTGTATAGTGTCTTCAAAAATAATAGAATTGCCCCTACAGAGCTTCCCCAATAGCAATGCCCCACACACTGCCCCATATAGTAATTTCCGAGACACTGACCCCATATAGTAGTCCCACCCACAGTAATTTCCCCCACACTGCCCCCCACAATAATTTCCCCCACACTGCCCCCATATAGTAGTTTCCACACACAGTAATTTCCCCCACACTGCCCCCCTATAGTAGTTCCCCCACACAGTAATTTCCCCCACACTGCCCCCATATAGTAGTTCTCCCACACTGTCCCCATATAGTAATTTACCCCACACTGTAGTTCCCCCCACATTGTAGTTTCCCCCACACTGCCCCCCCTCACACTGTAGTTTCCCCCACACTCCCCCACACCATAGTTTTCCCCACACTGCCCCCCAACACAATAGTTTCCCCCACACTGTAGTTTGCCCCACACAGCCCATATAGTAATTTGCCGCCCACAATCATTTGCCCCCACAAAGTAATTCCTCCATAATAATTTTTCCCCTACATGTCCTCCTCCCCCCCCCCAATGTCCCCCAAAGTTGGCACATAAAAATAAATAACATAAAAAGATGAAAAAAACTAAAAGCTAAATACTCACCTGCGCTTGCTTGCCGAGAAGACGCGCACACTTCTCTGTTCTGCTGCGCCCGGGCACAGGCGCGCGCGATGATGTCATCACGCACGCCTGCGCCAGGATTTCACTACCGTATAGGCCTCAGGCCTATTAGGCCTGAAGCCTATAGCGGTGACCAGCGGCGGGGCAGGGAACTATGCACTCCCGTTTCCCACAGCAGTATGGTGTCGGGTATAGCGCTACTGCAGGGGTCCACAGGCAGCCGGGCCTGGTCGCAAGTGCGACCGCTGCGACCCCTGTATGTACGCGCCTGGTCAGAAGGAAGGAAAAATGAGACGCACAACAGATCCTGTGTGTGTAGCAGCTGTAAGGCCTGTATGTTCCCATCAGAGTTGGCTTATGATTTGGTAGCCAAAAGCAGGAGTGGGTATAAAACACAGAAGACATGCAAATATTCCATTCACGTGTCATCTGTTTTAGATCCACTCCTATTTTTTGGGGGCATTAGCAATATTGATGGATTATTGAGCAAATGATGACCGAGTGAACGCGTATGCTCAACAGACTGGATCAGTTTTTGGTGGATTATTGTTCTGACGGATCAGAGAAAAGGCAAATTAATCAGTGACATCAACACAAACTTAGAGTGGAGAGGGTGCCAGCAGTGTCCGGGGGGCTCTACTTGTATAAGCATCTAATAGAACAGGTTCTGTAGACATCTGTGCTGCTACACAGTTAAAATTTATATAGAATGTATATAGTTAAATTCATTGAACCATTTCATATGCATTATTTCTATATTTGGTTATATGCTCCCATATAGTGTCAGTTTTTGGTAATGCACTTGCTTTTCCTGTTCTTTTCTTTTATATCTTTCACTCATTTCCTTTCAATGCTCCACCCCTTCTTCTGTGTACTTTAATTCCTGTATCTTCCATGCTGCTTAAGCCACATGTACAGGGACACCTGTTTTCTCATCTATGCTAATGAAAGCATCATCTTTTGACCACACAATACCAGAATCCATCTGTTCTACCCTGTTATCTGACTTACAGAATAAAGCAACTTACACGGATAAACACAGTGTTGGTGAGTTCAAGCTATCTGATTGTCCGCAGTGATTATATCTGCTTTTACAGGCCAGGCAATAAATCTCAGAAGGGATAAATTGCTATTACAACAATCAGAGTCAGAATAGTTAAAAGATGCATAGAATTCCTACAGCCTGCAGTGTACACTCACCTAAAGAATTATTACGAACACCTGTTCTATTTCTCATTAATGCAATTATCTAGTCAACCAATCACATGGCAGTTGCTTCAATGCATTTAGGGGTGTGGTCCTGGTCAAGACAATCTCCTGAACTCCAAACTGAGTGTCAGAATGGGAAAGAAAGGTGATTTAAGCAATTTTGAGCGTGGTATGGTTGTTGGTGCCAGACGGGCCGGTCTGAGTATTTCACATCTGCTCAGTTACTGGGATTTTCACGCACAACCATTTCTAGGGTTTACAAAGAATGGTGTGAAAAGGAAAAACCATCCAGTATGTGGCAGTCCTGTGGGCAAAAATGTCTTGTTGATGCTAGAGGTCAGAGGAGAATGGGCCAACTGATTCAAGCTGATAGAAGAGCAACGTTGACTGAAATAACCACTCGTTACAACCAAGGTATGCAGCAAAGCATTTGTGAAGCCACAACACGCACAACCTTGAGGCGGATGGGCTACAACAGTAGAAGACCCCACCGGGTACCACTCATCTCCACTACAAATAGGAAAAAGAGGCTACAATTTGCACGAGCTCACCACAATTGGACTGTTGAAGACTGGAAAAATGTTGCCTGGTCGGATGAGTCTCGTTTTCTTTTGAGACATCCAAATAGTAGAGTCTGAATTTGGTGTAAACAGAATGAGAACATGTATCCATCATGCCTTGTTACCACTGTGCAGGCTGGTGGTGGTGGTGTAATGGTGTGGGGGATGTTTTCTGGGCACCCTTTAGGCCCAGAAAACATCCCCCACACCATTACACCACCACCACCAGCCTGCACAGTGGTAACAAGGCATGATGGATACATGTTCTCATTCTGTTTACACCAAATTCAGACTCTACTATTTGGATGTCTCAAAAGAAAACGAGACTCATCCGACCAGGCAACATTTTTCCAGTCTTCAACAGTCCAATTGTGGTGAGCTCGTGCCAATTGGCCATCGTTTAAATGCCACGGGCTACCTGAGCATTGTTTCTGACCATGTCCATCCCTTCATGACCGCCATGTACCCATCCTCTGATGGCTACTTCCAGCAGGATAATGCACCATGTCACAAACCTCGAATCATTTCAAATTGGTTTCTTCAACATGACAATGAGTTCACTGTACTAAAATGGCCCCCACAGTCTCCAGATCTCAACCCAATACAGCATCTTTGGGATGTGGTGAAATGGGAGCTTCGTGCCCTGGATGTGCATCCCTCAAATCTCCATCAACTGCAAGATGCTATCCTATCAATATGAGAAAACATTTCTAAAGAATGCTATCAGCACCTTGTTGAATCAATGCCACGTAGAATTAAGGCAGTTCTGAAGGCAAAAGGGGGTCCAACACCGTATTAGTATGGTGTTCCTAATAATTCTTTAGGTGAGTGTATATTTGTGTGCCTAATCTGCAATCAAGCTCAGTGCCATCCGCCATCTTGTGAAATCACATGGTCGCACAAGCTTACTGCACTTCAAATGAATGTTTAAAGCTGTTTCTCTACATTGAACTGTGTTACCCCATCTGTCTAAGCTGCTGTCCGTCTTCTTAAAGGGCTTCTGTCACCCCCACTGATGTAATTTTCACTAGCTGACATTAGCTACTTGCTAATGTCAGCTGAGTTCAAACATATGTTTCCTAACTTTTTTCCTGTTTTCTATCTTCTAAAAAACTTACTTTTGTGATATGCAAATTATCTTCGCTACCAGCAAGTTGGGCGGGTACTTGCTGGTAGCTGCCGCATCTTCATGCCCTTGGAACGCCCCCTCTTCTTTTGATAGACAGCTGCGGGATTGCAGCTGCAGACAGGGCCAGCGAGAGGAGGAGAGCGCTGGCCTGTCTGCAGCTGCAATCCAGCGCCTGCGCCGTATCGGTCTTTAGTCGGCGCAGGCACTCTGAGTGAGGACGCTCGCTTAGGCGCTCCATCCTCAGTGCGCCTGCGCCGATGACGTCAGAGCTACACCCGGAAGAGAAGACGCCGGCATCCCTGGTAAGGAGCAGGCGATGCCGGCGTCTTTCTTCGGGTGTAGCTCTGATGTCATCGGCGCAGGCGCACTGAGGACGGAGCGCCTAAGCGAGCATCCTCACTCAGAGCGCCTGCGCCGACTAAAGACCGATACGGCGCAGGCGCGGGATTGCAGCTGCAGACAGGGCCAGCGAGAGGAGGAGAGCGCGCTGGCCCTGTCTATCAAAAGAAGAGGGGGCGTTCCAAGGGCATGAAGATGCGGCGGCTACCAGCAAGTACCTGCCCAACTTGCTGGTAGCGAAGATAATTTGCATATCACAAAAGTAAGTTTTTTAGAAGATAGAAAACAGGAAAAAAGTTAGGAAACATATGTTTGAACTCAGCTGACATTAGCAGAACTCCGTATTACTTAACTGAAGGAGTCCAGATCTCACAGAACCACCTCAACCAAGCGTACTGCACTTTCTTCTAGATCCTCTGGCTCCGGAAGGTCAAGATTAAGCGGCAAGCTAATAGAGGCCTGAGCTGATTTCGAATAAAAAAAGGCGCAAAGGTCTTTTACCAGAAAGCAAGCAGAGGTGGAATCATTCAAGGTAGCTCAACAAGAAGAGATGGAAGCTCAAAACAAAGCTCTCCAAGCAGAGGCAGATTCACAATTAAAGATTCTGCAAATGGAAGGAGAGGAAGCAGCTTTCCTAGCAAGGCTGAAAGTCTTTGAACAAGCAATAAAACTAATTCAGACTGCCTTATCCCAGCAGATGGAAGATCCAGTTGAACACATTAGTGAATACGTTCTAAAGCATAACATTTGCAAAGATACAGAGTCATCTCTTGTACCTCCTACTAACAACACTGTTTTGACTATCAACGCAGAGACCTCTCAGCTCTATATGCCTGAGCCTCTTCAAGTATACAAAGCAGGTACATCTATGCAGCAAACCACATCAACTCATGCCAACAACAAGGTGACTTTCAGTAATAAGCCACAGGCAGCACAATCCTTGGAGACTACACTACAGTTAAACACTCATGCAACATCATTTTACCCTGGTAAACCTCACCCTACATCACCAGAGAATTTTCACATCCAAGAGGTTCCACAAGTTACTTTGACACCAAGAAGGGAGAGACCAGACCTGAATGACTTTGCCAGGTACATAGTACGCCGTGAGCTCATTAACACCAGCCTCTTAAGGTTTGACGACTGTCCAGAGAGCTACAGGGCCTGGAGATCAACCTTCAAGGCTACTATTGCTGATCACAACCTTACTAATAAGGAATAACTTGATTTGCTCATAAAGTGGCTGGGACCAGAATCTGCAGGGCGTGTTAAAAGACTCACAACAGTACATGTTGACCACCCAGATGCAGGTCTTGTTGCTGCATGGGCAAGACTTGAGCAAGCCTATGGTAGCTCTGAGGCCATAGAAAGCGCTCTAATTAAGAGACTGCAATACTTCCCAAAAATAGGGAACAAAGACTATTGCAAGCTTCAAGATCTAAGTGACCTCCTCATGGAGCTAGAGTTGGCAAAGACTGACCCACGTCTACTTAGACTAAGCTTCCTACATGGTGTCAACCCAGTGGTGTCTAAACTGCCATACGGCCTACAAGAGAAATGGGCACAACAGGGCTCAAGATACAAAAGAGACTATAACGTATCCTTTCCTCCATTCTCATACTTCTGCAGGTTCATTAGTGATCAAGCCTGGATGAGAAACAATCCCAGCTTCAGCTTCAGTGAACCCAACCTGCCGACTTCATCCTCACCATCATCAAGGTATGATAACATAGCAGCTAAACATAGAGACTTAAATAGAGCAATATCTGTTAAAAGGACAAACATCTCACCCTTCACAACCTCACCTACTGATCAGGGCATTGTGGATGACAGAGATAAAGACCCTAATCGTCAGTGTCCTATTCACAAGAAGCCTCAAAGAAATGTCGTGGGCTTAAGGCAAAGACTACAAGAGCGCAGGGAAATTCTCCAGAAACTTGGAATATGCTACAAGTGCTGTACTTCTTATAGCCATTTTGCTAAAGACTGTAAAGTTGTCATCAAGTGCTCAGACTGCAGTAGCGACAGACATGTTACAGCCATGCATCCTACTCCACTTCCAGACTACCCACAGCAGCTACCTACCTCCACTTCTGTCTCAAATCATGGCGGGAAGCAACAAGGTCATGCTCCAACCAAAGATAATGTTTCTTCCTCATGCACAGAAGTCTGTGGAGAAGGCAAGAATCAAAAATGCTGTGCCAAGATATGCCTAGTCAAGATATACCCAAAGAGTCATCTGGAGAAAGCTGCTAGGATATATGCCATAATAGATGAACAGAGCAACAGATCCCTGGTTGTTCTGGTTGTGTAGAGACCTTCTTGACAAAGTCACGTTTGGCGAAACACGTATCGAGGTATTGGTGGTACCCTGGAGCAGTGACACACAAATCCACCACTATCTGTCACCACATGAACACAAATAAGGTTAATAAAGTAGTGAGTACATTTATTCATTGCGTTAAAATCAAAATAACATGGTATACATAAATAATCAACAATTAATAAAAGTTAGTGTGCACACTGTATTATAAAAGGGGACGAAAAACAACAGATGAATAAAAAAAATTAAAAAATCAAAAATGAGTCCACGGTATTGGTGGTCAAAAATAGGTCCAGAATAGAGTGTATATACCACTAGGGGAAGTTTTTAGTCCGGGTTTTCATTGTGGTCAGGAACCACCCATTCCAATCCCGGCGTATATATAGAGCCATTATGGCTCAGTTGCTGCTGACCACTGAGGAAGGGGTACGTCTTGCCCCGAAACGCGTTTGATGCACAGCAGCAATCTCATAACCTGAGAATACTTTTTATTCATCTGTTGTTTTTCGTCCCCTTTTGTAATACAGTGTGCACACTAATTTTTATTAATTGTTGATTATTTATGTATATCGTGTTATATTGATTTTAACGCAAGGGATAAATGTACTCAGTACTTTATTAACCTTATTTGTGTTCATGTAGTGACAGATAGTGGAGTGCCCCCAGCTCCTTTTTATATTACACATATACAGTGTCTGCAAGTGTCTTTGCAAACTCTTCCTGGTTAACAGGGCCTGAATTACTGCTGGATCACATAGGAGACCACAGCTGACGTCTTCAGTCTTCTAGGACCTGACAAGGATCCAGAGATTCATCCTGAAGTTAAAACCCTTGTCACCAGAACTGAACAAAGACTCGTTTTGGGCTGTCAACGCTTTGAACGTTTTTCCAAGTAGATAAAGTTTGTACGCACCATTGCAAGGTTAGTCCATATTGCACACTGCTTTCACACAAAGCCCACCGATGTTCAATGTCAAGGTTGGCACGTGTGCGACAAGCTTCTTTCTGCAAAGGACATTGCTAAACAGTGTACAACAAGATGTCTTTGGCTCCAAAATTAAATGTATCCGTGACAAGAGGAACATTCCAAAAAAACAGTCCAATTGCTAACCTGAACCCCGTCATTGACAACTATGGCATGTTATGGGTTGGTGGACGTTTAAACAAGGCTGAGTTGGGGGAGCAAGAACAAAATTCTCTCATTATACCTGCTCGCCACCAAATCACAACTCTGTGTGCACTACCATGAAAGGGGTAAGGTACAAAAAGTGGAGGTGAAAGTTGCAAGACAAGGGACTGTAAAGACTTTTATCAGACCTATCACGGAACTTGATCTGCTCTTGCCCTTTGGAGAATGAACTAGTTTGCGTATGCTGCTGGATCCTACCTATGACTTCAAGAAGAAGTGTTTGAACTTTATTTGATATAACTTATTTTGTCTTACTACGGAACGCACTGTGCTCTACCCATCCGCATTTGTGGAGCGCGCCACCGATCTTCCTGCCAGCGGCTCTGCAATAATATAGAGCATATCCTATTCTTGCCCGCAATTGCGGACAAGTATAGGCATCTCTATAGGGCTGGTGGCAAGGTGTGTTGCGGATCCGCAACACACTATGGACGTGTGAATTAGGCCTTAAAGGGAGCCTGTCAGCAGTGATCTCCCAGGATCTATCCAACTATTTGTATAGATAAATAGCTCAAGTTTACCTGATTACAGAACTGTTTTTCTTTTGCTGATCCAGGGCTCTGTTCCAGAGTTATGATACTTTTTTTTAAATATGCAAATTACTCATTTAGTGCAACAAGGGTGTAACTGTTGCTCTTATTGAACCCATGCTCTGCTCCTTTTTGTGGCCAGCCCATCCCTCTCTGCTTTACCCGCCTGAACCTGTCAATCAAAGTAGGGTGGGAGCTGTCTACAGAAAGTAGAGGATGATTGGTGCAATAATGGCAACTGTGACACCCTTGTTTTACCAAACGCCTAATTTGCATATTAGTAAACAACTATCGAAACTCTGGAACAGGGCCTCAGATCAACAGCACTTTAATCAGGTGAACTACAGCTATCTGTCTATGCAAACAGTTGATTTGGGTGGTCATTGGTGAGACCACCTTTAAGAAAAGCTGATTGAACTTGGTTCTGTTAAATCTTCAAATAATCTTCAAAATAATTTTGAATCCATCTGTTACTGAGGTGGGGGTCGGCGGTCATTTTAGCAACTGCAGAGTCCTTGGAACTGCATGTGACCTGCATGTGTGCCAGCCAGCCAGGGACATCGGTCTAATTATTTTTTGGTAGCTCAGTGGAGGAAAAATTCCTTTTTTCTGTCAGATCAAGTCCCCCTACATTACCTATTTGAAAATTTTCCGGTGACATAGTGCATTTCTGTATATGGGGAAATAAACCCGTACTGTCGTAACACAGAGCACGTTTACATACAACGCTGAAAAACCTATTTTAAAATTGTGCGGTGACATAGTGCATTTCTGTAGTTGCTGTAATAAACCCGTACTGTCGTACCACAGAGCACGTTTGCATATACCACTAAAAAACCTACTTTAAAATTTTGCGGTGACATAGTGCATTTCTGTAGTTGCTGTAATAAACCCGTACTGTCGTACCACAGAGCACATTTGCATACAACGCTTAAAAAACTGTTTAAAAGTTTTGCTGTGAAAAACTGCATTTCTGTAGTTGGGTTAATAAACCTGTACTGTTGTACCACAGAGCACGTTTGCATACAACGCAGAAAAACCTACTTTAAAATTATGCGGTGACATACTGCATTTCTGTAGTTGGGTTAATAAACCCGTACTGTTGTGCCACAGAGCACATTTGCATACAACGCAGAAAAAACTGTTTTAAAATCTTGCGCTGAAAAACTGCATTTCTGTAGTTGGGGGAATAAACCCGTACCGTCTTGCCACAGAGCACTTTTGCATACAACGCTGAAAAAAAATTTTGCATAGGTGACAGGGAGGTAAATTTCAAAAAATCATCTGTTACATTGGTGGGTGACATTTTGCCAGTTTTGCCGTATACAAAACCCTGCTCTGCATAGGTCACAGGGAGGTAAATTTCAAAAAATTATCTGTTGCATTGGTGGGTGACATTTTGCCAATTTTTGCCATATCCAAACCCCTGATCTGCATAAGTGACCGGGCGGTAAATTTTAAAAAATCATCTGTTACATTGGTGGGTGACATTTTGCCAGATTTGCGATATACAAACCCCTGCTCTGCATAGGTGACAGGGAGGTAAATTTCTAAAAAATCGTATGTTACATTCTTGGGCCATAAAGTACCCCTGCACTGCATACCTGACTTGGAAATATATTCAGTAAATTAGGTGGCCTTCATATTGTTAGGTGATCTGTACCCCTTCTTTCTTTCAAAGTACCCCTGCACTGCATTCCTGACTGGGAATTATATTTAGTAAATTTGGCAGTGTTTACATTGTTGGGTGCTGTAGTTATATGCTGTAAAATCTCCATGATGTCTCCATGATAAATCTGCAGCGTGGGGGCCCCTTGTGGCTTCTATACACTTTTAAAATAATCCTTTAGTTGGGCAAGTAGATGCTCCATGACCCCTTTTTTCTTTCAAACTACCCCTGCCCTGCATACCTGACTGGGAAATATATGCTGTAAATTAGGTGGCGTTCAGATTGTTGGCTGATCTGTACCCCTTCTTTCTTTCAAAGTACCCCTGCACTGCATACCAGACAGGGAACTTAGTTCATTACATTTAACGGTTACATTGTTGCCTGACATAAAGCTTTTTTTGGCTGTGAAGCAATCTTGAAGCTTTGTCTTCTCATTGTCTGTAGCTACTAGAGGCCTGTTCATGCCAGGCAGGTTCCCCCAGAAGTATCTGGCTCGATGAGCAGCCGATACTGCACTTGCATCAATCTTGACAGGATTCGTCTCCAGGTGGAGAGAAATTGTTATTTTGGAATGCTTTCTCCATCGCAACCACGCCGTTGAATAAACAGAAGACTGGCCGATTCTCTCTTGTCTTAGGCCACACAATCTTTTTTAATAGATTTCTTAAATATTTAATATTAAATTGAGCTAAAACTTTATTAAAATTATAAGAAAGTAAACTTAAATTCGCCAATATATTATCCCAATCTTTGAGGGAAATTCCTGGACAATCAATTTGCCAAATCCTTTTGTGCAAGAGAATGTGTATTAAATCATGTTTTAAGCAACACTTTATAAAGTTGAGAAATTTTAACCTTCTGTTTTGTCCGATATTTCCTATAAATGAATAGACGAAGCAGCCACTCTGTGGCTTCCTCATGCTGCTGCCACCTCCACAATCTCTCATGGTCATGCAACTCTGTGGCCTCCTCATGCTGCTGCCACCTCCGCAATCTCTTATCGTCGTGCCACTCTGTGGCCTCCTCATCTGCTGCCACCTCCACAATTTCTTGTTGTCATGCCACTTTGTGGCCGCCTCATGCTGCTACCACACTATGTCCCCTTGCCACTCAGTGGCCTTCTGATGCTGCCTCCACCTCCACACTATGTCACCTTGCCACTCTGTGGCCTCCTGATGCTGCTTCCACCTCTATACTATGTCACTTTGCCTCTCTGTGGCCTCCTAATGCTGCTGCCACCTCCACACTATGTCACCTTGCCACTCTGTGATCTCCTCATGCTGCTGCCACCTCCACACTATGTCACCTTCCCACTCTGTAGCCTCATCATGTAGCTGCCACCTCTACACTGTCACCTTGCCACTCTGTGGTCTCCTCATGCTGCCGCCACCTCCACACTGTCATTGTGCCACTCTGTGGCCTCCTCCTAAAGCTTCTGCTGCCACCACCTCCACACTGTCCTTGTGCCACTTTGTGGCTTCCTCATGCTGCTTCCACCTCACCGCTATGTCATAGGGCCACTCTGTGGACTTCTCATGCTGTTTCCACCCTCCCTACTTCATGACTGGGCCACTATTTTGCCTTTCGGCCTGGCTGAAATCTTCATTTATTTGGCCCTTCTTCTGATCTGCCAGAAACAAGGAAAAATGAGATCCACAACGGATCCTGTCTGTGTAGCAGCTGTAACGCCTGTATGGGCCCATCAGAATTGGCTTGTGATTCAGTAGCCAAAAGCAGGAGTGGGTAAAAAACACAGAAGATATGCAAATATTCCATTCACATGTAATTTCTGTTTTGGATCCACTGTTTTGAATTTTTGAAAAATCTCTACTTCTGACCACTGCCACATATGGGGTATTTCTGTAAATTGCAGAATCAGAGTAATATACATGGGGGGTTTATTTTGTTGTTAACCCTTGCTGGGTTGTAAGAAAAATTGATTAACATAAAAAATCTACTAAAAAAGTGAAATTTTAAAATTTCACCTCCATTTTTCTCTAATTCTTGTGGAACACCTCAATGGTTAAGTCCTCTTCCACACAACCGTATGGTTTTTTCAGTATTTTGCTGTCCGTTTTTAACGGATCCGTTGTAGCGTTTTTTGTTTCCGTACCACAGTTCCGCAAAAAATCTCTGTATGGTTTCCCTATGCGATCCATTGTTTGCAGATCGCAAACAGAAAGATAACATTTTTAATCATTAATGTAATATACAGTAATGTTTTTTAACAGTAAACACATGGGCAAAGTGGGCATGGATCTGCAAAAAACGGAAGACATACGGATGTATTCCGTATGCATTTCGTATTTCTTGCAGACCCATTGACTTAAATGGAGCCATGGATTGTTATTTGCGGGCAATAATAGGAGCTCTATCTTTCAGCGGAACGGATATACGGGAATACGGAAACGGAATGCATACGGAGTACATTCTGTTTTTTTGCGGAATCATTTAAATGAATGGTTCTGCATACGGACCGCAAACGGAATCCGCAAGAACGGAACAGGAAAAAAAAAATGAGAAAAATCGTCATGTTTGGTACCCAGACCCGAAGCCGGACTTCATCACTGAAGTCCGGTTTCGGGTTGCGTATTCTGTATATTTTCCCTTATAACATAGTTATAAAGGAAAATATTAGCATTCTAAATACAGAATGCTAAGTAAAAAGGGCAATAGAGGGTTAAAAATAAAAGTAACTCATCTCCTCCAATTTAGCGTGTAGCTAGCTGTCTGTCTCCTGTTCTGTCTTCAGCTGGGGGGGTAAAGGACCTTTTGTGATGTCACTGGGTCACTTGGGTCACATGGTCCAATCACATGCTTCCATCACCATTGTGATGGGAGCAAGTGATTGGACCATGTGACCCAGTGACATCACAGAAGGTCCTTTACCCCACCAGCTGAAGACAGAACAGAAGACCGGCAGCTACGTGCTCAATTGGAGGAGGTGAGTTACTTTTATTTTTATTTTTAACCCTCTATTGCCCTTTTTACTTAGCATTCTGTCTTTAGAATGCTAATAATTTTCTTTATAACTATTTTATAAGGGAAAATAATAAAGATCGGGTCCCCATCCCGATCGTCTCCTAGCAACCATGTGGGAAAATCGCACCTCATCCGCACTTGCTTGCGGATGCATGCGATTTTCCCGCACCCCTATTCACTTCTATGGGGCTTGTGTTGCGTGAAAAACGCACAATATAGTGCTTGCTGCGATTTTCATGCAATGCAGAAATAATCCGTGAAAATCACCACTCATGTACACAGCCCCATAGAAATAAATGGGTCCGGATTCAGTGCGGGTGCAATGCGTTCACATCACGCATTGCACCTGCGTGGAAATCACCCCCGTGTGAAAGGGGCCTAAGCCTTCTAACGTCCTAAAAAAATAAAATGACATTTACAAAATGATGCCAACATAAAGCAGACATAAGGGGAATGCTGACTGGTAACTATTTTATAAGGAATTACTATCTGTTTTATAAGTAGAAAAATTCAAATTTAGAAAATTGTGAATTTTTCCAAATTTATGGTAAATTTGGGATTATTTTATAAATAAATGTGAAATATATCGACTTAAATTTACCACTGTCATGAAGTATAATGTGTCACGAGAAAACAATCTCAGAATGGCTTGGATAAGTAAAAGCATATTACCACATAAAGTGACACATGTCAGATTTGCAAAAATCAGCCCAGGGATTTAAGGTGAAAAGTGGCTCGTTACTGAAGGGGTAAAAGACCACAACCCCACATCACACCCCCAACATAATGCCTAAATTACAAAGATTCCAAAACTAAAGAGGCTGCTCAGTAGAAAAAGAAACTGACAGCACAATGCAAGAAAAACATGGAGAGTCAATTTCATTCAGACCCCTTCCTAAGAGCCCTGTTTGCAGAAAAATAGAACATCTGGTTTGCACTGTGAACATCCTGTGTTGGCACATTCATAGTAGTCTCTGACAGAAAAACAAGGGCAATTGTTT
Source organism: Bufotes viridis (assembly GCA_033119425.1). NCBI lineage: Eukaryota > Metazoa > Chordata > Amphibia > Anura > Bufonidae > Bufotes > Bufotes viridis. Next base: position 59,435,776 of record CM065598.1, read on the forward strand.
TTCTGTCAGAGACTACGGAGAATTACACTCAGTATACAGGATGAGAGAAGTGGTACTGTGAAGGGTCCATATAAGTGTTGAGCGAACAGTTCGAGCATAGTTCGGGTTCGTACCAAATTTTGGGGTGTTCGGGACCGTTGTACTGCGATTTCTTCCTGCTTTCTGAAGGGCTGCACAGCAGCCAATCAGCTAGCGTTTTACTTCTTGCCCTAAGAAGCCATCACAGCCATGCCTACTAATGGCATGGCTGTGATTGGCCAAGTGCAGCATGTGACCCAGCCTCTATTTAAGCTGGAGTCACGTAGCGCCGCACGTCACACTGCTCTGATTAGTGTAGGGAGAGGACGCAGCTTCTGTGAGGGCGAGATTAGGCAGGGAAAAGTCAGCAAAAGCACCTAATGAAGTGATCGATCTACAGCTGTGAATGATTCAAATTCTGCTAGTTTATTGCTCACTGGTTTTTAGGCTGCACAGAGCGTTTTTCTGTCACTTTTTTCTGGGGTGATCGGCGGCCATTTTGTGACTTGTGGTGCACCAGAACAAGCTGCCACCAAGTCCATCAATCCATCAATAGTATTTTTTTTTTTTGCTATATCCTACATCAAGGGCTTGGCTGTGCTTATTGTCACCCCTAGAAACTCAGGATGGCAATTTCTATCTTTATTAAGAGGTTCATTTCAATTGCCAAAATACCAATCCCCTAAATCTGGTATTCCAGCTTTGGCTAGCCAAAATAGCAATACCGTAAATCAGTGGTTTCAGCTGTGGCTGGCCAAGTTTAATAGTGTCCTGCAAAGGATATATTTTGTTCTGGGGTGAAATTCAATTGCCAAAATAGCAATACCATAAATCAGTGGTTTTAGCTGTGGCTGGCCAAGTTTAATAATGTCCAGCAAAGGATATAATTTGTTCCGGGGTGAAATTCAATTGCCAAAATAGCAATACCCTGAATCTGGTGTTCCAGCTGTGACCGGACAATTTCAATAGTGTCCGTCAAAGGATATATTATTTTCTGGGGTGAAAGTCAGTAGCAAAAATAGAAATACAGTAAATCTGGTGTCCCAGCAGTGGCTGGCCAAGTTTAATAGTATCTGGCAAAGGATATATTTTGTTCTGGGGTGAAATTCAATTGCCAAAATAGCAATACCCTGAATCTGGTGTTCCAGCAGTTGCAGGCCTAGTTTAAATCTGTCCGTAACAGGGTATATTTTTTTCTGGGGTGAAATTCAATTGCCAAAATAGCAATACCATAAATCAGTGGTTTCAGCTGTGGCTGGCCAAGTTTTATAGTGTCCTGCAAAGGATTTTTTTTTTTCTGGGGTGAAATTAAATTGCCAAAATAGCAATACCATAAATCAGTGGTTTCAGCTGTAGCTGGACAAGTTTCATAGTGTTCTGCAAAGGATATATTTTGTTCTGGAGTCAAATTCAATTGCCAAAATAGCAATACCCGGAATCTGGTGTTCCAGCTGTGACTGGACAAGTTTCATAGTGTCCGGCAAAGGAAATATTTTGTTCTGGGATGAAATTCAATTGCCAAAATAGCAACCCCCTAAATCTGGTGTCCCAGCAGTGGCTGGCAAAGTATAATAGTGTCGGGCAAAGGATATATTTTTTTCTGGGGTGAAATTCAATTGCCAAAATAGCAATACCCTGAATCTGGTGTTCCAGCAGTTGCAGGCCTAGTTTAAATCTGTCCGTAACAAGGTATATTTTTTTCTGGGGTGAAATTTAATTGCCAAAATAGCAATACCATAAATCAGTGGTTTCAGCTGTGGCAGGCCAAGTTTCATAGTGTCCTGCAAAGGATATATATTTTTCTGGGGTGAAATTCAATTGCCAAAATAGCAATACCATAAATCAGTGGTTTCAGCTGTGGCTAGCCAAGTTTCATAGTGTCCTGCAAAGGATATTTTTTTTTATGGGGTGAAATTAAATTGCCAAAATAGAAATCCCCTAAATCTGGTGTCCCAGCAGTGGCTGGCAAAGTATAATAGTGTCCGGCAAAGGATATATTTTTTTCTGGGGTGAAATTCACTTGCCAATATAGCAATACCCTGAATTTAGTGTTCCAGCTGTTGCAGGCCAAGTGTTAATCTGTCCGTAAAAGGGTATATTACACTCAAGGTGTATATACAAGTGCTGAGAGGGTCATCCTCAATAACTTCACACGCTACCGTGCATCTCCCATTGTATTTCTGTCCGTTAAAGGGTATATTACACAAAGTGTTAAAATACAATTACTGAAGGCATAATCCTACATATTTTTTCACACGCTAATGTGCATCTCCAAGTGTAAGTCTGTCCATAAACGGATACCTTTCATCCAGGGCCTAAATACTAGCCCTACAAGAGATATTCCCCTAAATCAGTGATTACTGCTGTGCCTGGATTAGTGTAATACGGTATATAAATAAATAGGCAGATAGTGTTAGGTGCCTGTAAAAAAATGGCCTGAATTTGAAATCAATACAAATATTTTTTTTCTTATTGTGGTGCTTGGTGAACGGTAACAATGAGGAAAACATCTAGTACAGGACGCAGGCGCGGTTGTGGTGGTGTTAGTGGACCCTCTGGTGCTGGGAGAGGACGTGGCCATTCTGCCACAGCCACACGTCCTAGTGAACCAACTACCTCAGGTTCCAGTACCCGCCAGAATTTACAGCGATATTTGGTGGGGCCCAATGCCGTTCTAAGGATGGTAAGGTCTGAGCAGGTACAGGCGCTAGTCAATTGGGTGGCTGACAGTGAATCCAGCACGCTCACAACATTATCTCCCACCCAGTCTTCTGCAGGAAGCACACAGGTGGCGCCTAAAAACCGAGCCCATCAGTCTGTCACAACACCCCCATGCATATCAGGGAAACTGTTTGAGCCTCAAGTTATGCAGCAGTCTCTTATGCTGTTTGAAGACTCTGCTGGCAGGGTTTCCCAAGGGAATCCGCCTAGCCCTTCCCCAGTGGTGGAAGACATAGAATGCACTGATACACAACCACTGATGTTTCCTGATGATGAGGACATGGGAATACCACCTCATCGGAGTCCGCACGTCTCTGATGATGACGAAACACAGGTGCCAACTGCTGCGTCTTTCTGCAGTGTGCAGCTCGAACAGGAGGTCAGGGAGGAAGACTGTGTGGAAGATGATGCAGGGGACGATGAGGTCCTAGACCCCACTTGGAATGAAGGTTGTGCCACTGACTTTCATAGTTCAGAGGAAGAGGCAGTGGTGAGACCGAGCCAACAGCGTAGCAAAAGAGGGAGCAGGGGGCAAATGCAGAACAGCCACCGCCAAGAGAGTTCACCTGCTACTGGCCACCGCCACCAGGGACCGAGCACCCCAAAGGCAGCTTCAAGGAGTTCCCTGGCATGGCACTTCATTAAACAATGTGCTGACGACAAGACCCGGTTTTCACGCTGTGCCATCAGAGGCTGAAGCGAGGCATTAACGTTCTCAATCTTAGCACAACCTGCATGACCAGGCATCTAGCAGGCATGAACTGCAGTGGAGTAAACACCTTGAAAGCAGAGAACTCACTCAGGCTCCCCCTGCTCCCTCTTCTGCTGCTGCCTCGGCCTCTTCCTCCACCTCGGGAGGAATGTTGGCACCTGCCGCCCACCAAACAGAGGATGTGCCACCGACACCACCACCTGCGTCACCAAGCATCTCCACCATGTCACATGGCAGCGTTCAGCTCTCAATCTCACAAACCTTGGAGAGAAAGCGTAAATTCCCACCTAGCCACCCTCGAGCCCTGGGCCTGAATGCCAGCATTTCTAAACTTCTGGCCTTTGAAATGCTGTCATTCAGGCTGGTGGACACAGACAGCTTCAAACAGCTGATGGCCATGGCTGTCCCACAGTATTTTGTTCCCAGCCGCCACTACTTCTCCAAAACAGCCGTGCCTTCCCTGCACAACCAAGTATCCGATAAAATCAAGTGTGCACTGCGCAACGCCATCTGTGGCAAGGTCCACCTAACCACAGATACATGGACCAGTAAGCACGGCCAGGGAAGCTATATCTCCCTAACTGCACACTGGGTAAATGTAGTGGCGGCTGGGCCCCAGGCGGAGAGTTCCTTGGCGCACGTCCTTCCGCCGCCAAGGATCGCAGGGCATCATTCTTTGCCTCCTGTAGCCTCCTCCTCCTACTCAGCTTCCTCCTCCTCTGCTTCCACCAGCTCATCCAGTCAGCCACACACCTTCACCACCAACTTCAGCACAGCCCGGGGTAAACGTCAGCAGGCCATTCTGAAACTCATATGTTTGGGGGACAGGCCCCACACTGCGCAGGAGTTGTGGCGGGGTATTGAACAACAGACCAACGAGTGGTTTCTGCCGGTGGGCCTCAAGCCCGGCCTGGTGGTGTGCGATAATGGGCGAAATCTCCTCGCAGCTCTGGGACTAGCCGGTTTGACGCACATCCCTTGCCTGGCGCATGTGCTGAATTTAGTGGTGCAGAAGTTCATTCACAACTACCCCGACATGTCAGAGCTGCTGCATAAAGTGCGGGCCGTCTGTGCGCGCTTCCGGCATTCACATCCTGCCGCTGCTCGCCTGTCTGCGCTACAGCGGAACTTCGGCCTTCGCGCTCACCGCCTCATATGCGACGTGCCCACCAGGTGGAACTCCGCCTTGCACATGCTGGAAAGACTGTGCGAGCAGCAGCAGGCCATAGTGGAGTTTCAGCTACAGCACGCACGCATCAGTCGCACTGCGGAACAGCACCACTTCACCACCAATGATTGGGCCTCCATGTGAGACCTGTGTGCCCTGTTGCGCTGTTTCGAGTACTCCACCAACATGGCCAGTGGCGATGACACCGTTATCAGCGTTACAATACCACTTTTATGTCTCCTTGAGAAAACGCTTAGGGCGATGATGGAAGAGGAGGTGGCCCAGGAGGAGGAGGATGAGGGGTCATTTTTAGCACTTTCAGGCCAGTCTGTTAGAAGTGGCTCAGAGGGAGGTTTTTAGCAACAGCAGAGGCCAGGTATAAATGTGGCCAGCCAGGGCCCACTACTGGAGGACGAGGAGGATGAGGAGGAGGTGAAGGAGGATGAGGATGAAGCAGGTTCACAGCGGGGTGGCACCCGACACAGCTCAGGCCCATCACTGGTGCGTGGCTGGGGGGATACGGAGGACGATGACGATACGCCTCCCACAGAGGACAGCTTGTCCTTAACCTCTGGGGAGCCTGGCACACATGAGCGACTACATGCTGCAGTGCCTGCGCAACGACAGCAGAGTTGCCCACATTTTAACAAGAACGGACTACTGGGTTGCCACCCTGCTGGATCCCCGATACAAAGACAATGTGCCCACCTTACTTCCTGCACTGGAGCGTGATAGGAAGATGCGCGAGTACAAGCGCACGCTGGTAGACGCGCTCCTGAAAGCATTCCCAAATGTCATAGGGGAACAGGTGGAAGCCCAAGGCGAAGGCAGAGGAGGAGCAAGAGGTCGCCAACGCAGCTGTGTCACGGCCAGCTTCTCTGAGGGCAGGGTTAGCATGGCAGAAATGTGGAAAAGTTTTGTCTCCACGCCACAGCTAACTGCACCACCACCTGATACGGAACGTGTTAGCAAGAGGCAGCATTTCACTAACATGGTTGAACAGTACGTCTGCACACCCCTCCACTTACTGACTGATGGTTCGGCCCCATTCAACTACTGGGTCTCCAAATTGTCCATGTGGCCAGAGTTAGCATTTTATGCCTTGGAGGTGCTGGCCTGCCCGGCGGCCAGCGTTTTTGTCTGAACGTGTATTCAGCACGGCAGGGGGCCTCATTACTGACAAATGCAGCCGCCTGTCCACAGCCAATGTGGACAAGCTGACGTTCATAAAAATGAACCAGTCATGGATCCCACAGGACCTGTCCCTCCCTTGTGCAGAATTGACATTTATAACTGCCTCCCCCTCAACCATGTATTCTTGTAATCCGGGGCACTTCTTTATTGAATCCTCATTTTTTTAACTTTACCATGATCTTGCGGTGCAACCCAAAGTTGAATGAACCTCTCCTCAATCTGGGCGCCGGGCCTAAATAACTGAAAGTGGCCTGTTACAATGGTGCGTGACATGAAGCCTGAACCTCTGCCATGCGACCTCTCTCCTCTGTCTGGGTGCTGGGGCCTAAATAACTGAAAGTGGCCTTCTCCAGTGGTGGGTGATATGACGCCTTATTCCTTGCTGTGGGACCTCTCTCCTCTGTCTGGGTGCTGGGGCCTAAATAACTGAAAGTGGCCTTCTCCAGTGGTGGGTAATATGACGCCTTATTCTCTGCTATGGGACCTCTCTCCTCTGTCTGGGTGCTGAAGCCTAAATAACTCAAAGTGGCCTTCTCCAGTGGTGGGTGATATGAGGCATGATTCTCTGTTGTGGGACCTCCCTCCTCTGTCTGGGTGCTGGGGCCTAAATAACTGAAAATGGCCTTCTCCAGTGGTGGGTGATATGACGCATGATTCTCTGCTGTGGGACCTCTCTCCTCTGTCTGGGTGCTGGGGCCTAAATAACTGAAAGTGGCCTTCTCCAGTGGTGGGTGATATGACGCCTTATTCCTTGCTGTAGGACCTCTCTCCTCTGTCTGGATGCTGGGGCCTAAATAACTGAAAGTGGCCTTCTCCAGTGGTGGGTGATATGACGCCTTATTCCTTGCTGTGGGACCTCTCTCCTCTGTCTGGATGCTGGGGCCTAAATAATTGAAAGTGGCCTTCTCCAGTGGTGGGTGATATGACGCATGATTCCTTGATGTGGGACCTCTCTCCTGTCTGGGTACTGATGCCTAAATAACTGAAAGTGGCCTTCTCCAGTGGTGGGTGATATTACGCATGATTCTCTGCTGTGGGACCTCTCTCCTCTGTCTGGGTGCTGGGGCCTAAATAATTGAAAGTGGCCTTCTCCAGTGGTGGGTGATATGACGCCTTATTCCTTGCTGTGGGACCTCTCTCCTCTGTCTGGGTGCTGGAGCCTAAATAACTGAAAGTGGCCTTCTCCAGTGGTGGGTGATATGACTCCTTATTCTCTGCTATGGGACCTCTCTCCTCTGTCTGGGTGCTGAAGCCTAAATACAGACTAAGGCCTCTTGCATACGAACGTGTGCTGGCAGTGCCCGTGCTGTGGACCGCAAATTGCGGTCCGCAATGCACGGGCACCAACCGTGGGGCAGCCGCATGCGAATTGCAGACCCATTAAGTTGAATGGGGTTCGCTATTCGTCCGTTCTGCAAAAAGATAGAACAAGTTCTATCTTTTTGCGGAACAGAAGTGCGGAATGGAACCCCACAGAAGCACTCCGTAGTGCTTCCGTTCTGTGGTTCCGTACTGCATCTCCGGATTTGCGGACCCATTCAAGTGAATGGGTCCACATCCGTGATGTGGAATGCACATGGCCAGTGTCCCATGTATTGTGGAGCCGCAGTATGCGGGCCGCAATACGGCCACGGGGGACACGTGTGAAAGAGGCCTAAGGCTTCATGCACACGGCCTTTGTGTGGCCGTTCCCCAATGAATGTGCAAAGTCCATGTGGCGGCCGGGACGGATCCGTGATCCTTCCAAACCGCAAAAAAAGTGAATGCACACGGTCGGTGCCCGCATATTGTGGACCCGCTGTTTGCGGGCCGCAGTACGGCCACGGCCCAAGAGCAAATACTGATAATTACTCCATTACAGAACAAAAGTTGTATTGTGCAGTGTCCATATATACAGAATAAGAGCAGATACTAAGAATTATACTCAGTATACAAGACGAGAGAAGTGGTACTGTGCAGGGTCCATATATATAGAATATGAGTAGATACTGAAAAGTATACCCAGTATACAGGACAATAGAAGTAGTACTGAGCAGTGTCCATACATGCTGAATAAGAGTAGATACTGGGAATTATGTCTAGTATACAAGACAGGAGAAGTGGTACTGTGCAGCGTCTATACAGAATAAGAGTAGATACTGAGAATTACACCCCGTATACAGAACAAGAGAAGTGGTACTGTGCCATGTCCATATATACAGAATAAGAGTAGATACTGAGAATTACATCCATTATACAGGACAGGAGAAGTGGTACTGTGCAGTGTCTATACATACAGAATAAGAGAAGATACTGAGAATTACAGCTAGTATACAGGACAAGAGAATTGGTACTGTGAGGAGTCCATATATACAGTATAAGAGCAGATATTGAGAATTACACCCAGTAACCAGGACAGGGGAAGTGGTACTGTGCAGTGTCAATGTAATCAGAATAAGAGCAGATACTGAGAATTACACCCATTATACATGACAAGAGAAGTGGTACTGTGCAGAGTCCATATATACAGTATAAGAGCAGATACTGAGAGTTACACCCAGTATACAGGACAAGACAAGTGGCACTGTGCAGTGTCCATACATATATAGAATATGAGTAGATACTAAAAAGTATACCCAATATACAGGACAATAGAAGTAGTACTGAGCAGTGTCCATACATGCTGAATAAGAGTAGATACTGATCATTATACCTAGTATACAAGACAGGAGAAGTGGTACTGTGCAGTGTCTATACATACAGAATCAAAGAAGATACTGAGAATTACAGCTATTATACAGGACAAGAGAAGTGGTACTGTGCAGAGTCCATATATACAGTATAAGAGAAGATATTGAGAATTACACCAAGTATACAGGACAGGAGAAGTGGTACTGTGCAGTGTCCATGTAAACAGAATAAGAACAGATACTGAGAATTGCATCCATTATACATGACAAGAGAAGTGGTACTGTGCAGAGTCCATATATACAGTATAAGAGCAGATACTAAGAATTACACCCAGTATAGAGGACAGGAGAAGTGGGAGGAGCTACTGTTCTCTTCCTGTTCCTGTTGTGTGTGTGTGTGAGGATCGGGAGGCTTACCAGTGCTTTTTTGCCGGGGTAATCGCTGCCCTTTCCCCAGGGGGTGGCGTTTTCTCCCGGTATGGATCCCCGGGCCTCCGGTGGCCAGCGTTTGTCACCATGTGCTGGCAGCCGCAGCGGAGATACGCGGGTGGAGAGGAGGGCCTCCAGGACTGGAGACTTGGGCTTAGATACCTCGGCATTACTGGAGGTGGACGACAATGCGGCTATGAAGACAAGGCAGCAAGCGGCCGGGAGGTCGCAGGCAATGGAGAGCAGCCCCGCAAGTGCCGCCGGCAGAAGAGGCCCCGCTACTAGGAGAGGCCGCGATCCCTGCAGTGAGCCCAGCGGAGTACTGGGTGTGGTCCGGAGGGGTCCCAGGAGGGCAATAAGCCTGGGATCCTCTCTGGACAGTTTGGATCGGCACCCGGGAAAGCAGGATACCATGGAAAGGCCTGCTGCTGCACAAGCAGCAGCTGAAAAAATGAAAAGTGCAGTGGCTGGACAAGCTGCCGGACGGACCGTGAGATGAGATACAGGGAAGGCTGTGGAGAAGGTGACGAGGCCAGAGGCCGAGGTAGGTGATTCAACATGTGGTGTGTCTGTGTCGGTACCTCAGCCCGGCAAAAAGGTTACTGTAAAGAAGCCTGGTAGCGGGGGCACTTCCTGCCCAGAGGCTAAGAGACTGCTTAATTGGGGTATTTTGGACCCTAAAGAGTCTTCAGAAACTTTTTCCTCCCGAGTAGCATATTTTCTCAACATGCACGAGGAGGTCAAGAGAGAATTGAAAAGACTTAATATAGAGTATAAAAACGTAAAAATGCAAGAGAAAATGGCGCATAAGACAAGGAAGGCAATTCTCTCCTCCAGACTGGTGAAGTTGGAGGAGGTAATAGCGGTTTTGGAGGAAAAGAGGGTTGCCATTCTTGGAAAAATTCAGGAAGATTGTGAGAGTGTATGTCTGGACTATCTGGTACGCCTGGCCCCAGTCTGTCAGGGCAGCAGGCTGGGAGCCAGGGGAAGGTGGTACCTGGAACACCAGATTCGGAGGCGGACTCTCTGCCTTGTGGCCAGGGGGACCCCTCAGACCTGATTGCGGCTGCCTCTGGGGATGAAAGCGGGTCTGGGGGAAGGCTAATGGTGGAAGTCAGGCAGCTGGAGTCCCCGGTGGGCAGACTGTATTTTGGGGATGAGGAGGTCCCTGAGAAGGAGGTGGTGAAAAGTGGAAAGAAGAAAAAATAAACTGTGGGGGGCGGAGCTAGCAGCCATGCGGCCTGGTATTCTAGCATACCGGGACCCGGACGCTCGATCTTTTCCAACCCAGAAGCTTCCTATTTTACTAAAAGCTGAGTCGGGGGTGAGCGAACATCCTCCTGAATTTACTCCGGTGACCACAGCTCCAGCACGGCCGAAGCTGCAACCTAAAATCAGCGCGGAAGAGGATCGCGGACCTCCCGATACAAGCTCCGGTGGAGTCCCTCTTAACATGAGAAAGATCGGAGGTACAGATCAATCCATCCGAACCCCCTATCAGACTGAAATTGAGAGGAACAAACCCACAAACAGAAGCAGGAGCTGAGGCCTAGCCGGACGTCAGACCGCGGACTAAAGTTAAATCGCACAGCCGCCGCATCACAATAAAGTCTAAAAAAGGTAAAGAATACAACGCAATCCCGCTGAGAGAAAGATCGGAGGTGCCCGACGTTCATTCCACACCTTCTGCTTGGCTGGATTTCAAGTTACAAGCCCGCTAAAAGTCACCGCAACCGCGGCCCAGCTTATAGGACAGACCGCGGACTAAAGTTAAAGTAATTGCAGGAAGTAAAGACCACAGCTTCACCGCCTCAAAGCAGGGTGAGTGTTTGGGCAAGCAGGGGGCCCGATCCCCGGCAAACTTATCAAGCAGGTCTAGCTTTAGAACAACAGCTCAGTGAAAGCAGGCCAATTAACCTGTGAAAACCCTGCTCTTAATACTATCAAAAGCATCAAGCTGAGACCAGACATAGCCTTATTGAACTGGAAGCAGAGGAGACTTTTCTAAGAACTGTGTCTCACTAGTACTATTTCTCTTCCTGGGCTGCTTCACACAAACATGTATTGAATAACATGTTAAAACTCACTAACAGTGATATAAGCCATACCAGAAGGGTCACAGAGGCAGCGCTGCAATTTATATCAATCATTCTGCCCCAGTGACACAGAACTATTAACTATGTGTTAAACACATCAACCAGGGGAGATTCCTCCTAGAGATCTGCTTGCTTAAGCAAACGTCATGTGAACCCTGTTGCATATACTAATCCTTCCAAGATCATTTAAGTTGCAAAGTAGCTTTCTGCGTCTACACTACTAGCTTATACCCTAACTATCACTAGGGCAGTATTTTCAGCTTATCTTTTTTCTCATAAAGTTTAAACTATTCCAAGAACAATGGGCAAATCCAGAAACCTACTGGACGGGGGTAAATCAGTTAGAACCCCAAAAAGATCAATGAGCATTTCCAGAGCTCAAAAACTTAGCCCTGATGCACCAGAATTTACTCAAGAGAGAACCTCTAAGATACCAGATAAATATCAACATGATGCCAATTCTGCCTCTGACTCAGAGGAAGATTCTAATCAGGAGCATGACGATCTTAGAAATTACATTAAGAGCCTACCCACAATGGAAAACATCAAGGGACTGTTCAAAGAAATGTCCACCTCCATTAAAAGTGATCTGTCAGAGATCAAAACTGACCTTAAGCAATTAAGCGACAGAATTGACTCTATTGAGGACACTAATATAAAGATAACTACCCATGCTACTTACATGGAGGAGAAAATTATTGCCCAGCAAACCGAGATACACGATCTTCAGATGCACCTAGATGATTTAGAAAATCGCTCTAGGAGAAACAATTTACGTATCAAAGGTATGCCTGAGTCGGTTGAGGACAAAGATATAACTCAAGCCCTCACCCTGATATTCCTGCAGCTTTTGGGGAAAGAGGAAGGCTTTAACCTGGGCCTAGAAAGAGTACACAGGGTCTACCGCCCAAAATCTGCTCCTGCTGACGCACCAAGAAACTCTGTTATATCCTCAGCTTTTCTATAACAGAGGAGATTCTCAAAAAAGCCTGGTACGCCAAGAAAATAGAGTATAAAGAAGGAATAATTACAATATTCCAAGACCTTTCCAGACTCACTTTAGAAAACCGCAGACAGCTGATCCCTCTCACAAGGTCACTGAGAGACAAAAACATAAAATATAGGTGGTTATACCCCTTTGGACTAATGATCAACCATAATGGAAAACAACTGACCATACGAACGCCGGATGACTTGGCCTTCTCTTTGAGTAAATTAGACTTAACCCACATCTCTATTCCTGAATGGTTACCAGAAGAAGCTGCGCCATCACCCCCAAGCCTTCCTACCATCGCCAAATGGGGCCAGTGCTCCACCCCGCAATCAAGAAGAAGGGAGGAAGAGGGCTCCCACCACCCGAGAGCTCCAAGGAAACAAGCAAGAGGGATCACTTCTACCTCTCGACAACATACACCAGGATGAAAATCCTCCTAACATACCTTTTTTTTGTTTGCGCATTGATATGAGAAACCTAGTGTATTTGTTCATTAATATAATACATTCATAGGTTTTACATGTCTCTCTTATTAACACTTTCATACTCTTTTCAGGTATATCTGGCATATCAGACCAGAACTGTCTGTGTATGGTTATATCCCTGACTTGGAAGGATTAACTGCTGTTAAATTTGGTTCAATTACTGTGATAATTTTACCTTATAATCAGGTTCTTTTTTTTTTTGGTTCACAAGAATATAGTTATGGTTTGCAGAAAAACAGTAATCAGGACTTTATACAGGTTACATATCTCTGGACGTCTCCCACAGAATCTATAAGTATTGTACCTACCTTGATCGGCAAAAAGGTATGCTTTTTTGTGTTTAAAGAAAAGGTTATATAGCTGTATATTTCCCCCCCAACTTGTGGCGGTTCCACACTATATCGTGTGGAATAAACTCAGTCCTTCTTTGTCAGAGGGACTGACACTGCCATTCTCTACAATTGATACTGTTCCTCTTGAGCTTGGAGGAGTACCCTTTACTTTATTTTACATAGGTTACATAATCTCCCCAGATTCCTAAGCCCATCCCTTTCTGTTACCTCCTTTCCTAACGGACTAGCTTAGATCCTCACTGATTTAGACAACTGAGCAAATATGTCTGAGTTGAAATGTGCTTCATTGAATGCCAATGGCTTGAACATACCAGCCAAAAGAAATCAAGTGCTCCATTTCTTTAGGAAAAAGCACATAGATGTGCTATTTTTACAAGAAACGCACTTTCGCAAATCATACACCCCCATTATGAAGAGTAACTATTACAGAGTTTGGTATAACGCATGTACACCACTCAAAAGAAAGAAAGGCGTTTCAATCACCCTGAGTAAGAATATTGATTTTAAAAAGCTTGATAGCTTAATAGATCCAGAGGGCAGATTAATTTTTTTTGAAAGGTCATATTGGTAATAAGCTATATACATTTGTCAACATCTATGCACCAAATGAGAAACAGGTGGTGTTCCTGAGGAATGTTCTCAAATTATTGAGCCCATTTACTGAAGGGCACTTAATTATAGGAGGAGATTTCAATATAGCACCTGACCTTGAAATAGATTCCTCCTCAGGTAGATCTCGATATTCAAAACAAAAACTTAGAAGATTTGGGGAGGTTCTAAAGGAACACCTTCTGGTAGATATTTGGAGGGTGTTGCACCCGGATACAAAAGATTTCTCATTTTATTCCCATACTTTCAAAACTCACACGAGAATAGATTTATTTTTAATGGGACAAAGAGATATCGGCTTAGTTCAAAAAATTGAATATGACATACGTTTACTGTCGGACCATGCGCCAGTTATCCTTCACCTTAAACCAGAACAAACGGAGAATAAATCTAACAACTGGGTTTTGAATGAGAGTCTGTTAAACAATGACAATAATCTGAAATCCATCTCCTCTGAACTAGAATCTTTCTTTAAAGAAAATAAGACCGAAGATAGTCCTAGTTCACTAATCTGGGAAACACATAAGGAGGTGGTTAGGGGGCTACTAATACAAATTGGAACAAAAGAAAAAAGAGCGAGATGCAAGGAAGTGGAGACATTGTTAGATAAAATACGGACCCTGGAAAAGTCCCATAAAATCTCCCAAGACCCTAAAATAGAATTGGAACTTAAAGAGGACCTTTCATGACTTCTAAAGATATCAACTAAGGATGCTCACATGGAGAGCGGCGCCCAGGGATCTCCCTGCACTTACTATTATCCCTGGGCGCCGCTCCGTTCTCCCGGTATAGGCTCCGGTATCGACGCTCACCAAGTTATAGTAGGCGGGGACTTGGTGGAATTGGTTATAGTAGGCGGAGCCTGCCCTTCATCTCCTTCTCCCCGGCTGTAGCACTGGCCAGTCGCAGCGCAGAGCTCATAGCCTGGGAGAAGGAGATGAAGGGCAGGCTCCGCCCACTCTAACTTAGTGAGCACAGATACCGGAGCCTATAACGGGAGAACGGAGCGGCGCCCAGGGATAATAGTAAGTGCAGGGAGATCCCTGGGTGCCGCTCTACATGTAAGCATACTTGGTTTATATCTTTAGAAGTGATGAAAGGTCCTCTTTAAAGAGATAAGAGTCAAAGTCAAAAACATTCTAGACCACTCGTATCAAAGATTTATTTATATGGCCAAATACAAGCAATACCTATATGCCAACAAATGTGGAAAAGAACTGGCCCGTCTTGTACAAAAAGAAAGGGTCAAAAATAATATAGCCAAAATTAAGGATAGCTCAAATAAAACTATCCAGGACTCGAAGGGGATTGCCTTGGTATTCAGAGAGTTTTATGAAAAATTATACAATCTACACACCTCAGATTCAAAGGAAATTATAATGTCCACCCAAAAGAAAGTTAAAAAATATCTAGAGGATGTTTCGACTCCAATCTTATCACCATCCCAACAAGAGAGATTGGATGCCCCCTTCTCCTTAGAGGAAGTTATCAAAGCTATAAACAGCCTTAAAGTAGGTAAGAGTCCTGGCCCAGATGGGTTAACAGCCAGCTATTATAAAAAATTTGAATAGAAATACTGGCTCCACATTTAGTGGAATATTTTAACTCAATAGGTAAAGTAGATAATTTACGAGAGGAATCACTCCTCGCAAACATTACAGTACTTCCAAAAGAGGGAAAGGATCCGACAAACTGTACCAATTATAGGTCAATTTCATTGCTGAATGTAGACATGAAGTTATACGTGTCCCTCCTAGCGAATAGACTTAGCCCTTTAATAAGCTCTCTAGTCGGAGGTGACCAGGTTGGCTTTGTACTTGGCCGAGAGGCCAAAGATAATACAATAAAAGTAATACATTTGATGCAATATGCTAAGGTCAAAAGGGTGCCGGTAGCTCTGGTCGCTTCCGATGCAGAAAAGGCTTTTGACCGCCTAAATTGGTTCTATCTAAAGGAGGTGTTGCAGAAACTTCAGTTTACAGAAGGTTTTATTAACAAAATCATGGCTCTTTATACAACTCCCAGAGCCAAAGTAAAGGTCAATGGTACATTATCAGATGCTTTTCACATTAAAAATGGAACAAGACAAGGCTGTCCTTTGTCCCCTCTGTTATTTTGAAAGAAAAAATTCCAATATACGTATCTTCCAAAATGCTGCAGTCCTTATAAGAGGTGGGTAGGTCTCTAGTCAACAAGTTAAATATTAAATGGACCGCGCAGAAAGTACTTCTTTTCTCACACCAAAGGGAATACTCCTTGACCGATCTTTGACATCAAGCTCACACTGCTTCCTTTCTTATGTATCGATCTCTACAGATTGAAAGGAACCACACATAGTGAAGTATTGCCAGTTAAAACCTGCAGACACTCTGGAATTGCACTCACCGTGCTCTGTTATATATTTTATCCCTTGAACCCTTCTTTGCCAAAATTAGGGCTAAGAAAGATATTAGCGGGTTGTTTACGGGCACCGAAGAGCATAAAGTTGCGGCCTACGCAGATGACGCCCTATTCATAATTACTAAGCCCAAATCCTCATTACCTCTCCTGATTGAAGAATTTACTAAATTCAATGAACCCTCTGACTTTAAAATTAATCTCACTAAATCAGAGATCTATAATGTTAGCATAGGTAACAAATCCTGGGCTGAAGTATTATCATTAAGTGCTCTGAAACCAGCTATAAATTATTTCAAATATTTAGGGGTTAACATGTGTAGTAACGTGTCGGAGCTATTTTCCCAAAATATTAAAAACGATAGAGGAGCAACTCAAGGTGTGGGAGGATCTTTGGCTCTCCTGGTTCGGGAGAATCAATCTTATTAAAATGAGCATTGCCCCAAAGATTCTGTATCTGATTCAAACTATACCAATAAACATCCCCAGAGATTTTTTCACCAAATACAGAAAGATCATATCCAAATTTGTATGGAAGAGGAAGCAAAGTAGACTCTCATATGATCTCATAACTCGCCCCAAAGATCGTGGAGGTATCAGCTTGCCAGACATTGAGAAATATTATAAGGCAGCATATTTGACTAGAACTTTTGAATGGTTCACAAAACCAATCAGAAAGAAGTGGGTCGTGGTAGAAAAAGACCTAGCAGACACTAGTTTAACTGCTCTTCTCTGGAAATCCCCATCATTACAAAAGAGACTTAAGAGAATTAAAAATCCGTTGACAAGGGAAGCGGTAAGAAAATGGCACACCTTAAACTCCTCTCTTCACTTCCTCCCAGAGTTAAGTAGGGAGTCGCCAGCGATTTGTATAATTCCTAAAGACTGGTCATTTTGGCTGAAGAAGCTTAAATCCGGCCCGACGGAAGAGGATATCCCCTTAAAAGCTCTTTGGTTTGAAAGTAGACCTATTGGCAGATTAGACTTAGGTAGTCTCATCACGTTACCACACATCCCCGATAAAGAATATAACAGATTGGTTTACCTGCTTGAAAATTTTGAAATCCCTACTCAGACGACAGGTGAAAATGAATGGTGGCACAAAGTAATTCATTCTAAAGTACCAGCCCCCCATATATTGTCAAAATGCTATAAGCTGATAAATTCTTCATTACAGGAACCAGCGTTTTTTGCTAAATGGAATAAGGAACTCCAACACAAACTCACTGAGTCGCAAAAATTGATTGCCACTAAAAATGCTTTCTCCAACTCTCCGGCATATAATTATCAAGAGTTACAGTATAAAATCACGACTCGTTGGTATAAGACCCCGGTACTCCTTCACAGATACAATCCGGAGATCCCTGATTTGTGTTGGAGATGTGGACAAAGCAAAGGGAACTATGCACATCTGTTGTTTACATGTCCAGTTCTCTCCTCGTTCTGGGAGGGCATATGTTAACGTATTAATAAGGTATTTAGTTCTGATGTCAAACTGTCTATAAATATAGTGCTATTCAATATTTTTGACACCCATCAAATGTGTGAACTCTGATCTATGTGTGTTAATCCTAAACTCTGCAAAGATACTGATCCCTAGACGGTGGCTCCAAAAAGACCCACCTACCCTTGGTGAATGGTTCATCGAGTTCACTAGAGTATGTGAATTTGAAAAAAAGAGATGGAATTCTGTTCACAACCCTGAGAAATTCCTCAAGATTTGGAAGAAATGGCTGCACCTATTGGAAAAAGAACATATCTTTCCGCTAATATAATGTTTTAGAGCATTAAATTACAATGTCTGGACTGTAGCTTACATATTGAATTGCTAGTCTTTATCCTACCCCCATTCCCTTATAACCCCCTACCCCTCTTTTCTACACCTGACTTGTGATTGTTATGTTATGTACCTGTGTAAATTCTAGTATTTTGTTATATGTACTTGGATTCTTGGATTTGTGTTCTCATATATCACGTTTTTCTTATTTGTTTTATATAATTGGAATTCCATTATAATTATTTTTCTTCTCAATTATGAGCTATCCTTTTAAGATAGACATATACTGTATTAAAATACAAATAAACATATAATTTACAGAAAAAATAAACTGTGAAAGAAGAAGTGCTTAGATTTGTGCCTTTTGAATCCGCTGCTGTGCCCAGCCACCCAGTCCCACCCACTTTAGCACGCAATGTGATGTTCGCGTGTGCGCAAAGTGATGGGGCACTGGTCATCATGCCGCATCTTGTAGGCGGATCCGGTGAAACCTCTGTGGGGACCTAGGTCACCCATTTAGTCGCTGTCCGCTTGCCTTCGCCAACAGGATTCAGGGCCGGGCTCAAGATCAGGCAGACAATAGCCGCGAGGCTGGGTCTGTGGTTGGGGAGGAGCCTGCTGCCGGGACTAAATCAGTCGGTCAAGGGATGAGCGCTGAAACTACTAGCGCTGGAGGAAGCAGACAGGATCCGAAGAAGCAAAGGCCATCCAAGATCAGGCGGCAAGAACAACGCCGTAAGGATAGGGAACAGGTGGCAGCTGACCCTTCAGCTGGTCTTTTGGTTGGTTCGGCTGAGGATCCCGATTGTAGTGACCCGGGGTACAGCGACGATGGGGAACCGGAGGCCCAACCTGTGGAGAATAACCCATCCGCCAACCCTGTCTCCTCGTACGGCGAAAGCCTGGACGAGGGTGGCAGAGCATGGTTGGAGGGTAGGAGGAACAAGCAGAGTAAGAACAAGAAGAAAGAAGAAGAGTGGGAGTGGGACCCATCTGTCCCACTCACCCTCGACCAGAGGCCTAAGGAAGGATCAACTGGGTCCCCTCTGGTGGAAGTCTCTAACCGGTACCAGGCCCTTGACGATGATCCCCCAGCTGCTTCAGCTGGGGGAGAGGAGGGTGTGGTGCCAGAGGGCGCGGGGGCTTCCTCGCAGGCTGCTGGGCCCTGTCCTTCAGGGGGTAAGTTACCTTCTGGAGGGAGGGCCAAGCCTGGAAACTTGGGCAAACAAGATGGCATGGATGTCTCTGTATGTTTGAAAAGACAGAAGGAGTGTGATGGTTCAGATGAAAATGCTGATGGTGGTGGGGTGGGGAGAAAGAAGGCTATCTAACTCGATCATCAATGATGGCGGAACTTACCCTGTTGACACTGGCAAGCATTAACGTTGCCAGTATTAAGTCAGAAGCAGCTCGTTTCCTGGCCTTTGATTTTTTCAGCCGAATTGAAGCTGATATTTTGTTTTTGCAAGAGACCTGGTTAACAAATATGACTCTGCTGGCGAAAGCCAAGCGAGAATGGCGGCTAGGTCCGTCTTTCTGGTCTCTTGCGGCTGAGCCACGTAGCGGGGTGGCAGTAATTTTTAAGACGGCCAAAAGAGTGGAATGTAGGAGGATAATCGAGTTAGAAATGGGAAGGTGCCTGAATTTAGATGTCCTCATGGGAAGACAAGAATTGAGATTAATAAACATCTATGGCCCACAGAGTATGTGGGACCGCAAGTGTCTCCTCATGAGGATTAAGCCTTTTCTTTTTACCAGCCGGCAAGTGATCTTTGGAGGGGACTTCAACAATGTGATGAGGGCCTGTGATAGGGGAGGCTCCAAAGGAGGGCTGGATGCTGATAGTGTTGTGTTGTCTAGGATAGTTGAGGATACTCGTCTGGTGGACGCCCATTTATGGCATAAGCCAGACCACGTGGATTTCACCTTTCATCAGGGAAATCACAGGTCTAGAATAGATAGGTTTTATTTAAAGGAGGAGGCTGTTCTCTCGGCATTAGAAGCCGTGAAAGTGGAATTCTCCGACCACTGTTTGATTATTTTCTCTTTGAATGTTGCTGGACTCCCTGTATGGGTAGAGGATTGTGGAAGCTGAATTCATCTCTCCTGGAAGAAGTGACAATAAGACAGTCCTTTGAGGATTTCCTTCAGAGCCAGGAACCTTTGGTGGACCTCTGCAACAGTAAGTCAGAGTGGTGGGAGATATTCAAAAAAAGGACGGCAAGGTTTTTTCGTGAGCTTTCTAACCTCAGGAGCCAGGACAGATACTGTCTGTACCAGGAACTGGGGAAGAAACTTGAAAGACTGGTTTCGACGGGAGGTAGCCGTGAGGATATCTCTCGCATGAAATCCTTGCTGAAGAGGTGTCAGTACGATAGATACGTCTCTTTGGTTGCTGAAAGGGATTTCGGGAAGTACTGCTCACCCGACCCCTTTGGAAACTGTAAGATGGCAGTAAAAAGTAAACTCGTTGTAGGCCTGGTCGACAGTACGGGTTGCCTGAATAGGTCCAAATCAGGGATCCTGGAGGTTGTCAGGTCTTTCTACTCTCACCTCTTGGGTAGGAAAGAGCTGGATCGAGACAGTTTTTCAGCTTTCTTGGCTGAAGCTATTCCCAAGGCAGGAAAAAAACCCTCTCTTGATGTTTTGACAGAACAGGCAAGAGGAAGTGGGACTGGCCATTGATGGGCTTAGGCCCAAGAAATCGCTAGGTCCGGATGGCCTAACATCCGAGTGGTACAAGGCTTTCAAGGAACAATTAGTTCCTCTCTTGATCGAGGTGTTTAACGAGTGTCTCTCTTTGGGCACTCTGCCAAAGTCAATGGGTAAGTCAGCCCTGATTATTCTGTCAAAAGGTAAAGATCCATCACGCATTGAGAATTGGAGACCCATATCGCTTCTCAATGTGGACAGGAAGATTCTGGCAAAAATACTTTTCTGCAGATTGGTGAAGTTTGCACCGAGACTTCTTTCTGGGGCTCAGCACTGCTCTGTTCCCGGTCGGAGCGCTTTTAGCGCCATTCTCAGTGTCCGAGAAGCCATGGAGTGGGGCAGGGCGGGCCTTTGGAAAGGGTTTCTGTTATCCTTGGACCAAGCTAAGGCTTTTGACAGGGTGAACCAGTACCTGTGGTCCGTTCTTTTGTGGTATGGTCTACCTGGAGGTTTGTGGACTGGTTAAAAACGTTGTACAAAGGGGCAGAGAGTTTCCCATTGGTTAATGGTTGGTCAGGTCGACCTTTTGAGGTGGCTTCTAGTGTCCGCCAGGGATGTCCTTTAAGCCCTTTGCTGTATGTGTTTGCGATTGATCTTTTCATTAGAAGGGTAGATCGTGGACCATTGGCAGGGGTGGGGATGGAACTGGTGGTGCAGGGGCCATCTCTGAAGGTGGCGGCGTACGCCGATGATGTCTCCATTTTTGCCTCTTCGGAGGAGGAGGTAGGATGGGTGATGTCAGAGGTGGACCGCTATTCAAAAATAAGGGTGTTTTCTTTGCAGGCTGACTGACCCCAGTCCGACTGGGGAAGGACTAGGACTTCTCAAAGCTCGGGGTTTATCCCCTTGGAACTTTGGGGGTTATCAGTTTGCATATTTGCTGTGGACCGGTGGTGGGCTAGTTAGTTTTAGTTTTAGATGTATAAGTTGTATATAGTTTATGTATGTATATATTTTTTTATGGATTTTATGTGCAAATATGTAAATATGTGTAGTATGGGGTTACAAAAGTGTTTTAGGTGTGAATGGCATTGTAGGGTGGTGGACTGGTCGGGATGGGTTTAGTAATGTGTTTTGTTTCTATG
Organism: Bufotes viridis; assembly: GCA_033119425.1. Lineage (NCBI taxonomy): Eukaryota > Metazoa > Chordata > Amphibia > Anura > Bufonidae > Bufotes > Bufotes viridis. The sequence goes on from CM065598.1 coordinate 59,457,195, forward strand.
TATAGATATTGTTATGGCCTTTTGTTATTTATTTACAAATTAAAAGAGTCCATATATACAGTATAAGAGCAGATACTGAGAATTACACCCAGTATACAGGACAAGACAAGTGGTGCTGCGCAGTGTCCATACATACATAATAAGAGCAGATAATAAAAATTACACCCAGTATACAGGACAGGAGAAGTGGTACTGTGCAGTGTCCATATTTACAGAATAAGAGCAGATACTGAGGATTACACACAGTATATGGTACAAAAGACATACTGTGCAGCGTCCGTATATACAGAATAAAAGAATTACACCCCGTATTCAGGACAAAAGAAATGGTACTGTGCAATGCCAAGATATATGCTTATGTATATTATATATGAATATCAATAAGAGCAGACTTAACGCTGACGAGTCCCTTATTTTAAATATGGGTCTTCCACCGCTGGATGTCTCCGGCTGGCTTCCCGATATCCTTTTAAATGGACAAAAGAGGGTCTACCCTATTTGGGCATAGCACTTACCTCCCCCTCCAGGGATCTCTTTGCAAGTAATAATGTCCCCTTACTCAAAACGATTAAGGTTGATATAGCCACCTACTCCAAAGTAGATTTATCATGGGTGGGCAGGATTGCGACAGCAAAAATGATACTCCTGCCTAAAATAGTATATTACTTTAGGAACCTCCCTATAATGCTTCTTAAGAGATACATTACAGAACTACAAGCGGCTTTAAATACCTTTATATGGAACCACAAAAAAACTAGAGTGGCAGCCTCTACCTTATTTAAACCAGTGGTGCAGGGTGGATTGGGCCTCCCCAACCTGTTTCTATATTATCACGCAGCATTACTAGATCAAACAAAATGTTGGTTTTTAGGTGATGATGTCACACAATGGGTCCAAATAGAAAGGGGACAAATGGGCCCAATTCCCCCAAGGGATTAGATAAAGGCAATTCTCCTTAGGGACACTCTTCACACCCCCTCTTTACCACCAATGAAAGCTTGCTTTAGTTCATGGATAAAAATGGTTAAGAATAAGGAATTAGTGTCATGGAACATACCTAGTATTACTTTACATATGGTTGAATTGTTGATTCCCGATATCTCCTTTGCAGACTGGATTGAGGCAGGGATTCATGATATTAAACAAATCTGGGATTCCAACCATTTGATCCCTTTTTCTACCCTATCCAACTCTTTTCAGATATCAAATAAGGGGTTTTACAAATATCTACAACTATGTTCACTCTTGCATTCCCTTCCACAACCCCCGAAAGTTACCACAGCAGCTTTCGAGCTATACTTTTTTTTGGCAAATCTGGCCACACTAATGGATTGTCTAGAATTTACAAACTATTACTAGAATATGACTCAAAAGACAATATTTCTGGGATAACGAGGTGGGCGACAAATTTGGAATTATCTATAGACGAACAAGCCTGGCATAGTGCTTTCGCTATGGCAGAACAACTTTCCAGTTGTGCGACCCACTTAGAATCATCACACAAGCTGCTATATAGATGGTACATGACCCCGACTCGCTTATCCAAGATATACTCAAAAGTGTCTGCATCCTGTTGGAGATGCGACAAAACCATAGGAGAAATTAAGCATATATTTTAGGATTGCCCAGTTCTCAAAACCCTATGGGATGATACATTGGCTTTATTGAACACAATAATGGGTTTTTCAGTACCTAGTAATCCAGCTTTTTGCTTACTACACATAGGGCTTTATGATATACCCAAGCTAGACAAGGCTATTATATTTCATACGCTCATAGCAGTTAAAACACTTATTGCTAAACATTGGCACTCCACTCTGGTCCCCACTGTAGATGACATTGTGCGCAGGGTGGCGTACAACTGTGCTATGGAAAGCACCATGGCTTCCTGCAAAGGTGCCCACTGCCTATGACTCCTACTTGAAAACTTGGGGAAAATGGCTTAAGACATACCCAACTCTGAGCACACTTTAATTCTTGAATTAGTTCCTTTGGAGTTTACTATTTATATGTACTCTCTGGCACAAATTATGTTTATTGTGCCTGTTCTGGTCCCCTTCTCCTACCTTCCCTAACCTGACCCCCTTTCCCCGTCCGATTATCCCTTGGGAAACTTATCTGATTGGGATATACGTCCCTCAATTATCTACAATGTATTAAAGTTATCAATGCCTTGTGATTCTGATACAGATATCACATGCAATGTGACTTTTATCCTGTTATGAAATTAGTCTAATAAGTATGTACTGTCAAATATTGCCTATTTTTATTACCAATAAAAATTCTGTGAAATAAAAGCTCTCTCAGCACTTCTGAATACAGTGATGTCCAGTAATTATTGTGAACAGCAGCTTATGTTATAGTTTGTAGCGAAAAATATGTGAAGGCTGTTATGTACAATTAACCGCACAATTTAGCCTCCATCTCGGCACTGCTCCGAATATCATTGTGACATAACTGTATTCAGGGCTGTGCAGGCATGCAGGGCTAGAGGTCAGGGGCGTAACTACCATAGCGGCAGACCATGCGACTGCTATGGGGCCCAGTCTTAGTTGGGATGATCTCCTCTTTTACTGGAGGTGAAAACTTGGTCAGGACTCTACCCTCAGTCTAAGGCCCCTTTCACACGGACGAGTTTTTCACGCGGGTGCAATACAAGAGGTGGACGCATTGCACCCGCACTGAATCCGGACCCATTTATTTCCATGGGACTGTGCACATGAGCGGTAATTTTCACGCATCACTTCTGCGTTGCGTGAAAATCGCAGCATGCTCTATATTTTGCGTTTTTCACGCAACGCAGGCCCCATAGAAGTGAATGGGGCTGCGGGAAAATCGCAAGCATCCGCAATCAAGTGCGGATTCAGTGCGATTTTCCCGCATGGTTGCTAAGAGACGGGACCCGATCTTTAATATTTTCCCTTATAACATGGTTATAAGTGAAAATAATAGCATTCTCAATAAAGAATGCTTTGTAAAATGTGGATTAAGGGGTTAAAAATAAAAAACGGAACTCACCTTAGCCACATTGCGTAGTTGATGATCTCTTCTCTCTTCAAGCATTAGCTGCCATCTAAAGGACCTGTGATGACGTCACATCACATGGTCCAATCACATGGTCCGTGATTGGACCATGTGATGTGACGTCATCACAGGTCCTTTAGACTGCAGCTAATGCTTGAAGAGAGAAGAGATCGCCAACTACGCAATCAAGTGGCTAAGGTGAGTTCCGTTTTTTATTTTTAACCCCTTAATCCACATTCTACAAAGCATTCTTTATTGAGAATGCTAATATTTTCCCTTATAACCATGTTATAAGGGAAAATAATAAAATCTCCAGAATACTGAACCCGAAACCGGACTTCAGTGATGAAGTCCGGCTTCGGGTCTGGGTACCAAACATGCCGATTTTTCACACGCACGTGCAAAAGGCATTACAAAAGTTTGCACACGCGCGGGAAAAATCGCGCATTTTCCCGCAACGCACCCGCATCCTATCCGGGCGTCAAACATGACGTCCATGTGAAAGAGGCCTAAAGGAACAACGTTTAGCAAATGTTGCAGTGAAATAATGGCCCAAGGGTCATTGTAAAGGGTTTAGATGTAAAACCCTTCTGTCCTGTGCGGGGGACCTGGTTTGATCCTTGCTATGGGGCTCTTACTTCTCTATGTATGCCACTGCTAGAGGCTACATTGCCGCCTCCTTGCATTCCTAGCAGAGCGCAGCCGGAGGCCATCTCCTCACTTTGTCTCATCAGTGGTGCACCCCTTCTGATAGCTACTTGGATGAAGAGTGCAAAATACTGGAACATTTCTAGTGCTCCTCTTTTATGTGAAAATATAAGTGCAATTAATAAAAATTTCTTGTATGAGAAACATATTGCCTCAGTTGTACATAAATTGCCTCAGTTCTACAACAATTGGAATGCATGACTGGATTCTCATTTAATGTAATATTACACTTCTTGGAAGGTGAACAGAACAATTTTTCTTTTTTTTTAAATCAGATAGTTTTTATTAGATTTTTCCGAAAATCACAAAAAAGCAAAGGAAGATAGTCTGTACAGCATACATGCAACAGATGAATTTTGTCATGGATGACAAAAATACCACAGCATTACACGATCAAACAAACAGTTACTTATATGAGTATCACAAGTAACATCATCCATGGTACAAGAAGTACATAAGATCACATAGTCTAGTTATAAAGTATACCTGGTACAGAACCACATTTCCCATCCAGTAATTTATAAACAGGAAACCAACCCTCCCTAACCAACTAAAGCCCAGTACCCCAACCCCCCCCCCCCCCCCTACCCAAGCGAACAGAACTATTTTTCTAATTCTTCTTAAAGTTCTGATTGTTGCAGATGAGTTTACTGGAAAGTATGTCATTGTATTTACCTGTTACTATTTGTACTGTTCTTTTTATTTCTTGGAAATGTAATAAAAATAAATGTTCATAAAAGAAATACACTACACAGATTTCCCATGTTTTACTGTTTTCCAAAAATAGACAAAAATGCTATTAACCCGCTGGGTAGGCCTGTTCTATTTGGCATAGAGTCAATTTAATCTAATTTATATTTAATATTTGAATATAAAAAAGCAAAAATTATTCAAAAATGTTGGCATCTACTAAAGGAAGATAAGGTTTCAGGCATGACTTTGCCTCTAAAACCACCTATTGTATATACTAAGGCTGCTAATATTTTTATCCAAATAGCACCTACAGTCAGACCTCCACCTATGTCCATGGCTGTCCCGTATTTGGTTCGGGTTGCAGGACATTTCAGATGTTGTTTGTTTAAAGGCTGTAAAAACACAAACTTTCATAACTTCTTCATTCAAATCTATGGTCAATAATTATATTCATGAAATTAGAGAACTGTTGACTACAATAAGAAGCTGTAGAGGGAGTTGGGTTATAGCTAGGATGCCAAGATTAGAGTCCAGGATTATAATAACTTTCTTTAATACCAAGGGCCTTAATGCAGAAATTGAATTATTTGGCAGGGGAAGCTTGTCCCATGACTTATCCATATATGGCTCTTTACCAGCACATAGATAGTCCTGTGATGCACTTCTCCTGTCCCCTCATCATTTTCATTGTTTTGTATATATTTTTTCTGTTATATGTTATCTATTGTATTACTATTGTATTTCTATTATGACAGTTGGATATATGCAGATAAATTGATAAAACTACTATAGATTATTATCTTTATTTTTATCTTCATTTTTATTATTATCTTTGCCTTTATTTCATTTTGTTTTTCTATTATCTGATTCATATTGTGCCATAAGGTGAAATAGTCAAGACCCTATAAAAATCCCCTTTGAGAAACTCCTGAAGAGGCCTTGCGAGGTAAAACTAGGTGGGTATATATGATCTCCATCCTAAGATGATTTCTACTATTTTACTATTACTACATGTTTTATACAAGATGTTCATTTTGGGAGTACATGCATGCTGTTTCACCGTAAATGATTCTGTACAAGGTCTTGTTTCTTTGTGTCTCCATATTCCTGTGACTGATGATTTTGATTCAAAAAATGCAGCTAGAGCTGGCAAACAGTGATTTGAAAGTGTAAGGGGGCTGCAGTGTGGCTATCTACTAGAGATGAGCAAATTTCTCAAAAATTCAATTTGGTCGGTTTGCCGAGAATTCCAAAAAGATTTGATTTGATCTAAGCATATTCATGAAAATCGCGTTACAAAACAGCTATTTCCTGGCTGCAGAGAGCCTTTATAGTGGTGTAGAACTGTGCCTTGCAGAAACACGCATAGGGAGTCTGCTGTGGTAGTGAAACAATACTGTGAGTCAGTATGACAGGCAGATGACAGGCATCGCTCTTGGAATCACTGCACACTTCACTTATTTTGCCAGTTATGGGGCCAAAACTGACCAAATAACTCAAGTATGAACTCAGCCTTACACCCTTAGAGCCAGGTATAAAGAACCATGCAGAGGCCCAAGATCCTACTATAGCGTGATAGAGCACACTCCTTTTACACTGTCGTCAGCTGATTCCACATAGATTTCTACAGAACCTGTTATATTAAACGCTTATACAAGTAGAGCCCCCCTGACAGAGTGGAGAGGGTGTCAGCAGTAAGTTTGTGTTGACGTCACTGATTATTTTGCACTTCCTCTGATCCGTCAGAACAATAACCCCAAAAAAAGTATCCTGTCTGTTGAGCATCCGTCTTCAGTCAGTCAGAATTTGGTCAGTAATCCATCAGTATTGCTAAAGCCAAAAAAAAACTAAACAGGAAAACAGGAGTGGATCCAAAATAGAGATGACACGTAAATGCAATATTTGCATGTCTTCTGTGTTTTGTACCCACTCCTGCTTTTGGCTACCAAATCATAAGCCAATTCTCATGCAAAATAGGGACTATGTCATACAGGCCTTACAGCTGCTACATAGACAGGATCTGTTATGTTTCCTTCCTTTTGATAGATCAGAAGAAAGGTCAATAAATGATTATGTCAACCAGGCCAAAAAGGCAAAATAGTAGCCTAGTCATAGAGTGGAATGGTAGGAACAGAATGAGAAGTCCACAGAGTGGCCCCGTGACAGAGTGGTGAGGTGACAGCAGCATGAGGAGACCACAGAGTGGCCCAGTGACATAGTGGTGATGTGGCAGCAGCATGAGGAGACCATAAATTGGTGATGTGGCAGCAGGAGATATATTTCCTATTAATACACCCCATAAATAACTGTAGTACAATATAACTTCACTGATGAACGGCAATTAAGATGTTTTCTTTTTACTATTACTAAACTCCCTAAAATTTACAGCAGAACGGCTAATAGGACATATGTATCTTTTCTATTAATACACCCCGTAGAAGGCTGAACAGCAATTATGACATATTATTTCCTTTTTTTTACTATTAATACAACAATTCATCAGCACATTGTTTCATTTTGTGTAGGATGTTTGTGTGGTGCATGTGATTTGCGCTGGCATCCTCCATTGTATGCAATTTTTGCTGGGGATGGCCGCTCGCTGCGAACCACATGCGGAGGAGCTGCTCCCCCAGTTAGAAACACGCAACAGTGTTTGGGTTTTGAGCAGTTCCACCCATTTAGGCCACGTTTATTTCTGCGATATTTTTTATTAATACAACCCCCCAAAAAAGTAAAACAATGTAACTTCAATGTAGAACAGCTAATAGGACGTACGTATCTTTCCTATTAATACACCCTGTAAATTGCTGTAGTACAGTGTAACTTCACCGCTAAATGGCAATTATGACATATGTTTTTTCCTTTTTTTTCCCTATTAATACACCCCCCAAAAAAAAATAAAACAATGTACAATTTACCACAAAATGGCTACTAGGACAGAGGTATATTTCCTATTAAAACACCCCGTAAATAACTGTAGTACAATGTAACTTCACAGCAGAACCGCAATTAAGAAGTATTTTTTTTACTATTAATAAACCCCCAAAATTCACCCCAGAACGGCTAATAGGATTTATGAATCTTACCTATTAATACACCCCGTAAATGGCTGTATCACACAGAACTTGAACCCCAATAACAAGCAAGGTTTGCTGGAATTACTAATGTATCATATAGTGCAAACAACCTAAAAGCAGCAGTATAACTGCAATTTTGATCCCTAATTAGTGCAGCAAAATCACTCCTATTACCCAGGCTATACACTCTCCCATTGCAGCCTGTTTTCCTTTTATAGTGTAGATGATGCCTCCCTATCCTTTCCCTACACCTTGAATAATCTTTTCCTGAATGTCTAAATCGATTTTTCAGCACAATAAAGTCTTTCCTACCACTCTCCCTAGCGCCTGCTGACGTCTCTCCCTGCACTAAGTACACTGGAAAATTGCTGAATCCAAGATGGCTGAGGCTATTTATAGGGCTGTGACATCACAGGGCTGGCTGGCTGCTGATTGGCTGCATGCATGGCATTGTGGGTAATCCCTCGTTCCCAGAGTTCTTTGCTCCATGTCCTCACACGTGCAGCACTTATTTAAGAAAAAATGTGATTCGTTACCACAAAGCGCAAGGAAATTTGGCTTTGGTGCGAATCAAATTTTTCCTGAACTTCGGATCGAATTCCACTTCGTCAACTTTGACCCTGGGTTCAGACCTGAGCGTTCCAAAAACGCGCGTTTTACGCGCGTTTTTGACGCGCGTTTTTTTGCGCGTTTTTGCAAATAGGAAACGCGCGTTCGTACGCGCGTTCTTGTGATTGCTACTGTGGTGTCAATCACAAAACGCGCGTCAAACGCCCCAAAAGAAGCTCAAGTACTTGTTTATGCGTTGGGCGTTTTACAGCGCGTTCAAACGCGCTGTAAAACGCTCAAGTGTGAACCACTCCCATAGGGATGCATTGGTTTTAATCTGTTGAGCATTTTACAGCGCGTTTGAACGCGCTGTAAAACGCTCAGGTGTGAACCCAGGGTGATTCGCTCATCTCTACTATCTACATAAACCTTTGGTGTTCCATACAAGTTCACAGGCACACAGACAAGGATGCTATGAGGACACTAGCAAGGGGTCAGTGCCCGCATTGTTGCTGAGAAGATTGTTCCTTTGGAGTAAGGGCTCATGCACACGACCATATGTATTTTGCGGTCTGCAAAAAGTACGGATGATGTCCATGTGCATTATGTATTTTGCGGAACGGAACAGCTGGCTCCTAATAGAACAGTACTATCCTTGTCCGTAAAGTGGACAATAATAGGAGATGTTCTATTTTTTTGCGGAACGGAAATACGGAAATGGAAGCACACGGAGTAACTTCCTTTTTTTTTGCGGACCTATTAAAATGAATGGTTACGCATACGGTCTGCAAAAAAAAAAAGGAACAGACACGGAAAGAAAATACGTTTGTGTGCATGAGCTCTAAAGCAGATGCTCTGACACTAAGGCTAGGTCTACACGACGACATTTGTTGCGCGACATTTTCTCGCATGACAATTTTTATAATGGTAGTCTATGGTGTCGCATTGCGACATGCTGCGACTGCCACACGACAGATGCAAAAAATCCATTCAAGATGGATTTTTATGAGACTGTCGCAGTCACAGCATATCGCATGTCACAATGCGACACCATAGACTACCATTATAAAAATTGTCGCACGACATTAATGCAACAAAATGTTGCGTGACACATGTTGCGGTGTAGTTCTGCTCTATTTGTCGCGCGACAAATGTCGTCATGTAGACCTAGCCTAATAGCAATGCTGACCACTACCAATTTAGATACACTTTTTAATTTAAATAGTGGTGTGCTTGGATTTTTGAGGTTCACCTGTTGCGCTCCACGTCCATACTTGGTTTATGACCATTAACTTATGTTCAGTTCGTAGACAGAATGGGGCCTCATGCCGTTGTGCTGCCGTTCCGTGCATTGCGGTCCCCAATGCACGGACAAAGTCAACTTGAATGGGTCCGTGATCCGTCCGCACCGCAAAAAAATAGAACATGTGCCTCCGCTCCGCACCGCAGCTCCAGATTGCGGACCCATTTAAGTGAATGGGTCCACATCCGTGATGCGGGGAGCACACGGCCGGTGCCCCTTATATTGAGCATCTGCTGTTTGCAGGCCACAATACGGCTATGGCCGGGCAACATATGTTTTTATTTATTGTGAATATACCATTATGTCACATGTTTGGTATATGATATATATTTTATATTTTATTATTAAAATGTCATTAGTACTATGTTTTGAGAACATGATTATATTTATTGTACAGCAAGATTCAAGATGTTGAAAAAGTGTTCATGCTTCCGTCTACCTTATTTCTGCCCCATCTAAACAAACCAGGTGCTACCTAAACACTCTACATATATTTTGCGGTATATTTTGCTTATACTAACAGGGCACACATGCTTCCGGAAGGGTTAAATACTACTAGTGTAGTAATATAAGATCTAGGGTAAAAGGTAATTTATAAATATAAGAAAATGACATGAGATATGGATTTTGTACTCTGCGTTTTTAACACTAGACTTAAAGCAAAGATCCTCTATACAAAAATTTTGATATTTAATTTTACATTTAATTGGCATATCCGTTTGGTGCATTTTTTTCTGTGATTTTTATATTTATATATTTCATCCGCACAATGCTCCGTTTTGTGTAGGATGCCTTTGTGGTGCATGTGGTCCGTGCCGGCATCCTCCATTGTACGCAATTTTTGCTGGGGATGGCCGTTTGCTGCGATCCACATGCGGTGGGACTCCCCCAATGAGAAACACGCTACAGTGTTTGGGGTCTGAGCAGTTCCCCCATATTGGCCACTATATTTCTGTGATTTTAATTTTACATTCAACCTGTAACATTTAAAAATAACACATTTAGGACTGTAAACCAAGAAACATACAGTACATGTAACATGAGAAACACATACACACCTTGTAACTCATAGCTGATGGCCTGCATGCTGCTTTCCAAAAGATGTTACCACACCTATTGAATCATTCACTGTAAAGAGAAATTATGTAGCTGAATACAGGAAGGCAATATGTTTCAGTCTAACTCCACCCTTCTAGCTCATCTCTAACTGCATCACAGTAAGGAAATCACCTTTACTTGTATAATATTGACAGTCACGTACTAAACTTCATGTGTTATACATAGAGAATCTAATAATTTAACTTTACTATGGTTGGTTTTGGAAAAATCGCAGCTTTCCTTGCAGCTTTTTAAGCTAAAGCAAGAAGTGGATCCAGCTGGAAGGAGAAGTTCTTCTTTTAGGCCTCTTTCACACGGGCGTCATGTTTGACGCCCGGATAAGAGGCGGGTTCGTTGCGGGAATATGCACGTTTTTCCCGCGCGGGTGCAAACGTTTGTAACGCGTTTTGCACGCGCGTGAGAAAAATCACCATGTTTGGTACCCAGACCCGAAGCCGGACTTCATCAGCTAAAGGACCTGTGATGACGTCACATCACATGGTCCAATCACATGGTCCATCACCATGGTAAGATGGACCATGTGATTGGACCATGTGATGTGACGTCATCACAGGTCCTTTAGATCTTAGCTGATGCAGGGAAAGAGAGGAGAGATCGCAACTACGCGATCAAGTGGCTAAGGTAAGTTAACTTTTATTATTTTTAACCCCTTCCACTTTTTTTTTTACAATGCATTCTTTATTAAGAATGCTATTATTTCCCCTTATAACCATGTTATAAGGGAAAATAATAGAGATCGGGTCCCGTTGCTAAGCAACCATGCAGGAAAATCGCAACGCATCCGCACTTGCTTGCGGATGCTTGCGATTTCCCCGCAGCCCCATTCAATTCTATGGGGCCGACGTTGCGTGAAAAACGCACAATATAGAGCATGCTGCGATTTTCACGCAACGCAGAAGTGATGCGTGAAAATCACCACTCATGTGCACAGCCCCATAGAAATGAATGGGTCAGGATTCAGTGCGGGTGCAATGCGTCCTCCTCACGCATTGCACCCGCGCGGAAAACTCGCCCGTGTGAAAGGGGCCTTATACTTTCCATTCCTTTTGAATTCGCTTCTAGCTTCCATCCCATTATCTACAGTATAGTCCATATTAAGCAGTCCACTAATTGACTTCCCACTAACTGCTAGTCTTCTATAAAACATTTATTATTGTAAAAAAAAAAATATATGTATCAAAATTGGTAGTGAATGTAAACTACTGTTTCTACAAATTTGTCAGACTTGCTCAAAAACAGGGTGAGGCTTAGCAGAAAATAGGTGTGGTCTACGGTGTAACTTTTATGTCAGAATTGCACCACAATTCTAGTGCAAAATTCTGTTTCCGTAAGCCAACCAATAATTGGTATAGTCAGAAAAACATGTCTAGCCAAGCGCCACATTTATCAACCAGGATAGGCAAGATGTAGGGGCTCTTTCACACAAGTGGATGCAGTGCAGGTAATCCGCTGCGTGAAAAACAGTCAAGCTCCATTCCGAACAGCAGAGAAACGGAGCATTAACATGATTGATAATGCTCCGTGCCTCTCTGTGATCTTTTCACTACAAAATTACAGTGAGATAAAGCGATCTTAAATTAATCGGATTTGTTCCGAATTTCACAAACATTTTTTTTTTCAACCAAATTAATCTGAAGCTTTTGTGATTCACTTCGGACAAATCACGTAAACAATTCCAAATGGGGTAGAATTGGGAAAAAACGCAATTCTGCAAAGGTTTTCATTTTTTACTCAGTGCACTATGCGGTAAAATTGACCTGTTATCTTCATTCTCCAGGTCAGTACAGTTACAATGATACTACACTTGCATAATTTTTCTTGCATTTTAGTACTGAAAAAAAAATTAAAGACTTTGAGAAAAAAATAAAATTATCACCATATTCTGACCCCTATAACTTTTTTGTATTTATGTGTATGGGGCTGTGTGAGGGCTCATTTTTTGCAGGGCGATCTGTACTTTTCAGTGATACCAATTTGAAGTGTGTGTGTGTGACTTTTTGATCACTTTTTATAAAAACATGATTGGGGATTTGAAGTAACAAAAAATGGAGAGTTAACAGTGTTTATTTTTTTCCCCGTTACACCATTTGCCGTATGCCATTATTATTGCTATATTTTAATGGACATTTTCACACGCGGTGATACCGATGATGTTTATTTTTTTTATTGGTTAAGTATTTTTATTTTAAGGAAAGGGGAGTGATTTTTTTATATTTGTAAAACTTTTTAAAACTTTTTTTAAACCATTTTTAGATCACCCTCAGTGACTATAACTGTCAATCATTAGATTGACCATTGTGTTCATTGATGGTTATATAGCCATCATTGAGCACTTAATTTTCAATATAACATTACAGTGCTGCCACCTAGTAGCCTGTATTGGTATATTCCTGTAATAGACTCCGAAGCCTGCTTGAGGCTTCAGTCTATTAGAGCAGTGCTTGCCAACCAGTGTGCCTCCAGCTGTTGCAAAACTACAACTCCCAGCATGCCCGGACAGCCTTTGGCTGTGACCGTACTGCTCTGATGCCGTGGTCACATTTGACCACTGCATCTGAAGGGGAAAATGTATGCGATCAGCCTTATGACTGATAACATACATGTGCCGCGGGTCTCTGCTATTTTAAATAGCAGAAACCCGGTGGCTATGGCGCCCGCTGCACAGGGGGTTAAAACTGCTTGTTGCTGCTGCTGCTGTAGTTCAGCCTATCAGTTCCCCATTACAAAAACAACCCCCTGCAAGTAAATAAAAATCATATTTTTTATATGGACACAGAGGCAGCTTTTTTTTTCAAAACCTTTTTTTTTTACATAGGCTTATTGCGAGCACAGCATCCCCAATATCATTCTGACACATTTTTTCAGTGCATTATATCAGTGCATTTTATGGCAATAATGCCATTTTTATGCCAGTGAAATTAAGCATAGAGACAGCTTTTTTTTTCAAAAGTTTAGATATAGTTATATTGCCAGTATAGCACCCCAATAACATTTGCTACAAATGCAGCTGCGGCATTTTCTCATTGCATTATATCCATCCGGGTTATTAAATGTGTTGCATTATAGCAAAAGCTTTTTAGAACAATAACACCATTTTTATACCAGTTATATTAAACACAGAGTTCAAAGACATTTCAACCCCAACATGCATTGTTATATTGGTGGTAGGTGGACGCACTATTGCATCATACCATGTGTTTTATAGTACAAAAATTTTATTGTTGAACCAGTGGTATTAAATACAAATTGCATAGTTCAAAAAAATTTCACTGCCAACACTTACTTCATTGTTATATTGGTGGTAGGTGGACACATTATTGCATCGCAACATTTTATATAGTACAACAATTTCATTTTTGAACTAGTGATATACAACATACACATAATTCATAGAAATTCCATCGCCAACACTGCATCACTATGCTGAATTGGATGGACAGATGTCTTTTTTTCAGCCTTATAAACTATGTTACTGTTAGTATGTTATTATATTGGTGGTAGACAGGCAGATTATTGTATAGCACCATGTGTTTTATAGTACAAAAACACAGAATTATTTCCAAAGTAAATTGTCAAAAGCAGTGTGCAGTGTGCTAGTATAAGGGGAGGGACATTTAATTGCACCTCTGTCTTTAGATTACAGAAAACACAGTTCGAATAATCTGTGAGTGCCAAACCTGTGACTTTTCATTGGGATAATTCAAATCGTCCAGGTGCTTGTACGCTTGGGCCGCCTTCTTTCATATTATATGGTTGTGCCCAGTAGTTTACAACTACTGGTCACAGGTTTTTGACTTGATTAATACTAGGATATCTACTCAAATAAAACCGAACCCTCAATCTGCCATATTTAGCTGTATATTTGACAACTCTTAAAAATACAATAGGTCTCTTGTTTTTTGGGAGATTCTCTTTCTTGCCCGGCTTTTCAGAATCCATAAATTGTTATCTAATACGAGTCCTGATTTTTTTTAACCTTCTATCTCTTATAGACTTGGCACTTAGATATGAAGAGGTAAATTTGGCTAAATAATATTCTAGGAAGGGAACTAATTAATTATATTTTTTTTCCAGTGTTCTATCTTTCTCTTCTCCCTTCCCGGGTCTCCCTTGAACCTTCCTGTGCCAATCTGTGGTTTTTTTTTTGGGTTGGATAGTGGGTTTGTGTTATTTTTTATTTTATTTCCTCTAAAATAAGGAATAGAGGAAAGAAAAAAAAAGGAAACTCATGATTTTTCATTTATAGGACACCTGTGACTTTTTATGTGTAAGCCTCATAATAAAATAACTGGAAAACAGAGGAGTACAAACAAAAGACTGAGGCCTCATCATCCAATGTGTATAGTAGCAGCGACAGACACCTGGCCTGTAGTAGGAGTGGCACTTGTAGTTATGGTGGTGGTAGGGGTAGTGGTAGCAACAGTGACAGAGCAGGGAATCCCATATAATAGTCCTATAAAAGAGGTGGGGAGGGGGAGGACTATGACAATTATTGCATGTTGTACAGGAACTGGAAGCTGGATCAGGGTGCTGAGGAGTAGGTTACATCAGCGGAGGAGGGTGGTGGGCAAGGCGGCAATAAATAGAAGAGGAAACTTATATCCAAAACCTCTAAAAAAACTGCCAGAGCCAGATGTGCTTCTAATGTGGTCAGCACTGTGAATCGGATAGACAGGTTGCTGTGTTGGGCTGTGGAACACCCGGCGTTCATGGTACACATTGGTACTAATGATAAAGTCAAGGGGAGATGAAAGGGCGTTAAAAATTATTTTAGAGAGCTAGGAGAGAAGCTCTAGTCCAAGACCTCTAAGTTAGTGTTTTTAGAAATATTAACAGTGGCAAGTGTGTCACTAGAGAGACAGTGGGAGCTTAGGGAATTTAATAAGTGGCTCAGAAGCTGGCACAGGAATAATAGGTTTGGGTTTATGGTGAACTGAGCTTTTCTGTCAGCTGCAAGCTCTACCTTAGGGACAAGCTGCACCTTAATGGGGAGGGTGTAACTGTGCTGAGATTAATAGAATGGTTAGATGGCTGGAGGAGATTTTAAACTAGGATCTGGGGGGAGAGGGGGGTCATACCAATATTGGTTAGAAAGAGTAGATATAGAGTGGGATACAGTATGGGACAGTGGTTATTTAGTGGGGAAGGGGGGGGGGTTAGTAAGGAAAGTAGGGAGGTGACTGGGAAGGATGGTAAAACCTTATGGGTGGAATTACAAAGGGAAATAAACGCTGAAAAAATGACACTTTTATGTAATCGTAGATGCCCTAACATTACAGAAGAGATAAAAATTCAGCTATATACTGTAACCAAATAGAGTGGGCTGCACAGGCTGGTACAGTGGTCCTAATGGGACATTTTAACTTCCCAGATATTGACAGGAGTCATGGTTCTGCCTCAACTGCAAAGGCGAGGAAATTCCTCAACTTGTTACAGGACTACTTTATTGAACAGTTTGTGGAAGACCCCACTAGGGGTGATGCTCTTTTGATTCTGGTAATTTCTAAGAATACAGAACTTATATGGCCAATAGGGATATATATTTCCTGTATGGCCATGTATATATAGGTCCCCTGTATGGGGGCCCAGTATATGGGAATATATGTGGGCTTATAGCTGCCCATTTATATTGAGTATATACAGTTGTGTTCAAAATTATTCAACCCCCACTGAAATTGAGTGTTTTTGCCAGTTTGACATTGGTTTTGATCATTTCAGTCATCTTGTTTACAATTAAATCAAAGAGGCACTTGTAAGTCAGAAAAAAATATAACATAACATTTATAATGAAATAACCACAAATGTCTTTTCTGTGCTCAAATCATTATCAGTTTTATTCAACCCCCAAGTGACATTCAATCTTAGTACTTAGTACAACATCCTTTTCCAGTTATAACAGCTTTTAAACGTGAAGCATAGCTTGACACAAGTGTCTTGCAGCGATCTACGGGTATATTCGCCCATTCTCCATGGGCAAAAGCCTCCAGTTCAGTCACATTGTTAGGCTTGCGCGCTGCAACTGCTTTCTTTAAGTCCCAACATAGGTTCTCAATCGGATTTAAGTCTGGTGACTGCGATGGCCACTTCAAAATGTTCCAGCCTTTAATCTGCAACCATGCTCTAGTGGACTTGGAGGTATGCTTGGGATCATTGTCTTGTTGAAAGGTCCAACGTCTCCCAAGCCTCAGGTTTGTGACGGACTGCATCACATTTTCATCCAATATCTCCTGGTACTGAAGAGAATTCATGGTACCTTGCACACGCTGAAGCTTCACTGTACCTGTAGAAGCAAAACAGCCCCAAAGCATGATTGACCCCCCGCCATGCTTCACAGTAGGCAAGGTGTTCTTTTCTTCATAGGCCTTGTTCTTCCTCCTCCAAACATAGCGTTGATCCATGGGCCCAAACAGTTCTAATTTTGTTTCATCAGTCCACAGAACACTATCCCAAAACTTTTGTGGTTTGTCCACATGACTTTTGGCATACTGCAGTCGACTCTTCTTATTCTTTGGAGACAGCAAGGGGGTGCGCCTGGGAGTTCTGGCATGAAGGCCTTCATTACGCAGCGTGCGCCTTCTTGTCTGAGCTGAAACTTCAGTACCCGCTTCTGACAAATCTTTTTTCAGTTCCTCAGCAGTCACACGGGGACTTTTCTCCACTTTGCGCTTCAGGTAGCGCACAGCAGTCGAAGTCAGCATCTTCTTTCTGCCACGACCAGGTAGCGTTTCAACAGTGCCCTTTGCCTTGAATTTGCGAATGATGCTTCCTATGGTGTCTCTTGGTATGTTTAACATCTTTGCAATCTTCTTATAGCCATTGCCCTTCCTGTGAAGAGAAATCACCTCTTCTCTTGTCTTCCTGGACCATTCTCTTGACTTCACCATGTTTGTAAACACACCAGTAAATGTCTAGAAGGAGCTGAGTATCATAGTCATTTTAAATCTGCCTAATTGGTGCTTATTATGCTTGATTGCTGCTCCTTGACATCCACAGGTGTTTTCAATACCTGATCGAAAACACTTGAATGAACCTCTTTTCTTAAGAGTGGTAGTCTTTAAGTGGTTGAATAATTGTGTCAATGAAGAAATCACAAAAAAAAACATTTAATACTGTATTACAAAAACAATTGATGTCATTTTAGTTGCATTTGGTTCTTTAAAAAGTCCTTGTAAGATTTCATTCTGAACACAATTACAAATGTACACTAAATTCCCTAAAACCCTTTACAGCATTGGGGGTTGAATAATTTTGAACACAACTGTATCTTACTGATACATCTGGCAAGGGTTCAAAGGGACTTTCTATTAGACCTGATAAAACCACATTGAGATCCCAGGGGGGAATCGTAGATCTCAACGATGGCCTTAGCAGTCTGTCTGCCCCTTTCAGAAACCTGATGATCCAGGAATGATTGGCAATATTTTCATCAAAAACTGTACTAAGAGCCAACACGTGAACCCTTAGTGTATTGGGACGTAGACCTCTTTCCAGCCAAGATTGTAAAAAACCTAAAATTGATAGAATGGAAAATTTCTCAGGGGATACTTTTTCTTTAATACACCACGTATTGAAAGATCTCCACACTTTACCACAGATTTTTGAGGGTATTTCTTTCCTACTGGCCGACATAGTATTGATGATAGGTCTGAAAGGCCTCTAGCTTTTAGAATCATCCTTTCAGGTTCCAGGCTGCCAAATGCAGCCTTTCCACCTCGGGATAGTGAATTGGTCCCTGAGACAACAAATCCTGATCCCAAGGAAGAATCCACGGACTTTAAATGGACATCATCTTCAACAGTGGAAACCATGATTTCTTGGGCCATAAGGGGGCTATCAGGATCACGTGAGCCCTGTCTTGCCGTATCTTTTTTATCATTCGAGATATTAGTTGCAAAGGGGGGAAGGCATAAGCCAGATGTAAATCCCATTTTATTGATAAAGCATCTATCCCTACATTCCCATCTTTTGGATCGAGGGAAAAAAAGCGATTCACCTTTGCGTTTGCGGCAGAGATCTATCTGGGGAACCCCCCACTTTTTTGTTATTTGGGCAAAACTTGCTCCTTACAACTCCATTCTGTTTGTTTTATCTCGACCCTGCTTAGAAAGTCTGCATTTGAATTTAAGCTTCCTTTTAGATGGACTGATGAAAGGGATTTTATATTTTCTTCTGCCCAGTAAAAAATGTTTTCTGTTATCTGGCTCAGGCATTGGCTTCTTGTTCCTCCTTGGTGATTTAAATATGCCACCACTGTTGTGTTGTCGGATCTTATCTGAACATCCTTTCCTTTTATGTATCGACTCTCAACTTTTATTGTCTCCCAAACTGCCACCAATTCCTTCTGGTTTGATAACCAAGTTTTTTGGTGGTCTGCCCAGGACCCCTGGAAACAGAGATGAGAGCAATGCGCTCCCCAACCCCAAGGACTTGCGTCTGTTGTGACAATCACCTGCTCCTCCAAATTCCATGGAATTCCTTGATGTAGGTGATTTACCTGTCTCCACCATATAAGAGACTGGTTTACTGCTAAGGGGATCAGAACTGTTTGTTCTAGTGAATTCTAGTTTCTGTCCCAGCAGGTTAATACCCAATGTTGCAGAGTTCGAGTGTGGAACTGAGCCCACTTCACTGCAGGGATGCAAGAAGTCAAGGTCCCTAGAAGTTTCCTAGCCTCTCGTATCGCACAAGATGGATGAATTTGAAACTCTGTGACTTTTTCTACCACTCCTGACACTTTTTGCTATGTAAAAGACGTCATCTGACGAGTGGAGCCTAGGGAGAGGCCCAAGAAAATTATTTCCTGGGATGGGACTGGTTTTGACTTTTCCCAACTTATTAACCACCCCGCCAGATACAGCGTCTGACAGGTAATGAAGAGATTGTCTTCTAGGGACTGTCTTGTCTCGCCTACTATCAGTAGGTCGTCTAGGTAAGGGACAATCAGGATATTTCTCCTTCTCAAATGTGCTACCAGCTCCAGCATCACCTTGGTGAAGACCCTGGGGGCTGAAGTTATGCCAAACGGAAGTACCTGAAATTGAAAACTGAAAAGATCTTTCCCCAAATAGACTGCTATTAGTAGGAATTTTTGAGACTGTTTGCATACAGGAATATGGTAATATGCGTCTCTTAGGTCTATGGAGGCCAGAAAGTCTCCCTTTTTTAGCAGATTCACAGTTGATTTTATCGTTTCCATTTTGAACTTGTATTGTATGAACTTGTTCAAGTTTTTTAGGTTTATTATTAACCAAAATTTTCTGTCTGGCATTTATTACTAGAAATACGGTTGAATAATAACCCTGACATTGCTGAGAAGGGGGAACCGGAACTATGGCTTTTTGAGCCAGCAACTTCCGAATCCCTTCTTCCAGATTCCTTTGAAGAATGTCTGTTTTTTGAAGCGGAGTAATCCTGAAGACATTTGAAGGAGGAGGAAGACGGAACACAATTTTGTAGCCTTCTGCTATTATATCTAAGACCCATGGGTTTGTTGTAATATTTGCCGAATAGTCTAGAAAAAAAACTAATCTTCCTCCTACCTGAGATCTGGCGCCATTGCTTTGAAGATTCCATATTCTTTGAAGTGAACAAGAACCCGCTACTCTTTTGGTTTTTTCCCCTAGACCAGCCAGAATCCCTATTTGTTTTCTTTGTTTGAAAGGGAGCTCTTTTTTTTAACTCTTCGAAAGGGAAATTTCCATTTACCAGATTCTTTGGGAAAGGTTTTCTTTGAGTCAGAAGTAGGGATGAGCGAACCCGAACTGGATAGTTCGGGTTCGTACCGAATTTTTGGGTGTTCGGGACACGGACCTGGACCCTAACATTTTCAAAAAGGTTCGGGTTCGGGTCCGTTGTTTGGCGATTTCTTCCCTCTTTCTGAAGGGCTGCACAGCAGCCAATCAGCTAGCGTTTTACTTCTTGCCCTAAGAAGCCATCACAGCCATGCCTACTAATGGCCAAGTGCAGCATGTGACCCAGCCTCTATTTAAGCTGGAGTCACGTAGCGCCGCACGTCACTCTCCTCTGATTAGTGTAGGGATAGGACGCAAGCTGCTGTGAGGGCGATGAAAACTCAGCAAAAACACCTAATAAAGTGATCGATCTACAGCTGTGAAACATTCAACTTCTGCTAGTTAATTGCTCACTGGTTTTTAGGCTGCACAGAGCGTTTTTCTGTCACTTTTTTATGGGGTGATCGGCGGCCATTTTGTGTCTTGTGGTGCACCAGCACAAGCTGCTACCAAGTCCATCAATCCATCAATACTAGGGTTTTTTTTGCTATATCCTACATCAGGGGCTTGGCTGTGCTTATTGTCACCCCTAGAAATTCAGGATAGAAATTTCTATATTTTATTGAGGGGTTAAATTCAATTGCGAAAATAGCAATACCCTGAATCTGGTGTTCCAGCTGTGACTGGACAATTACCCTAGTGTCCATCAAAGGATATATTATTTTCTGGGGTGAAAGTCAGTAGCAAAAATAGAAATACAGTAAATCTGGTGTTCCAGCTGTTGAAGGCCTAGTTTAAATCTGTCCATAAAAGGGTATATTTTTTTACTGGGGTGAAATTTAATTGCCAAAATAGCAATACCCTGAATCTGGTGTTCCAGCTGTGACTGGACAATTTCCCTAGTGTCCGTCAAAGAATAGATTTTGTTTTGTGGTGAAATACAGTTGCAAAAATAGAAATAAAGTGAATCTGGTGTTCCAGCTGTTGCAGGCCTAGTTTAAATCTGTCCATAAAAGGGTATATTTTTTTACTGGGGTGAAATTTAATTGCCAAAATAGCAATACCCTGAATCTGGTGTTCCAGCTGTGACTGGACAATTTCCCTAGTGTCCGTCAAAGGATAGATTTTGTTCTGTGGTGAAATACAGTTGAAAAATAGAAATACAGTAAATCTGGTGTTCCAGCTGTGGCTGGACAAGTTTAATAGTGTCTGGCAAAGGATATTTTTTTTTCTGGGGTGAAATTCGATTGCCAAAATAGCAATACCATAAATCAGTTGTTTCAGCTGTGGCTGGCCAAGTTTAATAGTGTCCGGCAAATGATACATTTTTTGGGGGGGTGAAATTTAATTGCCAAAATAGCAATACCGTAAATCTGGTGCCCCAGCAGTGGCTGGCCAACTTTAATAGTGTCCGGCAAAGGATTTATTTTTTTCTGGGGTGAAATTCAGTTGCCAAAATAGAAATACAGTAAATCTGGTGTTCCAGCTTTGACTGGACAAGTTTAATAGTATCCGTCAAAGGATAGTTTTTGTTCTGGGGTGAAATACAGTTGCAAAAATATAAATACACTAAATCTGGTGTTCCAGCTGTGACTGAACAAGTTTAATAGTATCCGTCAAAGGATAGATTTTGTTCTGGGGTGAAATACAGTTGCTAAAATATAAATACAGTAAATCTGGTGTTCCAGCTGTGACTGGACAAGTTTAATAGTATCCGTCAAAGGATAGATTTTGTTCTGGGGTGAAATTCAGTTGCCAATATAGCAATACCCTGAATCTGGTGTTCCAGCTGTTGCAGGCCAAGTGTTAATCTGTCTGTAAAAGGGTATATTACACTCAGCGTGCATCTCAAAGTATATTTCTTTCTGTAAAAGGCTATATTACAAAAAGTGTTACATTACAATTGCTGAAAGCATAATCCTGGAAATCTGCACGCACTATTGTGCATCTCATAGAGTTTCTGTCCGTAAAAGGGTATATTACACTCAAGGTGTATATACAAGTATATACAAGTGCTGCATCCTCAATAACTTCACACGATACCGTGCATCTACAAGTGTATTTCTTTCCGTTAAAGGGTATATTACACAAAGTGTTAAAATACAATTGCTGAAGGCATAATTCTACATATTTTTTTACACGCTACTGTGCATCTCCAAGTGTAAATCTGTCCATAAAAGGATACCTTTCATCCAGGGCCTAAATACTAGGCCTACAATTGATATTCCCCTAAATCAGTGGTTACTGCTGTGCCTGGATTAGTGTAATACGCTACATAAATAAATAGGCAGATAGTGTTAGGTGCCAGTAAAAAAAGGCCTGAATTTGAAATCAATACATTGGGCCAAATATTTTTTTTCTTATTGTGGTGCTTGGTGAACGGTAACACTGAGGTAAACATCTATTGAGGGAGGCGGACGCGGTCGTGGCGGTGTTAGTGGACCCTCTGGTGCTGGGAGAGGACGTGGCCATTCTGACACAGCCACACGTCCTAGTGAACCAACTACCTCAGGTTCCAGTACCCGCCAGAATTTACAGCGATATTTGGTGGGGCCCAATGCCGTTCTAAGGATGGTAAGGCTTGAGCAAATACAGGCACTAGTCTGACAGTGGATAATGTTATGGATCCAGCACGTTCACAACATTATCTCCCACCCAGTCTTCTGCAGAAAGCGCACAGGTGGCGCCTAAAAACCAAGCCCATCAGTCTGTCACATCACCCCCATGCATATCAGGGAAACTGTCTGAGCCTCAAGTTATGCAGCAGTCTCTTATGCTGTTTGAAGGCTCTGCTGGCAGGGTTTCCCAAGAGAATCCACCTAGCCCTTCCCCAGTGGTGGAAAACATAGAATGCACTGATGCACAACCACTTATGTTTCCTGATGATGAGGACATGGGAATACCACCTCATCGGAGTCCGCGTGTCTCTGATGATGACGAAACACAGGTGCCAACTGCTGCATCTTTTTGCGGTGTGCAGACCGAACAGGAAGTCAGGGAGGAAGACTGTGTGGAACACGATGCAGGGGACGATGAGGTCCTAGACCCCACATGGAATGAAGGTCGTGCCACTGGCTTTCATAGTTCAGAGGAAGAGGCAGTGGTGAGACCGAGCCAACAGCGTAGCAAAAGAGGGAGCAGGGGGCAAAAGCAGAACAGCCGCCACCAAGAGAGTTCGCCTGTTACTGGCCATCGCCACCAAGGACCAAGCACCCCAAAGGAGAGCTTCAAGGAGTTCCCTGGCATGGCACTTTTTTAAACAACGTGCTGACAACAAGACCCGAGTGGTTTGCACGCTGTGCCATCAGAGCCTGAAGCGAGGCATTAACGTTCTGAACCTTAGCACAACCTGCATGACCAGGCATCTACATGCAAAGCATGAACTGCAGTGGAGTAAACACCTTAAAAACAAGGAATTCACTCAGGCTCCCCCTGCTCCCTCTTCTGCTGCTGTCTTGGCCTCTTCCTCCGCCTCGGGAGGAATGTTGGCACCTGCTGCCCACCAAACAGAGGATGTGCCACCGACACCACCACCTGCGTCACAAAGCATCTCCACCATGTCACACGGCAGCGCTCAGCTCTCCATCTCACAAACCTTGGAGAGAAAGCGTAAATTCCAACCTAGCCACCCTCGTGCCCTGGGCCTGAATGCCAGCATTTCTAAACTACTGGCCTTTGAAATGCTGTCATTCAGGCTGGTGGACACAGACAGCTTCAAACAGCTGATGGCCATGGCTGTCCCACAGTATGTTGTTCCCAGCCGCCACTACTTCTCCAAAACAGCCATGCCTTCCCTGCACAACCAGTATCCGATAAAATCAAGTGTGCACTGCGCAACGCCATCTGTGGCAAGGTCCACCTAACCACAGATACGTGGACCAGTAAGCACGGCCAGGGACGCTATATCTCCCTAACTGCACACTGGGTAAATGTAGTGGCGGCTGGGACCCAGGCGGAGAGTTCTTTGGCGCACGTCCTTCCGCCTCCAAGGATCGCAGGGCATCATTCTTTGCCTCCTGTAGCCTCCTCCTCCGCCCCACACCGCACAGGAGTTGTGGCGGGGTATTGAACAACAGACCGAAAAGTGGTTGCTGCCGGTGGGCCTCGAACCCAGCCTGGTGGTGTGCAATAATGGGTGAAATCTCGTCACAGCTCTGGGACTAGCCGGTTTGACGCACATCCCTTGCCTGGCGCATGTGCTGAATTTGGTGGTGCAGAAGTTCATTCACAACTACCCCGACATTTCAGAGCTGCTGCAAAAAGTGCGGGCCGTCTGTGCGTGCTTCCGGCGTTCACATCCTGCCGCTGCTCGTCTGTTTGCGCTACAGCGTTACTTCGACCTTCCCGCTCACCGCCTCATATGCGACGTGCCCACCAGGTGGAACTCCACCTTGCACATGCTGGAGAGACTGTGCGAGCAGCAGCAGGCCATAGTGGAGTTTTAGCTGCAGCACGCACGGGTCAGTCGCACTGCGGAACAGCACCACTTCACCACCAATGACTGGGCCTCCATGCGAGACCTGTGTGCCCTGTTTTCGAGTACTCCACCAACATGGCCAGTGGCGATGACGCCGTTATCAGCGTTACAATACCACTTCTATGTCTTCTTGAGAAAACACTTAGGGCGATGATGGATGAGGAGGTGGCCCAGGAGGAGGAGGAGGATGAGGGGTCATTTTTAGCACTTTCAGGCCAGTCTGTTAGAAGTGCCTCAGAGGGAGGTATTTTGCAACAGCAGAGGCCAGGTACAAATGTGGCCAGCCAGGGCCCACTACTGGAGGAGGAGGATGAGGATGAAGCAGGTTCACAGCGGGGTGGCACCCAACACAGCTCAGGCCCATCACTGGTGCGTGGCTGGGGGTATACAGAGGATGATGACGATACGCCTCCCACAGAGCTTGTCCTTACCTCTGGGCAGCCTGGCACACATGAGCAACTACATGCTGCAGTGCCTGCGCAACGACAGCAGAGTTGCCCACATTTTAACAAGTGTGGACTACTGGGTTGCCACCCTGCTGGATACCCGGTACAAAGACAATGTGCCCACCTTACTTCCTGCACTGGAGCGTGATAGGAAGATGCGCGAGTACAAGCGCACGCTGGTAGACGCGCTCCTGAGAGCATTCCCAAATGTCACAGGGGAACAAGAGGAAGCCCAAGGCGAAGGCAGAGGAGGAGCAAGAGGTCGCCAACGCAGCTGTGTCACGGCCAGCTCCTTTGAGGGCAGAGTTAGCATGGCAGAAATGTGGAAAAGTTTTGTCACCACGCCATAGCTAACTGCACCACCACCTGAAACGGAATGTGTTAGCAGGAGGCAGCATTTCAATAACATGGTGGAACAGTACGTGTGCACACCCCTCGACGTACTGACTGATGGTTCGGCCCCATTCAACTTCTGGGTCTCCAAATTGTCCACGTGGCCAGAGCTAGCCTTTTATGCCTTGGAGGTGCTGGTCTGCCCGGCGGCCAGCGTTTTGTCTGAACGTGTATTCAGCACGACAGGGGGCGTCATTATTGACAAACGTAGCTGCCTGTCCACAGCCAACGTGGACAAGCTGACGTTCATAAAAATGAACCAGGCATAGATCCCACAGGACCTGTCCATCCCTTGTGCAGAATAGACATTTATAACTGCCTCCCCCTCAACCATATATTCTCGTACTCCGGGGCACTTCTCTATTGAATCCTCTTTTTTTAATTTTACCATTATATGGCGGTGCAACCAAAAGTTGAATGAACCTCTCCTCAGTCTAGGTGCCAGGGGCCTAATTATCGGAAAGTGGCCTGTTCCAGTGGTGGGTGACATGAAGCCTGATTCTCTGCTATGCGACCTCTGTCCTCTGTCTGGGTGCCGTGGGCTAAATATCTGGAAGTGGCCTTCTTTAATGCTGGGTGACATGAATCCTGATTCTCTGCTATGCGACCTCTATCCTCCGTCTGGGTGCCAGGGGCCTAATTATCTAAAAGTGGCCTTCTCCATTGGTGGGTGACATGACGCCTGATTCTCTGCTATGCGACCTCTGTCCTCTGTCTAGGTGCTGGGGCCTAAATAAATGAAAGTGGCCTCCATTGGTGGGTGACTTGAAGCCTGATTCTCTGCTATGGGACCTCTCTCCAATTGATATTGATTAATTTTTCATTTATTTAATTTTATTTTAATTCATTTCCCTATCCACATTTGTTTGGGGATTTACCTACATTTTTGCTGCCTCTTGCAGCCCTCTAGCCCTTTCCTGGACTATTTTACAGCCTTTTTAGTGCCCAAAAGTTCGGGTCCCCATTGACTTCAATCGGGTTCAGGGTTCAGGTTGAAGTTCACGTCGAGTTCGGATCCCGAACCCGACCATTTTTGGGAAGTTCTCGAGCCCGAACATCCAGGTGTTCGCTCAACTCTAGTCAGAAGCTTTTTTTTTTTCCAATATAATTTTTATTATAGCAATAAAGTATTACATTTACAATCATACATCAAGTACTTCCATATTCAAACAGTTCTTACATTGAAGTGTGAATGCTTGCAACATATTTCCGCATGTTATCACATAGTTTCAAGGTAATCTTAAGTTGTTACATTATTACTACATCCCCAAATTAATCCTTATTTGGAATGTAACTTGAAAAGAATCCCTCCAATAAGTCTTCCCTTCTCCCCCACCCCCATTGAACATCTGAGAATAGCGATAACAATAACATCCCTCCCCCATCCCCTGTGCTCCACCTTTCTCTATCCACCTATGATGCATTGACATCTTAATCAATTAAAAGTTTCCCCAGTCTATTGGAATGCTTCTTTTTTAAATACCACTCCGTTTGTGTAAAGGGTTTCATAATGTCTTTTATTTCTGATTCTGAAGACTACTGTAATAAACATTTCCCATCTTTTAAAGAAGGTGTGTACGAGTTTTCCTTTATACTGCTCTGCTTCATAACGTTCCATGTCAAAACATGTTGTAGTATGATTGTATATATCCGCCATTAAGGGGACCCTGTGTTGTAACCAATTGCGTAATAAACACCTCTTGGCTGCTAAAACCACTAGGTGAACCAGCGAAGGTATATGTACTCCTTCTGACTCCCCATGAAACAATATAAATTCTGGGGTTAAGGGAATGGAGATTTTCAGATGTGTTTTGATCTGACTTTTAACAGATTTCCAATATCCCTGAGAATCAGGGCAATACCATAACCCGTGTACCATATCTGTGCCTGGTGTGTTACACTTGGGACAGTGTACCATCCTATCTTGTGCTTGTTGATGTTTGCTTAGAGTAAAACCATATATAGCTTTGTGAATCATGCACAGGTGGGTTTCACGCCAAACTTCATTTGGTGTTACTTTTCTTATCTTATTCCAACCTTGTAATATAATTTTGTCCGTTTCTATTAACGGAAAATCTGCTTTCCATCCTTTGAATATTGTCTCCTCCACACCTTTTAAGTATTTGTCCCTCAAGTGATAGTACAATTCCGAAAGAAATTTCTTTTGGGAACCCTGGCCTATCAAAGAGTCAA
This sequence comes from Bufotes viridis, assembly GCA_033119425.1. Lineage (NCBI taxonomy): Eukaryota > Metazoa > Chordata > Amphibia > Anura > Bufonidae > Bufotes > Bufotes viridis. The sequence goes on from CM065598.1 coordinate 59,484,908, forward strand.
AATCATTATGTAGTATCTCCCTAGATAGGTTGAGAACTCTCTTTTGCAAAAATCTTTTGACCTGTAGAAATGCCAGTGTGCTTGGGCATATTAAGATTGTATTTGTCGCAGAATTCTGATAGAGAAAAATAATATATCTGTTTTGTTGGGAGTTCCATAAATCACCTACTTTTGAGATTCCTAATGCTCTCCACTGGTTAAAAAGGGAGGATCCCACTCCAGCTGGAAATTCTGGGTGATTTCTAAATTCCATATATTTGGAAACACTGAATGGTAGAATAAATATTTTCCTTGTGGCTTTCCAAGCCGCTACTGTATCTTTCATTATGAGGCTCTGTCTTAATGGATATGGAATATCACCAAATTTGGTGTGCAATAGTGAGATCAGTCCCCATGGGCCTGTTAATTGTGCTTCTAGAGATCTATTTGAGTAAAAGCTAGATCCCTTCAGCCAGTCAATGCAGTGTCTCATGAGACTGGCTAGGTTATAACCTCGTAAATCTGGAAATGCCAGACCTCCCCTATGTTTTGGTAACTTTAACTTTTTAAGTGCTATTCTGGGCTTTTTCCCTTTCCAAAGAAATGACCTGAAAGCTGTCTCTAGTCTGGAGATGTCTGCGTGTTTTAATAGCAAAGGAATAGTTTGCATGAGATATAGGAGTTTGGGAATGCAGACCATCTTTAGTAATTGACTTCTACCTCCCAAGGAGAGCGGTAGGTTCATCCATCTGTCAACTTCCCCTATCACTTTTTTAAACATAGGAGGATAATTGAGTGTATATAGGGATTCCGGTCTAGCCCCTATGTTAATACCTAGATATCTTATGGATTTTGTGGCTATTTGTATGGGGATCCCCAGTGTACCCCTACGTTGTGCTGTATTGTTGGACCCTAGAAATAAGATTTCAGATTTTGTGGGGTTCACTTTAAATCCTGATACTTCCCCAAAATCAGCAAGGTTATGAAACAGGTGTGCTGCATCTCTATGAGGGTTTTCTAAGAACATCAGCATATCGTCGGCGAACAAGGCATGTTTTATTTTTAAGTTACCCACTTTTATGCCTTCAATCTTGTTATCTTTATCGATTTTACGGGAGAGGGGTTCTAGAGCTAAATTAAATAAGAGCGGAGACAGTGGGCATCCCTGCCTGGTGCCCTTGCCTATATCTATGGGGCTCGACAGGAAACCTGGGATGCGAATTCTTGCTTGAGGATTTGAGTAGACATTACCCAAGAAGTTTCTAAAGGGGCCCACACATCCAATGTTGTCTAGGACAGTGTCCATCCACCCCCAGTTTACATTATCAAATGCTTTTTCGGCGTCAATAGAAATAATAGCTGGGGATGGATGAACATTTGGTCGGAGCTTAATTTCATCAAGCACCGTAAGTACTTTCCTCACATTTGTAACAGCAGATCTTCCCTGTACAAAGCCCACCTGAGCCTGTGACACAATCCTTGGCATTATGGACGCTAATCTATCTGCCAATATTTTGGAGATTATTTTAAGGTCAAGGTTTATAAGTGATATTGGCCTATAAGAGGCTGGATTTAGAGGATTTTTCCCTGGTTTAAGAAGTACTTTAATGTAAGCCGTATTTGACTGTTGGGGGATCTGTAGACCCTGCATATACTCTGAATACAATTGAGCTAACGTTGGGGCTAGTTCTTTCACCAATGGCTTGTAGAACTCAGCACCAAACCCATCTGGCCCTGGAGCTTTTCCCAATGCAAAATTTTTGATGGTTTGTTCCACATGTTCTGTTGTTATCGGGGCATTTAAGAGAGATTTTTCCTCCTCTGTCAGTGGAGTCATAGATACTGATTCCAGCCAACTTCTCCTTTTATCCTGAGGTATACTATGACCCCTGTATAAGGTTTGGTAGTATTCCCTTAAAATCTCAGTGATCTCCTCAGGGTGTGACCTCATTTTCCCTTCTTTATCTCTGAGAGCTATAATGTTAGTACAAGGTCTCTGGCCTTTAGATAAGCGTGCTAATAGTTTACCCGCTTTATTACCAAATCTGTATAACTGTACTTCCCATTGATTTTGGGACCACTCCTCCCGCTTCTGTAACCAGCTCTCATACTGTTTCTTAGCCCTTTGCCAATTCTCCTGGAGAATACCGGTCCGGTTATCCTTAAATTCCGTATAAGCCTTTCTGAGATTGTCACTAAGCTTAGACAGTGTTTGAGAATATTTTCTTTTTATTAAGAGTGTAGGCCAAAATTTTGCCCCCGAGTACTGCCTTACCTGCTTCCCAAAAGGTTTGGGTTCCCACGGAGCCTTCATTTTCCTGTTTGTACTCCCACCACCAACCACGCATTAAATTATCATCATCTTTGATTGTGTTAGCAGGGAATCTCCATAAAAAATCCTTGCCCCTTGGGATCTCGGTTTTAAAGGAAATAGATACAGGAGCATGGTCCGAAATAACGAGGTCTTCAATGTTAGGTTGTGAAAACTTTCCGTTACTCTTTCTATCAAATAATATATAGTCAATGCGTGACCACGATTGATGGGCATGCGAAAAGTTTGTGTATTCCCTACCTTCTGGATTGGCAGATCTCCAAGAATCAACTAGATTGACCCCTTCTATTAGACGTTTGAGTTTGGATTCTGACTGTGTATTCCTTACTATTCTACCCGTTTCTCGCAGTCTATCTTCATCAAGATTAGCTACCTCATTCATATCTCCTGCCACTATTACCGTATGATCAGCTTCCCTAATTAGTTTGTCTTCCAGATCTTGCAAAAATCGTGCGTTACTATCATTTGGGCCATATACATTGTATATAGTCATGTTCCCTCTATCCGAGGATAGCACGATCTTGGATATGCGCCCCTCATCATCATGTTCATGTTTAGTAACTTCGTATGGTATGCCTCTTTTTATCAAGGTTATTACACCCCCCTTTTTCCCCACTGCTTCAGAGCCCCAAACCTCTCCGACCCATGATTGCTTCATCCTATTAAAATCACTTTGAGCCAGATGGGTTTCTTGTAAAAGTACTATATCTGCCCTTAACCGTTTGAGATGTTTCAAGATCATGCGTCTTTTATTTGGCGATCTTAAACCCTTTACATTCAAGGATATTATTTTGAGGTCATCTGGTTTTGTCATGGTGGTGATGCAAGTCGGATATCCCATGTGGATATGCTAGGTGGAGCACAAGTGATTCCCCCCCTCCCCCATCCCTCAACTGAACTGTAAACATCTAACCGAAAAACACGCCCTATATGGGCTAACAAAAATCCCATCTTTCTCCAGACTTCTCTTTTTTCCAGCATGGAAAATCACCGAAAACCAGAGCTTATAATGGTTAATTGTCCACTCTCACCACCAAAAGAGCCTGATTAAACATCTATTGAAGAGGTAGAGATACATTCATGTATATAGCATATATAAAAAATTTTTTTTTTTTTTTTTTCACTGTGTCTCGTGTATCTCTCGATAGAGAGGGAAAGCCCTCGCTACCAGTCCACGAGGGCAGAGTAACACCTCCCGCTCTTCCCGCCAACGCCATCTTTGAAAGCGTTTGCCACCACGGACCCGCAGCACATCACCTAATCATCTCGAGAAGGTCGAGACCTTTCACCAAACTGATAGCCAAAGCATATCCCCCCCATCCACCAACCATCTCTTACAAATACTTGTACAATTGCACAATTGCAGTAAAGGCATGTGCTGCAGGCCCGCGAAGCTGGGGTAGGAATCCTTATCCGTAACACATGGTGACAAACATTAAGAACAAGAACAAAAATGCCCGAACTATGCCTTGCCATTGGTGCGGGCTCACGGAGGTCAGATTTTATTTACGCCCGCTACCCGGTTGTGTCTGATTCTCGCAAAAATATATATGACCCCTCCGCGAGACCGCCCCAAGAAACAGGCAGCACCACTCATACTATTTAACAAGACATACTTTCCCAATCTTTCCCTCATTTTCCCCCGCTAGAGAGAATAAAGACAATGTCCGAATAGACCATATACTTGCAAACTCATCCTGCATCTTGGGGAGTATATCTTCGGGACATCACATCTTGGCTCTTGAAGACTTTGGTGTCTCTATCGAGGGTCTTCTGTTGTCTCTGCTTGTCCGGAATCAGTTCGGGATCTCTGGCGTAGGTGATGGCCGGGAGGGTCTCCCCGGCTGTCACGTGGTCTTAAGATCCTTGCAGCTTCCTCCGGGTCTGTGAATGATGCCGTGTTGCCATTTGGATAAAATACCCGTAGCGTGGCTGGAAAGAGCAGGGAAAACTTCCTCTGTGCCTTGTATAGGGCTGAACAGAGGGGTGTAAACGCTCTTCTTCTCCTAGATACTTCCGCTGAGTAATCCCCGAAGAGTAAGATTTTGTGCCCTCTCAGCATAACCGGGGTTCCGCTTTGCTTATATGCCCGCAGTATTGCAGCTTTATCTGTATAGTCCAGATATTTTACTATAACCTGGCGGGATCTGCTATGTTTGAGCGGAGCTGCCCTTTTCATGGTCTGGTTGTCATCCAAACTGATCTGTGGCGCCGGGCCCACTCTGTGCGCCCTTTCGGCTTTGCAGCTTTCGGCTTTGCAGCGTGCAGAGACTCCAAGGGCCATCGGAAGCTCTATCTCGCAAATGGCTACCAGGTCTTTCGCGGGGACGCTTTCAGGTATTCCAACTACTCGCAAGTTGCTCCTCCTGGAGCGATCTTCCAAGTCGTCCACCTTGTTCCACAGCAGCGAGTTCTCTTCCAAGGCCTGTCTAAGACGGTTATTCACCGTTGTATTATCACTCTCTAGTGATGCCATTCTGCGCTCTATGTTATCTAGCCGGGTCGCATGTTGAGATACCTCCGCCTGAAGAATTTCCAGAGAGCGCGCCACGGTGGAGGATAGAGCGTCCTGGAGGTCAGGTAGTATGCGTGTGGCTACCTCCACTGCTAGCTGCTTATAGTCTGTCTGGATCTTATCTTCTCCCGTATCATTATCCTCTGAGGTATGTTCCATACTTGATCGGGGAGAGCTTCCTCCGTCAGTCTCGGCTTGATCCGCCATGTTGATCTCTGCTGGCGCCTTTCCCGGTTTCCCATTCCTCTTCGATCTGCTCCCCATTTGTAATAAATAGCGGTCCATAAACCACTCAGACCGTATCAGGAGCTTGTAATCGTCCCTTTTGGTGCTATTAAAGCACGGATGTCTGGGGATTATGCTGGATTGGGTGGCTCAGGTAGCGGAGCTCTTAGTTTTTGCCTCCAACCATGCTGGCGCCGGAACCGGAAGTCTATTATCCAGTCAGAAGCTTTTTTTAGGATAGTTTCTAAATCCTCTCCAAATAATAAATTCCCGTGAAAAGGCAGACTACATAACTTCAGTTTTGAACGGACATCTCCAGACCAAGAGTTTAACCAGAGATCTCTCCTTGCTACAACCGCCAACCCAGTAGCCTTTGCGGCCATCCTAACCGATTCTGCAGTAGAATCAGACAGAAAATCCATAGCTTTAATTAACAGGGGAAAGGAATCTTTTAGATTATCCTATGTACTACCGTCTTTTAGTAAGGATTATAATTGCATGAGCCATTTCTTTAAAGACCTGGAAACTGACGTTTCAGCTAGGTTTGGTTTAAACAGGGCCGCACAAGCTTCCCATGCCATTTTAAGTTTGATCAGTTTTTTTTATCCATGGGATCCCTTAAGGATCCCATATCTTCAAACGGTAAAGCATTGGGACCTTTAACCAATTTTGATAGGAATATGTCTATTTTAGGACAAGTAGTTAATAGAGTTTCGTCTTCACTACTAAAAGGAAAGCGTCGTCTTATTGTTTTAGGAATGAACAATTTCCTATCCGGAGTCTTCCATTCTCTTTTAACTAACTCAAGCATATTTTTGTGTACTGGGAAACCTCGGTTAGACCTTTGTTCAAAGCCACTAAACATTTCATCGAGGACTGATCTACGGACTTTTTCCTCAGAAAGATCCATAGTGGCCCTAACCGCCTTAATTAACTCTCTGGAATCCTCAGAGGAAAAAAGATAATTTTTAAATTCTGAATCAGATCCAGTTGAGTCTCTAGAACATAACTCTCCTGATTCAGAATCTTCATCTGAATCCGAAGAGGGATCAGAATCAGAGGTTTTTGTCGTCTGTTTAGAGCAGGAAGGTAATAACGAGGGATCTGACATAGCAGACCTGATTTCTTCCCTTATTGTATTTTTAAGTTCTTCTTTAAAAGACAGAACTAGATCTTTGGTAATATTGTCAGCACATTTTATGCAAACTTTCCTAGTATAAGATCTGCCTGTACCAACGGTGCTGAGGGCCTAAAAGAATATGCGTCCAACAGGCCCATTGTAACTTTCAGACGTTGCAGAACTATAAAGGATAAACTAGTTAGGAGTAGGTTTGTAGAAGGTCGACCCTCCAGTTGGCTAAATGGCAATAAGTTGACAGGGAACCACAGATGTGGACACTGTTCATATTGTGCGCAAATCATACAGGGCAAGAACCTAGAGTTTGGTGGTCTGCACCACAGGGTGAAGCAGTTTATCAACTGCCGCACAAATTATGTAGTTTACATCGTAACCTGTGGGTGTGGATCTTATTACATACGTTGTTCGAGAGGTTTCGTGAGCACACGAATTCTATAAGGACAGGAAAAGGCTGTCCCAGGCTAATAAACCACATTAACGAACGACATGGCGGACAGGACTCCTGCCTAAGGTTTGCTGGTTTAGAGCATGTATGCACCTCGGACTCTGGAGGGGATAGACATAGGGAACTTCTGCGAAAAGAAGCCGCCTGGATCATACGGGCGGAAGCTATGGGCCCACTCGGCCTCAATGATCGTAATGAAATGAGCGCACTGATTTGATGCGCTGTATGTGTATCTCGATTTTTTTAATTATTATTCACTCGTCATATTTGTAATGCACCGTTTATTCACCTCTTGTACTCAGTGGAACGCCCGAGGCGCATGTTTTTATCTTGGGGGTGTGGCAGTGGCAGGTCCCAGGTGCAGTTTTGCTGTGTACTAGCAGCGTGAGCCGGCTCCTTCCCCTCCCCCCTCTGGTTGCCTAGCAAGTGGACACTCCCTATATGTATAAGAGAGTAGTCGCCTTCTGGTGACGTCATGGGCCGGACGAAGAGCTAACCGGCGCGAAACGGCCGTCACCTCCAGTGCATGCTTGTGAGCAGTTTGTCCTCCCCAGCCTATGCTTGTTTCATGTAAGTGATCTAATAAAGCACCAAGCACCTTTTTAAGGCATGGTGAGTGCCGCCTTCTATTTTTTCTTCATCTATGTGGATAATATCAATATATATCTCTACGCTTGCTGAGCACCACCGTTATTGACTTTGATCGACTAGCTGTCCCAGTCGCCGCCTATTTTTTATGCCAAGATATTATACAGAGTGGAGCAGAGCCACCCTTACTACCTAGTGAACACTATATAAACTTTGGGTATAGTATCCCAGTTAACACAATCTCTCTCACTAAAAGGATATCTTCTCTTTAATCTTCTAGAAATGAAAGAGCACTTTTCTGGTTTTGTCCATTCCATCTTAATCATATTTTGTATATTTTCTGGTACAGGAAATACACTTTCATCCTTCCCCAGAACATCCAAAATGTCTTCCTATATCGAACTAGAATAGTGCCCCTTATAGCGCTAATTAATTTGTCAATATCCTCTGGGTCAAATAGGAATCTTTTATATTCATTATCCTCATCCGAGAAGACATAAGAGCACCTGGGTCATTTTCAGAGAGGACAATATTATCAGAGTCAGAGTCACTAACCAGGACCTGATGAAAATTTTATAGGAACAGGTGGAGGCTTAGAAGAGACAGGTAAATCACTGGCAGGTTTTACTTCCTCTCTAACCATGAATCTGATATCTTTTAAAAAGGTAGATGATTCCCCTTTAAACCACTTTGCAAGAAGTGTATGGCAAATGTTGTTAGAGCCACAAGTAGAAAGTTGTTTAGAGCATATGCCACACTTTCTAGTTTTGGGCTTTACGGAGGCAGTTGGATCCTCGCCTCCCTGAAAGTGTAAGGGATAGAAGGATAAGCAGAAATACCCATAAGTCATAATAGCACCTGAAGTCAGGCTACTCACTGTGCCCTGTGTAGCGGTAGGTTCTGCACCAGAGCTTGGGGTGGTAGGGGCTCACTATTCCTCTGCTGGCCCGAACACAACCCGATGTTTGCTTCCAGCTTGGATGCTCTGGACACCATGAACAGGATCCTTTTAAGACCAGCACACACTTCCAGGACCTGCGACACCAAAAGCAAGCGCTCCGCCCACTTGCATCGATGTCATGCTACATCCATAGGACGCCAGAAGGAGCGCACCACAGCATAACTCCAGCCCATACTACTACTCCGCATTAGACCGCTCTGGGCTGCCGCAGGAGGGAACTTCGCAGGGGAATCTGTGCCTGCAGTGCCCAAGCGCAGGCTTCATTTTAACCCATTCCTACTCGGATGTATTTGCACAGAGCAAAGGTAGCGACATGGAACGTCATGACGATGGCCCAGGCTTATGAGTTAGGCCCCCATGGCACCGCTTGCAAATACCAGCTGTATTATACAGCTGGCCCCTGACTCTCACTGTCACGACTGAATATAACTCAAAACTCAGCAGTTTAACCCCTCTGATGCCACAGTGAATAGCAAACAGCAGCAAATGACCAGTAAGACAGAGGGAAGGAGCTTCTTATGTTCTCCCACCGATAACCTGAGAATGCAATTGTGGGGTAGTAGTTGGCATGGCAACCAGGTGCCTTGTGATGTCACAGCCTCTATTAGATCCTGCTGTTAGAGTTAACAATAGCGGTGTATAATAGAAACTATCAAAAGTTTTTAAAAAATTATTAAAACATTCACCCCTTGCCATATAGAAATAGAATTGGTAGCACCACGTCTGCAGTGAATGACCTGATCTATTGATTTTTTTTTTTTTTTTAGTTTAATACGGACAATAGGTCCCATATACTCAAAAATAAAAATAAAAACTATAGCTCACGAAACAAACGACAAGCCTTCACACAGCTCAGTCAGCAGAAAAGTCAAAAAGGTATGGATGTCAAAATATGGTAACACAAAGCAATGTTTTTTTTAAAAAAGCTTTAATTTTTTTTTCAAAGTAATGAGACATAAAAACCATAATAATACCAACAAAACAAAGCCCCTTCTTCACAATAACACCCTGCATGACAGAAAAGCTTACGCTAATTCTAAATAAAAAAAAAAAAAAGACTAGGGCCCCTTTCACACGAGCGTGACAGATTAAGTCCGGATGCGTTCAGGGTGCGTGTAGTGAAACTCCATTTTGCAAGTTCAGTCAGTTTTGTCTGCGACTGCGTTCAGGTTTTCTTCCCCGCATTTTTCACACGCGATAAAAAACTGAAGGTTTACAAACAACATCTAGCAACCATCAGTGAAAAACGCATTGCATCCGCACTTGCACTCACAGAATATAGAACATGCGGCAATTTTCACGCAACGCCGAAGTGATGCGTGAAAAACAACACTCATGTACACAAACCCATTGAAATGAATGGGTCAGGATTCAGTGCGGGTGCTATGCGTTCACGTCACGCATTGCACCCGCACGGAAAACTCGCTCGTGTGAAAGGGGCCTAAGCATTCTAGTTCCCAATATAGGTCTTATTTATTAAATATCAATATTAAAAAAACATACAATAATAATGTGAAAGAAATCCTAGATGACAATACGACTATAACAATCACTATGATTCAGTCCAATCAGAGCTTCTTGTATATTGCCAAATGTAACAGAATGATTAATCTGATAACAGTAATATACTATTACCATTAGGCCAATTGATCAAAATGGGCAGGCACCTTAACACGCGTTGCTTCCTCAGGAAGTGGTATCCACAGAGTGGAAAACTTGCGAGCGGAGGTATAATTTGGTGCATGCTCCATGTTCTCTGCTCCATATAGACATTCCCATCCATCAACAGAGTGGCGGGTGCGTGAGGCAGTGACTCCTCCATGCCTGCAGGCCCACATCACATCGGTCATGCGCACTGCTTCCAAATCCCTAGATCACCATTGTAAAAAGACCAGTTAAGAATCCTATATACCTACTGAACTATTTAATAGCTGCTATACAGAATGAGAAGAGACTGTAAACTGAGGGTTTTAGGTCATCAATATTAAAATCCCAGAAAACTCAGATAACAAGGAGGATTGGTGCTTAGCAAACGTGGTGCCAATATTCAAAAGGGGGATCAAAAACAGTCTGGAAACTATGGGCTAGTAACTTTAACATCTGTTGTGGGTAAACTGAGGGTTTTTGTCAGCAATGCTATTCGGTAATATCTCAAAAATAAGCATATAAAACTGTATAAGCATGGCTTCATAAGGGATCAGTCGCATGAAACTAATTTAATCAGCTTCTATGAAGCGGTAAGTTCTAGACTTGACCGGGGTGTATCATTGGATGTAATTTATCCTAATTTCTCCAAAGCATTTGATACTGTGTAAAATGATAATGCTTGGACTGCGGGCAATGTGTGCGTGTGGGTAACTGGCTCAGTGATAGAAAGTAGAGGGTGTTATTAACAGTACACACTCAGATTGGGTCATTGTCACTAGTGTTAACAGGTGTCAGTATTGGTCCCTTTTCTCCAATATTTTTATTAAAGGGCTTTTCCAAGATTTTGATACTGATGACCTATCCTCAGGACCCACGCTGATCAGCTGTTTGAGAAGGCAGCAGTGCTCCTGTGAGCGCCACAGCCTTTACTGAGCGTAGCTGCTATACAATGTACGGCGCTGTGCTTGGTAAGCTGTGAGAAGGCAGTGGAACTCACAGGAGCACCGGTGTCTTCTCAAACAGCTGATTGGCCGGCGTGTCAGGGCCCCATTGATTAGGTCATCAGTACCAAAATCACAGAAAACCGCTTTAATCATCTTGTAGAAGGCCTGCACAGTAAAATATCAATTTTTGCAGATGACACTAAACTGTGTAAAGTAATTAACACTGAAGAGGACAGTATACTGCTACAGAGGGATCTGGATAGATTGGAGGCTTGGGCAAAGAAGTGGAACATGAGGTTTAACACTGAAAAATGTAAAATTATGCACATGGGAAGGAATAATGCAAGTCACCCGTACATACTAAATGGTAAAACAGTGGCTAACACTGACATGGAAGAAGACTTAGAAATTTTAGTTAACAGCAAACTAAGCTGTAGAAATCAATGTCAGGCAGCTGCTGCCAAGGCCAGTAAGATAACGTGGTGCATCAAAAGGGGCATAGACGCCCGTGATGAGAACATAGTCCTACCACTTTACAAATCGCTAGTCAGACCACACATGGATTACTGTGTACAGTTCTCGGCTCCTGTGAATAAGACAGACATAGCAGAGCTGGAGAGGGTTCAGAGGAGGGCAACTAAAGTAATAACTGGAATGAGGGAGAGCTGGAGAGGGTTCAGAGGAGGGCAACTAAAGTAATAACTGGAATGAGGGATCTACAGTACCCTGAAAGGTTATGAAAATGAGGGTTATTCACTTTAGAAAAAAAGACGACTGAGGGGAGATCTAATAACTATGTATAAATATATCAGGAGACAGTACAGAGATCTCTCCCATCATCTATTTATCCCCAGGACTGTGACAGTGACGAGGGGACATCCTCTGCGTCTGGAGGAAAGAAGGTTTGTACACAAACACAGAAAAGGGTTCTTCACGGTAAGAGCAGTGAGACTATGGAACACTCTGCCTGAGGAGGTGGTGATGGTGAGTACAATAAAGGAATTCAAGAGGGGCCTGGATGTATTTCTGGAGTGTAATATTACAGGTTATAGCTATTAGAGAGGGGTCGTTAATGCAGAGAGTTTTTCTGACTGCCTGATTGGAGTTAGGAAGACATTTTTTCCCCCTAAAATGAGGAAAATTGGTTTCCACCTTTTGGTTTGCCTTCCTCTGGATCAACTTGCAGGATAACAGGCTGAACTGGATGGACAGATGTCTTTTTTTCAGCCTTACAAACTATGTTACTATGCAATTTATCACAAGCGGGGATTGAACTGAAAATCATAGTGATTGTTATAGTGGGATCGTAGTTACTAGTTTTGGTATACAAGTCACCTGGAGGCTGTATTGTCATCTAGGATTTATTTCACCTTATAAATTGTATGCTTTTTAATATTTACTAAAATACTTATAGGGAACTAGAATGCTTAATTTGTCTTTGCGAATAAAAACCATACAAACTTATCTCCATAATAGCATGGAACCATAGAATAAAGTTAACATGTCACTTTTACTGCCCAGAGAACAAAGTAAAAATGAAACCCTAAAAACCAGTCGCCCCTCAAAATTAGGTTGGACAATTCACCTTTGTACTCCAAAAATGGAGCCATATAAAAATGTAACTTGGTCCACAGAACAAGCCCTCGTGGCTATTTTGACAGAAAAACAGCCATGCTGGGATTTGTAGTCCTCTCCACATAATGACAGAGTTAGGGTAGGTTCACATGGAGAATTTTCAACACTGAAAAAACCTGATGTGGAATCTGCAATTTGAATATATTTGAGTGTGGAAGGGGATTTATCTTGGTAGATTTAGTATTCTTTAATCTATTACAGCTCCACATGATGGTAACCAAATCTATTTTCTACTTTTACGAACTAGGAGACTAATTTCAAACACAAGTTATCCAGAATACGCCCAACCATCTCCTCCTATACTTTCTGCCTTACGTGCACCAGGATAGGTGGGGGGAGAAGGAGAGGGATATATGATACATAAGAGCTAATGAAGAAAGAAGCCTCCAGAACACACATTACATAAAACATGTACTGAAAGGGACATGACCACATGAAAAGTAAGAAAATTGGTGCGGCTTGCAAACCGATTTTTAAGGCTCTGAAAAAGAATTAAATGCAGGCGTGAAGAGAAATTAGGATTTTATTTTAAAAAAAGAATGTATTGCAAAATGTGTTACTATACTGCCCACAAGCAGGGGCAGAATGGCCATTGACCCTACCTGAAAACGTCCCAATTAGCCAATGCCCGTTGGGCCAACAAAGACTCAGGACGGCGATATCGTCCTCAGGATGGTGATGCAAATGAATACTGAAGAGCTGTATATTGTTGCCCTGTGGTATTTGGCTCTGCTGGGACAGCAAATTGTGCTGCACGTCTATGGTATTGCTGGTCCGACCTTCATGTGCTGGCTCCAAGTTCTTGAGCTGACCACGCCTACTTGTGTTACGCCCACCTTCTGTCATTTGTGCCCACCTACAACATAGGGTGACCGTTTTTTTCTAGGGCCACATTAAATTCCCATTCTGACCCTGCTCATAAGTGACACAAAGAAAAAGGAACAGGTATATTTACAAAAAAAAAATCACACAAAATAATCCTACATTATTTATTAGCTGTACAGTAGTACATTCGCATTGGAAAACCCCCTACTTTTTGCCCATCACAATATTTTAACAATGAAACAACGTTGGCCTCTTAAAATGAAAATATCACAGGACAGAAGGTTAAAAAATGAAGAAAATCCACAAGAACGGACTTGTCAAAAATCTAAAGTGAAAGCTATTGAAAAGGAGAACATAGGGAAAATTAAATTACAGGCAAAAGGAATGGAGTTTCACTTAATACGATATGAATATATATATATATATATATATATATATATATATATATATATATATATATATATATATATTCTCCTAAGCAAAGGTAAAATATATAAGAAAAATAGTGTAAAAAATTGGAGTCAATATGTATCATGCATAATTAAATTTATGGTCACGGACAGTATTGAGATGGGAGGAAAAAAAACACAGCCAACAACATTTAGCTTTTGGTTCAAGATTTGCAAATTTTATCATCCAAGGACATTTATGTATATTCATTCTTCCCAAGTCAGCAATTAAAATGACTGACTATATCTTGCCACAGTTATTGAAATTTCTTAATAGAAAAAGATTAAATGTAAAAAAGTTATTTACAGAATCAAGTGTTGCACAACAAAGCCATATTCTGAAAAAGAAAATCAAAAACATTTAAGCATGCTATATATACTAATGATGGACATCCATGTGTAGCAATCAGTTGTACTTCTGGGAATAATCTGCTTTGCGCCATAATTTTTACAATAAAAATGTAGGCCTCATCCGGATTCAATTTTCGCTAATGCAAATAAAACAATTTACACAAAAGTAATAGCCGATTTTATAGCCAGTCCATCTGCATTTGACATTTATCTTTTTACATATGCCTAATACCATTTAAAAAAAATGAAAGGATTTGCTAAAAGAACAAGTTATTCTGTTTTTAAATTGGGTAAGACCCTTGCTTGAGATCTCAATGCCAAAACGTAAAAATAAGCAACTAAGAAAGTAGTCACTTTTCTTTAAGTGAAATCTCTAAAATGCCACCAACACTACATACAACTTCTAGGCGTCCATGACTTCACTTTTTTTTTTATACACTGAAGACCACATCCTTAGACAGCCAATGTGTATTACCACCTTTCCGCCTAATCGATTCAGTAAAAGTCCTTAAAATTTACTGAAAGCTAAATTAACAAAAAGAGAAACAAAAATAAAACATTTCCCATAAAATAGAAATGAGCCATTTAAACACAGCCCCTGCCAGTTCAATCAGAAGCCAATAAATCTTTTATTCATCACCGGTCCATCAGGCTAAATATCATCTCTGGAGTACTGAGATCTCCATTTGGAGCTTCAACTGTAGGAGCAGTTGGTGGAGCATCTATTACTACTTCTGCTTCCATGTCAGTTTCTTTCTTCACTTGTACTATGATGCTTTCAATTTCTCCTGTACTTTGATCCTCCACTTGAATAACTGTAGCAGATGGGGGAAAAAATAAATAAAAAATAATTACCATTATTTGAAAAGAAGCTTAGGTTTTTATGGTGCTCAGATACAGCATACAAGTACCGCAATGCTTGCAGTCAGTTATCTTTTCTAATCTTCTGTGTTACCTATATTCCATATTCCACCATTGTATTTAAAAAAAAAAAAAAAAAAAAAAAAGATTCCTGAAATCTCCCCCCGACCACTGAGCCTTATAATAGGCGGACCTGATCTAGACAATCGACGCAGGTCCCCCCCCCCCATACAGGTCACAGCATATATACAAAGCTTTCCCACAAAAGTCAATAGGGCACACTAGTCAAATTCACCCATTTTCTGACTACAAAAATTCAAACTTTATGCAAATAGATGCTTTTTTTTAACAAGCTCAAGGTAATTTCACACATTTGATTAAAATAAAACTACAGAAACATACTTTGTTTTGACTGATTAGTCTTTCCGGGTGGCCTTCCTCTGCGTTTCTTAGCAGGAGGGGATAGTGAAGTTAGTGACTGTTCTGTTTCATGATCTGCTTCTATCTCAACTGGAAGTACATCTTCATCTTCGTCGTCATCTTCATCATCCAAGTCTGGATCTGCATTATCCTCTAAAAATTTTAATACAAAAATCAAACCTTCAGCACCAAGAAGTTTATAAGTGAAAATTAAAAGAGGTTCCAAAGCAGTGTACACATTTCTCAGCTCATGATATATTGAAGTGGAGATCAGCAGTGTTGAGCGAACTTGCAATTTGCAAGGTCGACGTTCTGGCTATCTTAGAATTCGGTCATGGGTTCGGTTACCACAGACCAGAACAGAATTCTATAACGGTATGCACCACAGAAGCCTATAAGAGGCATGCAGTCATAATGCAAGTCTATGCTGGCCATATCATAGGCTTCCTTGGTGCATGCGGTCATAATTCGGTTATGGTCTGTGGTAACGGAATCCGTTACGGAATTCTTAGATAACTGAAACTTGAAAATCGCAAGTTTACTCAACACTAGTGATCAGTTAAAGTTTAGGTGGAGACCACCACAGATCACCGGAACAAAGGTGGGAAGCCAACAGCTGAATGTGCCCACCCAACTGGCTTTTAAGGTCTCCTAGAAATGCCAAAGAGAGCAATATATAAGCTCAGAGTATACAGTGCTAACCACACCACTGCAAGGAGAGACAAAATGACAAAAGATTTGCAAAACTTCAGAGATCTTTGAAGATTACGATTCAAGCCATCTACAAAATATGAATTCTCTTCCTAAACTGTATATTCTTACCACTATCAGTCGACCCTTCCTTTTTGGAGCGCATCTTTCTCTTGCGTCCACGTTTTCCTTTCTTATGTATTGCTTCAGCATCCCCACCATTTTCGCCATCTGTACCATCAGGGCCCGTGCAATTATCTGCATGCCTTGACATTGTATTCTGAGAAAGGCAATGACACAAATGTGATTACAGAGATAACATAGGAACAAAATTAAGTTCCTATAAGTATTACAAAGCATTGGAGGTACAGACTTGGCAATAAAGGGAACCTGCCACGTTGAAAATGCAGTCCCACCTATGGGCACCATCTTACAGAACTAGAAATGTATCCATTCATCGATGTGACAGCTACAGCCAATTATTGGCATCACGGTCTAATGCTGTACAATCTAGTATCGCCACTGAGGACGGTGACTGGCCGTAGCAGTAACTGACTGGCTGTATGCCACATCATTTGCGCATGGGGGGGGGGGGGGGGGGGCGCGTGGGCCATGGCACCAGGGTTGGGTACTTAAAGGGGTTCTCTGATCTCTAAATATTGATGTACTATTTGCAGAATCATCATTATTATATCAGGGGGTTTTGACACCCAGCCCTCCTACTGATTACTTGTATTCATCAGCTACAGGTACCAGAAAAATGCAGAGGACAGGGCCAGAAAAAGAAGGCTCCATCCACTGAGTAGAGGCCGTGCTGACATACTGCAGCTCAAGTCAATAGGATATGAGCTGATCAGTAGCTTGGGTGCAAATACCAAAGGACAGCTGGCTAGGCAGTCACAAATCCATAGATCCAAAAAATTGGCAGCACTCTGTTATTTCTTGTGAATGGTGAACCCACTTTATTCTCCCATTTGCGACGTTTCGACCGCTCAAAGCGGTCTTTTTCAAGCAATCTCACACCCCCCATTTTTTTTTTTTACCAAAAGGTGTACTTTTGTAGGTTTTGAACTAGAGGGGGAGCTGTGGCAGACCCACTGTTATAGAGGGGGAGCTGTGGCAGACCCACTGTTATAGAGGGGGAGCTGTGGCAGACCCACTGTTATAGAGGGGGAGCTGTGGCAGACCCACTGTTATAGAGGGGGAGCTGTGGCAGACCCACTGTTATAGAGGGGAGCTGTGGCAGACCCACTGTTATAGAGGGGGAGCTGTGGCAGACCCACTGTTATAGAGGGGGAGCTGTGGCAGACCCACTGTTATAGAGGGGAGCTGTGGCAGACCCACTGTTATAGAGGGGAGCTGTGGCAGACCCACTGTTATAGAGGGGGAGCTGTGGCAGACCCACTGTTATAGAGGGGGAGCTGTGGCAGACCCACTGTTATAGAGGGGGAGCTGTGGCAGACCCACTGTTATAGAGGGGGAGCTGTGGCAGACCCACTGTTATAAAGGGGGAGCTGTGGCAGACCCACTGTTATATGCAAGACAGTCAGTGGGTAGGGGGAAACTAGATGTGCAGGAGCAGCAGCAGTAGGAGGACCAGTGAGGGGACTGAACATTATACTGAAGGCACAGGAGGAGGTCAGAAGCAGCAGTATCTCCATTATCTCCTGCTGCTGCCTCTGCTCCTCTAGCTCTGCCCCCTCCTCACACATGATGGAATATCACACAGGGTGGGTGGGTGCTGTCTGCTCATGTGGGGTCCGTGAAGTTTACTTTGGAGAAAGGAACAGGCCCTGTAAGGTATTTCACCCTTTCACCAAAGTTAAATTAAATGCAGTCCAGCACCTGATAACAGCGGTGGTGGAAGCTGGGAGCCGGCCCTTGCTTCCTTGCAGCCAGGCCCCTGACAGTATAGAAGTATAGTAACTGCTCTAGTGGTGGTCCAGGCTGTGCTGACACTTCATACAGTACAATAGAGGATGGGCCTGCGGTTTAAGAAGCCAGTGGGCGACATCGCAAGCCGCCTGCTCTGCTGCATTCTCTCCCCATCTACTATCGTAGTGAGAGCAGCAGGACGGGCAGTCTGCACGAGCGCGCGCACACACACACAACTTGCTGATCTTCTAACTACCATACGTTACGATAATCGTCTGTAGTAATACTCACTATCAAACTAGCAGGCAGGCCGGCAGCGTAATGTCACTCAGTCAGTCACGCTCCTGCTCCGCCAGCTAAATTAATAAAGTAAGAAGAGCATAACGGAGTGAGTGACATTACGCTGCCGGCCTGCCTGCTAGTTTGATAGTGAGTACTACTACAGACGATTACCGTAGTTTAACAAAGCAGAGCCACTGGTTGAGGATTACATGACTAGACTGCAGTGACTGCACCGGGCCTCACCGCAAGTGCAACACCAGTTGCCAGCCTCTTCTCCCACCCCGGGTGATAGAGCTGTGATACATCGCAGGCCACGCTGTGCAACATAGCAGCCAGCGATGTATCAGTGTCAGCAATGTAAAACTTGTACCATTCGAAATGCACTGCCACTTTTGGGGAAGAAAAAAAGTGTGCCTTATAAAGCGAAAAATACGGTATATATCCCAGAACCCCTTTACAAAGCCTAGAAACCTTTGCATGAAATGGTACCAATTGTCCTCTCATGATGCATTTTCACCACAGGAGCAGGTGAACAGTTCACAAACCGCAGTTTCAGAAATAATGGCACCCTCGTTTAGAAAACCGGCAATTATAATTTTTGCATCTGATAAACCACCCGTTAACCATGAGCGCAACAAGGGATGAGTGTACAAGATGGCCTATTTGCACACCTTACATACTCATCATGCCGGCTCATGACAGGACTTCTTTCATGAGCTACGCGCTGCTGAGGTCAAAAGTAGGAAGTGGTATTGTGACCCGACTGAGTATTTTTCAATGTATTTATGCTACAAAAGTGCCAGAAATACAATACATTAATATCCCCCTTTAAAGCTCCATACCCAACGTGAACGGTAAAGCGGTGGCTGTAGCCACCACTAGGGTAGTTCAGTACATATGAATATATACAGCTGTCCAGGGGGTTAAACTTGTGAGAGCAAAAAGGGGTTATCCCATGACCAACATAACAAAATGAAAAATCAGACATCATATAGTATACAACAATATCTTTCTAACAAAGCTAGAACCAGCCCTGTACCTCACATGGATCCATGATCTCCCCATTCATCGATCTGCTAGAGTTATATCAGGCTGGCAGCTCAAGAGGACTGTCTTTTTTGTTGAAGCTAAGGGGCGTGTCTATTCTGCTGGAGCTAAGGGGGCGTGCCCATGCTCTCCCTGTCATAACTCAGGAGGCAGTTAAGGAGCATGTGCGGCCTTCTCAGTGAGCCAGACAAAAAAATAAGAATAAAAAACAGCGGTTGGCGCTGTACAGATACATTTTATTGAATAACTCAGTGGCTACGCTAAATCTTTTATTACATGCAATTATAAAAGTATTAAGATCCGGGTGCTGTTTTGAATAATAGATTATGTTTCATGGGAAAATCCCTTTAACTCAGAACCCAGCACTGAAAGTAGAATGCCACCTGAAAGTGATGGTGTAGACAGTCCCGGAGTCATCAACTCCACAGCGCTGTACTATTAGGTCTTTTTGCATTAACGACCTATTTGAAGCAACATAACCGTACAATATAGGAAGCAGTTAAAAGCAGACAGAGTGGCAGATGCCGTGAAGCAAGGAATGTTATAGTGCAGTGGTGGCGAACCTATGGCACGGGTGCCAGAGGTGGCACTCAGAGCCCTCTCTCTGGAAATATCTATGGTGTACTAATAGTCCAAGGCCTTAGACTTTTCCTGCCATTCATCAGCACAGGGTGCACTATGAACGGCACAGACAGTGCATAGTAACGGCAGCCATAGTAATCTCCGGCAACGCCAAATATGAAATACAAAATATAGCAGGGCATAATAGTATATGAACAGAACCCTCGGTAGCAACAAGTAAAACATAGGTAGGCGTTAGTCTATATTGTGTATTTATAGTAATCTGTACAGCCTATAGTTTTGCATACAGCTTTTGCTTTTTTTTCTATGAAAAACTGTTTATTCCAACATCTTACCCTTCGCGTAAAGGTTTTTCCACACTTTGAACACACAAACGCAGCAGGAACAAAGCTAGGATCATGATATCTCTTGAAATGCATGTCCAGAAGCTGCTTCTGACGGAACGTTTTGTCGCAATGGCTGCATGCATATGGTTTCTCTCCAGTATGGGTACGTTTATGCATTATCATGTGACGTTCCTGAACAAATAAAAACATTATACACACCTACATCAGTATACATGTACATGCGTGCATTTATATACATACAAATATATTATGTGCACAAATACATATACACAAGTCTAAACAAAAACCACCCAAAACTGAACACGACCAGGCCTCCTGATGAGCATTCGCTGTGTCTCGGACTTTATGCCCCTATCTGTAATTGGCCACACGGCATAGGTAGGTTAGCGTTAGGTCCCGTGCCACTTTGAGAGACCTCGACTGGGTGCGTGGGCTCCGGTATGTTCTTGATACAAGAATATATTGGCAAAAGTCTCATTTTAATATCAGTGTGAAGGTTTAGCCATATATTGTCAATTGCATTTACCATTGTAGTGCACAATTTTCTGTTTTATATAGCCAATCACATCCGCACATTTGGGTATCCTGTGTAGGATGTCTTTGTGGTACATGTGGTCTGCTGCGGGCACCCTCTATTCTATGCATTTTTGCTGAGGATTGGTGTTAGCAACGGATCACATGTGCAGGATTTGCTCCCCCGGTTAGAAATGCGCAACAGCATGTGGGGTTTTGAGCATTTTCTTCCTTTTAAGACACTTTATTCTGTTATTCCATTTTAATAGGTTTCCCTAATATTAAGGGCTCTGAACCCAGGCATACACCCGTTTTCACACAGGCAGCCCCCTAATACAAGTATTGCGCGGGGCAAAGGCATTTTTAGGAGATCCGGTGATGTACCGGGCTCTCCAAAGTGACTGCTAGGTGGAGGCTTCTGCCCAGCAGTGAGCCCGGTGACATCATTGGCACTAATGGACGGGCTTTAGCAATGCCCTAGAACAGGCATCCTCAAACTGCGGCCCTCCAGCTGTTGCAAAACTACAACTCCCAGCATTCCCGAACAGCCTACAGGTATCAGCCTACAGCAGGGCATTCTGGGAGTTGTAGTTTTACAACAGCTGGAGGGCCGCAGTTTGAGGATGCCTGCCCTAGAATGTAAGACAGCTAGAGCAGCGCTAAAGCCCGCCCATCAGAGTCAGTGACATCACCAAGAACACTGCTGGGCGAAAGCCCTTGCCCTGCATGATACAGCACAGGCCAAGGGAGAACATCGGGAGGGAGGGCCGGAGGGGTGAAGATTGTGCTGAACCCAGACATATCACTGAACCCAGACAACCCCTCTAACATTTTAAAGAAAATATCACCATATTTTTCCAAAAAGTAACTTACCTGTCTGCAAGCATATTCACACTGGTCACATTTGAATCTTTTTTCATTTTTGTGAGACTTCTGGTGCTGTATGAGGGCATAACGCTCATGGAAGACCGTATCACAGTAGCGGCACTTCTTGCCTTGCTCAATGAAGGAATGCTGCTTACGTAAATGCACACCTTGATCAAGAATAAAATGAAAAATGATGATTATTAAACTGTAGGTTTTGGTATCATTTTAAGTAGTTCAGATAAGGCTATGTTCACATCTACTTCGAAGATTATTGGGCTTTTTATTTTATTTTTTACAGTTTACAAATTCTAAGTGTGAATATACCTTCGTCACATTAAGTGAAACTTTAACAGTTCTGCCTGAGATCTGCTTGACTGAGTAGAGTCACTAAAAGTTCAGCAGCAGGGAAAGGGGGAGGATTAGGATTTAGGATTAGGGATGAGAGAAGCGAGCTTCGGATGCTACATCTGAAGTTGCTTTGCTAAAAACCTGTTTTAATGCTGTATGGAGATCTGTCTCTGTACAGCATTAAAAATATACTGTCTCCAATAAGGCGAAGTTACTTATTCGACGTCGCTCATGACTTCGTTGAATAACTTTGGTACTTAATTTTTTTAAATTGGAAAACCAGTTTAAAACTTGGAACCGAACTCTGCTTCAGTTTCAACTGATAGCTCTGAAATCACTACTAGATTTTAAGAATGTGAAGTGTCAGAATGATACTAGAGGATGCAACAAGATTTACTGCAGACACATTAAAAATCTACAATAAAATAAAGTGACTGTTTGGAGGTTAAATTGTGTAATTTGGGTCAAACATTTTGGGGTAGCCTTCCACAAGTTTCTTATACTAAACTGCAGGAATTTTGGCCTATAACAGACAGTCAGGTCTGTAGGTCTCCTTGCTTGCTCACTCAGCTTTACCCACAAATTTTCTATGGGATTGGAGTCAGGGCTTTGTGTTGGCCAACCCATTACCTTCACTTTGTTCTCCTTAACCCCTTAAGGACCCAGCCATTTTTCACCTTAAGGACCCGGCCATTTTTAGCAAGAGTGGTAGAGAAAACATAACGGAATTCTCCGCAAACCGCAGAGAAGATAAAACCAAACATTAGCCCAACTCAATCACCTTTCCCTATTCAGTGCATTTGAAATTTAAACAGACATGCAGCGCGCGGGAACCCCCATCGAGCACTCAGATTAAATCACGTCCCTGTTATAGGCGGGTTACTTGATATGATTCATGTCAGATACCATGAGGTGAGCAGGAAACATTCCCGAATACATCTCCTAACCTGAATGGGCAGTAAGTCTATAAAACTCTCCCAGCAGTCAAAAAATTGCTTCACGCGAGTCTCCTTTTTTGAAGACGCCTCAACCCAATCCATCTTCATTATGAAAGAGAGTTTCTCAAGAAATAACTTAAATGGTGGGGGCGTAGGATCGATCCATGTATGGAGGATAGTCTTGACTCCTGCTGCCGCTATTAGACATAACTTTCGGCTACCAGGGGTGCACCATGTTATAGTCGATACAATGTATCTGAAAATGGCCCACATAGGGTCCAAGGGTGCTGCTGACATCAGATGTGTTGTGGTAAATGTGTGTATTTTACCCCAAAAAGATTGTATCACCGGGCATAACCACAAACAATGGAAAATAGCTGCTTCCGCTGTGGAGAGGCAGGAGCAGACATCTGATTCAGTGACGCCCATACGATGGCCCCGTACCGGAGATATATATGCCCGGTGATAAATCTGTAGGGTCATCTCCCGATAGCGACTAGACGGCAAATAACGAAGGTTGCGTTCCAGAGCCTGATACAAAGTGGACATAGTCAATTGCGAGATGTCTCTGAGCCACTGGGTTATTGCCCATTGCCCTTGTAAGTGACCCCATTTTTAGAAAACTACACCCTCAAAGTAGTCAAAACAGATTTTACAAGCTTTGTTAACCCTTAAGGTGTTCCACAAGAATTAATGGAAAATGGAGATGAAATTTCAGAATTTTACTTTGTCAGATTTTCCATTTTAATAATTTTTTTTTCAGTAACAAAGCAAGGGTTAACTGCCAAACAAACTCAATATTTATTGCCCTGATTCTGTAGTTTGGAGAAACACGCCATATGTGGTCATAAACTGCTGTACGGGAACACGGCAGGGCGCAGAAGGAAAGGAACGCCATATGGTTTTTGAAGGCAGATTTTGCTGGATTGTTTTGTTTTTTTTTTTTTTTTTTTTTTTTAAACCATGTCCCATTTGAAGCCCCCCTGATGCACCCCTAGAGGAGAAACTGCAAAAAAATGACCCCATTTTGGAATCTACGCGATAAGGTAGCAGTTTTGTTGCTACTATTTTAGGGTAAATATAATTTTTGGTTGCTCTGTATTACACTTTTTGTGAGGCAAGGTAACAAAAAAAAAAATAGCTGTTTTGGCACCGCTTTTATTTTTTGTTATTTAGTGTTCATCTGACAGGTTAGATCATGTAGTATTTTTTTAGAGCAGGTTGTTGTGGACGCGACAATACCAAATGTGTACTTTTTTTGGTTGTTTGTTTCAGTTTTACATAATAAAGCATTTCTGTAAAAAAAAAAAAAAGACTGATCGCTTGGTATTACACTTTTTCTGACGTAAGGTGAAAAAAAAAAAAAAAAAAGGCTTTTTTGACAGTTTTTTTTTTCCGGTGTTCATCTGAGGGGTTAGGTCATATGGTATTTTTATAGAGCAAGTCGTTACGGACGTGGCAATACCCAATATGTATATTTATTTAGGTTCTACACAATATTTTTGAAACAAAAAAAAAATAAAAATCATGTTTTAGTGTCTCCATAGTCGGAGCCATAGTTTTTAGGCGATTGTCTTGGGTTGTGTATCATTTTTGCGGAATGAGATGACGGTTTCATTGGTATGATTTTGGGGTGCGTATGACTGATTGCTTAGCATTACACATTTTGTGATGCAAGGTGACAAAAAAAATGGCATTTTTTAAACTTTTTTTTACGGTGTTCACCTGAGAGGTTAGTTCATGTGATATTTTTATACAGCAGGTTCTTATGATAGCTAATATGCCTACTTTCCTTGTTTTTTTATTTACGTTTTACACATCACTTTTGAAACAAAAAAAAAAAATCATTTCAATTTTTTTTTTTTATTCAAACTTAAAATTTTTTTTTTAAACTTTATTTTTTTTAACTTCTTTTTTCACTTTATGCTTTGTCCCACTATGTGACTTCAAGATTTCAGGGTCTGATCCCTGTTTCAATACAGCGCAATACATCTGTATTGTGCTGTATTGAACTGTCAGTGTCTTACACTGTAAGACGCTAACAGTTGCCTAGGAGACCCAGCCCTGGGGCTGGATCTCCTGGGCTTCCGTAGATGGCAGTCCCAATACCTGTTCAAGGCATTGGGGCTGCCATAGCAATCATCGGGTCCCTGTCACCGCAGCACGGGGACCCGATGGAGATGTACAAACTGCCGCATACAGGGGGTTAATCCGCTGATATCTGTGTTTTCACCGATGCTGGCTGATACAGCAGGGGTTCGGCTGTCAGCCCCCATTATAAGCTGTTGGAATTGTGTTCTTTGGCTTGCAAGTCTCCCTCGGTCCTCCATACACGAACATTTTTGTTCCTTCACACCATTTGTTCAATTATTCTATACAGAAATCGCTATATTACAGTTCAGTGCTGCCACCTGCTGGCCTGAACTGTAATATACAAGGGTGGGGGAGTTAGGGATTCCGTTATAATAACGGAATGCCCAGACAGAATGCAAAACGGAAGCCTTTAAAGGGCATTCCGTTTGCTTTCCGTCCTTATAGAAGTCTATAGGAAAGCATAACGGATCCGTCTGGGTCCCGTTGTGCAAGATGGAAAACAAAGTCCTGTCAACAGGAATACAATGCACATATATATCCTATATTGCTTACTTTGCTGGATGGATTCATTTTTCTATCACATTACACACTACTCGTTTCTATGGTTACAGACCACCCTGCAATCCATCAGTGGTGGTCGTGCTTGCACAGTATAGGATAAAGCACTAGCCTATGTGCGCTCCCATGGTCCCGGCCACCAGAAAGGCTGATTCTTTATCTTAGTGTGCAAGCACGACCACCACTGATGAATTGCAGGGTGGTCTGTAACCGTGGAAACGAGCAGTGTATAATGTGATGGAAAAAATACAACTTACTGAAGTGAGAGGACCCCTTTAACCTTTATTTCTATGCATTTTGGGCCTCAGTGACATTTTTTGATTGTCATATTCAAAGAGCTATAACTTATTTTTCTGTTGATGTAGCCATATGAGGGCTTGTTTTTTTGCAGGACAATGTATAATTTCTAATGGTACCCAATCATGGATTCTATTATATTCTATTAACCAGGCAATTTAAATTGAAGACCTATCCTCAGAATAGGTCATCAAAAATCAGATTGGCTGTAGTCCAACACCCCTTCCAGTCAGCTATTAGAAGAGTCCGGCGCTCCATAAGCCTGCAGCCTCTTCCTAGGCCATGCGATATCACCGTACATTGGTCACATGGCATAGTTGGGGCTGAGCTGCAATACCAAGCACAGCCACTATCATGTGTACGGCACTGTACTCGGAAAGCTGAGGGAACCCTATAACAGCTGATCAGCGAGGGTGATGGGATTAGGACCCCCGTCGATATGATAATGATGACCTACTCTGCAGCAGTACACCCATTTTTGTAAATATTTTATTATATCTTTTAATGGGACAACACAGAAGATCTGACAATTTGATACTAGGGTTGTCACGATACAAACATTTTTATTTGATTTAGATACCGTAAAAAAGTATTGAGATAAAATACGAGATAAAAAAATAAAACACCAAAAAAGCTGCGTGCATTCCGCATTTTATGGAACGTCCGGCCCATAATAGAACAGTCGTGGCATGGCAATTAGTCCTCTTAGGGGCTAGAACCTTGGATCTTTTAATCCCTTGTCCTATTCACCCTAATAGAGCTCTAATAGAGTTCGGATATAATTGTGAGCCAAAAAGATTTAGGAATTTAGTAAGCAAATGTTCTTTATACCACAAGACATGCACTGAAACTTACCCAAATCACTTTTCCTTGCAATAACTGTATCACAGTGGGGACAGTGAAATTTAGCAACATTCTCAGTGTGCTTCTGTAATATATGCATTTTCATTGTACCACTTTGAGTAAAGCGTGCATGGCAAATATAGCATTCATATGGCTTTTCACCTAGGAAACAAGACATTGTATCAATTACAAGGGTAAAATCCACATCATACATTGACATGGCAGGGATTTAAAATCTGCACTGTAGGCCAATTACTGCTGTGGATTTCTTACATAGTATGTGGAAGAGATCTGTTTAAAACTCAGCCACGTCACTGCTGCAGATTTTTAGCACACAATTCTGCAAGGTTTACTCCACTTTTGGCTTTACCAGAATACTAAAATGTAGATGTGGACATAACCTTACAGAAAAGGTAGAATATGGGCATAGCTGAACACCGCCAGATGCCCGATTACTATAATGGGATGCACGCAGCAGTTTTCTGGCAGAAAGCCAGCATTCTCTCTGGAAACCCAAATAATCTCATTACAGTGAATAGGGATCCGGCAGTGGCCGGTGATGTAGATACGGCAATTTCCGTAGTCTCCTCCTCTGCTGAAATACCGTACCACAGAGGTGCACCTGGGCCAATTAAGAATAAAGAAAAGTTACCTGAATGAGTTCTCATATGTCGCTTCAGTTTGTAGGTGTCTCTACTAGCATAACTGCACAAACTGCACTGAAAAGGCCTCTCTCCAGTGTGAGAACGGATATGTCTCTTCAACTTGCTTACCTAATCAAGAGAACAAAAGAACCTCTAGTTCAAGACACTGTGCAAATTGCAAAGCATAAAAAAGACCAGTCTCTTTTGGATCCAAAAGCACAGACATAAAAGAAAAGAGGTAAAACTACGGCGTAGGTTGTTAGCCCCTACACACTAAAAGTTAACAGTGCTAATTACCAGAATATGAAAAAAATAAAAATTCTCTCAACTACCACTTACCTCAACACTAGCGTAATCACACATGGAACATTTAAAAGGTTTCTCATGAGTATGTTTGTAACGGCGATGTCTGACCAATTCACCACTTGTCACAAAGGCCATGTCACAGTCTGGGCACTTATGAGGCCTAGTACCTAATAAAAATGAAAGTAGATCACTTAGCAATTGTTATCACAAAACATCACGAATGCATCTCTAGCAGCAAAAAAAAAAAAAAAACACACGTGATTAGAAAGCAAGTTTGTTTCTTAGCGACATTAAAAGGGGTTGAGCCAAGTTTATCAGTTATCTTCTATCCACAAGAAAAGCGATAACTAGTTGATCAGTGGGGGTCCGACCACTGGGAACCCCTCTGATGCCAGGAACAAGGCCCTGTTCTGATGGAGGTCATGCACACTGCCAATCCATTCATTCTGTATGAGAACGCCGAAAATAGCCCACAGCACTGCGCTATCTCTGGATCAAGAGGCAGGGTGCATGCTCAACCTGCGCGCCGTCAGAACGGGGGTAATCAGCAATCAGAATAATTACAAACTCCGTGCAAACCCTTTAACACATTGCATTGTCAATAAAACGTTGACATAACTGGTATATATACTGTCAAAATGTGAAGAAAAAAAACACAAGGTATATAGTTAAAGCTAACCTGTATGGGTATTGAGATGGTTCCTAAGCAAGGTAACTGTTCTAAATGCTCGACCACATAGGTGGCATTTGTGAGGTCGTTCATCAGTATGACTTTTCATATGACGATCAAGATTTGAACGTCTAGGACATGTGTAACTACAAAGTTCACACTGGAAAGTCTTCTTGACACCTGGAAAAAAAAGGCATTTTGTTAAGTTTACCTGCACCACATAAAACTACATGGTTAAAAAACATTGGCAGATGGACTTTTTACCTCTTCACAGTGGTAAGCTCTTAGTTTTTCTGATAAGGAATGCAAAGTAAAGGCATAGGCAACAATCACATGCAAGCATTGTAGGTGCCTGCCGCTACCACTGGGGAGGGTGCCAGCTGTACAATACAGTAGGTAACTAGCCACAATCACCAGGATAACCAAGGAGGTCCAACTGGGTCATAAAACCCCTCAGATGCTGAGGTCCATAGCAAATGTGGAATCTGTGTGGTCAGGCAGAAGGAGGGGCTTCCTATGACTTTCAAATCTGAGCCCCTACAGTGAAATCGCACGCTCCAATAGCTCACCATGGCAGCCTGGGGTCTTCTGAAGTTTCCCAGGCCTGTCATAGTTAACTATGTGTGAGGCACAGCTCAATAGGTGGTGCCTTAGAATACCAGAGACCGCAATAGTATTGGTACTGCAGTCTATGGGACAAGCGATTAGAGGATCCCCTAAGGCAGGGATGGGCAAACTGCGGCCCTCCAGCTGTCGTAAAACTACAATTCCCACCATGCCCTGCTGTAGGCTGATAGTTGTAAGCAGTCTTTGCATGCTGGGAGTTGTAGTTTTGCAACAGCTGGAGAGCTGCAGTTTGCCCATCCCTGTCCTAAGGGGACTAAATATTATTGTGCAAAAAGTCCCAAAAGGCCTGAACCATTAAAATACTAATATTTTCCCTGCTTGGTGAACGCTGTAACGGGAAAAAATTAAAATCCACGATTTACCATTTTTGGTGACCATGTCCTCCCAAAAAATTGAACGAAAGTGATCAAAAAGTCCACGTACCCCAAAAATAGTACTGATAGAAACTACAATTCGCCTTGCAAAAAACAAAACAAACTAATATATATATATATATATATATATATATATATATATATATATATATATATATATATATATATATATATATATATAATATCCCTCATACAGCTCTGTAGATTATACATGTCAGAAAATTGCAATTTTTTTGACACGGTAATTGCGGCCATTATAAACAAAACTTCTCCCGCAAAAAAAAAAAAAAAAAAAAAAAAGAAGCCCTCATATATTGCCATGAGTTTGGAAAAGTTAAAAAAAAAAAAAATATGTTGGCTTAGAATGTGGGGAAGAAAAAAAAAAATGTAAAAACTAAAATGTACAAACAAAAATAAGCCTGGTCCATACGACATACAGTACATATACAGCAAACGTCTTTAAAAGTTGTGCCCTCTCAGGAGCCGGGCAAGCACCATAGCTTTTGGGGGCCTGATGTTTTGCAGTGGAGATACGTGGTGCAGAGTCTGATTTGGCACAACTCTGATCACATGCTTTTAACCCAACACATGCCAAGGACAACTGCTCATGACAAGTTCACACTTGACAAGATCGCAGGAGCCATGCAGGGCCTTCTGAAGGCACCGAGACCACCATATCAGACTGACCCACAGAATGAAGTTTTACTGCATAGGGAACGCTGTAAAAGCAAAACTGAAAATATAGCATTTTTGCCCCCCTGACACCAACCCATTTTTAATTTATTTTCCAGCTTCCCACTATATTGTATGAAATATTAGATGATGCCATTAGAAAGTATAATTCCTGCAGAAAACATGCCCTATGTAAACGGAAATGCGGAGGTTAGAACTCCTGACAAAATGCTGTCAGGAAGGGGTTAAATAATCAAAATATGACATTAATAACTCCTACTGGTATTAACCCCTTCCTGACATTTGATATTCATCAGCATGAAAAACTTCACATAACACTATTCAGGCACGTCATGGTCACTACAGGGGCCCACACAATCATCATGAAAACCTGGTTGTCACTGACAGCTTGGCTTCTGTTGCAATGGAAGGAATCCGAGAAAAAGGCTGACCTAGGCATTAAAGGGGTCTTCCAAGATTTTTTTTTTTTTTAAACTGATGACCTATCCTCTGGATAGGTCATTAGTATGTGATCGGTGTGACATCCGGGACCCCCAGGGCCTTCTCTCCGCTTTTTGTAGGTCATGTGACATCACGTTCATCTGTCACGTGGCTGAGAGCGATACCAAGCACAGCGGCTATACAATGTACAACACTGTGCTTGGTAAGCAGAGAAGGTCGCTGAGCTGATCAGTGGGGGTCCTGTGTGTTCAGATCCCCACTGATCAGATACTGAGGATAGGTCACCAGTATGTCCTACTTAAGCAGTTTAAAGAGGGAGGGGTGTTCATTTTAAGTTCCTGCTGATATTTTTGCTACTTGTGGTGGAGCTGCTATTTTACTTGCAGGTTTGAGTAAGGTTTCAAATATAATCAAAATCTGTGGTAATTAAAAATAAAAAAAAATAAAAACGGGATACCCACTTATGAACTTATGATTGCCTTTAAAACATACTCCATTTTGGACATTAGCAAAACAAACAAATTAAAAAGGTTAAAATAATAAGTTACAGCACCTTTCTTTTTAATTTTTGTTGGTTTAGGGGGCTTTATATTCCCAACAACTTTTTCGGCATTAACTTCAGAGAGCAATCCTTCCTGCTGTTCCTCTTCAAAGTCATAAACTGAAACATCAACATCCTTCCCTTCTTCTGTGTAGCGCAGTTTACTTTTCTTTATTTTCTTTGTTTTTTTGATGGGTGGTGCATAATCTGGATCCTTCTGCCATGTGGACTCTTCTTGTGATTGAAGTTCTGCTTGCTCTAATGTTTCTACTTCACCATTTGCACCAACCTTAACAACTTGGAAACCCTCTGGAAGAGGCAGGGTGTGGCAAATCATAGGTTCTCCTTCAGTCAGACCTTCTTTTGCCACCTCATTGTCATATGCTGCATGAAGCTCGCCCACAGAAGTAGCTGCAACAGGAACAGCTACTGGGACCTGAACAAGCTGGAGTTCTCCTAAATTAATTGGCTGTTCCTCCATATTAACCACTTGCAATGTTATAATCTGTGTGTCATCCACTGTAGAATCGCCTTCTTGAGGAACTACGCCTTCCATGACTTCAGTTTTCATCTGAAGTATAGTAGAATCAAGCTGCTCCATCATAACCATCTGAACATTGCTATTAACATCACTGGACACGTCATTCACATCGGTCTGGCCCTGCACCATGACACAACCATCTTCCTCTGCCCCACCCTCTCTTCGCCTCTGATAAGTCTTTGTTTCTTTTCTTTTCATGAAGGACTCCGAATCGTCAACAATGGCTTCTGCCATCTCTCCTTCCATTATGACAAACTAGAGGAAAAAAAAAAAAAAACAGAACAATAAATTGAAAAGTATATTACGAATTGTATATGCAGACTTTGTATATACATTTCCACACGTTCCCACTTTAGACCTCATACACATTTGTCTATATAGTATTTTCTGTTAAGCCAAAACCATCCTAGCATGGATGAAGGTTTCCCACTACTCGAGATACTACGTTCAACAGGAGCACAAACCAGAAGAGCTGAGCAGAAGCTGATGACGCATAATGCATCTAACCAAAAACCACCCAGGTCCTAAGGAGTCCAAATGATTGCATGTAGATAAAAAAAAAAATCTCACCTCAAACTAAGGTAATACACAAGTGTCCCCGCAATAGCCCCCGCTGGCGGTGCTCCTATAGAAAGGCCAGTAAGGTTGCCTTCACACACTGCGGATTTTGTGCCAGAATTTTCCACAACTGAAAATCCGTACCATTCATTTCAATGGGGCAGCAAGCACATGGATTTCTGCAACCGCAATCAGGTGAACGGAGCCGACTTTCTGCAGCGCCTCTATATAAATTTACATACTGAGGATTTAAACATCTACTCAGCTCAATTTATAGACAGAAAACCATGTGGATGAGATTTAGAAAATCTCATCTACTAGAAAGCATACGTTGCAATTTTCCAT
Source organism: Bufotes viridis (assembly GCA_033119425.1). NCBI lineage: Eukaryota > Metazoa > Chordata > Amphibia > Anura > Bufonidae > Bufotes > Bufotes viridis. The sequence goes on from CM065598.1 coordinate 59,517,244, forward strand.
GTGTGCTGGTGCCCTAAACTTGATTTACAAGGTCTGATGCTCTCGCCGATAACCTGGATCAAACGTTCCTATAAATGCTTGTTCCCGATAATCCATCTGAAAGTACAGCTGATCGCCCCATGAAGGAGTGAACCACTCAGAAACCGGAGGTGAGGACACCTCAATCATTGTTCCCGAGCTCCGCTGTCCAGGGACAATAGATGGCAGCAGCATGTATATGCATCATTAGTGTGCCGCCATCGCCTCTTTCGTATTACCCGTCAGCTGAACATGCCACTGTTCCCAATCAACCTCTCTGCTTAAAACACACAGAGGCACCAGGGATGACTTATGTTCAAAATGCAGAAGGTGGTCTTACCCTCTGAACCTTGCAGTTATCCTCCACATGTATGGCATTTCTGTAGCCAGTAAATCACCACATTGAGGCTCTTTTACTCCTGAGCCCTGGTGTATGTTCAGGCAAAATATTAGGGCCACATGTAGGGTCTCAAACCAGGAAGCACAGCATTAAAATACAAGGGACGGCTTTTCACACTGGCACACGCTGGGCATAACATATTGGGCACTAGGGCTGCACGATATGAGAATTTTGTGCGATTGCGATTAGGGCCCTAAAAATTGCGATAACGATATGCAAAGCGATATTTTAAGGGAATTGTGCTAGAGGTCTATCTGCTTGGATTTTCGAGGCAAAAGCACACAAATTACTGATAATGTAAAATGTAGTTATGCTGAACTCAAGAACTGAAATGCGCAGTGTTTTTCAAAATAAAATACATATTTGCATTACTGCAAAAGTACAAAATACAAAACTTGCCATTTTCTTAATAGCGCTGCACAGAACAGATAAATAAAATAGATATAAGAACATGTGTTCATTAAAATAACGACTTTCCACCAGCCCCTCCCCCCTCCCCGCACTGTAACTGATGTATCACTGGCCGCGCTGTGCAGCATAGCGGCCGGAGATACAGTGTCAGTGTCACGTAGAAAGTCAACCATCACTTTATAAGACGCACTGCTATTCCCCCCACTTTTGGGGGAAAAAGTGTGTCTTATAAAGCAAAATGTACTGTAATATAATTGCAGCATTTTGGGGTCAGCAAATAACGATAGACATTTAAGTCTTATCGCCATTTGCGACTTATCCCACCACCGCACTGCAGCTTTAAAGGAAAAAAAATAAAAAATCTTCAGCAGACGTACCACGCAGCGAACGGCAGAGGCAGCACAGCCTGAAATAACCAATAGCAAAGCTCCATACAGTAAGGAGCTTTGCTATTGGTTAGTTCGGGCAGGGGCTGAGGCCATACAGCGCCCTGCAGCAGAGGAAGCGGGCAGGAGATGAAAGGAGGAGGGGCCGGCTCTGGGGGTGGCTGAAGCAAGGAGTGTTGGGCATTTCATATGTTTAACATATACAAAAAAACTGTATGTTAACTGATGTCTCAGACAGATGCCATACTGTGGCATCCATCACCATAGAGTTCCATTGTACAAAAATTGTCCTGCAAAGCCCAGAAAAAAAAAATATACATTTTTTGTACAGTGGAACTCTATGGTGAGGAATGCCACAGTATGGCATCTGTCTGAGGTGTCCGTTATAGTATAAGTTTTTTCATGTACGTTAGGGTACTTTGACACTTGTGTTGGTGCGGATCCATCTGTTTATTTGCACAGACGGATCCGCACCTATAATGCAAACGTTTGTATCCGTTCAGAACGGATCCGTTTGCATTAGTTTTAAAGAAAAATGACAAAGTCCAAAACTGATCCGTTTTGAATTACATTGAAAGTCAATGGCGAACGGATCCATTTTCAAATGCACCATATTGTGTCATTGAAAACGGATCCGTTAGGCCCCGCCTCTTCAGATGGACACCAGAATACAGCAAGCTGCGTTTTGGTGTCCTCCTCTAAAATAGAATAGAAGCGGAACGGTGCCGAACTGATGCATTCTGAACGGATCCTTATCCATTCAGAATGCATTGGGGCGTTACTGATCCGTTTTGGACCGTTTGTGAGAGCCCTGAAACGGATCTCACAAACGGAATCCAAAACGCTAGTGTGAAAGTACCCTTAAACGTATGACCAAAACATAATGTGAACCTGTGTGTGAATGAGGCATCAGTGTTCGGTCAGTGATTTCCATCAGTGATTTTTGAGCCAATGCCAGGTGCGGCTCTAAACACAGAACAGATGCAGATCTTTCCCTTACACCTTATCTCTGTGGAGGCTCCAGTCCTGGTTTCAGCTCACAATCACTGATGGAAAATCACTGACCAAACATGTGACATGTGAATGAGGCGATTTTTAAATATCGTAAATATATGTATTTAAATTTGGTGACAATCTTTCAGTTTAGGAGCCAATGGCTCCCAGGTAATTTTTTTTAGTCTGGAGCACTGATACAGCAGTTTATGTTCACATATGGGGAGTTTCAGTAAACGCCAGTCAGAGTAATATTGAGTTTGGTTTGGCTGGTAACCCTTTAAACATTACTGGAAAAATGAATTGAAAAGGGAAAAGAAATCTGCAAAGAAAGTGAAATTTTACTTCCATTTTCCTTTAATTCCTGGGGACCACCAAAGTTTGTAAAATCAGTTTTGAATAATTTGTCAGGTGGTGAGAAATGGAGCTATACTTCATTTACGCAATTGGCACAAAGGGAACATAATAGGTTATCTTGATTTAGGTATTTTCAATTATGTTCGGCACTTACTAGTGTAAAGAGTAAATTTATGTTTGAGATAGACTATTCTACACCCTTGAATGATTTGATGGGAAGGTTAAGATTTCACAACTTTATATACGGTTATTGGAAGCAGTATTTAATATACGCTCCCCCGGACAAAGGGCTTGGGGAGTGGATTGTTCTGTTACTCAACTAGGTGATTGGGAAAAGATATTAGTTAACTTAAGATTAGTGTCTCACAATTTCAATTAGGTGGTGGTTCAATTTCATGTTTTACATAGACTATGTCACACCAGTATGGCTTAACAAACGTGGTTGCCCCAGAACACGCCCCCCCCCCCCATTATAGTCAATGGGGATGGAGCGGCAGTCTGGCGACACACTTGAACTAGCGGCAGGACGGGTCCGACCGGCTAAACAGCCTGTCGGATCCGTCCTGCCGATAGCCTGAAAATAGCCTTAAGTGTTATAAATATAAAAAGATTTTGTTGATTAAAATAAATGTTCTTGGCAAGGGACTTAATTTCAAGTGTCTGGTTTTCGCGAAACATACATGGTTAAATTTAGTTTGTAAGATCAAGAGATATGAAAATATCCTTCATAAGCAAAGAAATACTGAGGAAAAATGGAATAGGATATGGGGGAAGTTTTAAGCTCAATGGTAAGGTTCTTTGCCTCCACCTCATCAGCAACCCCGTCTCCGTCTTGTAGATGGAGGGGACAGGAGACGCATTGCAAGGTGGAGGCAGGTGGAAGAGGTTTAAACGAGGGGAAATGGGAAAAGTAATAACCTTTCTGAATAATTTGTATGGCAACAATTTTTTTACCTAAAAAAAATATATATATACAAAAATGTTTTTTTTGAGGGGTGTACTTTCTAAAATGGGGTCATTTATGGTGTCAATTTTGGAAGTTCCTTGAAAATTTTAAAATCCTAAAAAGCTAATGACATTTACAAAACAATGCCAACATAAAGTAGACATCTGGTGAATGTTAAGTAATAACTGCTTTTAACCGCTTCAGGACCGCCGTACGCAGGATTGCGTCCTGCGGGCGGTCCTGTTCTTCTGATCGGAAGCGCCGGGGCGTCATCTCGCGAGACGCGAGACGCGAGACTTCCTGTGAACGCGCGCGCGGGCGCGTTCACAGCGTCTGGCGTCTGAAGAGTTGTACTACAGCCTGCCAGCGATGATCAATCGCTGGCAGGCTGTAGATGCGATATAAATCGCATCAAACAGCTATATCAGACGCTGTTTTATGAACAGCGTCTGATATAGCTGCTACCTGGTCCTCTGGTGGTCCCATTTTCTGGGATCGACCACCAGAGGACCAGGTAACACAGTAAAGTTGCACCAAACACTACACTAACCCCCCACCTATTAACCCCTTGATCACCCCATCTAGACCCCCTGATCACCCCCCTGTCATTAATCACACCCCTTGTAAGGCTCCATTCAGACGTCCATATGTGTTTTGCGGATCCGTGGATTCACAGATCCGTGGATTCACGGATCCGCGGATCCGATCCGCAGATCCTCAAAACACGGACACCGGCAATGTGCTTTCCGCATTTTGCAGATCCGCACATTGCCAGAACTATATAGAAAATGCTTTTTCTTGTCCGCAATTGCGGACAAGAATAGGACATGTTCTATATTTTTGCGGAACGGAAGTGCAGACCCGGAAGCGCGGATCCGTAATTCCGGATCAGAGCGGGACAAAGTCTGTCCCCATAGAAATGAATGGGTCCGCAATTCCGTTCCGCAAACAGAATTGCGGACGTGTGAATGGGGCATAAGGGTCCCCTATCACCACCAGTTAGTTAGCTACTTGTTAGGTAGCTAGCGCCCAGCCCACCGCACCGCAGGCACTGATTTTGACAGAGATTTTTTCATCCACATTGATCGATGCGAATGAAGAAATCTGTGCCGTTCATTTTTTTTTTTTTCAGCGCAGAGGCTGAACGGAAAAAAAAAAAATCTCATTACCCGTATGCTCAATATACGGAGAATCGCAGAAACTCCTAATGCTGGCCATACGTGTAATGATTGCGGAGACCCTCAAATGCCAGAGCAGTACAAAACCCCACATGTGACCCCATTTTAGAAAGAAGACACTCCAAGGTATTCCGTGAGGGGTATGGCGAGTTCATGCAAAATTTTATTTTTTGTCACAAGTTAGTGGAATATGAGACTGTAAAAAAAAAAAAAAAAAACAATTTCCGCTAACTTGTGCCAATTTTTTTTTTTCTGTGAACTCGCCATGCCCCTCACGGAATACCTTGGGGTGTCTTCTTTCCACAATGGGGTCACATGTGGGGTATTTATACTGCCCTGGCATTTTAGGGGTGCTAAAGCGTGAGAATCCAAATGCGTAAAAATGGCCTGTAAAATCCTAAAGGTACTCATTGGTTTTAGGGCCCCTTTGCGCATCTTGGCTGCAAAAAAGTGTCACTCATGTGGTATCGCCGTACTCAGGAGAAGTAGGGCGATGTGTTTTGGGGTGTATTTTCACATATACCCATGCTGGGTGTGAGAAATATCGCTGTAAACGACAACTTTTTAAATTTTTTTTTACAAAGTTGTCAATATACAGAGATATTTCTCTCACCCAGCATGGGTATATGTAAAAATACACCCCAAAACACATCGCCCTACTTCTCCTGAGTACGGCGATACCACATGAGTGACACTTTTTGCAGCCAAGATGCGCAAAGGGGCCCAAATTCCAACGAGTACCTTTAGGAGGGTATTTTACGCATTTTCTTCTCACGCTTAGGCCCCTAAATGCCAGGGCAGTATAAATACCCACATGTCACCCCATTTTGGAAAGAAGACACCCCAAGGTATTCGCTGAGGGGCATAATGAGTTCATGAAAAATTATACTTTTGTCAAATGTTAGCGGAAAGGGAGACTTTGTGAGAAAAACAATAAAAATCAATTTCCACTAACTTGTGCCAAAAAAAAAAATATTCTATGAACTCGCCATGCCCTCATGGAATACCTTGGGGTGTCTTCTTCCAAAATGGGGTCACATGTGGGGTATTTATACTGCCCTGGCATTTTAGGGCCCCAAAGCGCGAGAAGAAAATGCGTAAAATGCCCTCCTAAAAGGTACTCATTGGAATTTGGGCCTTTGCATCTTGGCTGCAAAGTGTCACATGGTATCGCTGCACTAGGAGAGTAGGCAATGTGTTTGGGGTGTATTTTTACAAATACCCATGCTGGGTGAGAGAAATATCTCTGTAAACTGACAACTTTGAATAAAAAAATGTAAAAAGTTGTCGTTTACAGCGATATTTCTCACACGCAGCATGGGTATATGTAAAAATACACCCCAAAACACATTGCCCTACTTCTCCTGAGTACGGCGATACCACATGTGTGACACTTTTTTGCAGCCAAGATGCGCAAAGGGGCCCTAAAACCAATGAGTACCTTTAGGATTTCACAGGGCATTTTTATGCATTTGGATTCTCACGCTTTAGGGGCCCCTAAAATGCCAGGTGAGTATAAATACCCCACGTGACCCCATTTTGGAAAGAAGACACCCCAAGGTATTCCGTGAGGGGCATGGCGAGTCCACAGAATTTTTATTTTTTGCCACAAGTCAGCGGAAACAGTTTTTTTAATTTTTTTTTTATTTTGTTTTTTACAAAGTCTCATATTCCACTAACTTGTGACAAAAAATAAAATTTTACATGAACTCACCATACCCCTCACAGAATACCTTGGGGCGTCTTCTTTCTAAAATGGGGTCACATGTGGGGTATTTATACTGTCCTGGCATTTTAGGGGCCCCTAAAGCGTGAGAAGAAGTCTGGAATCCAAATGCGTAAAAATGGCCTGTGAAATCCTAAAGGTACTCATTGGTTTTAGGGTCCTTTGCACCCAGGCTGCAAAGAGGCACACATGGTAGGTCGCCAGGAGAGTAGGGAATGTGTTTTGGGGTGTATTTTTATATATACCTATACTGTGTGTGAAAATATCTCTGTAAACGACAACTTTTAAAAATTTTATACAAAGTTGTCAGTTTACAGAGATATTTCTCTCACCCAACATGGGTATATGTAAAAATACACCCCAAAACACATTGCCCTACTTCTCCTGAGTACGGTGATACCACATGTGACACTTTTTGCAGCCTGGGTGCAAAGGGGCCCAAATTCCAACGAGTACCTTTAGATTTTACATGGCGGCTCACAATTTAGCCCCGCCCAAAATGCCAGAACAGTAAACACACCCCACAAATGACCCCTTTCGAAAGTAGACACTCGAGGTATTCACTGAGGGGCATAGTGAGTCCGTCTGAGATTTCTTTTTTGCCAGAAGTTAGCAGAAATTGAAACTTTATTTATTTTTTTCTCAGAAAGTGTCATTTTCCGCTAACTTGTGAAAAAAATGAAATGATACATGAACTCACCATGCCCCCGCGAATACTTTGGGGTGTCTTCTTTCTAAAATGGTGTGATTTGGGGGTATTTATACCATCCTGACATTCTAGCACCTGAAGAAACATGACAGGCGCTCAGAAAGTCAGAGCTGCTTCAAAATGCCGAAATTCACTTTTTTGCACCATAGTTTGTAAACGCTATAACTTTTACCCAAACCAATAAATATACACTTATTGGACTTTTTTTTTTATCAAAGACATGTAGAACAATACATTTAGAGAAAAATTTATATAGAAATGTAGTTTTTTTAAAAAAAATTTACAACAGAAAGTGAAAAATGTCATTTTTTTGTAAAAATTTCGGTAATTTTTGATTAATAGCAAAAAAAGTAAAAATGTCAGCAGCAATGAAATACCACCAAATGAAAGCTCTATTAGTGAGAAGAAAAGGAGGTAAAATTCATTTGGGTGGTAAGTTGCATGACGGAGCAATAAACAGGTAAAGTAGTGTAGCGCGGAATTGTAAAAAGTGGCCTGGTCTTTAAGGGTGTTTAAGCTAGGGGGGCTGAAGTGGTTAAGATGGATAGTGATCTCATAAAATAGAGAATGAAATTTTCGAAAATTGTGAATTCTTCCATAGTTTTTTTTTTTTTAAAATATAAGGTGAAATATATCAACTTAAGTTTGCCAGACATGAAGTACTATGTCAAGTAAAAAAAAAAAACCTTAGAATGGCTCAGATAAGGTAAAAGCATTCAAAAGTTTTAACAAAGTGACAAGTCAGATTTGCAAAAATAGCCAAGGTCAGGAAGACGAAAAATGGCAGGGTGTTGAAGGAGTTAACATAAGCAAATGAGCCTCTTGGAGCATTGGGGGCATGGCCTTTACGCCTTGAGGCACAGATCTCTCTGCAACTGCGGCACCTTCTTCACTTTGACTGAGTCAGGCAGTGAAAGAAATCACGTCGGCCTCTGTGTAATGGCAGTGCCCCTGTTGCTCATTTGCATATATTAAAACATTTTTCTCAGCAATGCGAGCAAATATGAAGATGGGACCAACACAGAAACATTCAGCTGCCAGGCGCACATGTAACAGGTTAGCCAGTGTCATAGGGACCAGGGCTGTGGAGTCGGTAGATAAATTGTCCGACTCCAACTCCTCAGATTTTGAAACTTCCGACTCCGACTCCTCTGTATTTAATATGCAAATACGAAGCTGTTCCACCAAGTTCTTCTAATCTCCTCTAGCACAGAGAGGTAGTTGAGCAGAAGCTGCTGCCTTCTCCTTTGTGTGCTGATCTTCTGCTGAAGATAGAGCAGTGGGAGGATCCAGGAAGGGGCAGGGGAAGGGGCATTTATTTTAAAACATGATTTTCCTAGTAGAATCCCATAGTCATGTTTAAAATTTAAGCTAACAATCTGAGTTTACATGTTTTATAGCCTTAGCTGAATGATAGCAGTTTTTCAAATGGTTTACAGCTTCAGTCTTGAACTATTGACTATCCATTCCCTTCACTTATACAAGTGTCTCCAGTCCTTAATCAGTTATCAGTGAGAGGCGAGGATAACCATGGGTTCCCTGTAACAGCAGACCACAAGACAATGGAAAGTGTAAGTATTGCCGCTCCTTAAAGGGACACTGACAGGCTGATTTTCCAGCTAAAGATATATATATATATATATATACTGGTATTCATCAGAGAATTAGGAATAAAACTATATTAATGTTACCCCCAGTTAAGCTGTACTTGTGTTTAAAAAACATTTTAATCTGTATGCAAATTCACTATCTTTGTGCCCAATGGGGCAGCGTCTCCTGCGGCTTTGTGCCCAGCCGCGCCCGAGTACAGCTTCCCAGCGCTGTTCCCCTCGTTATTATTCACTGCACTGGCTTTTTTTCAGGCTAGCTGAACGCTGAATTCCTGCGCAGGCGCACGTGTAGAGTGCTGGCAGCAGCCTGGTCTGGCTATGCTGAGGCTGTGCCAGCTTTCTCTCTTCCTCCTCGCTACCTAGTCCTGTCTAGTGCTGCCAGTACTCTACATGTGCGCCTGCCCCCTTGGGCACAAAGGTAGAGAATTTGCATATTGATTAAAACGTTTTTAAACACAAGTAAACCTCAACTGGGGGCAACAGTCGTCTAGTTGTATTCCTAATCCTCTGATGAATACCAGCAGATATATCTTTAGCCGGTAAATCAGCCTGTCAGTGTCCCTTTAACTGCATAGTAAAGCATATGAAAAGCTTCTTCACGGTCACTTAACGTCTTTGTTTAGCGGTAACGTGACGCACTGCATGCATTGGCCTTTATTCTTACAGTAGGGAAGTAATTAATTATAACTTTATCTGAATTGGGACATTTAAACTTGCTTTTTTTTTTATTCCAATTTTTTTTTATTCCAATTTAAATCTAGTAGGAGTCGGAGTCGGTCCATTTTTTGCCGACTCCGACTCCAGGTACCCAAAATTGCCTCCGACTCCGACTCCTCGACTCCGACTCCACAGCCCTGATAGGGACAACTCAATCTTTTAAGACTTCGAAGTCAGGACAGCATAAAACTGGTGACAGATTTGTATGGGGGGGTGCAAAACTGTGTACCTCTTACAATCAAAACTGTATCCTTTGTAGCTACAGGTTACCATTTGACCCCGTTGAATGCGAATACTGAAAGAATGTTACATTAGGTGACACTGCCATCGATTGAGCCATTGTATTATGACTATTAGATAACACATGGGATGATGCCTTCTCATGAGCTGACCTAACTAGCATCTAAGGTCCTGTGCGCCCGTCTACTGGAAGGTCCTTCATTCGTGGTGAAGCAACAGATTGTAATGACAAGTGGTCATGTGCAGCGTGACCAGGAATGGAAGAGTAAGCTGGTGGCTGGACACATGCAGTGCATATTCTGGTGGGACCCAACACAGGTGTCTGCCATGGGAAAAATGGGACAGCACCTCTGAGAATTGCTAAGGCAATAGAAGCTGAAAACTGGACCTGAGGGGTAAAGAGAAGCGTCCATGTGCCCTGAAAGCAGCGTGGGACTGTAGAGACAGAAACCAGCCTGCAAACAATATTGTGTGATACACAGATGCCACAACTGCTAAGTGTGTACAATGGTTGTGAAGCGAGATACTGCAGATTGTGCGATACACTGCCACGTGGAGAGAAACCTGTGGTGTCAAGTGAGGATGAGGAAAAGTTAAAAGTAAAAAAAGAAAAAACAGAGGTTGAGTAGTTCTGTATGAGCAGAAAAACCCTGGACTGGAGGCGCCAGAGGGCAGAAAGGTATATGGTGGGATAAACTTATTTATAGAAAAATGGTATTAGTTATAGACGAAACAGAAATAAAAAAAATAACAAACAGTCACGATCGTGTGGGGAGGCAGCACAGGTGTTAGGGGTTTGAACCAGTCAACCCCCTACTGATGAGAAGAAGAGTAAGTGACGGTGGCACGGTGGGTGAGACCGTGTTTGGTCACAGAAAAAACACACCAATCGAGGCGCCAGTCCCCGTGAGACAGAAATAATGATAGGGTTAGAGTAGGGCTGCACGATATGGGAATTTTGTGCGATTGTGATTAGGGCCCTAAAAATTGCGATAACGATATGCGATGCGATATTTTAAGGGAATTGTGTTAGAGGTCTATCTGCTTGGATTTTCAAGGTGAAAGCACACAGATGACTGATAATGTGAAATGTAGTTATGCTGAACTCAAGAACTGAAATGCGCAGTGTTTTTCAAAATAAAATACATATTTGTATTACTGCAAAAGTACAAAATACAAAACTTGCCATTTTCATAATAGCGCTGCACAGAACAGATAAATAAAATAGATAGAAGAACATGTGTTCATTAAAATAACGACTTGCCTCCAGCCCCTCCTCCCTCCCCGCACTGTAACTGATGTATCGCTGGCCGCGCTGTGCAGCATAGCGGCCGGAGATACAGTGTCAGTGTCATGTAGTAAGTCAACCATCACTTTATAAGACGCACTGCTATTCCCCCCGACAGACTTTTTTTGGGAAAAAAAGTGTCTTATAAAGCGAAAAATATGGTAATATAATTGCAGCATTTTTGGGTTGGCAAATTGCGATATGGCGATTAATTGCGATTACGATTGCTTTCGCGATATATTGTGCAGGCCTAGGTTAGAGTTCATTTAATTGGTGGAGGTAGGATCAATCACTCAGTGGTTGATCCTACCTCCACTGAGGGAGTGGGGGGGACCCAAGGTGAGCAGTGAGTGTTGGATGGCTCAGATAGAATACTGCAAAGTAATCCTATTAGTGCAGTTTAGGCTACATTCACACGTCCGCAAGTGTTTTGCGGATCCACGGATCCGCAAAACACGGACACACCGGCAATGTGCATTCCGCATTTTTGCGGACCGCACATTGCCCGGACTCCAAAGAAAATGCCTCTTCTTGTCCGCAATTGCGGACAAGAATAGGACATGCTCTATTTTTTTTGCGGAGCCGCGGACCGGAAAATCGGCGGCGCGCTCTGCAAAATCGGATGCGGAGAGCAAAGTGTGTGCTCTCCGCATCTTTCCGGCCCAATTCACAGTCAATGGGTCCGCATGTATTCCGCAAAATTGCGGAATACATGCGGACTACATTGCGGACGTGTGAATAAGGCCTTAGTGCTCAATTTTACTCACTTCACAGGGGGGTGGACACAGGATAAAGCTCAAGACACCTGTGTCCCTGCACCCCCCTGGCCAGGATCGCTTGTCTGATGGAGCTAATTAACTGCAGCCGATAAACAGTGGCTTCTGGTTAATGGAGTTTATTTATGAAATCTGGCCCAACGCGTTTCGGAGGTCTTAGAGCCTCCTTCTTTGTGCATTCCTCCTGTTGGCGTTTGCCGCAAGTTCAGTCCATTCTAAATTCTGCTCAAGTCCAGATACCTTGTCAGTCTGCAGACTTTGGTCCTCAAATAAACATGTCTTGTAGAAATCCTGCGTAGAACACAGGAATGTGGCCACCTGCTGACCAAGCGAGGATGAGGCCATCTATGCTGGAGGTAGGGGTGGACGATATATGCAATATGCGATATCGGCAATATAAATTTGGGCCACGATATGGATTTTGTGTATATCGCAGGACCACGATATGGTTGACCATGGGGAGCTGTAGTAAATGATTGCACGCCGCAGAAGATTCTGGCTCACCGCTCCTTGGCCTACCGACTCAGCACCTCGCTGTACTGGCCTGGCGTGCACACAGTGTCAGTCCGCTTTGCTGACGCTGTATGTGACGTCAGGACGCCAAACCTGCGGACTCCATTAGCCAGCCGCTGCCGAGCAACCTGCAGGAAAAGTCACAGTGGTAAGGCAAACAGTGACTTGTGGGGAGACAGGGACTCTTGCTGGAGGATCATCGGGGTTGGGGGTTTAGGGTTAAGGAAAGGAAATGGGCCTGGGGCTGCTGATCATCTTCTGATGGCACTGCAGACTCCTGCTCTGTCTGAATAGCAGGGGGGAGGGGACACATGGAGTCTGATAATGGCAAATGCCATGGGGCTGATCTGATGGCACTGGCTCACTGGGGGAGACATGGAGTCTGATGATGGCAAATGCCATGGGGCTGATCTGATGGCACTGGCTCACTGCTCATGTTTGAATCAGACGTGTCCCCCAGCAGTGAGCCAGTGCCATCAGATCAGCCCCATGGCATTTGCCATCATCAGACTCCATGTCTACCCCAGTGAGCCAGTGCCATCAGATATTTTAGCTGTCTGATGATAGCTATTGGCAAAAGCCATGGGGCTGTGACACAGACTGATGGCAAATGGCATGGGGGCTGAATGGCGCTATGATGATGGCAAAGGCATGGGGCCGGGCTGATTGGCTATATCACACTAATATATATTATATACACATGGCGGCACTGAAGTAAAGTCTGTAAAAACTAACAACCGCGGGTGCTACGTCCAAGGGTATACAGGGGTGTGGAATTCCTATCGCCCGACGCCCGGGACATGCAGTTCCGGGCGCCGGGCAAGTACTTTGAACAGTTATTTAGCCCTGTGCGGGCAAGTAGCAGGGACATGTCGGTTGGGCAGTAATAGGAGCGGTCATATGCTAGCCGCGAGCTGACCGCTCCTACATCTATGTCAGCCTGCCCCTGCATCGTGTATCCGAGTCCATAGCACTTCCTGCAGGCGGTCCCCGGCTCCTCCCGGCTCCTGTGAAGTCTCCGCCCACCTGCCAGCACAGGAGCGCACAGTAGACGGCCCCTTGCAGATAAGCGTTCCTCCCGGAGCCTGTCAACAGAGCTCCCGGCCTGACCTGCAAGCGCTGACTGGGGTCACATAGCATTATACTTATGATGCTATGTAACCCTTACAGTTCTGGAATGTATTGGATAACACTGACAGCATTATGTCAGCGTTATCCAATACATTCCAGAACTGTAAGGGTTACATAGCATCATAAATCAGTATAATGCTATGTGACCCCAGTCAGCGCTTGCAGGTCAGGCTGGGAGCTCCGTTGACAGACTCTGGGAGGAACGCTTATCTGCAGGGAGCCTAAGAGCCCGGGTGTCAGAAATAAAGGTTGTGCTGTCTGTCTTCTGAGGCTCTGGCCCTGCCTGCAATCTGCACTGAACGTGGCACTTAATAAACTATAATGTCTCCCTGTTGCCCCCATACAGTATAACGTCACCAAGCTGCTGCCCCCATACAGTATAACGTCATCTTGGGGCTGCCCCCAAGCACAGTATAACGTCACCCTGTGGCCTCCGCCCCCATACAGTATGTCACCCTGTGGCCCCCGCCCCCATACAGTATGTCACCCTGTGGCCCCCGCCCTCATACAGTATAACGTCACCCTGTGGCCCCCGGCCCCATACAGTATAACGTCACCCTGTGGCCCCCGCCCCCATACAGTATAACGTCACCCTGTGGCCCCCGCCCCCATACAGTATAACGTCACCCTGTGGCCCCCGCCCCCATACAGTATAACGTTACCCTGTGGCCCCCGCCCCATACAGTATAACGTCACCCTGTGGCCCCCGCCCCATACAGTATAACGTCACCCTGTGGCCCCGCCCCCATACAGTATAACATCACCCTGTGGCCCCCGCCCCATACAGTATAACATCACCCTGTGGCCCCCGCCCCATACAGTATAACGTCACCCTGTGGCCCCCGCCCCATACAGTATAACGTCTCCCTGTGGCCCCCACCCCATACAGTATAACATCTCCCTGTGGCTCCCACCCCCATACAGCATTACATCTCCTTGTGGCCCTGCCCCCATACAGCATAACGTCTCCTTGTGGCCCCTGCCCCATACAGTATGACGTCTCCTTGTGGCCCCCGCCCCATACAGGATAACGTCTCCTTGTGGCCCTGCCCCTATACAGCATAATGTCTCCTTGTGGCCCGCGCCCCATACAGTATACCGTTAGTACAAGTTCAGGACAAGTAGATGGCCATGAGGGACAAGTAGATTGAGCCCTCACTTTAGTCCTTCGACAAGTAGTTTTTTTTTAAATTTCCACACCCCTGGTATACGATTCTTACCCAATACGCGTCAGGAAAAAGAAGGACCGCACTCCAATGTAGTGAAAAACAGTGAATTTAATCACTCATGTGGTACAAAAGACGCAACGTTTCGGCTCAGCAATAGAGCCTTTTTCAAGCCTCCGTTTTCCTGACGTGTGTGTGAAAAAAAAAATATATATATATATATATATATATATATATATATATATATATATATATATATAATCTCGCAAATGATTCTAAATATATTGCAATATGGATTTTAGGCCATATCGCCCAGCCCTAGCTGGAGGCCAGTGTCAGCACCTCGTTACCTCTAAGGCCTTATTCACACGGATCCGCAAAACACCTTGCCACCAGCCCTATAGAGATGCCTATACTTGTCCGCAATTGCGGGTAAGAATAGGACATGCTCTATATTTTTGCGGAGCCGCCGTCCGGCAGCGCTCTCCGCATCCATCACGACCCCATTCAAAATTAATGGGTCTGCACCTGTTCCTCAAATTTGCGGAACGGGTACGGAAGTAGATTGCAGACGTGTGAATTAGGCCTAAACAGGAGTCTCGCCTTTCTATTGCCATGTAAGGAGACCGGGCACCAAGTTATTCTGTTGCCTGTAGCGAACACTCCTTGAGAGGCTGCAACTACCAAGCCTGTTGCCTGAAGACTGCTGTACCCATAAACCCGTTACCAGGCACGTCAATTAAACACCCCTCTAAACTACAACTGTGTCTGCTGGATTCCTTCCATCATCCTAGAGTGGAGTAATGGATACCATTTGGGGCCAAACAGACCCCCCACATGACAATGTTCCCCTTAGGGTATGGCCGCATGGACACGTTTCTGCAGGCAGTTTTGAAAGCCAAAATCAGGAGTGTATCATAAAAGGAGAGAAATATTCACTCCTGGTTTTGGCCTCCAACTGGCCTTCAGGATCCTGACCATGTGGTCAAACCCTTACATATTCCCTTTAAAAAGGGGTTATATGTGTAAGGTTATTTTGCGGATCCATCATGGATCTTCAAAAACGCTTCTGCTACAATGATACAACCGCATGCATCCGTCATGAACGGATACGGTTGTATCATGTCTTCTATATACGTTTTCTATTGTGCCGGAGAAAACGGATGCGTCATGGCACACATTGTAAGTCAATAGGGGCGGATCTGGCACAATAGAAAACAGATCCATCCCCCATTGACTTTCAATGGTGTTGAAGACGGATCCGTCATAGCTATAGAAAACATAATACAACCGTATCCGTTCATGACGGATGCATGCGGTTGTATCATTGAGTTACAACAGCAGTGCAGAGTTCTGTGAAGTCCAAACTCCTTTCCATTAGAATGAAAGAGGCAGAACTGTAACACTTTAAGAAGGACCTTTCATGGGTCCAGACATTATAAAGTAACTAGCAGGTTATGAAGGGTGTGACGCTCTCCACGGCGATTGGGCAGAGCTACAGCCAGGGAGAAGGAGACGCTCATTGAGAAAAAGGGCAGCCTTCTCCTTCCTGTACCGATGCTACTCATTAGCATACCAGCCGGGATAAGTGAACGGGGGGTGGGGGGCTCACGGCAGGCAAACGGAGAGGAACTAGTAAGTTATATTACAACCTTGCACTATGCCCTACATAGCCGGCTAGTTATTTCAGAATGTCTGGACCCTTTACACTGCCTGAAGTTTGGGCCGATAATCACCGAGGGGGGGTTTGTATGGACACTTGTCAGCGATGATTTGCCAGTGTAAAGGTGCTGCCGATTACCTGTACATCAGGTAATAGGACTGACAATCTGCACAGTGATTCTGTATGGAGACGTGCGATAGCATTAGCGATCGCTCCTCCACTTATGAGCAGGCGATTGTCAGGAAGGAAGGCTGCCTTCTCTACATTCACACGTGTGCACACTAAAACAAGTCAGAAATCTACATTTCCAAATCCAAGTAAAAGGGAGCATCACCTACATTTCACACTGTAAGCTACCAGCGATGTAATACCGTACACTGAAAATGTACCTTTACACCCCCCACACCGACCGCAACCCCCAAAGAAAGCGTCACACCGTATGCAGATTAGGGCGAGATTTAGCAGCTCTCTGCACCTCTTTTTTGGCAGAAAAAAGTTGCAAATCTCATGTTTGCAATTTTTTTTTAAACAAGACTAGAAACAAATTTTGTCGCAGGTGGCGTTTCTGTGCGGCCATCGCTACTTCCTGAAGACAGGGTGCGGCACACTTCTCTTCGTAACTTAGTTGCAGGCATGCTCTCTAGCCCGTGTTTATGTTCATCTATTTCAGCTAAATACCAAAAGTGCAACAGGAGGAGTGTATGTACTGGGCCGACTTTAGTGTGATATCCTCTGTACGTAATCATACTGGCCATGCCCTTCCTACTGTAGATGTCTCCATATGCGTCACGTATTTCTTCAGTAACCACGTTACAGGTAATACGATTGAAAAAAAAAAAAAAGGCCATCAAGATCAACCAGGGGACGGGTGGGCATTTGTACACATTTTCATAAGAATTAATGTCATTCCCTTTTAAGAATTCATCCAAATCCTTTTTAAACCTGCCGGCCGTACACGCGCTGCGGCCACGTCCTGGGGTAGACTACACCAGTTATGTAGAAGCCTGCACATATAAGGCCTCTTTCACACTTGCGTTGTCCTGATCCGTCGTGTACTCCATTTGCCGGAAGTGCCCGCCGGATCCGTGACAACGCAAGTGACCTGAAAGCATTTGAAGACGGATCAGTCTTCAGTATGCTTTCAGTGTTACTATGGCAGCCAGGACGCTATTAAAGTCCTGGTTGCCATAGTAGTAGTGGGGAGCGGTATACTTACAGTCCGTGCGGCTCCCGGGGCGCTCCAGAATGACGTCAGAGCGCCCCATGCGCATGGATCACGTGATCCATGCGTGTAGGGCGCCCCAACGTCACTCTGGAGCGCCCCGGGAGCCGCACGGATGGTAAGTATACTGCTCCCCCGCTCCCCACTACACTTTACCATGGCAACCAGGACTTTAGCTTTTTCTCAATGGTTACCATGGCAGCCAGGACGCTAAACGTCGGATTCGGCGATGTGCCAAAACAACGTTTAGCTTAAGGCCGGATCCGGATTAATGCCTTTCAATGGGCATTAATTCCGGATCCGGCCTTGCGGCAAGAGTTCAGGATTTTTGGCCGGAGCAAAAAGCGCAGCATGCTGCAGTATTTTCTACGGCCAAACAACGTTCCGGTCCTGAACTGAAGACCTGATGCATCCTGAACGGATTTCTCTCCATTCAGAATGCATTGGGATAATCCTGATCAGGATTTTTCCGGCATAGAGACCCGACGACGGATCTCTATGCCGGAAAACAAAAACGCCAGTGTGAAAGGACCCTAAGGCCTATTCTTTGCTATGGAGTCATGTTAGCTATAAATGGCAGCATGCTCTTCCTGGTAAGCACACCAACCTGCTCTGCTCCAGCAGTCCCAGATCGTTTGCGTCAAGTGTTCTGGTGAGCAGTCCCCAAGCGGCATATCCCTGCTGGGTCACGTCTCTTGGGGACAGAAGTTGATAGGGCAACAGAAGAGTCAAGAATTTGTAATTGAGTCTATGCTTACGACAAGTGATTGTTTTACAGAAACGTATTCTTCGGTAAGCATTGTAGGAAGTACTTGTCTGCAAGTCAATGGTGGTATGCGACAACCTGCCAGGGACGAACACACCCCCGGGGTCCGCATTACAGCCCGACTGAACCACAATCTGTCAGCTCCGAAAGACCCCTGTAAACGAGGGAAAGCGGAGTCCAGTTATGTTATCGTTCTCTTCATACTCGCTTTGATGCTGTGCCCCCACACGCATCCTCGGAGTCCTCTCCATTATGTGCCTGCAATCAGGAGCCCTCTCAATGTGTGTTACTGCTGGGTTGTGGAAGCACAGCGTGAGAACGCAAGCAGACGATAAAAACTACATCATCAGATTCAGCACCACTTACACCAGACACCTTAAAGGGGGTTGTCTCACTTCAGCAAACATGAATTACATAGAATACTACAAGCCACTTACTAATGTATTGTCCTTAGTGCTTCCTTTGCTGGCTGGCGTCATTTTTCCATCAAATTATACACTGCTCGTTTCCATGGTTACGACCACCCTGCAATCCATCAGTGGTGGTCGTGTTTGCAGACTATAGGAAAAAGCACCAGTCCATGTGCACTCCCATGGTCTCAGCCACAAGAGACCAGCTCCTTTTCCTATAATGTGCAAACACGACCACCACTGATGGACTGCAGGGTGGTTGTATCCATGGCAACAAGCAGGGTATAAACGTGATGGAAAAATGAATCCAGCCAGCAAAGGAAGCAATATGGAGAATCACAATACATTAGTGAGTGCCTCGTATTAACTTTCTCTATAAATGCCACTTACTGAAGTGACAACCCCTATAATGATATGAACTTAGAGATCCGTGCACAGCTGTATACATGATGTGCGCTTTATTAAATACATCAAATATACAAAACCCTCAGAAAAGGTGTTAATCACCGCGACAGGCATCGCCCACCACTCCTTATGCAGAGACCCCTCTACACCATTCTTTTCCACTTCTTTGCTACACTTCAAACTGGACGCCCTAGTAGTGTGCATGCCCACGGGGTGGCAGGACAACGTCCCCTCGGGGGATTCACACTGCTGAGGAGGGTCCACGCTGTCCGAATCCAAGTGTCCGTTCCACTTTCATCCCGCAAAACGCAGACCCAATGAAGTCCATGGCTATGCAACAAAACACAAACGTCACACAGACCACGTCCGTATTTTGTGGATTTACTGTTTACAGACTGCCAAATACATACGGTGGCTTGAATGCGTCCTAAGGCCGCCTGCGCAGAAAAACCTACACAGTATCTGCACTATTTATT